>OY992884.1:21898196-22223196 GCA_963921405.1 Cepaea hortensis | reverse complement strand
CTCTCTCTGTCTCTGTCTGTCTGTCTCTGTCTCTCTCTGTCTCTCTCTCTGTCTGTCTCTCTCTCTGTCTCTCTCTCTGTCTCTCTATATGTTTTTCTCAGTCTCTCTCTGTCTCACTCTGTCTCTCTCTGTCTCTCTCTGTCTCTATCTCTGTCTCTCTTACCGTATCTTCTCTGTCTCTCTCTCTCTGTCCTTCTCTGTCTCTCTCTGAAAAAAAAAACTAAATAAGGATCAACTACATTGTTCAAAACTAGGAACTAGCATACTAGCGAAGAACATAAAATATCCTGAACGTACAAAACAATTAGAACCAGTTTCAGTTACAGGAGTAAACCGATCTTCACCTCCGGCTGTAGCCATCTCTCAGTGTTCAGAAAACACTCAACCTCTGCCCACACCACCCTTGCCTATTCCCCAGGAATACAAGGCTGTAAATAGCGACCCAGGCTCCAATCCCAATGTTGCTAACTATGGTGCATTGTTTCCTCCCTTGCCCATAAAACAGTCTCCACCTAGCATGTCAAAGGGGTCACCGATAAACAATGTTGCGGTGCCCCCGATGCCTGCTTCCAATGTAGGCACTTCCAGTAGCTCTCATAGCAGTGGTCCCTCGTTGGACGGTAATCCACACTCTTATCAGTGGAATTGTCAACTTCAACAGCTAATGCAATACAATCATGCAGCCCTGCACCAAGCTTTAATGATGTCACTCCATCACAGACATTTTCCTATCCCCTCTAATAGTCGTAACTACCACTAAATAAAGTTTCAAAACCTCTGAAATTGTCCAACCACAAGCGACATCAACTTTTCATTGTGTAATGTTCGCCAATCACGATCAGTGGCTCAACAAAGATGGTCTACATATAGGCCATCTCAACATCTATCATTTGCCCAATAAATTACCTGAGCTTTCAGTAATACTGTGCAAACAGTTCCATGTGTTTGGAATCACAGAAAGTCGTCTCAACGACAAAATAACCGACTCTGAAATCTCTCTTAAGGGGTTTAAAGTAATTCGAAGAGACGCACATCAAAAATTAGAGACCGGTATTGCTGTATACATTTCAAATTCTCTCAACTGTTCCCGTAGAAGTAATCTCAAGATAGAAGAGATAGAATGTGTTTGGTTAGAGGTGAAGCCAGTCAGCCAGCAACCGTTTCTCATTGGATACCTATATCGAAATCCCTGTGCTGGGTATAGTTGGTATGACTGTTTCACTACAATGATGGATAGGGTGTTTACAGCAGGTAGAGAAGTCATGATATTAGGTGACTTTAACATAGATATTACTAAATCCAACCAGACATGGGAAGATATCATTCTATCTTACAATTTCAAACAACTAATAAATCGTCCCACAAGAGTTACAGACACCTCCTCAACTATAATTGATCATATATATGTTACTAGTCCAGTTAATATTACCGAATGTTCTGTTCCTGCTAGTGCAGTTAGTGACCATTACCCAATATGTTGTACATGGTCGAAAATTGGGTTCAAAACTCCTAAAAATAAACATTTAAGCATCAAATTTAGAAACTTTAAAGCTCTCAACCAAAATTTATTTTTAGACGACTTAAAAAATGCAGCACTTGAACATGTTTACCAACTTCCTAATCCGGATGATGCACTAGCTTACTGGACAAAGACAGTCTACAATGTATTTGATAAACATGTGCCAGTCAAAGAAGTTCGAGTCAAGAATCAACATAAATCCCCGTGGGTCACTAGCGAAGTTCTCGAAATCTTGAGAGAACGAGATACAGCACACAAAAATAAAGATTTTATCAATTACCGCAGACTAAGAAATAAAGTTAAATATGAAATTCGTAGGATAAAGAAAGATCATTTCAAAAATTTGATTGTAGATAAATCAAATAATACAAATATATGGAAGGCTATTAACTCGCTAACCAACAAGAAACACTCTTCAAAGTCAGCAATACCAAACTCTATAACATGCGAGGATTTCAGTTACTTCTTTCAATCAGAAATAGAGAATCTAAAGTCCTCAATACCAGACTCAGTATGTAATTTAAGTTCACTGTCATCATTCTGTGAAGGGAAGTGCTCTAGAAATATTCCCCCTGAGATTCCCTTGATGTCTGTTGCAGAAGTATATAAATATCTCTCGAATCTCAAAGCAACAAATTCAGAAGGCCTAGATGGTATCAGTAATAGAATTCTTCGGTGTGCTGCACCTATTATTAGTGAGTCCTTAACGTTCATATATAACCAGTGCCTATCCAAAAACTACTTTCCATCTGCCTTTAAAGTTGCTAAAGTGTATCCTCTACTTAAAAATGGTTCAACTGATATTAGCGTCTTGGGTAATTATAGACCTATTTCCTTACTATCGTCGCTATCAAAGCCATTAGAAAAACACATGCATAAACTAACACTCATTCATTCATTCATTCAGTAGCATGTCCTTTACAGAACCTCGCTCCCATAACAACCCTCCGGAAAACTTCTCGATCACAAGCAAGATGTCCCGCGTCTGATACACCCATCTGGAGATCATCCGCCACATCCTGCACCCATCTTCTCTTTGGCCTTCCTCTTCCTCTCTTCCCAGGCATATACCCTTCCATAATTGTTCTCTCCAAACTGTCGTGACGTTTCAAGTGACCAAAATACTTCAATTTTCTTTGTTTTATCGTCTTCAATAGCCATCCCTCCTCAATATTCAACTCTTGAAAGAAACACTACATCATTTAATTAACAACGATCTAATAATTGACAGTCAATCTGGGTTTCGACCTAAATATTCTTGCCATAGTGCCTTTACAAAAATGACCGATAACTGGCATCTTTGTATCAACAATGGCAACATTTGTGGAGCAGTATTTGTAGACTTTAAAAAGGCCTTTGATATGGTAGATCATGATATTTTAATTAGAAAATTAAAACACATGAAGACTGGCACCAATATGGTGGACCTAATTACGTCATTTTTATCAGACAGACAACAAGTAGTGTCCTTCAATAACTGTCTATCAAGACCCACACAATTTAATTTTGGGGTGCCTCAGGGCTCAATACTAGGTCCACTGCTTGTTGCAGTGTATATTAACGATCTTCCTTTATACCTCAATACTTCGTGTGATCTATTTGCGGACGACTGCACTATTTACACAAGTCAAGAGAGCCTTTGTGACTTAGAGAGCTCTTTACAAAACGATCTTGACAACCTTAGTAGATGGAGCAATGAAAATCGCATGTTACTTAACATCGACAAAACCAAATCCATGCTAATAACGACCAGACAAAAACTACAGACCCTAGCCATAACTGGGACACCGCTCGAGCTCACCGTGGACACGTTACCTATAATTAATGTAAATGAACATAAAACATTAGGTCTTTTAATTGACAGAAATTTAAACTGGAGCCCTCATGTTCACGCCCTTACCAAGAGAATAGCACAAAAAGTTTACCAACTTGCTAAAATTCAACACTTTTTGGATGAAAGCACACGTAAAATATTCTATGCATCCTATATCCAATCACCTCTCGATTATTGTTCCACAGTCTGGGATGGCTGCCCTAAATCTAATATGAAACGATTGTGTTCACTTCAAAATCGCGCTATACGTCTAGTTTCTAGCATAAAGCACGTTCTTCTTCTTCTTCAGCGTTCCGAGCCATTGAGGTTCTTTGCTGCAAATACAATCCGTCTCCATTCGTCTCTCTGGTGGACCTTCTCTTGCCAGTCGTTGATTCCAAGTGCTTGTAGGTCTGTACATGTATTATCTCTCCACCGCCTTCTTGGTCTACCTCGGGGTCTACAGTCATTTATTTCCTGAGTGTAAGCGAGTTTTGTTTCCCTATTATCTTCCATTCTTTCTATATGCCCCAGCCATTGTAGTCTATTAGCCTTCATGATACCAGTGATTAGCGGGGACTTAAACAGATCATAAATGTCTTTGTTACTTCTTCTTTTCCACTCTCCACTTTGTGTATCCCTAATGGGTCCAAAGATGCGTCTTAAAATTTTGTTCTCAAAGGTTTGTAACAAGGCTTCGTCTCCTTTCGTTGTACTCCAGGTTTCAGAGCCATACAGCACAACTGGTCTGATCAGTGTTTTGTATATTGTGATTTTGGTGTTACGAGATAGCGCCTTTGATTTTAGTAGATGTTGTAGTGCATAGTATATCTTATTTCCAGAGTTGATTCTAGTTTGTATTTCTTCCCTTATGATGTTGGAGCAGTTGAAGATCGTACCCAGGTATTTGTATGTTTCCGTTCTTTTAATGGTCATATTATCTATTTGTATGTGGCCAGAGTTTCTAGCCATTCCGTCTCTTGAAATTACCATATATTCTGTCTTATCTTGGTTGATAACCAGCCCCATCTGTTGGGCTTTTTCCTTTAAGTGAGTCAATATTTCCAATGTCTTTTGTTCACTTTGCCCTATAATATCTATATCATCTGCATAACCAAGCAGCTTGGATGTTCCTCCAATATCACATTCCTCCTTTACCTTCCTTACAACTTTCTCTAGAGCCAGATTGAAGAGTAGCGGCGATAGTGCATCACCCTGTTTCAAGCCAGATGTTATTTGGAAGGGGTCTGATTTCCTGCCTTTATATGTTACTATATTATAAGTATCTTCCATGCATAGTCTGGTCATGTTGATTAACTTCCTTGGTATTCCAAATTCCTGCATAGCATTCCATAGACTATTCCTATGGACACTATCATAAGCCTTTTTAAAATCCACAAAAATGTTATGGAGATCTCTTTTATATTCCCAATGTTTCTCAGCTATTTGTCGTAAGATAAATATCTGATCTATTGTTGATCTGTTTTGTCTAAAACCCGCCTGGTAGTCACCTAATATGTCTTCTGAATATGGTTTTAGTCTATTTAGTAATACTGCGGATAGTATCTTATAGCTTGTGGACAGTAGTGATATTCCTCTATAATTTCCACATTGGAACTTGTCTCCTTTCTTAAAGATAGGTATCAATAATGACTCTTTCCAGTCATGGGGTAATTCTTCTGTCCTCCAGATTTTTATTATTAGTTCGTATAGCTTTAGATGTAATGCATGGCCACCTGCCTTTATAAATTCAGCAGCAATTCCATCAGTCCCAGTTGCCTTATTGTTTTTAAGTCGTGTGATTACATATAGGATTTCTTCAAATGTAGGTTCTTCAATTTGTGGTTCGCATGTTAGAACCTCTTCCTGTGAGAAAATGTTACTTGGAGCTTCACAATTTAGTAATTCAATAAAATATTCTTTCCATGTGTTGCACATTTCCTCATTGGTATTTATCATATTCCCATTTTTGTCTTTTAAACCATATGTGTTTTGTTGGTGCCCTCGTTTCATTGACTTCAGTTCTTTAAAAAATTTTCTGGATTCATTTTTCTGGTGATTAGTTTCCATATCTTTGATTATATTACTCATATATTCTCGCTTCTGCTGTCTGACTATTTTTGTAGCCTCTTTACATTCATTTCTATAATGCTCTTCCTTTTGGATGTTATTGATGTCATTTAACCATACATGTCTGGCATTCTTCTTCCTAATGACTGCTTCTTCACATTTTTGATTGAACCATCTGTTCTTTCTATGCGTGGTTAACACACCGAGACATTCTTCTGCGGTAGACTGAATTGTATTCTTGATGTTCAACCAAGTTTGGTCAATGCTTTCCTCCAAAGGGTTATGCAGAGTTTCAAGTTTACATTTTATTTCATCTGTAAATTTCTCTTTGACTGTAATGTCTTGCAGTTTTTCTCTGTTATATGTTGGGTGTAATCTTTGTAATTTAGTATAGAAAGCTCTCTTAAGTTTTATTTTAAATTTTGCTCCAACGAGGAAGTGGTCACTGTGGCACTCAGCTCCTCTATAACTTCTGACTTGCTGTATGTTTGATGCATTTCTGTTGTTAATTAAAATGTGATCTATTTGATTATAGGTTCTCTTGTCACATGATTTCCAAGTTTGTTTGTGTATATCCTTTCTTTGTAGTCTGGTACTGCTAACCTGCAGTCCTTTGGCTTCTGCCAGGTTGAGGACTCTCCATCCATTATCATTTGAAGTTGTATGTAGGCTTTCCATACCGGCCACTTTTTTATTAGTTTGCTCTCTACCTATTTTTGCATTGAAGTCTCCCAGCACAATCAGGATGTCCTGTTTGGGGGTTTCTTCTATGACATCTTCCAGATCATTATAAAAGTCTTCTTTAATATCATCTTCTTTCTCTTCAGTAGGTGCATGTACATTAATCATCGTTATATTTTTCCATTTACCTTTTATTCGTAATTTACTAATCCTGTCATTAAAAGCTTTAAAGTTTAAAACGTTCCCCCATAACTCTTTTTTGATGACAAATCCTGTTCCTAATTCATGTTTATTTTGGGTGTTTCCTCCATATATTATAATCATTCCATTTTGCTCTAAAGTACCCTCTCCTGGCCACCTTATTTCTTGAATTGCTGTTATATCCATTTGATATTCAATCAGCTCCCGGGTTAGTTCTTCGGCCGCTCCAGCTCGATATAGTGTCCGTACATTCCATGTTCCAAATCTCAAAAGTCCTTTAACGTTCCAAGGTCGTTGTCCAGATAAGTCAGTCCGATATCGAGGCTTATGTATTTGTTTCGTAACAAAGAAAGGTTTTTACAAAGGTGGGGATGTTAACCCCACGCTTCAACCCCCAACCTGGAGGACCAGGGTGTTTCTCTTTGTCTGTTCTCTACCCTTTGACCTGTCCGGCTTGGGAGGCCCTGCTGGTAGCTACGCTACCGCCGGCATAGCTCTCAGGGTCATTGAGAAACTCAAGCTCCCCCACCACGACAAGGTGGAAACACCATCGGGGGCATAAAGCACGTTGAAAGTAATAAATTATACAGCCATCTAAGACTTCTACCACTTCAAAAGCGCTTCCTTTTTAACAAAGCCAAATTAGTGAATAAAATTATATCTGAAAATACCCCAGAGTATCTTCTACCGTTAATTCAATCTAATGCAATGAACAGTAAGCGCTTAAATTTATTACAGCTTCCTAAGCCTAGATTGGACTTATACAAAACTTGTTTCGCATATTCTGGTGCTCACTTGTGGAATAGTCTTCCAACAGAACTGAAAACTCCAATGAGTCCCTACACATTCAACCGAAAACTCTTTCAATACTTACTTTATACCGACAATATGCCTCCATAAGTCACCTACTAGTATCATTTTTCCACTATCATTCTTCACTGTATGTGTATGAACGAGACAGTGGGTGAGAGAGTGAGTGAGAAAGAGTGTGAGTGGAAGAATTAGTATGATAGAGAGAGTGAGAGAGTATGCATGCGCGTGTGCCTGAGTGAGTGTAAAAGTGAGTGAGCGTGTGGACATATGTGTGAGAGATTTAGTTAGAGAATGAGTGAATCTGAGAGAGTGGGTGTTTTGTGTGTCTGCCTGTCTGTGTGATAGAGTGTGAAAGTTAGTGAGTGAGTGTGAGTTAGAGTCATCGAGTAAATGAGTGAGTAAGGGAGCGTGAGTGAGTGAGAGAGAATGTGTGGGTATGCGTCTATGTGCACGATTGAGTGAGTGTGAGAGCGAGTGAGTGGGTAAAAGAGAGAGCGTGGGTGAATGAGAGAGTGCATGAGAAAGTGTAATGTATGTGTGTGCATGTCTGGATGTGTGTATGGGTGTATATGTGTGTACATGTGTGTATCTGTGTGTGACTCTGTGTGTATGTCTGTACGTGTGTTAAAGTGTGCGTTCATGTGTTTATATGCGTTTATATGCATGTGCGTGTGTGTATGTGTGTATGGATGAGTCTGTGTGTGTGTGCTCGTGTATGTATTGTATATCTGTGTATGTGTAAGTGTGCATGCATGCAGTGTATGCGAGGGAGTGTATATTCGGGTGTTAAGTGAGTATGTGTGAGTAAGTATATGGATGTGTGCAGGTGTGTGTTTTGCGTGGGTATGATGTGTGTGGGTGTGTGTATGTACATGTGTGTGAGAGAGAAGAGAGAGAGAGAGAGAGAGAGAGAGAGAGAGAGAGAGAGAGAAGAGAGAGAGGAGCGCATGCATGTCATCTAACATGCTGATCCATATGTTTTGTGTATTCTCATTTTTTTCATATTATCATTTTGATGCACTTGATTTTAACATGCATAAAATGAATTCATGTAAATTACTGTAAAGCAAGTGAGAGAGTTAGTGAGTGTAAGTAAGAGAGAGAGAGAGAGAGAGAGTGAATGAGTGTGAGAGTGTGTGTATGTAAAGAGAGCGCAAGAGAGAGAGAGAGAGAGAGAGAGAGAGAGAGAGAGAGAGAGAAAAAAAAAAAGAGTTGAATTGCATCACTAATTTTTACGCTACATAATGTATATGTACAATTTTTTCTACACTTCTTGCAATTGCGAGAATTCTCACGACAATCGTCAGTGTCTCAATTGTGTGTAAAGTGTGGGAGTTTGTTCTTATTAGCTTCAGTGATCATGTGAGGCATCAAGTATTTGTCTAGATGTGAGGATGTATGTATGGGTGTGTATGTGAGGGATATGTGTGTGTGTGGGGGGAATGTGTGTGTGCCTGTGTAAGAGAGAGAGAGAGAGAGAGAGAGAGAGAGAGAGAGAGAGAGAGAGAGAGAGAGAGAGAGAGAGAGAGAGAGAGAGAATTCAGTGCTCGCATGTCCTGTAACATGCCATTCCATATTTTTTGTGTATTTTCATCTTTCACATTATCATTTTGTATGTATGACACTTGATTTTATCATGTATAATATAACATTACTGTAATGTGAGTGAGAGCGTTAGAGAGAGAGAGAGAGAGAGAGAGAGAGCGAGAGAGAGAGAGACAGAGAGAGAGAGAGAGAGAGAGAGAGAGAGAGAGAGAGAGAGAGAGAGAGTTGAATTGCATCACTAATTTTTAAGTTACAAAATGTATATGTACAATTTTTCTCAATTATGTTTACAATTTTGCGACAATGCTCACGACAATCGTCACTGTATGTGTGTGTAAAGTATGTGAGTTTGATCATAATAGTAGGTTGGGGGATCGGGGGATGTGTGTGTGGGTGGATTCGTGATGTGTGTGGATGGGCTCAGGATGTGTGGGTGGGAGGGGTGGGTTTTGGTGGGTGGGGGATTGTATGTGGGTGGGTGGGGGATTGTGTGTGGGTGCGTGCGAGATGTATGGGTGTATGGGGAGATGTGTTTGTGGGTGGGGATGTGTGTTTGTGTAGGTGGTTGTGGGTGAGTGGGTGGAGGAGGATATGTTGGTGGATGATTGATGGTGGGTTATGGGATGGGTGGGGGTATGTGTGTGGGTGGGGAGATGTGGGTGTGGGGATATGTGGTGGGTGGGAGATGTGTGCAGGTGGGGGTGGTTGTGGGTTTGGGGATGTGTGTGTGGGTGAGGGATGTGTATGGGTGTGGGATGTTTGGGTGGATGGGTGTGGGATGTTTGGGTGGATGGGTGGGGAGTGTGTGTGGGTGAGAGATGTGTGGGTGAATGTGTGTGGTGGGGTGTGTGGGTTGGGGGAGGGGTGCGTGATGGGTGTGGGTGATGGATTTGGAGATGTGTGTGTGGGTGGGGGATATGTCTGGCTGGGTGGGGGTGTGTGTGGCTGAATGAAGGATGTATGTGTGGGTAGTGAGGGTGATTGTAGTTGGGGGATGTGTGGATGGGTAGGAGATGTGTGGATAGATGTGTGTGTGGGTGAGGGATGTGTCTTTGGGATGTGTGTGGGTGTGGTATTGTGTGGGAGGGGAGCTGGGTGTGGTTAAATGATGTTTGTGTGGGTGGGTGAAGGTGTGGTTGGGTTTGTGGGTGGGTTAAGGATGTGTGTGAGGGTGGGGGATGTGTGCTTAGATGGGTGGTTGGGATTTGTGAGTGTGGGTGGGTAGATAGGAGATGTATGTGTTGATGAGTGGGTAAGGGATGTGTAGGTGTTAGTGGTTGAGGGATAAGTACGTGTGTCTAGGGATGTGTGAGGGGATGAATGTATGGGTTGTGTGTGCGTGGATGGGAGGTGTGTGTTTGTGAATGGGGAATGTGTTGGTGGGTGGGGATGTGTGTGAGGGATGTTTGTATGGGTGGGAAGATTGTGCGTGGGTGGGGATGTGTGTGTATATGGGTAGGGGTGTGTGGTTAAGGGATGTGTGGCTGGGGGAATGGGTGGATTGAGGATGTGTGGTTGGGTGGAGGATGTGTGGTTGGGTAGAGGATGTGTGGGTGGGTGATTGTATATGAGTAAGGGTGTGTGGTTAAGGGATGTTTGGTTGGGGGATGGGTGGGTAGAGGATGTGTAGGTGGGTAGAGGATATGTGGGTGGGTGAGTGTGTGCAGGTTAGGAGATGGTGGGGGATGTTTGTAGGTGCGGGCTCGGGATCTGTGAGTGGGCTGGGGGAGATGGGAGATTATGTGGGTGAGTGCGGAATTTGTGTGTGGGTAGGTGCGGAATATGTGAGTTGACGGGGAGACATGTGTGTGGCTGAGGAATGTGTGTTTGGTTGGGTGGTTGGAGGTGTGTGGGTGGAGGAGGATATTGGGTGAGTGATTGTTGATGGGAAATGGGACGGGTAGAGGATATGTGAGTGGGTGGGGAGATGTGTTTAGGTGGGGGATGTGTGGGTTATTGAATGTATGTGTGCTTGAGGTGTGGGTGGATGGGATGTGTGGTGGGTGAGAGGTGTGTGTGGGTGGGGAGATGTGTAGGTGTAGGGATGTGGTGGATGGGTGGGGGAATGTATTGTATGTGTGTGTGGTTGGGTGGGGAAGTTGGAGTGAATGGGGGATGTGTGGGTGGGTGGTGGATGTGTCTCATAACATAGTAATATGCATTGTTTATGTTTACAAAATTCTTGTGACAATGTTTTTTTCCTATGCACTGTTGATGAAAGAAAGATGAATGATTGGAAGGGCTGAATGTAAGACGGGCCTGCGTGCCCAATTTGTTACCCTTTGAAAATAAAGTCTGTTCGTTCGTTCGTTCGTTCTCTGTCTCTCTCTCTGTTTCTCTCTGTCTCTCTGTCTGACTCTCTATGTCTCTCTCTGTCTCTCTCTGTCTCTCTCTTTCTCACTCTCACTGTCTCTCTCTGTCACTCTCTGTCTCTCTCTCTCTTTCTCTCTCTCTCTGTCTCTGTCTGTCTCTCTCTCAGTCTGTCTGTCTCTCTCTCTGTCTCTCTCTGTCTCTCTGTGTCTCTCTGTTTCTCTCTGTCTCTCTCTGTCTATCTCTTGCTGTCTCTCTCTCTGTCTCTCTCTCTGTTTCTCTCTGTCTCTCTCTGTCTCTCTCTGTCTCTCTTTCTCTGTCTCTCTCTGTCTTTCTCTGTCTCTCTCTCTCTGTCTCTCTCTGTCTCTCTCTGTGTCTCTCTATCTGTCTCTCTCTGTCTCTCTCTATGTCTCTCTCTTTCTCTCTCTGTCACTCTCTCTGTCTCTCTCTGTCTCTCTCTGTCTCTCTCTCTGTCTCTCTCTGTCTCTGTCTGTCTCTCTCTCTGTCACTCTCTGTCTCTCTCTGTCTCTCTCTCTATCTCTCTGTGTCTCTCTGTGTCTCTCTCTTTCTCTCTCTGTGTCTCTCTGTGTCTCTCTCTGTCACTATCTCTGTCTTTCTCTGTCTCTCTCTGTCTCTCTCTGTCTCTCTCTGTCTCTCTCTGTGTCTCTCTCTATGTCTCTCTCTGTCTCTCTCTCTGTCTCTCTCTGTCTCTCTCTGTCTCTCTCTGTCTCTCTCTGTCTCTCTCTGTCTCTCTCTGTCTCTCTCTGTCTCTCTCTGTGTCTCTCTCTGTGTCTCTCTCTGTCTCTCTCTGTCTCTGTCTCTGTCTGTCTCTCTCTGTCTGTCTCTCTCTCTGTCTCACTCTCTCTTTCTCTGTTTCTCTCTGTCTCTCTCTCTGTCTCTCTCTGTCTCTCTCGCTGTCTCTCTCTGTGTCTCTCTCTGTGTCTCTCTCTGTCTCTCTATGTCTCTCTCTGTCTCTCTGTCTCTCTCTGTCTCTCTCTGTGCCTCTCTCTTTGTCTCTCTCTCTATGTCTCTCTCTATGTCTCTTTGTCTCGCTCTGTCTCTCTCTCTCTCCCTCTCTGTCTCTCTGTCTCTTTGTCTCTGTCTCTCATGAAGATAACACATCAATACAGTGACATGCTCTAGAGCCATGCAGATTTCACAACACTGACCACTCGTTCCAGGTGTCCAGTTTGTGATGGAAAGACATCCGGACAACTACTTCTGCGGACATCTTCAGTGTCTTGCTGACTTCACCCACACTGACCATGACGTGGCCTCGTTTGTAGAAATGACCATCTATGACATCACGCGGGTCAACTCGGAGCTAAGACTAGCCTCTGTGTCCACATTTGATCCAGACCTGTACTTGGACACGACAAAAAGCAGCTCTATGGGTTGTACCGGCACCATCTCTAGACTGAAGGCAAACCTGACTCTACAGTTACGTCATGGCATCGGCTGTCTGTATGGAGTTTACAAGTGTCAGCTGGATTTGGTCACTCTTTCGGGACATTCAGAGGTGCTCACAGAAATCGTCACACCAGAATACAACCACATCTACTCCAGAATCGGTAAGTGCACACATAAACCTTCACACCAGAATAAAACCACAGCTACTCCAGAATCGGTAAGTTATCACACACATCGTCACGCTAGAATACAACCATAGCTACTGCGTAATCCTAAATGCTCATATAAATCGTCACACCAGAATACAACCACATCTACTCCAGAATCGGTAAGTGCCCACATATATCGTCACACCGGAATACAACCACAATTACTCCAGAATCGGTAAGTGCCCACAGATATCGTCACACCGGAATACAACCACAACTACTCTAGAATCGGTAAGTGCTCACATAAATCGTCACACCGGAATACAACCACAATTACTCCAGAATCGGTAAGTGCCCACAGATATCGTCACACCGGAATACAACCACAGCTACTCCAGAATCGGTAAGTGCTCACAGAAATCGTCACACAGGAATACAACTACAACTACTCCAGAATCGGTAGGTGCAGACAGAAATCGTCACACCGGAATACAACCACAACTACTTCAGAATCGGTAAGTGCACACAGAAATCGTCACCCCCTCATTCCAAGTTGCCTGCAATTCTCTGTGTCCATCTTCGTGAGAACGGCATGCACCAGAAAATGAGTGCATAGGTGATCCAGTTTATCATCCTCTAGTTGATGATCGCTTTCCTCATACCACAAACAGAATTGTCTCATACCACAAACGGAAGTTTCTAATACCACAAACAGAATTGTCTCCTACCATAAACGGTAGTTTCTCATGCCACAAAGGAAAGCTTATCATACCACAAACATAATTTTCTTGCGCTACCAAAGTTCAAGTCCCATGAGACCGGAATTTACAGTACCAGTTCAGTGGGATTGACTCTCAGATCACCATGGTAAATGGTCGCTTGTCTTATACCAGCTTATTGAAAAACAAGGTTTAAAGCGTTGGAAGAATATGAAAAAAAGAATTGCAAAATGGGTAGTTATCTTAGGACACAAATCTATAACTCCATCACGTAGCAGGTCCTTGTAGAACGTGGCTCTCACCAAGGACCGTCGGTAAGATTCTAGATCCGTTGTCAGCTCCCGTTCCTTATGATTGTCATATCCCAGGTGCCTTCAGTGTCCTCTGTCCGTCAACGTGCTGGCCAACCCTTCCACATTATTTTCTATTGTCACATTATTTTATTATATTCTGTTATTATATTCTATTACTATATTATCTTATTATATTATATTATTATATTCTATTATTATATTCAGTTATTCAGTCAATCAATGGGGTGAGGTCTCCACAATGAAGGTTATTGCTTTTCTGGTGCCGCTACTTTTACTGAGCCCAAAATTTTTTTCAGCTACTTCCCCATGTATTTTATTTTGAATTCTTTCTTGTATGACCTTGAGGAATTTCTTAGTTATATTCATCATTAAGCTAATAGTTCTGTAATCTTCTACAATCAACAGCTATTGGCTATTGGTAATATATTATATTACATAATTATGAGATAGTATCAATGCCAAAGCTGGATAATTTTTTCTATCATCTCCGTTGTTATCTTGTCAGAAACTGCAGCCTTTCCTTGATTCATCTATTTAATAGCCTTCTCTACTTCAGCCTTTAATATATTCGGTCCATCTTGAGTATTATACATTGTTGCTTTATTGACACTGCTGTCCCAGAATACATCTTCAATGTATTCTGTCCACATTTTTATTTTATCGGTATCACGATGTTGTTGATGATAAGTGCGTGATATGGTCGTTGTCTAGGTAACGATACTCCTGGTGTGTCAATATGAATTGTAAGTGAGTTAACTCTCTATCTCCCAATGCAACTCACCCCTGCAGCATACATCCATCAGTCAGTAAACAAGAGCGGTTTGGCGCACATAATCCTTTAATACAGAAAGAACACGGACACATAACATATTAGTATCTCCAGAAATCAATGTAAAATCCACAGAATATATATGTATTCTCCTCACACGTTAATCAGCATCCATCACTGCCTTCTATAATCTTCCTGAATCTTACATCCACAAGACATTTAGTCCAGCTACTATCCACGGCTGGATCTCACACAATACGACCCACACACTGGGTCGGAGCCTCTGCTCACTATATAACCCCCTCTGGGGTTTTAGGCCTGCATTCACAGCTCGGAGAATCACACAACACAGTTCTCCGTCGACTCCCGACTCGTTCGGTGTCTAAAACTCAACCCCTTGAAGTCCCTTGACTTCACACGAACCCAACCTCAGTCGGTCTCCGCTTCCACTCCCTAGTCAAAGTTTTCCACTGTCTTTTTTCCCTGCTGTCTAGCCCCTCTCTGGGCTCCCAACAACATTACACCCCAGCCTAAAACTGTCTTTCTCAGCATCCACCCTCAGGGGTCTCCATTCGCACCCGCCCCATTATTTCTCAGGGTTGATTGTATTTCTCGTAGTCCCGCTACACAGGTCAATCATCTCAATGTCAATGATCCAGGCATATGTCATTATCCCCCCCCCCCTTAAAAGAAAACATCGTTTTCAAATGTTGGGAGACCCATACTTATCAAATATGTGACCCAGACATATTGCCTGGGTAGCCCCAAGTATGGCTCCACCTTACTCTAGCTACCACACTAAATATTACATCAAATGCTCATAGTACACTCCCATATTCCCCACACATAAATACAACCAACTTTCTATCTTGTGTACCAATGCATGAACTAACACATCATATAATAATAATACATCATAGGAAACATCATATCTGTGTATCTGCAGGTCAATTAACATCCTCAAAAAGACACAAGCTATTTGTGTACCTAACCTATCTCAGGTGGTTCTTTTCTTGCATCAAATCTCCACCTATGATTCCTGTCGATGCTGTGTCTACCCTTCATATACCCATGCCTCATGTTTCCTATATCTTTAAAACATCTGTTTGCTAATCCTGGTTCAGTGATGTCGTTAACACTCTTTTGAACTGCCATAACTTTGCAATCTCCATATTGTACCGTTACACTGGAGTCTCTGTTTAGTCTGACCTCTTTATTAAATCCTGGCCAATATACCTGGCATCCTGCTCTATGCTGCTTCCGCCTTACTCCTATGTGCCCTGCACATGCCCTATCCTGAGCTGTTCCAGTATATCGGTCTCTATATGCTAAGGGTACCACTCCTTGCCCTCATGCCGTTCCGTCACATGAAAACCGGCGAGTGAGAGTATTGTTCTTCCTTCCGAAGCACCATCTACCCTTCTTTGATTGTCTATGTCTCACTTTCCTACACCCTTGGAAACATTTGTCGTGAGTAGTATCTTGTCCCTGGGATTCCCTACAGCTATATTTGAGATCCATTCTCAACTGCTCAGCTGTCCTATCGTTGTCCTCTGTGTCTACTTCAAGTGCCTCTTTTTCTTCAGCTATACTCTCTAATTTAAGTTTTCTTTTTGTAACTACCCCGTTACTACTTACACTATATATCTGGTCCCAATAAACTACTTCTTCTTCTGTACAATCTTTAACTCCTGGCATGTTTCCGATGATCAAATCTGCCACTGGTGAGTCTAGAACACACGCTACCACTCTTCATGTGATATATGGTGTTTTTACTGCTATCACGGTTAATGGGTAGAATTCTACTGTCCCATTAAATGTAATGCACCTAATCTTTTCCCCTGTGTACTCCGAGGGGTTCACTAAACTTTTTTCTAACTCCGATAGACGTACATCCGGAATCTCTTATTGTTAATGGTGGCCTATCATTAACGAAACCATGGTGCATCTTTATGCTTCCACCTGCATGGACTGCTGATCCTGCTTTCACTGTATGACCACACACTAAGACTGGCTGACCGTCTTTTTCAAAAAGAGGTTTGCACCCACTACAATCTTCATTGTTGATAGTCTCAATAACTTGTGCTGCATTAGAATGCTCCGTTTCCCTCATCGTACAATGATAGCTGACATGCCCTTTCCTTCCACATTTGAAATAAGTGATCTCCCTTTTACTGTTGTTCGTTGGTCCATCTGATGGTTGTGCATCACACTCTGCCATTTTGTGTCTCCAGCTCCCACAATTCCAACATCCGGCATAACTATTTGGACGTCTCTGAAAATTCCCCCTTTTGTATGGGTACCGTCCTGCTCTACCAAAATGGTTGCCACGGAAACCATTATCTTGAGACTCTTGTTGTTCATACTTCTGTTCTGAATCCACACTTTTCGATCTTGGTCTAATAACTGGATTCTGATTCTGTTTAGTGTACGCTGCACAGACTATTTCCTCACTCATAAGTCTACCAATAGAACTGTTAGGATGTGCAGTCATGTAGTTTTGCCCAAACTGTGACATTGTGTCTATGTCATTTGGCTTACGTTCCTCAAAGAAAGCTACTAAATTGGTATTACATGAAGCTAATACTTTGTCTCTTAACACTAAATCTACTAATTTATTAAAATCTTTCCCTACTTCTGCGAGCTCCATCCATTTGATAAATGTGTTCTTTACTGTGTTAACAAAGTCTGTGAAATCTTGATTTGTCTCTGGCACTAACTGTCTAAACTTTGTTCTATATCTATGTTCAGTTAATTGGAACTTTGTCAGCAAACGTTGACGTAAGATAGTGTAGTTGTTTCTTTCTTCTACAGGTAAATTGAACATGGTGTCTAGTGCCTTACCCGTAAGAAACTCGCACAGGCGCATCGCATACTCCGCTTCTGGAATGCCTAATGTTTTTACATACGATTCGAATCTCCCAAGATAGGATTTAAGACAATCCCGGTCTGTAAAGTATGGCAGTTTCAATCGTTGTGATGAATGTGAAGGTCTTCTGTTTTCCTCACTTTGACCCTTAGATGATAGTTCTAATTTTTTTAACTCAATTTCAGTTTGCATCTGACACTTGATCTTCTCTTTCTCAATTTCCATTTTCATTTGTGTCTCTTTCTCTTCCTGTAAACGCTTGTTTTCCATTTCAGCTAACTTTACTTCCTGTAGACGCTTGTTTTCCATTTCCGATAGTTTCACCTGTGTCTCTTTCTCTTCCTGTAGACGCTTGGCTGCAGCTACCTTTTCTTCCTGTAGGCGTTTTGTCTCGCGTTCATTATGCCTCTCCTCTCTTTCCGTCTGTTTTTGTTCTTTTGCTTCGGCATACTCCTGTAACTCTTTCCCCTTCAGGTCTAACCGTTCACCTGCTTCAATATATTCCATTAAAGTAGGCATCTTGTACTTGTGGACACGTTGCTGTCTGTCAGCCAACTATAAAGGTAAAGACTCTGCTGCTAGTCTTTGTGTGCCCTCCCTAAGTACACCTCCACTAAGACTGTACGTAAATTTGTAGTACTAATAATGTCACCCTGTACTCACACAGTCACTCTTCACTCACTAGGTAGTGAGGTAGGGGATATTACCTATACTCCCTCGCATATATCTCTGCAATAGCTGTAAAAAAAACCTCTGGAAATATATTTAAACATACATATATATATACATATACAAAACGAATGAATGATAACAGTAAGTGTTGTCTATAAAACGTTAGCTCACAAGCCAAGTACACGGAGACGGTGATCACAAAGAAATAAACTACAGTAACAACCACAAGCTTGTGTAAAACGACCACAGTGCGCATAATATATAAACTGACACCGACCACTAGACAGCAGAAATGACAAAAGATCACAATAATAACATATATCCGAAGAAACCAAATGTCATATGTAAATATAATGAAAAGAAGAGAAAAAAATATAACATCAAAATATACACAGATCTGACGTCAGACAACTCGGCTCTAGATATTAGTTAGGACTCCAATGCCACTGAACGACACGCTAACTCATTAGCGTTTTCCTTACAAACAATATATGAAGCGCCAGAAATACCCACGTTTTGCAAGGCCTATCCTGATGTAGATAGAGATCGCAAAAAGTGCCTATCCAACAACTACATGTAATAACATCTACATATATATAAGTAGAAAAACGATAACGACAGTTAAAACGGTGAGAGCCAACAAATATCCAGATGGGTTGCCGATAAATATGTACTTATTAATCCGTCGCCAAAAGTTCTTATTTTGCTGTTAATAGTTTTTCACAATATGCTGGAAATGTCTGTGTTAAATTCTCCGAAATGTTTACGATGACTTGTTGTTTTGTTGAGTGGTTACTACATTTCGCGTTGTGATCACCAGTTCCAACTGTCGGAAACGTTGACGGTAAATAGTGATTATCCAAAGTGTTCTTTCGATATGTTGTTACTTTCCTTGGACGTGGTGATAACAGATTAATAATCCAAACGTCTTTATGCTTTCGTTGCGGAGATGGCGTTTTGCTGTATCATAAATGTTATGGATTTCCGTCACTCGACAAGATTCACCAAAAAAAAAAAAAAAAAAGGAAAATGGCAGCCCATGTTCAGCGCTTTAATCTTGTATATATCAATCCTTATTGGTAAAGAAATACGACCACTTTAAATCTGTTTGCTTGTAACAGGGTAATGATAACAAAGTCGAACATAAAGTCTGGTTTCACACAAAAACACCTTGTTTTGTTCATTCACAATGAGTCATCTTGACCACAATAGGTCGTGGAAATTCCCTGAGTGCCTTCACTCCATCCACACCCCCAACTCGCAATGTCACCTCAATTTCTCTTTATCACTTCAGTGAACAATCCTCAGTAAATACAGGTTCCACACAACTTTCGTTGCCCCAACCCGGATGTGGTAGGGGTACTGTCACTACCCAAATATGTCACCCCTCCCGGGAATCAGCAAATGTCAGTTTTCTCTGTTTTCCAAACATGTACTTCCCAGTACCTGGACGCTGGTGTACCCACCCGTCCTATTTACTGCGTATACTAATCTTGACCAGTCTACCTGCGACCACACAGTGTATTGACATCAGCACACACACCTGTCAATATCTTTGAATTTTCAATCCTGTCCTGTCCTACACACACACCTGTCAGGATATCGCCGCGCCGACTTTTTGTGCCGCGTCTTCACCAACGCGCTATTTGTGACTAGTGACTAACTCGTCACCTTACACTCTCCGTTGACCTATAAACACAGGCGCCTGTCTGCGTTAATTCTCTGGCGTCCCCGCTAGTTTCGGCAATAACGTGTGCTGACTGTCCGGTAATTTACCTGTATTGACTTTCACGTGAACTGTCTGTTTTTCGTGGACAACCTTGGTCCCGTAATCACGGATTTTGCTTGTGATTTCTGTCGATATTTTTCCACGCGCGCTGACTAGTTTTGATGTGCTGTGGCGGCTTTCTCGTGCTCCGGCTGCTCACCAGTTCTCACACAGGCGAAAATTTTGTCTTTATCCCGTAGATACACTCCGCTGTCCACCCTCTCACTCTCTAATCGACGAGTTCACAGATAACAGAATGACAACAGTGTCTATACTGCAATGGGTTTTGTTGTAGAGCCACCCAGATAATATCACGATGTTGTTGATGATAAGTGCGTGATATGGTCGTTGTCTAGGTAACGATACTCCTGATGTGTCAATATGAATTGTAAGTGAGTTAACTCTCTATCTCCCAATGCAACTCACCCCCGCAGCATACATCCATCAGTCAGTAAACAAGAGCCGTTTGGCGAACATAATCCTTTAATACAGAAAGAACACGGACACATAACATATTAGTATCTCCAGAACACGTTAATCAGCATCAATCAATGCCTTATATAATCTTCCTGAATCTTACATCCACAAGACATTTAGTCCAGCTACTATCCACGGCTGGATCTCACACAATACGACCCACACACTGGGTCGGAGCCTCTGCTCACTATATAACCCCCTCTGGGGTTTTAGGCCTGCATTCACAGCTCGGAGAATCACACAACACAGTTCTCCGTCGACTCCCGACTCGTTCGGTGTCTAAAACTCAACCCCTTGAAGTCCCTTGACTTCACACGAACCCAACCTCAGTCGGTCTCCGCTTCCACTCCCTAGTCAAAGTTTTCCACTGCCTTTTTTCCCTGCTGTCTAGCCCCTCCCTGGGCTCCCAACAACATTACACCCCCGCCTAAAACTGTCTTTCTCCCCATCCACCCTCAGGGGTCTCCATTCGCACCCGCCCCATTATTTCTCAGGGTTGATTGTATTTCTCGTAGTCCCGCTACACAGGTTAATCATCTCAATGTCAATGACCCAGGCATATGTCATTATCCCCCCCCCCTTAAAAGAAAACATCGTGTTCAAATGTTGGGAGACCCATACTTATCAAATATGTGACCCAGACATATTGTCTGGGTAGCCCCAAGTATGGCTCCACCTTACTCTAGCTACCACACTAAATATTACATCAAATGCTCATAGTACACTCCCATATTCCCCACACATAAATACAACCAACTTTCTATCTTGTGTACTAATGCATGAACTAATACATCATATAATAATAATACATCATAGGAAACATCCTATCTGTGTATCTGCAGGTCAATTAACATCCTCAAAAAGACACAAGCTATTTGTGTACCTACCCTATCTCAGGTGGTTCTTTTCTTGCATCAAATCTCCACCTATGATTCCTGTCGATGCTGTGTCTACCCTTCATATACCCATGCCTCATGTTTCCTATATCTTTAAAACATCTGTTTGCTAATCCTGGTTCAGTGATGTCGTTAATACTCTTTTGAACTGCCTTAACTTTGCAATCTCCATATTGTACCGTTACACTGGAGTCTCTGTTTAGTCTGACCTCTTTATTAAATCCTGGCCAATATACCTGGCATCCTGTTCTATGCTGCTTCCGCCTTACTCCTATGTGCCCTGCACATGCCGTATCCTGAGCTGTTCTAGTATATCTATTCTCCTCACACGTTAATCAGCATCCATCACTGCCTTCTATAATCTTCCTGAATCTTACATCCACAAGACATTTAGTCCAGGTACTATCCACGGCTGGATCTCACACAATACGACCCACACACTGGGTGGGAGCCTCTGCTCACTATATAACCCCCTCTGGGTTTTTAGGCCTACATTCACAGCTCGGAGAATCACACAACACAGTTCTCCGTCGACTCCCGACTCGTTCGGTGTCTAAAACTCAACCCCTTGAAGTCCCTTGACTTCACACGAACCCAACCTCAGTCGGTCTCCGCTTCCACTCCCTAGTCAAAGTTTTCCACTGTCTTTTTTCCCTGCTGTCTAGCCCCTCCCTGGGCTCCCAACAACATTACACCCCAGCCTAAAACTGTCTTTCTCCCCATCCACCCTCAGGGGTCTCCATTCGCACCCGCCCCATTATTTCTCAGGGTTGATTGTATTTCTCGTAGTCCCGCTACACAGGTCACTCATCTCAATGTCAATGACCCAGGCATATGTCAATCGGCATTATCAACTATAGCTTCTCCCAATTTCTCCCTCTTCTGCAACCATTCCCTGTTATATTATCCTTATTCCTTGTAAATCAGTATTATAGTTTCTGACAATACTTTCCATTTTTGCGTGTTTTTTTCTCACTCTAGATCCTCTATTTCTTTGCATTGTTTCTGCAACCACACTTCTTTGGCAACTCTGCACATGTGACGCGACGTATTTCTCTGTCTATTAATGCATATTATGGAGTGGTCTTTGCTTTCTTTCTGTGAGTCATTTTGCTCAAGATTTAATCGGTTATCTACAATTGCTTGTTCTTATTTTCCTTCACTGGTAAGTTGGTATTTGCAATCTGTGTGCTAGTTGACCAATGACCAAGTACTACAGGAGACAAATGAACATCGTAAATTGATTAGAGAAATTAGACGTAGACAGTCAAAACATTTTGGACATGTTATGAGAAGAAATGGATTGGAGAACTTAGTGACAACTGGTAAGATCGAAGGGAACAGACCAAGAGGAAGACCGAGAGGAAAATACCCGGATGGCTTGGCCACATGGCACGGCCGAGACAGGAACAATGAGCTGATCCACGACGCTTGTGATCGAGTGAAATGGTGAGTCATGACTGCCCACGCTTTCCGGCATGGCACATGATTGATTGATGCTAGTTTTTACACATTCCAATTTTGTATTCATTTTCTCCACAGGGTGTTCATGTCGATATTGTCCCATGCTTTCAGCTATTAGCCTGTCATATTTATTTTTTACTTCCACCAGGTATAGTTGACTTATGTATGTTTGTTTTAATGCTGATATATCTATTTGAGGCATCCTCGATGCCCATATTCCTGTGTTGTTAAGTTTTATTTGTAATTTTACAACTACAGGATTACGAACCCCCATCTTAACTGCCACGATGTGTTTTGCTATTTTTCATTGACAGTATTGGCTCGTGTCTCTAATTTTAATTATATAGAATGTCCACAGTCTCACATCTTTAACAGCTCACACTATTGGCTCTCAAATGAACCAACTGGTCAACGGTAAAAGTGTTTATCAAATAACGCCGGACAAGTGAGTCCTAATCTGTTCTAGTTTTATTGAGGTGCAGTTCCCAACGATCCCCACAACATGCCGGACAATTCAAATAACTACCCATACTCGCATGTCCATTGTGCCTGTCGTTCTACTCTCGCAACTAAATACAAATTATCATCAATCTTGCCATTACTATTTCACACTCACCTATGTTGGTCGTACATATCGATAGTATTCATGCTTCAGCTGCTTATCGGACGATTCTGTATACATCTTCTCAGTAGTTGGTTTACTTCAACAATAGCGCATCAACCCTGCTTGATCTTCTTGTCCAATTCCTCTGTAATTAAGTTATATATCGTGCCCCATATTCTCTCTGTTGGTTTGCTGTAACTATCTTCATATATTCCTTCATCTTGTACTCAAACTATCTCTTCCCGATGTTAGTATTTCAAAATAAGCTCTTAGGATTCTCTTGTGGTGATCTATCTTCTTGCTGTCCTTCCATGATCTGGTGCCGTCTCTATCTGTCTCTCTCTCTGACGTCTTTATCTCCAAGCCAGCTCTTGTGCGTTTAGTGTGCGCTATACTTTTCTATTTCCCGATAATCTATATGTGTACGCGCACTTGCCGCATTATTTGTCTTGCGACACATGGCAGTCGAGTTGCTATCACCACTAGGGTAAGCTTTGGCATTTTTAACATTTCATTTAAATCTATTTCTAATCATAATGTAGTTAATTTGGTTAGTTTTTACTAAATTTCCTACTCATCGCTCAAGATTATCTCAACCCTAGTTAATGAATATGTAATCTTCTCTCTATTATATAACTATAATTCGATTATTACATTCTAGTATCTTCTTCTGCTGCTGCGTTCATCCGTAGTGTTTAATTCAGACATTTTTACATTGTGCCAAGGTCAACGACCTTAGGCGACCTATCCGACTTCTGCCGGAGTTTGTTGACCTGGTTAACCTTTCCATGCATTCTAGTATTATATTCTAGTATTATCTGCTTTATCATTTATTTGCCTCTCTAGATGTGTACAATCTGGTTTCTGTGGGCACTAAATCTAACAGAACATCTAAATATGATGAGAGTAAACTTAGAGAATATTACGTATCTTGTTTTTTACAGATGAGGTACTGAGTCATTTCGACAGATTGGCAGAACTGCTAAATACCACAACAAGTATAATGAACAGCCAGACAGCCCAGATAAATAGATCAGCAAGCCAGTCAGACGATCAGGCTGCCCAGCTTGTGAACCAAACAGCCCAGTTAAACAGAATAACAAGCCAGTTAGACTTTCAGACAGCCCAGATAAACAGATTCACAAACCAGTCAGACTATCAGACAGCCCATATACACAGATTAGCAAACCTGTCAGACTATCATACAGCCCAACTGGTGGAACAGACAGCCCAACTGGTGGATCAGACAGCCCAACTGGTGGAACAGACAGCCCACTTACACAATATTTCTCAACGATGTGATCTGGAACAGGTCGATCAAAAACATCGTCTTGAAGTGACCGAGAACAGACTGAAGCTCCTTCAAGAAAAACTGGACAACGTTGAGAAACTGTCAAATCTGAGCATCAAACCAGTTCCGGACCTGGTGAGTGAGCTGTAGTGACATGGATTACTGTGTGCGAAAGTGGTGGATCATCTTTGTGTACGTTTGATTTACGATGTTCGGCGAGGATGTGTGAGTCTTCAGAACGTACTGTTGTGTAAGTCATAGACACTCTATCTGGATACATAAAAGTGACTGGGGCACATCTAACTTAACATACCAAGGCGATGGCAGGTCTCTTCTGTCAATTATTTTGGAACACATGAGTGTTTTTTTTTTTTATTTACTCCAAGAAAAACAAACAAATCAAATAAAAAATGCAAACTGAAGATCCAACAGGAACACATAAGGACAACACAGTTAAAGATAAGGTGAACCACTCCGACTTCTGAGGTACTTGTAATTTACCTCCCATGTCGAGGACGAGAAGTCAAAATTTTAGTCCAGGTGAACGGTGTAGGAGTTGAACCCGCTACCTTGCCATCAACGCATAGGAAGTTGATGCGTGAGCACTCTTATTCAATCCTCGGGAAACGCGGAATGAAGATCCAACAGAAACAAATGTTCTAGTTCTAATGGAGTGCTTTTATTAGACTCTAGAAGCCTCCAACATATCAAAGATGGAGGTCCCATTACAGTTTCCCAATTATGTCACACCTGTAGATTATCTCTATGTACATATCATAGCCACTAATGCATCACGTGTGTGAATAGCTGTTCTAATAAGTACGAAAGTAGAGTAGCGGACACTCGTACACGCCTGGAGCAGTCTTGTACGAGAGTAGAGTAGCGGACACTTGTACACGCCTGGGGCAATGTTGTACGAGAGTAGAGTATCGGACACTTGTACACACCGGGAGCAGTGTTATACGAGAGTACAGTAGCAGACACATGTACACGTTGGAGAAGTGTTGTATGAAAGTACACTAGTGAACGAGCGGTGTTTACGCCAGTACATTAGTCTACACTTGTACACGCCTGGAGCAGTGTTGAGCTAGAGTAGAGTAGCGGGCACTTGTACACACCTGGAACAATGTTGTACGAGAGTAGAATAGCGGACATTTGTACACGCCTGGAGCAGTGTTGTACGGGAGTAGAGTAGCGGACATTTGTACACGCCTGGAGCAGTGTTTACGAGAGTAGAGTAGCGTACACTTGAACACGCCTGGAGCAGTGTTGTACGGGAGTAGAGTAGCGGACATTTATACACGTCTGGAGCATTGTTGTACGGGAGTAGAGTAGCGTACACTTGAACACGCCTGGAGCAGTGTTGAAGACAAGAGAGGGGTAGGAGAAGAAGGTTTCTGACGTTCTGAAATTGTACACAGACAGAGGAGAGGATGAGGACGAGGAGAAGTCCAAGAATAGGAAAACTTGATGCCAATTTCTTAAAAAGCTACATCAATTTAATTTTATGAATCACATTTTTATATTAAAGGGAGCATGCAGAAGAGGACAACGTCGGGAAAATAGCATAGAGAAGATTGTTCTGTGGGGAAACATCACAGCCTTGTGTGACACAACAACTGATGGTGGAGGCTGGGTAATTATACAGGTAATGCTTCCATGTCTCGTTCATCCATCCATACATCAAACATCTGACTCATTCATCGGTGTGTGCATTACCTCATATATTCAAAAATTCTTAAACATGGCCGCGTCCGAATGTCGGACTGCGACAGCGTGAACCAGAATGGCATGCTTCTTTCATACTGACATCATACAATAGCGTTGTTGATTGTAGAGTAAATTTATATAATTTGTCTTTATGCAGAGTTCAGTTACATAGTCTGAATAAATTAGGCTGCGTATTAAAACAAAAACTCTTGTTAATTGACATTGCGAGGAATTGTTTTCATCGGAGAGATTTGTTGATGGTAAGTAAGGAATAGAGTGAGTTCCCTTGAAGCAAGATGGCGGGACATTTTTTCGTCCCGTAAAATGGAACGTGTTTTTTCCGAAATGTGTATGGATTAAGTGTTTTTTTCGTGGTGAAATGGAGTTCGGACCGTGCAACGGAGTTCGTGCACGCGCGTCCGTCTTCTTTCGGCGTATCATCGGCGCCCGGTGGCGATAGTTAAGCCTAACATGACGACCAGACGACCAGCTAGGACACAACGTGGTAAGAGGGCGGGCGCGCGCAGAAGGCGCTTAAAATGTGACAGATTGGGTATCGAAAATGTTCGAGTACTGTACTGGAACTGTGCATCATTTAGTCAACGCCGACCCATTCTTGAAAAACTACTCTACGGAACCGATATTGTAGTCTTGCAAGAAACACAGCTCACCGACGGAACAGTCAATGTTGCGGGATTTCAGGGTTTCTTTAACAGGCGGCACCTCGGACAGGCCATTCTGGTCCGCGACAACATTCTAGTGTCTGAGATCGATATGTCCGCCTGGAACAGCGATGCCCTGCAAGTGCAGGCATTAAGAATAATGACACCAGTGCAGCTTGCAATCGTTAACGTCTAACGCGAAATGGGAAGGTCGACGTGCGACAATGGCAGAGTTTCTTCGATATGGATGAAAGGCATATCATCTACTGCGGGGACTTCAATGCCAGAGGCAGTCAATGGGGGAATTGCATCACCAATAGACAGGGAGAAGATTTGGAGGACGCCCTGGCATCTGCTGCCCTAATCTGTCTGAATGATGGGAAGGTCACTAGAATGGCCACTCGACCAGGCGACTCTGACAGCATCATTGACTTGGCTCTGGTGTCGCCCACCATCGCACCAAGGTGCCGGTGGGGCACACTGGGATACCACGATAGTGACCACTACCCTTGTGTCATCCTGATCAAGAAAGACGGGGCCATGAGTCAAAGAAACAAGACCAATGCCTTCAAGTACGACACCACTGGTCAAGACGCCATAAGCAAGATCAGAAGAAGGAAACTAACTTCCTCACGTAGGAGACAAGAAAGATGGCTGCAGCCACCATGATGGAATGGAGAGGTCGAGAAGGTGTGGCTGGGAAAGAGGCAGGCTGTCAAAGACTGGCAAAAGGCCAGAAAGGCTAACATGCCACAGGTTGAGTTGGCGAACCTGAAGACTGAGGTCGTTAGGACGACGACTTTATTCAAATCCTGCGCCAAACAGGCCAAGGCCGACAAATGGGACGAGTTCTGCAGGAAGGTGTGCTCCGAGCAATCTCTTACGACATTCTGGCGCCTCCACAAGAGCATGAACGGTGCTGCACAACGTAGGGGTAGTCCAGACTTTCAAGGCAAGGCACAGACCTCGCATGGAAAAAGTCGGATGCGGATAAAGGTAAGGCCCTTCTTGCACGCTACATAGAACAGACTGACCAGAAAGACGAGCCCGCCAGACAGAGGACCACAACAACACTCTCTCAGTTGTGCGAGGGCGTCGGGACAGACGAAGAATGGACAATCACAGTTGAGATATTGCGTGCGATGCTCAAGAAATCACCTAACACCGCCCCAGGCTCAGACGGCATCCGATATGGTGACCTAATGGTGATATCAGATGATGACATGGAAGAACTGGCCAGAGAATTCAACACCAGTATCCAGAGGGGTCAGGTCAAAGAATAATGGCTACACAGCTACTTGCTGCCGCTGCCAAAACCGAACAAAGACCACTCCAAGATAAGCGGCTACAGAATCATTACGATGCAGAATACTGTTACTCCAGCTACTGGAGAAAATTGTAGCACACAGACTTACTTGGGACTTGGAACAGCTCGGTTGCTTCATGCCCACACTTGGAGGATACAGACGCAACAAAGAGTCATGGCTGAATGCGGCGGTCTTTGCTCAAGATGTTTACGAAGGATTTCAGGTCAGAGAAGAGACATGTGCGGCCGCCATAGACTTAGAGGACGCATATAACAGAGTATCTTTCGAGCACTTGATGCAAACCCTCCTCAGACTGAAAGTGCACCCTCACCTTGTACGATGGATAGCTGCAATTCTACTCCAAAGGAAGGTGGTGCTAAGCTGCGGGAGTTGGTCTTCTGAGCCGACAACGATATGTCCAGGATTGCCGCAGGGTTCACCACTGTCACCAGTACTATTCAACGTGTATACGGTGCAGATCACTGAACAACAGTTGGATGGGAGGGGTAGGACTCTATCATTCGTTGACGACATCCTCGTGTATCGACAGGGTCGAGATAGACAGGCGGTTGCCAACTATATGCAGGGCGAACTAGATCGAATTTCCTCATGGTGTGCTGATGCCGATGCCCTTGTCAACCCTGCAAAGGCAACGGTTACATGGTTCTCACTAAACAACCATATTGTGAAAACAGACCTGACGGCAGTAAGAATGGATGGGAGCATTCTGAGTAGAACCCAGTCAATGACATATCTTGGCGTGAGGCTTGATCGTAGCCTGTCCTTCAGAGATCATGTCGATTATGACATAACGAAGGCTCGACAAGGTTTGGCAGCAATGAGAGTCATGGCGACTGCCAATATCGAGCAAAGACTGCTATTACTTCTGTTCCAAGGACTTGTGCTTTCGCGCATCGAGTATGCCCTGGCCATCCTCACTGTCAGCCCTACACAGATTGGAAGACTTGAAAAGGTACAAAACGAAGCCATGCGCATCATTTTGGGCTGCACGAGAAACACCAGCTGTGTAGCAATGAGATACCTCCTTGACTTCCCGACAATGGAACACAGGATTAAGATCTGGAGAGCTCGTGCATACTTAAAAGTAAGTGTAGATGAGCAGCACCCTCTGCATGACGCTGTATTCAGAGAAAAGGGTGACAGGCTAAAGAGGGGCAAATCATGGATGGGTCGGTCGGAAGATGTCGTCGGACAGGTCTGCAGTCTTACCAGTATCAACCCCGGCAAGGAATGGGTGCCGGTGCCTCCAGCTTTTAAGTGTACCTTCTCCTGCATTATCACACTCGACAGACGGTGCAAAGAGCAGAACCCTGCCGCTGTCAATCCAGAGGTTAACGCGCTCATCTATGATCACTCAGATAGCCCCGAAGTGCTCATCTATACAGATGGATCTGTTGTAAAGCAGCAGAGAAGTGCGTGGGCATTTACAGCCCGTTCAGCGGGCCGAACCGTTCAAGAATCCAGTGGTGCCCACTCTATGACCACGAGCAGCATGACAATGGAGGTGATGGCAGTTACACAGGCTTTCATATGGCTGGAATCACAGCATTATACCAACGTGTGTGTACTAAGCGATTCAATGAGCATGATTCAGAAGGTCGAAGCTGGATCTGTACGTAGACAGTGGACTGAGTCGCTGCGGAAGTCCGTTGTCCGCAAAGTCACCTTCATCTTCGTCCCGGGACATGCAGGAGTCGAGGGAAATGAACGAGCTGATACATTGGCTGGCTCTGCACCCCCTGTAGATGGCCAGCCCATGGATCGTGCCGATGTTATTAACGCCCTTAAAGATATGGCGAGAACAGAGGATTTTGACGCCAGTGATTCCACATCGCTTTCCAGGATGAAAGACCTGGGAGTAAGAATCGGCACAGCCAGACGCGAGAGGTACATCGGGAAAACAAAGCGCCTCGTCAACCAACACAGAACTGGCACTATTAGCCACCGGACGCTGATGCATATGCTGGGGGGAGGATCTGAGCACCTATGGACATGTCCGGAGTGCAACGAAGATACCCCAACTGATAACTAACTATAACTAACTAATTCAAAAACTCATAGTTCAATTTCACAAATCTATGTTCCAAAAATAGTCTTTCCATGTCAGTCAGTGTTATATCACCCATGCACTTTATCTCACAATATACCAAGTGTGCGCATATAAACAATACGGTGACAAGGTATTCGCATAGCAAATACCACTATTGGGGTGTGACGTATTACATATTTTAATACACGACGCATTAGTTGCTGTGACCAGCTCACCGCATCTTCTGTTGACGTTCCCAGGAAATTCCTAGAACATTCTGACCATTTTCTAGATCCCATGGTAAGGAGACTGGTTCGATCCCACAGCTGTGATGGTGGTCAAACAATTATTTTACCTCTACTATAGATAGAACCTGCACCACTGTCGTGGTAGACACGAGACCCTTTTGACATATTGTCACTTCTTGGGTATATGATACCAGCCCCATACTTATACAGACATTCTCTCGTAGGGTGATCAGTATCAAATCTGCAGCTTTGTTTCCCTAAATAATTTCTGGGAAATCTTTACGACTGCGTCCTTCTTGGGGGCCAGGTATTTGTTTATGTTTCGCGGGGGGGGGGGGGGGGGGGGATTCGAATGCACGACCCACAGGGCTAGCCACTCGACCACCACGGCTCCAGAAAGTGTTACGTAGAACACAGGGATAATGTCATCGCATACGTTTGTGTCAGATAATACGCTTAACAATCAGCCTTTGTTCATATTTGTTCTTCTGTTTACCGCGTTGGATAAACTAGTGATACATTTGGATGTAGGACATGGCTTTAAAACATAACGCATGCATTCCAACAATAGATCTCCAATGTTTACTGACAACAACAATAGGTCTGCTATTTTACTGACCATAATATGTGTGTCATGTTTACTGACAACCTTAGGTGTGCCATATTTACTGACAATAATAGATCTTAGATGATTACTGACAACAACGACAGGTATTCCAGGTTAACTGACAACAACAGATGCGCCATGTTTACTGACAACAACTGGTGTGTCATGCTTACTAGCAACAACAGGTGTGCCATGTTTACTGACAACAACTGATGTGTCATGCTTACTAGCAACAACAGGTGTGTCATGTTTACTGACAACAACAACAGGTCTTCCAGGTTTACTGACAGAACCGATGCCAGTAACGTGGGAATTGGTGCGACATTGTTACAGGAAGGGAAAGATGAAGCGTCATTGTTATTCCCTGTTGCCTATTTAAGCTCAGGAAGACAGAGAAAAACTACGCCACCGTAGACAAAGAATGCATTTCTCTCGTGAAGGAGATTCAAATGTTCCAAATCTACTTGTATGGGGTGACATTAAAAGTCCAGAGTGATTACCGACCACTTATGTTTCTGCCTACTTCCAAGAATTTAAATACTCGTTTTTACAGTCGAGTATATTCCCGGGAAGTATACTATAGAGGGAAATTGTTTTGTTATCTAGACACCCCATATTGTAAGAGGGATATGCATGAATTTAAATTCGAGCGGACCTGACGAGGGCTGAGAAACAAAAGTTCGGATGCCCTTTTCTTTTGTTTTGGAAGGGGGCTATTGTCACAGAATCAGTCACTCTCGAGTTTGCAGAATAACATTCAAGGAGTAATTTCCCCTCTACCATCGCCTAAGGATAATATTGATATTCCCTGGTGATGATTAATAAAGCATATTTATATGTATGTATATATTATAAGTGAATGAACGAACGAAAATATTTATTTTCAATGGGTTTAGAATTGGGCATTATAATAGAGAGTTCATTATAATAGAGAGTGCATTATAATTGATAGTGATAATAATATATTATATTATTGGGCGTTATTTCATGTCGGCTTTTGAAGCAGAGATGTTAATGGCACACGGCGTCGTCAAGCACCACACAGCACTCAATACCATATCGATTTACCAGATATACATCTCTAGTAATTATTAGTGTGGGTGAATCCAGTGAACTCTTCAAGATCCTGTTAGAGCAGCTAAGGCAGCGAGAATAAGAGATGATATCTAGCTGATGTACTCATGTACAGGAACTCAGGTCACAGACCAGTGTCTGTACAACTATCTGGCTGATGTATTCATGTATATGTGAATATACCAGTATGTCCTCATTAATGAACGTCTATGTCTGTCAGTTGACTGTTATTTCATGAATGTATCGTCTCTTTCAGTTGCCTGTGTTATTTCATGGATTAAACGCCTGTCTATTAGTTGCCTGGGTTATTTCATGAATGTAACGTATAAGTCTGTCAATGGCCTGTGTTATTTCAGGAATGAAACGTCTCTGTCTGTCAGCTGTCTGTGTTATTTTATGAATTAAACGTCTGTGTTTGTCAGTTGCCTGTGTTTTTCCATGAATGAAACATCAGTGTCTGTTAATTGCCTATGTTATTTCATGAATGAAACGTCTGTCTGTTAGTTGCCTGTGTTATTTCATGAATGAAACGTATGTGTCTGTCAATCGCTTGTGTTATTTCATTAGACCATGTGTTGACCATGCCGTATGATTAGTCTCTCGGCCTGCCTAATTTACTCCAGACAAAGGCGACACATCATTGGTTCTTATAAATAGTATAATCAGTAGCATTATTATCTCAGAACTGGATATTAGTGCGGCCGAATGGATAAGAGCGCTGGTTCTTAAACATCTGGTGTGCTGATGCCGAGTTCTCGGGTACAACTCTTACATCGGGCAGTTAGAATAAAATGTTGACTTCTCTTTCTGTACATGGGAACGCAAATTACAAGTACCTCTGCAATCAGAGTGGGTTCGTCTGATGATGAGGTACGCTGGTATCAGGGAAAGCTAATCTACACGCAAAATCTCAGCCCATTGCACTAGTAGTAGCATGTAGTATGGGATACGCTTGACTTCAAAGCGAGAAAAAGAAAGCAAGAAATAATACTAATATTATAGTTCAAAGTGTACAGAAGCGACAGTGATTGTTGTGGCCACACTACAAACGCTCTTTCTTGTATGCATGTATATATTTTATTGTCTTTGGTTAATGCTTGTCTGGCCGTTTTATCTTGATTCCTGTTTATCTAGAGGCGTGTGCGGGGAGATGTAGACTTCTACAGAGGCTGGGACGATTACAAGAAAGGGTTTGGAAACCTAGACACCGACTTATGGATTGGAAATGACATTATTCACAACCTCACGTCACAGGTACTTTAAACTTTATAGCGTTTTGTTTTCTTTGTCGATGCAATTTTGCCTGTCATTGATCGGTGCATGATTTACTTCATGACTTTGATCTAATCATCATCATGTGGCATACCGATAAGCGTGGGGGGGGGGGGGGTGTCCATGTTTCACAATCTCACACGATCACCATTATCGTGGTTCAGCTTCGAGTTCTTGTCCCAATGCCATATGGTCAAGCAATCCACATATTTAATTATCTTCCTTCACTTCTTCTTTTCCCCTCAATCTTGCCAGTTGTCACCAAGTTCTAAAGTTTATTTCTTCTCATAACGTCCCCAAAACAATGTTGTCTTCCACGTCTACTTTCTCTAATCAATTTACGGTTTTATGTTGCCTCTTGTAGGACTTTCTCATCGGTTTTTTCTGTCTGTCCATGGTATTCTTTACATTTCCTCAGAAACCACAATACCATTGCCATGAGATGTTTTTGTCTGCTCATTGCGCACTTTTCACATCCATATGCAAGTACAGGTTCTATGTAGCACTTTAATTTTTTTTTTCCTGGTTGCAATTAGCATGGTTTTTATTGATCTAAGGCAATCATTATTTGCATGGATTTGATGTTCTCGACAAATAGGTACATTGTACGGATATATTTTCTGCACTCACCTTGTCGTCTGGCTCTTGCGTTTATGGGAACAGGCGTCAATTCTACAATCAAAAATAGAGAGTATCTGTCGGATTCTCCTTCCCACCCCCACCCCCAGTCCCCAGGACATGCTGTTGTGTTGGGAGACGAGCAGGCGGAAAGGCTGGATGGGTCTGCGCCGCTCGATGGCGTATTGGTTCACAATAAGGCAAATATTGTTCGAGCCCTTTGAGATTGTGTGTAAAGTGCAGGAGAACAGGTAAGTCATCACAACGTGGAGAGACTTGTGCTGCAGGTAGTAACCAGAGGGTCTGGCCGATACTCAAAACTCCAAGGAAAAGCCAGTCGAACAAATAATCAGGCTGCCACTGCTAGCATTACTATTGGGACTCTTCATTGGTTGTTGCAGATGAGGACGGGGCACGTACGAGAATGCCCCGAGTGCTATGATGTCGGTTCTTGTCTCAACTCAACTCAACCATTTATGTTTCTTCACAACCCTGGCTATTTTAAACTTCATATTCGGGTTCAAATACTCACATTTTATGTATCAACAAATAAATGCAATAACTGGCAGGAAAACACAAAATGCCATGGGATGTTTAAAATTAAGAAAACGTGCAATATTCATGGGCCAAGATGATATAGTTAATAGTTGGACGGAATATCTGGACGAGCTGTAAGATGATAGGAGGCTGGATGTAAATATTCAAAACCATGGTGAGGGCCCACTAATACTTGCAGCGGAAGTTGAAGATGCACTACATCACATGAAGAAAGGAAAGACACCCGATTCAGACAACATAACATTGAGGAATTTGAGGCTACAGGTGATTTTGAAATCGAATTACTGACACAATTTCTAAATGACTTCTACACTAATGGTTACTTTCCTAGTGACCTATTAAAATCCATCCTTATAGCTCTGCCAAAGATACCAGGCGATTTAGAATGTGTAGAGCATCGCACAATAAGTCGTATTAGTCACATGACAAGGCTGTTACTGAGCATAATTATGAAAAGAATAAGAAACTAGATTAAATCAGAAATTAGTGATGAAAAGTGTGGATTTGTGTAGGGAAAGGACACAAACAACATACACATACATACATATTCTCAGGACTCTATTAGAAAGAGCAATAGAATTAAAAACATCTGTATTTATACTTCATAGACTACACAGAAGCATTTGGCAATGTGAAACATGACGAAATAAGAAAAATCCTTAAGCAAATTAACATTGACGGCATAGATCTGCGAATAATAAAGAACATATATTGGAAGCAAACAGCAGCCATAAGAATCAACAACCTTGTAGGAACACTTCTGTGTATAATGGAGGGGGTCACACAAGGTTGTGTATTATCTTCAGATTTGTTCTCATAGTACAGTGAACATATAATGAAATCAACAGAAAATATGTAAGGGATCCTAGTTGGTGGACATAATATAAATAACTTACTTTATGCTAATGACACCGTCTTGATAGCAACAAGTCAGAAGTATCTACAGGAAATGATGGATACAGTGATTGTAGTAAGTCAAAAAATGGGCCTTAGTTCTAATAATGGAAATATAGAAGTCCTGGTGATATAAAAGACACAAAATGTGCCTAAATGCGCAGTAAAATTAAAGAACATTATTTCGGGGTAAGTGCAGAAATTCAGATATCTAGGCACATGGATAACAGAATACGGAAGATGCATCATTGTGATAAAGATCAGAATAGGACAAACAAAATCTGCACTCTATAAAATGAAGAACGTTTTGTGCAAGAAGTCATTATCCGTGACAATTAGAAAAAGAGTTCTTGCATGCTTCATAGAACCGGTTTCAATATCCGGCTGCTAATCCTGGACAATTAACAAACAAGGAAAACAATCCATGGCAGCCTTGTAGATGTGGTTTTATAGAAGAGTGCTGAAAATTAATTGAACAGCCAAAAAGAGCAATCCTTATGTTGTAAGGAGGAACTGAGTCGCAAAGACAACTTATCACAAACATCAGAAAGAAGCGGTGATCATTGTTTGGCCACATTATGAGAAGACAGACACTGGAACATGTTGTGACAACCGGAAAAATTTGTGGAGAAAGCGATAGAGGACAACAGCGTAAGAAGTTTCTTGACAGTCTTGTGCCATGGCCCGAAAGTGAGCCAACACCAGAATTGATTCATGACTTCGGCGATCGCAATTTGTGGAGAGGCATGATCGCCCACACCAGCAGGAAAGGCACTTAATGATGATTCGGGGTCTCAGTGGCCAAATAGTTAAGCCTAACAGCGGCAGGCGGCTCTGCGGAAAGAGGCCGAGCCATGTGGGATAAAACCAATGCAGTGAAGTCGTTCATCTTGCTCTGAAACACGCCTGTCAACACCGCCATATTCATTTCCTCATGCACAATTCAAGATTGGCGAACCACGTGTGGATTGGCGCCGCAAAACGCAGATCACATACTCCAAGACTGTCCAACGTACGACATATCTTGGCAAACCTTCGCTCTATAGACCACTGAGCGTACTAAAAAAGACATGAGTTGAGTTGAGTTAAGAACCGACATCCTGCACTCAGGACATTCCCATATGTGCTCCGTCCCCTCATTCAACAGCCAGCGAAGAGTCATACTAATAATCGTTCCCACCGCTATCTGATTTAAAGCTCTCCTGGTCTTCCCTCTCAGATTTGAGATTCTGCCAGAACCCCTACCGATCCCCGGCAATCTCATTCTTTCCACATATGGGTTCTCAATCTGTTACCTCGCCTCCTCCACCTGATCCCACAAACGCATGACCACCTCCCCCTTGTCCATAGGCAATCTACCACCAAGAGGTGCATTCGCTGCCAGCCTATCAGCATGTTCATTCCCCCGCACCACCGCATGGCCACGGTAAAATAACCATACACTCATCACAATATGTGACCTCTGAAGCGACGATAGCCATTCCACATGAAACGTTCCTTTCTCCATCCTACTAAGCATACTCCTTGAATCCGTAATGAATACAATGTGTGTTGCAATAGTCTCCTCTAACGAACGGAATGCCGCTGTTACTTCTTCCACCTCCATTCTCATGCTGAAGGTCGTAGTCTCATATGCCATACTCTTCTTTTTCAAGACTCGTGGTCTCGAGGTATGGTGTCCGCCTCCAGTACTGGAGGTCCCGGGTTCAAGCCCCGGTGAGGACCGGGATTTTTTCACGTGGACTTCTAGTAAAAATTTCCCCTGGTCTCTAGATAGTGAGATCGGACGCCCGTGTGTATTGTTGAGCACGTAAAAAATCCCTTGGCAGTTGGAAATCGAAAAAGAGTAGCCTACCGGCGCCAGCCGGGAAAAATTTCGAGTTAAAAATCTACCCAAATATTTCAGGATCCTCGCCGGTGCTACGGAGTTCGTGCACTGAGCTGAGTTTTTCCAGACTCAAGTTTGAGTTAGGAGAAGAACGGAGCACTTATGGGTTGCACCCGTGTGCCGTGATGTTGATCCGTCGACTAAACTAAACTAAACTAAACTAAAACCCACAACCACTACGTCTGTTTCTCACCACTGACCCATGGGTGTAGATGAATATGTCACCTTAATGTGTGTTGCTCTGAATCAGCTGTTGCACTTCAAAATCTGTACGGCCCGCTGCCCATTCTCTGCACTCACGACCCAGTGTTATTATTACATTGTGCCAGTTCGTCATGTCTTCCGGAACTTCAAACCACTCTTTTTCATGATTGATGATCTCTAGATCACACACCTATCGTATAGATATTTCTGCCTGCGCCATCCAGGAACTGCCTCGTCTTAGTCTATAACCCTTGACCATGCCCATGGCTTCATGCAGGGAGTGATCCCCATCTGCAGCAACTCTCAGGTACCATTTGGCCTGAAGGACCCTATGCCTATCCGTCATTGTTGGAAGCGCCAGGATATGCCTCAGGCATATAATTGGTGTGTCCCTTGTGCACCCCAGGATTACCGGCATAGCAGCATTCTGTATGCGCTCCATTCTTTCAAGATGGCTCTTTGATAATGTCAGCAGCCCCAAACCATACTCATTGACATAAATTATTAACTGCTAAAAGAGCCTGTAAAGCATCAATGATCTACCCCGATTGCTGCTTTCGCTCTCAATGCATTAAGTCCCTTAACCGCTTTCACCGCCAAAGCTTCAACATGATCCTTAAAAGACAAACACCTGTCAATGGTGATACCCAAGTACTTCAACTTACTATCTCTACTAAGAGGACATCCATTCAACACAATACCTGGGACATCTGCCTTGCCGATCCGGTTATCCATGGTCAATATCACGCGGGGCCGCTACAGGAGTATTTATTTCCAGTGAATTGTCCTGGTACCATTATTAGACTCGACTGACCTGGGTCACCTGGTCAACTGAAGAAAATCTCCGACATTCACTACACTCGCACAGAGCAGGAACACTGTAGCACCAACTCCGACCCTCTAAGGTCTTAGAAAGCATGGTATTCTTCACAAGATCCTGTATTTGTATGTGTGTGTGTGTTTGTGTGTGTGTGTGTGTTTTTTTTTTTTTTTTTTTTTTTTCAAATAGTCGAGTTTCCTCATTATATTGTGTGTTTTTATTCGGATTCCAGTATTCGATTGGCAGTAGCCAGCTCACTTATTTTCCATAACAAGCTGAATTCAATATACTCTGTGATATTTTCAGGGTTACAACGAACTCCGAATTGACATTGTCGAGAAGAGAACTAACTATTTCGCTCAATACACGAACTTCAGTGTGGCCGACGAATCATCTAATTACCGCATTGCCATTAGTGGATTCTCTGGAAATGTTTACGACAGCATGGAGTATCATAATGGCAGCAGTTTTAGCACTCCTGACAGGGAAAATGACCTTTGGGACGATAACTGTTCCGTGAGGTTTCGCGGATCTTGGTGGTACAATGCCTGTTTCTTTGCCAATTTGAACGGGGCGTGGGGAGAAACAGGCCGCTCGGGTATTGCTTGGTATTTTAGTTCAACTGACCACCGGAGGCCGCTGACTTTTACAGAGATGAAGATTAGATATTTAGAGAACCCCATATCGTAATTTGGCTGTATAACTAGATCGACCAGAGACTCTGTAGTTTACAATATTTCAGTATAAAAGGGTAATAGTCAGTTCAACCTGTTGAGTTACATTTAGGTTGTGTAGTGTCGATTATTATTCCAGGTTCAGAACTAATTATTATTTTATTGGTTTGTTCATAATTATTTAACGCTTTTGATTTTCAGTGAAGCTTTCATTTTCTTCACAGTTGTTTTTTGTTTTCAGTTCTATATTGTGTAGATTAAATATTTTTTTTTTTTTGCATTTTGCGCTCTTGAAGGCAGAACTTTTCACTAACATGACATTATTTGCATTTCACTTTAAGTTTGTATTTGTCTATACAAGGGTGTTTGTCCTACACTGTAAACAAATATCTCCGCATTAATAAAAGTCTAATTGCACAAAGATTGTGTGTGGTGTTTACTTCTGCATGGGTGTTAATGTTGGCCATTGGGTGTATTTATTGTGGAAATTGGGTATACTAATGTTGGGCAATGTGTATACAAATGTTGGACATGTTGTGTTTTAATGTTGGACATTTGGTGTATTAATGTTGGACACATGGTGTGTTAATGTTGGATATTGGCTTTGTTAATGTTGGGCATTGGGTTGTGTTAATGTTGGACATTGGATGTGTTAATGTTGGATTCTGGATAATACAACAGTGAAGAATCTGGAAGTATTGGTGCTTTTGTTTAGAAGAGGAATGTTGAGAATGGCATGGGCAGAGACATCAATCAAGCCAGTTAAGAGCAAGAGAATCGACTTCATTGCACCGGGATCTATGCCACATGGCTTGGTCTTCTTTCTGAAAATCAATCAATCAGGTTGCGTCTCCACAAGTTAGGTTGGCTACAATGGAACCCCAAGACTGTCTGTCTCTCGCCCTGACTGTACATTCTGTCAGACTGATGTCCGTGCATCTCTTGATGTTATCTTCCCACTTGTATCGTTCCTTACCTCTGTAGTAAAGTAAACAAAGCCCCCCCCCCCACCTGAAGCGTGATTTGTATATGGTGCTAGCCCCATATTTGTTAGACCAAGCAGCGCTAGATGGGTCACGTGGTCAATATCACGCCGACCGCTACATGAATAATTATTTACAGGGAAATGTCCTGGTACCTTGTTTAGACAGGACTGACCTGGGGAAGCTGATCAACTAAAGTAAATCTCCGACATTCACTATACTCGCACAGAGTAGAAACTCTGAAGCACCATCACCGACCCTCAGAAGTTTTAGAAAACATTTCATTCTTGAACAGACCCTGTACCTCTGTGTGTGTGTTTACAATGGTCGAGTTTCTTATGTCATATTTAGATATTTATTAGGTCTCCATTCCAATATTTTCGACAGCATTGCTGTATTCTTCTTCTTCTTTTGCGTTCATCAGGAAAGTTTTTTTCGGACGTGATTGCGTTATGCCTGTTTATAGCAGAGATGCGATCTTGCGCCATTAGACCGACACTTCCGACTTCTGCGGGCATTTGTTGACAGGGTTAACCTTCCCGGGGGTTTCATGGGAGATTTGACTATCTCTCTCTCTCTCTCTCTCTCTCTCTCTCTCTCTCTCTCTCTCTCTCTCTCTCTCTCTCTCTCTCTCTCTCTCTGTTGTGGTGATATCCCCCATGAAAGCTTACCAATTTAGAACAGCCAAAGACTATCCCATCAGCACTCAAGGGAAGGCAGGGACATAGCAGGGGCATTCCCCACCATCCAATGAGGCTTCCATAATTGCAGAGCCGACACATAGCGCTCTGATACTACACTCACCCAAGGTATCGTCACGTCCTGCACAAGGCTGCATAGCCTCACTTCCGTAAATTGGACCTTCCGTTCACCACAGGCTGTTCCTCCGGAAAACAGAAGAATGTAGTCTGCAGATGACATCCACACAGTGAGCTTTCGATTCGGACTTTCCAAGTAATGGATTTGCTAGCTTGCTGTATTCTGCTGTTAGCTGTACTAGTATATTCTTCAGATGTCCTTATGGCTATGTCATCTGCAAAAGAGGACGTGTGTACTCTGGCTTGAATATCTCTCTATATATCACTCTGGCCGTGATGTCATTTGTATGTACTAGGAATAATGTTGGTGAAAGAACTCTCCCTTGGGTTACACTTTGCTCCAACAGCATCTTTCTGCTGGCTTGTCATTGTACTTTAGTCCTGGCAGTTCTGTTCTCAAGGTAGTGGCTAATCTATTTGTGCATTTCCCCACAAACTTGCATGTTTGCAGTTTTGCTTGCGGTCCTTCTTCCCATACTTTATCAAATGCTGTTTATAAATCTATCCAGACAGCTAGTGTGTGCTGTTTCTCTAGGAAGACATCCTTTATTTCCTTAGCTATATAGGTTGTTTGATCTTCAGTGGATCAATACTTTCTGAATCCTGAGTTGGTGTTGTGTTAAGAATTGGTTTTCTTCCAGATGCCATGTTAGCCTGCCATTGATAATGCGTTCCATTAATTTTCCTACATAGCTAAGTAGACTGATAGGTCGATAGCCATTCGGTTCTTCCAGGTCTTTTCTTTTCTTTGGGACTGGTATTAGTATAGCTTCATTCCGTGCATGTGGGACTATTCCTCTCTTCCAGCTGTAATTTAGGACTGCTTGTAGTTTACTTTTTGCTTTAGTGCCTAGCCATATTAGCATTTCATTTGTGATTCCATCCATTCCTGGTGATTTCTGTTTTATGGTATTCATTGCCTGTTCCATTTCTTCCATTTTTAGATTTGCCATCATATATTCTGCTGCTGTCTCTGTATTACTATGATGTGTCTGTTTATCTCTGATTGCTTTCTTCTGTTCGGTTGCAATATCAATGTGGTTTGCACTAGCATTGTGTTCCATTAGAGCAGTGTATGATCCATCGTAAGGTACTGGCCTCCAAAACACTTCCAGCTCCATTTGGGGAAGGTTTTGGATCATACCGTTCAGATACTGAATGTTATCAAAGGACGAGCTCTAATCTCACGGCTTTTGAAGCAGTTATGCGTTGACATGGTTGCAGGCCACCATTTGCTTCTTTTCCACACAAATGTTCAATGGTTGTTAAGAGGTGATGTAACTGTGCGAGTATATGAGATGAGAGATGAGCTCGAATTATTTTTTGAAGTTCAGGGTAAGATGGACTTTTTCGCCTAGCTGGATGATGAGGAATGGATCATGCGCCTTGCCTATTTAGTTGATATTTTTGACAGTTGAATAAACTCAGTCTTCAGATGCAAGGAAGGAATACAAATATCATTTATTATTTGTGTATGCTTTGAGAGCTTTTATGAGCAAGCTGCAAAACTGGAAAAGAAAGGTCAATATGACAAATGTTGCAATGTTTGAGAAGCTGTCATCTGTTCCCGTTGTTGATGGTAAAGAGCAAGTACTTCAACAATTTGTTAAAAAACAAATGAAGTTTCGCCGCATTTGGCCGCACTATAAAATTAATTTGAGCGATATTTTCCTGAACTTAGTGATGGTGAGCTGGATTTGGTGCGAAACCTATTCAAATTATCAGTTGAAAAAGTTTCCGATGATTGTCTAGATGAATTTCTGGAGCTGAAAAATGATTCGGGAGCAAGAGATGTGTTTGATAAGAAACCAACCACAGAATTGTGGCCTTTGATGTGCGCTTCCTACCCAAAAGTGACAGAAAAAGCAATCAGTGCTTTGCTTCTATTTACGTCATATATCTTTGTGAGTCAGGCTTTTCAGCTCTGTTGGAAATTAAAACGAAACAACGTAAGAGATTGGATATTGAAAATTATCTCCGTGTGCCCTTTCAAGCACTCTTCGGTGTATTTCAGAAATGCTGCAGGAAAAAACAATCACAGTGTTCTCATTGATTACAATCTTCATTTAAATTAAGATAATTACAAATCTACAATATCCTGTTTTGTAATGAGCGTTTTGTTTGATGATGAACAATTTTCTGGCATTCTGATGTCGTATATTAAGCTACAATTCTTTGATGTTTTAACTGTTTGTTTATTGTAGAGTGATTAATGAGGTGTTTTAATAAAATACTGCGAATATAAAAATGCTTTTATTTAAGTTTTAATATCCATCAGCATATTCATTTGCCTTTAATTGTATAAAACCACGTTATAAAATGTATCTTTGAATGTAAAGGTTATGTACAACTAAGGAAGAAAATAAGTATTTTCAGTATTATAGGCATGTTATTTTTAATGCATCTTTTGAGGCTGACAATTCTGGAACGAACGAACGAACGAACGAACAAACTTTATTTTCAAAGGGTTAAGAATTGGGCACGCAGGCTCGTCTAACATTCTGCCCTTCTATCACTCTCTTTCATACATTATTTCATTCACACATCATTCAAGGCTAACAAAGAACCGCAACAATATAAAAGATATGCATTATAAAGGCATGGGCAAAATGCAAACATAAAAAAACACGACACAGTAATACTAGATAATGGTCTGACACTTGTTATTAGCCATGTGGAAAGGTGGAGAGGGGGGGGGGGGTGGGGGGGGGGATGACAATCTGAACGTATTGTGAATGGAGGACTGCACCAAAAAAAGGTTGAGAATCACTGGTCTACCATCTCCAGTTCGCCGTCATCAATAAAGATTGATGGTACCGCATGTGCACATCGTGACATAATCTGTGTCTTCTTTTTGCTAATTGTTAAACCAAATTCAAAACAAGCATTAGAGAATGCAGATAGTAGACGTTGTTATTCTCCCTCAGAGTGGGTCGTAACTGCAGCATCATCTGCACAAAGCAACTCTGTTATTAAAACCCTCCTAATTTTGGTCTTGGCCTTCAATCCCTGAGCATTTTAGAGGCCACCATCTGAGCGTGAGTGAATGTATATATCGGCATTCTGATTACGAAAGTCATATTTCAGTAGAAGTGAAAAGTATATTCTAAAGAGGATGGGGAAAGTGTACACAACCTTGCTTAACTCCACTCTTGATTTAAAACTCTTCTGATGTTGCACCATCAAACTTGATTATACCCTTCACGCCTGTGTGGAACGATTCCACAATGGACAGAAGAGTTGGTGGGCAGCCAATCTACTTTAGTGCCTTGAATAGACCCTCATAACTGACCAAATCAAATGCCTTTGTGAGGTCGATGAAGGCAATAACCAGTGGTTGATTTTGTTCTCGGCATTTTTCTTGCATTTGTCGCAATGAGAATATCATATCAATGGTAGTCCGCTTCTGTCTGAAGCCGCACTGTGATTCCGGGTAGACTTTATCTCATATGGCTTGAAGTCTGCGAAGAACAATTCTTTCAAATACTTTACCAACAATACACAGAAGTGAGATACCCCAATAGTTGTTACAGTCGCTTCGATCCCCCTTGTTCTTGTACAGTGTTATGATGCTTGAATCTTTGAAATCCGGTGGGGCTTGTCCTTCGTGCCAGCATAGCTCTATTAGCCGGTGGATTTGTAGAGTGGGTGTGTCTTACCCACTGCTGATAACCTCTTTTAGAATCCCATCCTTACCTGGAGCCTTGCCAAATGCAAGTTCATTTATAGCACACTTAAATTCTATTATGGTGGGAAGTGTGTCCAGGTGGTCAAGAGTTGACAGAGCCTCTATGGCGTTGAGAGCATCATTCGCTAGGTTGGTCTCACTTGAGTAAAGCTCCAAATAGTGCTCTACCCATCTGTCCATCTGCTGTTTCTTATCAGTTATGATTTCTCAGGTAGGGTTTTCAATGGTGCACTTCTTTTGGTCATTAAACCACGGGCTTTCTTTATCCTTTCACACATGCTTCGGATGTTTCCCGTTTCACTTGCATTTTGAATGGACTCACATAACTTGATCCAATAATCATTTGCACACTGCCTGGCAGCCTTTTGCACATCCTTCCTTGCTGACTGAGGGTAAAGTTAAAGAAAGTCAAGTAAACAACCAGAAACACTAAATATGATTTGTGCAATTTTAAAACTGACAAAGAAATACAAGATAATTTTAACATAGAAGTAAAGAACACATTTGATATATTGTCTGCTCTAGAGATCCTATTTCAAGATGTGGATGATCAATGGGAAATGATGAAGAATTCAATCAGCTTAGCTGCAGAAAAAAAAACTATTCCAAAATTAAATGTGGATGATAAAAAACATGGATGACAGAAGAAATTTTACAGCTAATGGAAACAAGAAGACAGAACAAACATAATCCTGCAAAATATAAACAGATTCACAGAATTGTCAGAACACGATGTAAGGAGGCAAAAGAAGCATGGCTCGAGAAAACTTGTATAGCAATTGAAACACAACACAACAGTAAACATACCAATCTAATGCACAAAAGTATTCATGTGCTTACTAATCAAAGAACACATACATCAGTAGGCTGCCTAAAGACAAAAGATGGAAAAATCATATTAGAAACAGATCAGATTTTACATGTATGGTCAGATTATGTGAAATGCCTTTATGATGGTAATAGAGAAGAACAGTATGCTATTCAAAATAATAATGAAGGACCATCGATTTTGAAGATAGAGGTTCAGAATGCTCTTAACCATATGACATATGGCAAGACCCCCGGTTCAGACAGCATCACAACAGAAATGATTAATACTTTAGAAGAATACGGAATAGATAAAGTTATCAGACTCCTGAATACCATATATCATCCTGGAGATATACCTCATGAATTATGTAATTCTGGATTCATTGCAATCCCAAAGAAATCAGGAGCCTTGGAATGTAATCAACATCCAACAATTAGTAAAATGAGTCATGCAGAGAGTTAGGAAGAAACTACAATCTGAAATAGGAGAAGAACAATGTGGGTTTGTAGAAGGCAAGGGTACAGTAAAGGATGTGTACATACTGAGAACAGTAATTAAACGTTCTATAGAAGTAAACAAAGATCTACACCTCTGCTTTATTGCCTACACAAAGGCTTTCGATAAAGAGAGACATGTCAACATGATAAGGATGCTTGAAGATAAAGAAATTGATGGAAAAGACCTTAGACTTGCAAAAAAAACATATATTGGAAACAACAAGCTGCCATAAGAATTGATAATGAAGTAGGCCAATATAAGACTATTAAGAGAGGTGTGAGACAGGAATGTCTAATGTCTCCAGATCTTTTTTTCCTATACATTGAACATATTTTCAGAAATATAGATGATATGGAAGGAATCAACATTGGGAAACCATACATCAATAACATTAGATATGCAGATGATACAGTCTTGACTGCAGACAATGAACAGGACCTGCAAAATTTAGTAGATGCGATTTTTGCACACAGTTAACACATAGGGTTAGAATTGAATTGTAAGAAGACACAGATTATGGTCGTCACAAGGAAAGACGAAATACCACAATGTAATATACACGTAAATGGGCATATTCTTAAACAAGTGAATCGGTACAACTATCTCGGTACAGTCATAACATCTGATGGGAGATACCGTGAAGACATTAGAAAAAGAATTGCCATGGTTAAGGTAGACTTTTGCACGATGAAAAACATACAAACCAATAAAAAGATATCAATTGAAATTAGAAAAATAGTGTTGAAGTACTTCATAGAACATGTACTTTTATATGGATGTGAGGCGTGGACAATGAGCAGACAAGCTAAATAACTAATGACAGGCTGATGGCTGTGGAAAAGTAGTTTCTGAGGAAAATGCAGTGAGCAAGAATCAAATTGATTTATTTGGTTGTTTCGGGATTTGAAATTTAAATATTGAGCACAATCCACTACTAACAACGCTGATCGTTTTCTGGTCATATCAGGAGTTCAGGTTCATACCTGAATACGATCAGCGTTGCCAGTAGTGCGTTGTGCTCAATATTTAAATTTCAAATCCCGAAACAACCAAATAAATAAAAAAAAAAGATGTCAGTTGCACAAAGAATAGATGTTTTGAAGTGTTACATGAACCATGTATTGTTGTATGGATGTGAAACATGGACAATGAGCAGAACATGTAATGGCAGTGAAAATGTCATTTCTGATGGAAATGCAGAAAAATACCACGACAGACAGAAAAACCCCTGAGCAAGTCCTACTCTTAAACTGAGTAGAGAAATATTAAGTAACAGTGAACCTTTTTTTTTTTTTTTTTTTTGGGGGGGGGGGGGGGTCATGGGGTGCATGTTATGAGTAGACATAAACTACAGAACGTGGTGACAACTAGTAAGATTTAGGGAAGAAGAACGAGGGGAAGGCAGAGAAATAAATATCTGGATGGCCTCGCCAGATGACACTTTGGAGAATAGAACACAGAGCTGATTCACGGCTTTGTTGACTGTGGGAGATGTCGAATCATGACCACCTACTCCCTTGCCGAAGCCTGACAAAGACCACAAAAAAATGCAGGGATATCGAATTATAACCATGCAGAATACAATAGGCAAGCTGCTGGAGAAGGTAATTGCCAGGAAAATATCAAGCCAACTAGAGAGGCAAGGTGTTTTCCCACCTACCCTGGGTGGGTACCGTCCAAAAAGAGAAACCTGGACCAATGCAGCAGTCTTTGCCCATGATGTCTATGAAGGTTTCCACTCAGGCACTGAAACCGTTGCTGCAGCGATTGATCTTGAGGACGCATACAACAGAGTACCACTGGATTTTTTAATGTTTCAGCTTCTTGAACTAAACGTAAGTCCATTCCTCCTTAGTTGGATCGCTGCAGCCCTCTTCCAACGGAAAGTAGTTTTTAGATGTGGCAGTTGGACTTCGGAATCAACAACAATATATCCTGGCCTACCACAAGGATCACCATTATCTCCGGTACTGTTCAACGCCTACACAGTGAGAATCACCAGTGAGCAGATCACTGGACCTGGCAGGACATTGTCATATGCCGATGATGTTTTAGTGTATCGTCAGGGTAAGGATAGAGAGGAGGTTGCTGGGGAACTACAAACCGAACTCAATCGCATAAGTACTTGGTGTGATGAAGCTGGGGCAATGGTCAACCCAACAAAGGCAACAGTGACTTGGTTCTCGTTGAATAATCATATTGTCAACAATCCAACACCAACTGTAATGCTGTGTTCAGAGACGGTGGAAAGAACGCAGGCAATGAATTACCTGGGGATACGGTTTGATCGAAGCCTTGCTTATAATGTGCACATAGACCAGGTGATAACAAAGGCCAAGCGGGGTTTGGCAGCGATGCGGGTGATGGCGGCAGCAAACTGTGAGCAGCGCCATCTATGTCTTCTGTACGAGGGGCTGGTCATGTCTGTTTTGGAGTATGCAATGGCAATCTTGACTCTCAGCCATAAGCAGATAGAAAGGATGGAAAGGATACAGAATGAAGCTATGCGCATTATTCTTGGATGTACAAGAGATACAGCATGCAGGGCGATGCGGTACCTTCTAGATTTTCCAACCATTGAAGAGAGAATACAAGTTTGCAGGGCACGCGCCTACCTCAGAATTAACGCAAACACACAACATCCACTGCATAGTGAAATTAGGAAGGTGAAGGGCAGCAGGTTAAAAAGAGGACGGTAGTGGAGGGGTCAAGCCGAAGACATTCTTCAACAGGTGTGTTCACTTGAGGACTTAGAACCTGGCGAGGAGTGGGTGCAAGTGCCAACAGACTTCTGCACATCCTTTTCAGTTTGCATCCAACTAGATAGAAAATGCAGACAAGAAAATCCGGCTGCTGTTGAGGCTGAAGTACAAGCGTTGATTTTCGAGAATTCGCTAGACGGTGACGCGGTCATCTACACAGATGGGTCGGTCGTCCGACATGTGAGAAGCTCATGGGCCTTTACAGCTCGGGCCGGAGGGAGAATTGTGAAGGAGGACTCTGGTGCTTTCACTAAAACCACAAGTAGCCTGACCATGGAAGTCATGGCAGTAAGTAAAGCAATAACATGGCTCGAGACACAGACATTCACCAGGGCTTGTTTCCTTAGCGACTCAATGAACATGATCAAGAGGATAGAGGAGGGGTCGATCCGAAGAGAATGGTTGCTGCCTCTGAAGCGGTCTCGGCTGGCAAAGATTAGTTTCATCTTCGTGCCAGGGCATGCGGGAGTACAAGGAAATGAGCGGGCTGACAAGCTCGCAGGTGAGGCTACTGTGGAGGGCGGACGTGCCATGGACAAGGCTGACATTCTGAATGCTCTACGTGATGTGAGACTTTTGCGAGAACCAAGTGATGACTGTGAATCTACAACAATGGCCAGACTGCTAGAGCAGCAAATTAAAAGAGGGGTGGCCAAACAAGAACACTACGCAGGAAGCCAAAGAAGATTGATAAACCAACACAGAACTGGCGTCGTTAGCCGCTACACGCTGCGGGATTTGCTGAGGAGGGGATCCGAGCACTTATGGACTGAATGGTTCGATGTGCAACGAGGATGATCTGTCGACTAACTAACTATTTACTGAACATGCACGATGATCCATAACTTGAGTGTTGGGGTCCATCTCCATCATATAACCCGTACAATCGTAGCAATATTCTAATGATCAACCTGCTCGAGAAAACGATTGTCCCAGCAGTATAGATTTCCTACATCCAATTATATCATCCAGTATTCCTCAAATAGCAATTTAAGTTACCGACCACCATCCTAACATATCAGCTACAAAATAGCAAATACCTCTTTCCAGCAGAATAATCCATCTGCATCTACCTGCAAGGCAGTGTCTGCATAACGATTCCCCGCATATAGCTGGTACCAAGTGTTTACACGAACAAATATACTAGGCCTGTCGGCCCCTCCAGCGAACCACCGCCTTACTCCTTCAGAACATTGGCTGGATTCGTAGTTCATTGCAACAAAACTTCAGTAAGTAACCATACGTCACTCACTGGCAATATTGATGAGTTATTGTGCATCTACAAATCGAGAAGCTGTCAACAACCATCATAATAATCACCATCATTATCATTATCCATTTAATCAACACAATTATCTTCAGAATCGTGGCCAATGCTATCATCAACACCGTACGCCTCCTCCTTCTCATCCTTCTCCTACTGCTCTCCTTCTTCGGCTCCTCCTTCTGGACCGCTTTCTCATCCTTCAAGAATCACATCTCCCTCTACTGATCAATGTACGCCACTTAAATAGTTGATGTGTCAATGTTTTAGTTTCTGTGACATACTAATTTAGTTGCATGTCCTTCACATGACGTAGCAGTCAACCCCAACATTTTGGCTGTTCGTGATTCCTGGGCAAGTTTTACGTTCAGTAGTTTGCCATTGCTTTCTGAACGACCGGCACTTATACATTTTTTTCGAAGAAACCAGCACCGCTGTGTTTAGAACCCGGGTATACGGGATTACGAATTACGTCCATAACTCCTCCGCCACGGAGCCCAGATTGTGACATACTACTATTTACATACGTTAAATGGTTCGGTCAAATAACTAGGCTACCAACTGACATTATACCACAACAAGCAATGATGTACAGATCTAATAGATCCAGAAGCAAACGGCCGACCATGTAAACAATGGAGAGAAGGAATAAGTAGTCCATGGGAATAACGATATATGAAGCCCATAAACGGGCACTCTTCCGCTGTTTAAGCTTCACCTTGACTCCGCAAGGTACAAGAAGAACAAGAGGGGATGTTGAGACTGCTGATTATAAGCCAGGAATAAGATAATTACACATTGTAACTTCATGCCTGTGACGAAACGCGTTTATCTGTCTTGGGTCGTCAAGATACCGCACTATTTTGGCGCGTCATCGGGGACTTTCCCAGCTAAAAATAGACTGAGGGAAGCCGATGGAGGACTTATTATCTAGAATCGTCTCGAAACACTGGAATTCGAGTAACCCGTGATGCTGGGTATCGCTCTAGATTCCCGTGCAGAGAGATCTAGAACCTCTAGGCGGGGAATGACGTTTTCCCGAGAAAGTATCTTTTCTCAAGAAGCACTCGCTTCTTGTGCGCATTGAGTTGGCACGAAGCGGGAAATTGGCTAAAGCAGTCATTCACTTACTTTTGTTCGAAGAGAACAGACGCTGGCCTGAATGTGAGCCATTTTTGTGTTGCGTCTCACCTCAACCATGATTCGGCTGACTGTTATGAAAAGGAAGCTGAGAAGCCCTTGAACAGTTCGGAAGCTGACTGGAGAGCTGGTTTCACCATCCAGGAGTTTGCCTGTTGAGGAACCAGTCAACTATAATTGTTGTTGGCAGAAAACCACTTCGTGTGACAGAGCGAAGGGTTCAGTTCTTTACTTATCACGCCAGACTCCATCACACCAGGTACCCAATGTGATTCACCATGCGTGAAGTTTGCTTCAAGACATACAACTGCCCTGAAGGTGCACGTGTGGGAAGTGATGGTTTGTGATCGTTTAAAATAGAAGATACTCTGGTTTTGCCAGGAACATTTCAGCATGTTGAGTAACCATGCTCGACAGGGAACACCGGTCCGTCTGGTTTGACGGGGGTTCTGCCTAAACGCAGAAGTAACTAATCTTCAGACACTTGAATGGTTCTTTGGACAGCTCGAGTGGCAGGTCTTGAGAAGAACTACACCAGTATGGACGTGTGTCAAGTGTAACCCGGTGGAAGGGACTAGGGATTATAGTCCAACCTGAATTGTTTCCGTAAAATAGAGGTCTGATTCTATTAATGTACTGTTTCCGTATCCAGATTATCAACTGTGTTCTAAAAGGACTCAGTAACCTTTCAGTAGCCATATCTGATTATACCAGCAGTGTGACTGTAAGAGACCATTGAATTGGTCATAGACATTTTTCCATTCATGTTCCGGTGCTGTGACGAAGGGACCATTGAATTGGTCAATGCCATAGCTGTTCTGCAGTGGGACTGTGTTACGAGTGACAGACCATTAGATTGGTCAGTGACTATTTAGTTCATCGAAGTAACCAATACTTGGAGCCAAGTCCAGGAAGATTGTCTCCAACTCGGTTGTGTTCGAGAACTGTATTACCAGTGACTCCGTGGGAGTGTTATAGATGCAGTTGGTCCAGTGAAGTGTGGTCCAGCAGTGACTCTATTGTTGTGGTTCCACGTTCGGGAGACGGAGTGGTCTCCAAGGTTCTAGTCATCTCACTGGAAGGAAGCCGGGTGAGTGGCGGACCGACTGGACGGGACATCTGCATCCAAACTACTTCTCAACTCGATGAAGACACCTACATCTCTAATTCTGTCTCTACTCTATCTTCTATTGGTGTAAATAGATTCTTCTATCAGGATGTTCATTTCAGTTCTATATTCTCAAGGGTAGAATAAACTTTATGTAAGTTGACTTGCTCTTTGTATAATGATTGAGTGTGGTCTCGGACGATGCCTAAGTGTTCATTGTTCAACAGGTGTAGGTAGTTAGTAGGGGTCTAGAATCTGGAGGGGTGTGTAGACGTAACTAAATAACCTGAGATCAACCACAGAGAAAAAAAGTGTATCTGCTCGTCCAACCCCTGGGGCTAGAATACACGGGAGTGCTAGAGACACCTCGGGTGTGGTTCACTCTCACTACCCAAGGTGAACCCGAAACACTCCGTTACAGAGTGGGGGCTCGTCCGGGATTATTCCAAGATCTTTGTGTATTGTAGACCTCTCACTTAGGGATAGGGACTTTGTCTTTATCCTCTACTACAGTCTACATAAGATTCTACTACTTCTACCTATCTCCTAACTGTCTGACGGACATTTGTGTTGTGGTGATTAGTTAGTACTATTGATTATTGATTCATTGTATTGCTTCACCCACACATACTTGAGTACCCACCTATCATAGTCAACATGTCTACCCAAGAGATAGACTTGGACAAAGTTCAGGAAACTGGACGTAAGTCTGGTCTGGAAGGAGATGCTTTGAAATCCTATGTGCAAGAGGTGGAAAGAAATTTTCGCCAAGAGGAAAGAGAGAGTAGGAGAGCAGAAAGAGAACTGGAAGCCAGTAAAGTGGCTCTTGAGGAAAAGAGGATAGCGGCTGATACTGAAATGAAACGGCTTGAGTTGGATGCCGAGAAAGAAAAACGTGACCATGAGTATCGAATGAAGCTACTTGAGGCACAAGTGCCTGCTACAGGTGTAACTGATGGAGCTATGGGAGGAGGTGTACCTCCTGGCTCAGAGTCAACCAGTAGACGTGACTACCAGGCTATGAAATGGCCTTTACAGCCGTTCGAACCCGAGAAGGAACGGATAGACCAATACTTAGAGAAGTATGAAGCCATGTCTATTGCAATGGGTCTAGACAAACAGAAATGGTGTTTGAAACTCTCCCAGGGACTCCGTGCCGAAGGTTATGAGGTGTATGCACGCTTACCACCGGGTTTACAGAATGATTACCCGGCATTGAAAGCGGCTCTCTTGAAGAGATTCGAGATCACAGCGCACTCATACCGAAGGAAGTTTCGAACTGCGAAGCGAGAACCTGGTGAACTGTTTTCAGCATACAGTGTGAGATTGAACTCATACCTTCTTAAATGGATGGCCTTGGCCGGATTTAATGAGGAGTATGAAAGTTTGCGTGAGTTGATGGTTGTAGATCAGATGCGAATGCAAATGTCTAAACCCTTGCGAAACTTCTTAGGTGAGAATGGGGCTGAGAGATTGGATATAGTCACCAAGTTAGCCGAAAGATACGTTGAAGTCTATGGCGAGACTGGGGACACCAGTCCAACAGATCCGAGATCGAAAGATAAGGATCAAGGTAAGTCAAAGAAGTCAAAGAAGACCACAGGTTCTGATGAACCAAAGAGACAGGTAGGCTCTTTAGAGAAGATCTCTAACGTCAACCAAAGTAAGAATAGCCCACCTAGTTCTCCAAAAAGGAAGTGGAGTGAACGATGGTGCAAATTCTGCAAGTCCAGCACTCACAATACGAGTGAGTGTAAGAGTAAAGCCCAGGACTTTCACTTTGCTTGTCTTGCAGAGGTTAGGGATAGATCTTGCAGGAAAGTGAAGTCGGTTGATGGGAATGGAGAACCAGAACGACCTCCAGTGGTTGAGAGAGTAGAAGTGAATGGGCGACAGGTGTTGTGTCTCTACGACACGGGATTGCAATTTTCCGCTGTAATTGCATCCCACCTGACAGGCCCAGAGCAACTCACCGGGGAGATGACGGAGATACAGCCCGCCAGTAGGAGTGCGGTGGCGTTACGTTGCCCGATTGCCAATGTGGAGATTCGGAGCAAGTACGTTACTGGACGCATTCAGGCGGCAGTCGTACCGGATCCTCTCTATCCCCTAATTCTAGGCCGGAAGTACGTGTTTCTGGGCGAACCAGAACACCCTAGCATCCATAAGTCTAGGCAGGTCAGAGATACAGAGGAAGAGGGTCTCGAAAAGGTAAGTCTCCGAAACCCTCACCCGGATAGAATGAGTAATGCTCGGAGCAAGGATGCGACAGAGTGTCCTTGTTCGGAATGGTTGCCCAACAATGAAAACCCGTTAATTCAGGGTAAGTTCAACTCTGATAACCAGTCACCGTTACTTCAGACTGGAACAGAGAAAAGGCAGAGGGAACGTAAGTTGGTTCCTGAGAGCTTCAGAGCTAATCTGCTGCGAACGATACATGTCAGGTCCCCAACCGGACATCTGACTGTAGGGACAACCAGTAAATGTCTATCCCGGTACTATTGGTGGCCGGGAATGACAGGCGACGTGCGCAGGTATATTAGGTCTTGTCCGGAGTGCCGTAAATGCACACCTGAGAAACGGACGAAGACGAAGATATCCTTAGAGGTTGGAGACCGAGTTCTAGTACTCCTCCCAATCGAGGGGAACGAATTCGAAATCGGGTGGCAGGGCCCATTCCTAGTGGATAAAGTGGGGCTCCACAAGCACTATGGAGTGGTGATCCTGGGAAAGTCTACTACTTTCCATTCCAGTCTCCTCATGCGCTATGAGGGGAAGCCCGATGATAAGTCCACCAGCCCAAGGGCGCAGAGATTCGCTGAAATAACGGTTCGGGGTTCAGGTCAGGTAGCGGAAAGCCTGTCACACCATAGGAAGTCCTATATGTATGTGCAGGTACCTTCTTCGGTTCAGCCCGGTGCTCGGGGGAACATGACCGGCCAAAGGAACACCCGCAGTGCTAGCTACACTGAGAACCGTGGTAGGAAGAGGTGGGTTGTGTCGGAACGGACACATACCCTTGGTCCCTCAATCCGACCGACTGCAGTCCAGCTGGGTCCTCGAAAGGGGAAGCTGGAGTTGCAGAAGTCCAGTAAACTCTGGCAGGAACGATCGTTAAATCAGGTCGAGACGGGAGCTCTGGTCCGCAAGATACTGCGAGATGCCCGATCGCAGTAGCGGAGTAGGCGTTGATCACCCGTGATACTGAATAGCTTGTCACCCCACCGAATGTGGTAAAAGTATTCTATACAATATTGACGGGTTAGACTTCCTCACCCGCCATCCGGTCTCTTAGAAAGAAGAACGAACGACATAGACAGCTTCTGCGTAGAAGTGGAACGACGGGGTCGATCCTCTTAAAGTGGGGGCCTATGTGACGAAACGCGTTTATCTGTCTTGGGTCGTCAAGATACCGCACTATTTTGGCGCGTCATCGGGGACTTTCCCAGCTAAAAATAGACTGAGGGAAGCCGATGGAGGACTTATTATCTAGAATCGTCTCGAAACACTGGAATTCGAGTAACCCGTGATGCTGGGTATCGCTCTAGATTCCCGTGCAGAGAGATCTAGAACCTCTAGGCGGGGAATGACGTTTTCCCGAGAAAGTATCTTTTCTCAAGAAGCACTCGCTTCTTGTGCGCATTGAGTTGGCACGAAGCGGGAAATTGGCTAAAGCAATCATTCACTTACTTTTGTTCGAAGAGAACAGACGCTGGCCTGAATGTGAGCCATTTTTGTGTTGCGTCTCACCTCAACCATGATTCGGCTGACTGTTATGAAAAGGAAGCTGAGAAGCCCTTGAACAGTTCGGAAGCTGACTGGAGAGCTGGTTTCACCATCCAGGAGTTTGCCTGTTGAGGAACCAGTCAACTATAATTGTTGTTGGCAGAAAACCACTTCGTGTGACAGAGCGAAGGGTTTAGTTCTTTACTTATCACGCCAGACTCCATCACACCAGGTACCCAATGTGATTCACCATGCGTGAAGTTTGCTTCAAGACATACAACTGCCCTGAAGGTGCACGTGTGGGAAGTGATGGTTTGTGATCGTTTAAAATAGAAGATACTCTGGTTTTGCCAGGAACATTTCAGCATGTTGAGTAACCATGCTCGACAGGGAACACCGGTCCGTCTGGTTTGACGGGGGTTCTGCCTAAACGCAGAAGTAACTAATCTTCAGACACTTGAATGGTTCTTTGGACAGCTCGAGTGGCAGGTCTTGAGAAGAACTACACCAGTATGGACGTGTGTCAAGTGTAACCCGGTGGAAGGGACTAGGGATTATAGTCCAACCTGAATTGTTTCCGTAAAATAGAGGTCTGATTCTATTAATGTACTGTTTCCGTATCCAGATTATCAACTGTGTTCTAAAAGGACTCAGTAACCTTTCAGTAGCCATATCTGATTATACCAGCAGTGTGACTGTAAGAGACCATTGAATTGGTCATAGACATTTTTCCATTCATGTTCCGGTGCTGTGACGAAGGGACCATTGAATTGGTCAATGCCATAGCTGTTCTGCAGTGGGACTGTGTTACGAGTGACAGACCATTAGATTGGTCAGTGACTATTTAGTTCATCGAAGTAACCAATACTTGGAGCCAAGTCCAGGAAGATTGTCTCCAACTCGGTTGTGTTCGAGAACTGTATTACCAGTGACTCCGTGGGAGTGTTATAGATGCAGTTGGTCCAGTGAAGTGTGGTCCAGCAGTGACTCTATTGTTGTGGTTCCACGTTCGGGAGACGGAGTGGTCTCCAAGGTTCTAGTCATCTCACTGGAAGGAAGCCGGGTGAGTGGCGGACCGACTGGACGGGACATCTGCATCCAAACTACTTCTCAACTCGATGAAGACACCTACATCTCTAATTCTGTCTCTACTCTATCTTCTATTGGTGTAAATAGATTCTTCTATCAGGATGTTCATTTCAGTTCTATATTCTCAAGGGTAGAATAAACTTTATGTAAGTTGACTTGCTCTTTGTATAATGATTGAGTGTGGTCTCGGACGATGCCTAAGTGTTCATTGTTCAACAGGTGTAGGTAGTTAGTAGGGGTCTAGAATCTGGAGGGGTGTGTAGACGTAACTAAATAACCTGAGATCAACCACAGAGAAAAAAAGTGTATCTGCTCGTCCAACCCCTGGGGCTAGAATACACGGGAGTGCTAGAGACACCTCGGGTGTGGTTCACTCTCACTACCCAAGGTGAACCCGAAACACTCCGTTACAATGCCTTTGAATATAAATGTTATAGATGAGTTCTAAGAATATCCTGGGTTTAAAAAAAAGAACAAATGCATCAATACTTCAAGAGCTGAATATTGAAGAAGGTTGGCTATTAAAGACGATAAAACAACTAACATTGAAATATTTTGGTCACAGGGAAGTTTTGAGAGAACAATAATGGATGGGTATATAACTTGGGAAGAGAGGAAGAGGAAGGCCAAAGAGAAGATGGGTGCTGGATGTGGCGTGATGACCTCCAGATGGGTGTATCGGACGCGGGACATCTTGCTTATGATCGAGAGGTTTTCCGGAAGGTTGTTATGGGAGTGAGGTTCTGCAAAGGAGATATTACTGACTGAATGAATGAATGAACTTCATTTAGTATATTAGACAAGCGGAAGAGAAAGGAGACTGATAAGAGGAATCCTCCAACCCGAGGTTATGATAAGTTCTTGAAGAATATCAGTATTTTCTCCCTTTTTGTAGATTATCAGTATTTTCTCCATTCTTGTGTAATATCAGCATTTTCTCCATTCTAGTAGAAAATTAGTATTTTCTCCCTTCTTGTCGAACATCAGTAAAGTGGTCCAGCCCTCTGACCCGAGCTCTGAAGGTTATGGGTTCTTTTCAGGGCCACATCCTTCGATTCACGCGTTTATTTTTTTCGGAGAATCCTGAGGGTCATCACTGGAGCTACGGAGTTCGTACTTTGTGCGACGCTTTTCGCGAGCCATTGAGGTTCTTTGCTGCAGATACAATCCGTCTCCATTCGTCTCTCTGGTGGACCTTCTCTTGCCAGTCGTTGATTCCAAGTGCTTGTAGGTCTGTATATGTATTATCTCTCCACCGCCTTCTTGGTCTACCTCGGGGTCTACGGTCATTTATTTCCTGAGTGTAAGCGAGTTTTGTTTCCCTATTATCTTCCATTCTTTCTATATGCCCCAGCCATTGTAGTCTATTAGCCGTCATGATACCAGTGATTAGCGGGGACTTAAACAGATCATAAATGTCTTTGTTACTTCTTCTTTTCCACTCTCCACTTTGTGTATCCCTAATGGGTCCAAAGATGCGTCTTAAAATTTTGTTCTCAAAGGTTTGTAACAAGGCTTCGTCTCCTTTCGTTGTACTCCAGGTTTCAGAGCCATACAACACAACTGGTCTGATCAGTGTTTTGTATATTGTGATTTTGGTGTTACGAGATAACGCCTTTGATTTTAGTAGATGTTGTAGTGCATAGTATATCTTATTTCCAGAGTTGATTCTAGTTTGTATTTCTTCCCTTATGATGTTGGAGCAGTTGAAGATTGTACCCAGGTATTTGTATGTTTCCGTTCTTTTAATGGTCATATTTTCACAGTGGGCAGTGGGGAGCGTTTTGTGTGATATTCACTGGCACAGGAATGGAGCATAATGGGGATGACCCGTTGCTGTGAAGTTGGAACTGCGACTAACTAACTAACTAACTAACTAATGGTCATATTATCTATTTGTATGTGGCCAGAGTTTTAGCCATTCCTTCTCTTGAAATTACCATATATTCTATCTTATCTTGGTTGATAACCAGCCCTATCTGTTGGGCTTTTTCCTTTAAGTGAGTCAATATTTCCAATGTCTTTTGTTCACTTTGACCTAAAATATCTATATCATCTGCATAACCAAGCAGCTTAGATGTTCCTCCAATATCACATTCCTCCTTTACCTTCTTTACAACTTTCTCTAGAGCCAGATTGAAGAGTAGCGGCGATAGTGCATCACCCTGTTTCAAGCCAGGTGTTATCTGGAAGGGGTCTGATTTCCTGCCTTTATATGTTACTATATTATAAGTATCCGTCCATGCATAGTCTGGTCATGTTGATTAACTTCCTTGGTATTCCAAATTCCTGCATAGCATTCCATAGACTATTCCTATGGACACTATCATAAGCCTTTTTAAAATCCACAAAAATGTTATGGAGATCTCTTTTATATTCCCAATTTCTATCGGCTATTTGTCGTAAAATAAATATCTGAACCATTGTTGATCTGTTTTGTCTAAAACCCGCCTGGTAGTCACCTAATATGTCTTCTGAATATGGTTTTAGTCTATTTAGTAATATTGCGGATAGTATCTTATAGCTTGTTGACAGTAGTGATATTCCTCTATAATTTCCACATTCGAACTTGCCTCCTTTCTTAAAGATAGGTATCAATAATGACTCTTTCCAGTCATGGGGTAATTCTTCTGTCCTCCAGATTTTTATTATTAGTTCGTATAGCTTTAGATGTAATGCATGGCCACCTGCCTTTATAAATTCAGCAGCAATTCCATCAGTCCCAGTTGCCTTATTGTTTTTAAGTCGTGTGATTACATATAGGATTTCTTCAAATGTAGGTTCTTCAATTTGTGGTTCGCATGTTAGAACCTCTTCCTGTGGGAAAATGTTACTTGGAGCTTCACAATTTAGTAATTCAACAAAATATTCTTTCCATGTGTTGCACATTTCCTCATTGGTATTTATCATATTCCCATTTTCGTCTTTTAAACCATATGTGTTTTGTTGGTGACCTCGTTTCATTGACTTCAGTTCTTTAAAGAATTTTCTGGAATCATTTTTCTGGTGATTAGTTTCCATATCTTTGATTATATTACTCATATATTCTCGCTTCTGCTGTCGGACTATTTTTGTAGCCTCTTTACATTCATTTCTATAATGCTCTTCCTTTTGGATGTTGTTGATGTCATTTAACCATAAATGTCTGGCATTCTTTTTCCTAATGACTGCTTCTTCACATTTTTTATTGAACCATCTGTTCTTTCTATGCGTGGTTAACACACCGAGACATTCTTCTGCGGTAGATTGAATTGTATTCTTGATGTTCAACCAAGTTTGGTCAACGCTTTCCTCCAAAGGGGTTTGCAGAGTTTCAAGTTTACATTTTATGTCATCTGTAAATTTCTCTTTGACTGTAATTTCTTGTAGTTTTTCTCTGTTATATGTTGGGTGTAATCTTTGTAATTTAGTATAGAAAGCTCTCTTAGGTTTTATTTTAAATTTTGCTCCAACGAGGAAGTGGTCACTGTGGCACTCAGCTCCTCTGTAACTTCTAACTTGCTGTATGTTTGATGCATTTCTGTTGTTAATTAAAATGTGATCTATTTGATTATAGGTTCTCTTGTCACATGATTTCCAAGTTTGTTTGTGTATATCCTTTCTTTGTAGTCTGGTACTGCTAATCTGCAGTCCTTTGGCTTCTGCCAGGTAGATGACTCTCCATCCATTATCATTTGAAGTTGTATGTAGGCTATCCATACCGGCCACTTTTTTATTAGTTTGCTCTCTGCCTATTTTTGCATTGAAGTCTCCCAGCACAATCAGGATGTCCTGTTTGGGGGTTTCTTCTATGACATCTTCCAGATCCTTATAAAAGTCTTCTTTAATATCATCTTCTTTCTCTTCAGTAGGTGCATGTAAATTAATCATCGTTATATTTTTCCATTTACCGTTTATTCGTAATTTACTAATCCTGTCATTAACAGCTTTAAAGTTTAAAACGTTCCCCCATAACTCGTTTTTGATGACAAATCCTGTTCCTAATTCATGTTTATTTTGGGTGTTTCCTCCATATATTATAATCATTCAATTTTGCTCTAAAGTACCCTCTCCTGGCCACCTTATTTCTTGAATTGCTGTTATATCCATTTGATATTCAACCAGCTCCCGGGTTAGTTCTTCGGCCGCTCCAGCTCGATATAGTGTCCGTACATTCCATGTTCCAAATCTCAAAAGTCCTTTAACGTTCCAAGGTCGGTGTCCAGATAAGTCAGTCCGATATCGAGGCTCGTGTATCTGTTTCGTAACAAAAAAGGTTTTTACAAAGGTGGAGATGTTAACCCCACGCTTCAACCCCCAACCTGGAGGACCAGGGTGTTTCTCTTTGTCTGTTCTCTTATATGTGTTATAAGTTTGCTGGCTTTGCAAAATAGTATTTGTGTGCCGTTTGAACTGTATTACAATAACATGTCGCGTTTGGACGTCTGTTGAACGGTGTCCGAAATGTCTTTCAGCAACACCCAGCTTTCACCGTGATGATCATGTGTGACGCCATTGCCATGACTGTGCCTTTGTCGGTGGCGGAGAAGCCAGCCTCACTGCCTTACAACTCTCCGCTGGGGTCGCACAGGTATTGTTAGTCTTATATTATTATTATTATTATTATTATTATTATTATTATTATTATTATTATTATTATTATTATTATTATTATTATTATCAGCATCATCATTACCATAACTTTTATTATTAGTTGTGTTATTATTGGTATAATTATTATTATCATCATTATTATTGGGACAATTATTATTAGTAGTGTCGTATCGTTATTCAATCAATCAATCATGTGCCATGCCGGAAAGCGTGGGCGGTCATGATTCGCCATTTCACTCGATCACCAGAGTCGTGGATCAGCTCAGTGTTCCTGTCTCGTCCATGCCATGTGGCCAAGCCATCCAGGTATTTTCCTCTCGGTCTTCCTCTTGGTCTGTTCCCCTCGATCTTGCCAGCTGTCACCAAGTTCTCCAGTCCATTTCTTCTCATAACATGTCCAAAAAATTTTGACTGTCTACGTCTAATTTCTCTAATCAATCTACGATTTCCATTTGTCTCTTGTAGTACTTGGTCATTGGTTTTTCTATCTGTCCATGGTATTCTTTGCATTTTCCTCAGAAACCACATTTCTGCAGCCATCAGATGTTTTTCAGCTTGACTGCACATTGTCCAAGTTTCACATCCATACAAAAGAACAGGCTCTATGTATCCCCTCAACACTCTTTTTCTCGTTTCAATTGACATCATTTTATTGGTCAGAATGTTTTTCATCTTGCTAAAGGCTACCTTCGCAATGGCGATTCTTGTTCTAATCTCTTCTTCGTTATTATTGTCATTATAATATTATTATTAGTGGTAATATGTTTATTGTCGGATCAATATTATAACCAATATATTATTATTGTAAGTATGATTATTATTATCCTTATAGTATTCTCGTTATATTATTATTATTATTATTATTATTATTATTATTATTATTATCATCATCATTATTATAGCAATTATTCTCAATAGCATTCGATATGCAGATGATACAGTCTTGATTGTAGACAATGAACAAGTCGTGCAACATTTAGTGGATGCGGTTGTTGCACACAGTGAAAAGCTAGGATTATAATTGAATTGTAAGAAGTCAGTCACTGGGAAGAAGGAAATACTACAATAAAATATAGAAGTAAATGGGCATAATCTAAAACAGGTGAATCGGTAGAGTTATCTAGGTAAAGTCATAACATCTGATGGGAGATGCCTTAAAGAAATTAGAGCATGAATTGCCAAGGAAAGTAGCCTTTTGTAAGATGAAAAACATACTGACCAATACAAAGATACCAATTGAAACGAGAAAAAGAGTGTTGAAATCCTACATAGAACCTGTACTTTTGTATGGAAGTGAAGCGTGGACAATGAGCAGACATGCTGAAAAATATATGATGGCTTTGGAAATGTGGTTTCTGAGGAAAATGCAAAGAATACCATGGACAGAATAAACCAATTAACAAACCCTTCAAGAAACAAATGAAGATCGTAAACTGATTAGAAACATTAGACGTAGACAGTCAAAATTTTTTGGGGCATGTTATGAGAAGAAAAGTATTGGAGAACTTGGTGACAACTGGCAAGATCGAAGGGAAGAGACCAAGGGGAAGACCGAGATGTAAATACTATGATGGCTTGGCCACGTGACATGGTTGAGACAGAAACACAGTGCTGATCTACGACTCTGATGATCGAGTGAGATGGCAAAACATGACCGCCCACGCTTATCGGCATGGCACATGATAGTTGCAACTATTATTATGACTATTGTTAGTATCATTATCATTATCATTATATTATTATTATTATTGTTATGATTACTATTATTATGACTATTGTCGGTATTATCATTGTTATCATTATATTAGTATTATTAGTGGTTTAGGTTGCAGTGAGAAGCGCAGTTTCATAATGCCCCACCAATTCCAGTCGAGGGTTCGAAATCAGCTTCTGTCGATTTGGAAGCAAACAGACTTGCGTTGATTTCGATGGCATGAGCATCGGTCGTTCAGAAAGCAATGGCAACGTACTGGACTTGGACAAACAATTGTCTAGTATATCACATATAAACAAATAATGATGGGGTTTATTGCCGCTTCACGTAAAGAACATGCAACTAAACTTTTAACTCACTGCAATACCACCAACAACAAATCTCCAACCACAAGACCGATAATGCAACATTTCTGCAACAGGTACCCGGTGAGGAACCGTTCGCCTTGCTATGTGCCTCCCTGTCAGAGGAGGAGACCACACTCCGACTTGCTATGTCCCTACCTGTAAGAAGTGGAGCCAAGAATCCGACAAGGAGGCTGACTGATGAACACCAGACGGGAAGTTTTCTGTTGGAGTTCTCCCCATATGTCCTTTCTGCATTGAAAAACGGCGACAAGTAAATTATACATCTGAAATTGTATACAGTATATATCGAGAATTGTACTTCCGCTTCAATTTTGGGAAAGTAAAGTAATGACATTTCAACTCGAGCCGTTTCTTTCATTTTGTCGTCTGCAGTTCAGCTTAGCCAAATGGAAATGAGCACTTGTTCTCATACATCCGTTGTGCTGATACCCAAGAAGCCCGGTCAGTTGAACTAAAATGTTAACTTCTCGTCTTTGACTTGGGGATAAATTACAAGTACCTCAGAAGTTGGAGTGGGATCGTCTGTTTGAGAGGGACACTAGTAATAAGGGAAATTAATCCACACGCAGAAATCGCCCAGTTCACAAGAAGTTGAAGCATGTATATGGACTACGCTTGAGTTCATAGCAAGCGAACGTCCCCCGCCCCCCTACCCTCACCCATTAAAAAAAAAAAACCCAAAAATATATAATGTCGTCTACAGTCACACGATATTCTTATAACACCATGATCATACACCACCACAGATACTACAGCCAGAGAATCGACTTCATTGCATCCGGTGTTATCCCATGTGTCTGGGTCTCTCTCAGCAGAAAGCCAGTAGTTCGACTTCATTGCATCCGGTGTTATCCCATGTGTCTGGGTCTCTCTGAGCGGAAAGCCAGTAGTTCGACTTCATTGCATCTGGTGTTACCCCATGTGTCTGGGTCTCTCTCAGCAGAAAGCCAGTAGTTCGACTTCATTGCATCCGGTGTTATCCCATGTGTCTGGGTCTCTCTGAGCAGAAAGCCAGTAGTTCGACTTCATTGCATCTGGTGTTACCCCATGTGTCTGGGTCTCTCTCAGCAGAAAGCCAGTAGTTCGACTTCATTGCAACTGGTGTTACCCCATGTGTCTTAGTCTCTCTTCGTAGAAAGCCAGAGGCTGGACTTCATTGCACCTGGTGTTACCTCATGTGTCTTTGTATGTCTCCGTGGAAATGCCAGAGGCTGGACTTCATTGCATCTGATGTTACCCCATGTGTCTTAGTCTCTCTTCGTGAAAAGCCAGAGGCTGGACTTCACTGCACCTGGTGTTACCCCATGTGTCCAGATCTCTATCCGCAGAAAGCCAGAAGACCGACTTCATTGCATCTAGTCTTACTCTATGTGTCCCGGTCTCTCTCCGCAGAAAGCCAGAAGATCGGCTTCATTGCATCTTGTATTACCCATGTGGCTGTCTCTCTCCGCAGAACGCAAGCCGCTTGACTAATGAATCACACAGGGTACAAACTCCGAAGCTCCAGAGATGACCTTCACCTGTAATATCATCATCACAACCAGCATTACCATAATCATCTTCAGCATCATCGTCATCATCATTACTATACTCATTTTCATCACTAGATAAGCAGGCATAAAGATGTGGAAAGGCGCTCGTCTGCCAGTCCGATGGTCGTGGATCCGAAACTCATCGGAGAGAATTCCAAGTTGTTTAATTGGTGTGGGCGACCAGGCCTAAATGGGCACCATATTATCTCTTGAGAAGTCAAGTCGTTCGATTTGATACTGCTGCATCACCCACACAGCGTCAATTGGTCTATGAAAATATGAATCTACGAGTCTGTGTCATAATGTGGTGCTTGTAAATTGGCCCTTAAATTACTTCACTTACAAGGTTGGTTCTTGATGAAGCGGGTGCCAGAAATTGTCATCGGAAGTAAAGACTGCCGCCATTCTATTGATAACAACAGTCATCTCTCATCCCATCTCATATCATCTCATCTCACTTCATGTCATCTCATCTCTTGTTCCTCTTGTACCTTGCGGTGTCAAGGTGAAGTATAAACAGCGGGAGAATGCCCGCTTATGGGCTTCATCTATCGAGATTCCCATGGACCCTGTTATTCACCATGTCCTTGGTTTACATGGTTGGCCTCTTCTTCTGGCTATATTTGGTCTGTACAATCATCATCATCATCATCATCATCATCATCATCATCATCATCTTCATCATCATCATCATCATTATTATCATCATCATCATCTTCCACTTCTGCCGTCAAGAGCGTGAGGAGGAATACTTTGCGTTCCAGCGTCCGGTGGGCGACACTGGATAGTGTCATTCCGTGTGATTGTACAATGTCTTTGATGTCGTCAATCCATTTTCTTCTTGGACGTCCTCTTGGTCTCGTCGCAGATGATCTTTGATGTAGACTACGATCATCGATTGATCTAAATATATGGACTCGCACTACATACATAAGAGGGTATGGACGCAGATCGTCGTAATCTCGCATGACTTGTTCGAAACACAACTGTGGTCGATTTGGCAGCAGACTGCCTTGCGTTGGTTTTTAACGAAATGATATGGGTGCCGGTCGTTTAGAAAGCCATTAAACTACTAAAATGTTAACTACTACATGTAAACTTGTAAAGATGTGACAACCGGTAACAAAAAATGTAGGGCTGACTGCAACGTCATGTAAAAGGATATGCGACTAACCATTTCAACGATATACATCAATGGCTTTTGGCGTCACAAGGAGTCTTTTACTATATTACTGTTTGTTTTGTTTAGATCTTTGCCTACTCTTTCCTCTAGAGTTCACTATTTTGCCGTCTACTTCTCACTTGTTTCTTCTTGACTATCTCCTTTGTTTTAAAACCTTTTTTTTTTTTACAGGATATCGCTGTCAACACCATCATTTTACTGCTGTTGGCAAGTTTACGTACAGTAGTTTGCTATTGCTTTCTGAGCGACCGTCCCCCATGCCAACTCTTTACCACCAAGCGCAACACAGTCTGCTGACAAATCGGTCGTAGCTGTGTTTCGAACGTGGGTAAGCGGGTTTACGAATCGCGTCCGTAAAATCTTCGCCACGGAGCCGGCTGTACCATGCATGCAATGTGGTGTAGGCGTTCATGAATCATACACAGGATTCAATCATTGATGTTTGTTGACAACGTCTTAATTTGTATTTGCACTACACAGCACCAGTAGTATCCGTGAGTAAAAAATGGTTACCTAATGACGTAAGATGTGCACACGGCGTCCTTGTTTACTATGCCTCATCTTTTCGCAGGAGCTGCCCATACCTAACTGTTTGTATTTCCTATTATTATATTCTACTGCAACCGTTCCTTCTCGTAGTTAATGGTGTTTTGTTCTAACGTACATGAGTCGGGCTAGATCCCTCACAGGTGGTAGGCGGTGGTTTGTGAAGGAATCTGAGGGACTAGCATAATAATAATGGGGTTCAGCTAAAGCTTCTGAAGGGTTCCAAACCTGCAATATACTATTTGGGAGGGGGTCATATTGCGTTGATTTTCACAATGATATGTGCGTCTGCCGTTCAGATGTTATGGCAAAACAACTTAACATAAAATTGCCTTGAAAACCAGGACCAAAAAATAAATGCTGGGATTGACTGTGATGTCCTGGACACACACACACACACACACACACACACACACACACACACACACACACACACACGCATGTACACACACACACACGCATGTACACACACACACATGTACACACACAAACACACGCACACACAGAGAAACGACTTGATACTAACTAACTATCTGCTTGTATAACATCTCGCTTGTGAAACTATAACCTGATTCGACTGTTAATTAACATTCAGAATTAACGCCAGCCAGACAAAACATGTATTATGTATTTTAACGCGACCCGTAATTAAAACACGGCCGTTAATTGATTTTCCTGTACTCACGTCTTTTGTGGATCAATGGGTCAACCACAGGACACTTAGGAATAACCGGTCAATCGCATGCGATGGAAACAAAACTGACCAATCAAATAACCTAGTATTGATCTCAAGTAATGTCTTGTGTAGTAATTTATTGGAAGGCGTAGCTATGAGGTTTAATCTGCTGTAAGTTATTGGAAGGCGTAGCTATGAGGTTTAATCTGCTGTAAGTTATTGGAAGGTGTGTCTATGAGGTTTAATCTGCTGTAAGTTATTGGAAGGCGTAGCTATGAGGTTTACATAAAATGGACACACATAGTATTATTTGGCACTCACAGAGGAAGAAGAATAAAATAGAGATTAGAAGACGCGCTAGACAACATAAAATTTGAAAGCTATAATAGTTACCAACCGGGATCGAACCTGTCGGATCCAAAATGACGACAGCGCCTCGCTGCAGGAACAAGTGTACTTCAATGCACGACCAACTATTATGAGGTTTAATCTGCTGTAAGTTATTGGAAGGTGTAGCTATGAGGTTTAATCTGCTGTAAGTTATTGGAAGGCGTAGCTATGAGGTTTAACCTGATGTAAGTTATTGGAAGGTGTGGCTATGAGGTTTAATCTGCTGTAAGTAATTGGAAGGTATGGCTATGAGGTTTAATCTGCTGTAAGTTATTGGAAGGTGTGTCTATGAGGTTTAATCTGCTGTAAGTTGTTGGAAGGCGTAGCTATGAGGTTTAATCTGCTGTAAGTAATTGGAAGGTGTGTCTATGAGGTTTAATCTGCTGTAAGTTATTGGAAGGTGTGTCTATGAGGTTTAATCTGCTGTAAGTTATTGGAAGGTGTGTCTATGAGGTTTAATCTGCTGTAAGTTATTGGAAGGTGTGTCTATGAGGTTTAATCTGCTGTTAGTTATTGGAAGGTGTGGCTATGAGGTTTAATCTGCTGTAAGTAATTGGAAGGTATGGCTATGAGGTTTAATCTGCTGTAAGTTATTGGAAGGTGTGTCTATGAGGTTTAATCTGCTGTAAGTTGTTGGAAGGCGTAGCTATGAGGTTTAATCTGCTGTAAGTTATTGGAAGGTGTGTCTATGAGGTTTAATCTGCTGTAAGTTATTGGAAGGTGACTATGATGTTTAAATTGCTTTAATTTTAACTTCCGACCGAGAAGTATTCATTTCATTTCAACGTTGGTCGGTCAGTTGAACTTAAATGTTTACTTCTCGTCCTTTTCTTGAGAAGGCAAATTAGAAGTACCTCATAAGTCGTAGAGAGGTAGCATGATGGCGAAGGACACTGGTAATAGGGACGGCTATCTCTCACATAAAATCATTCCACCGCAGACATTTAGTGGTATTCAGACAGCCAGCCTTCACTGACGAAAGGTGAAACAAAGTAAGCGACCCTTTACACATCATCATCATCAGGTGCCTTCCTGGCTGGCGTTGGCGATCATGCTTCTCTACATCTTGCGTTCTCCGGCGGCATGCACCAGGTCGTGTATTGACTCCCTTCCGTGCCATGAAGCTAAACGGTCAATAATCTGTTCTCTCTCTGTGTCTTCCCCTAAGTCTCAGTCCATAAGTCTGTCCAATGTTCACATGTTCCAGTTGTTGTCTTCTCATAACGTGCCCAACAAACAATGGCTGGAAAAATAAAAACCACTGTGCTATAGCAGGAACTTTCTTGTAAAGTATTAGGACCCTCATATTGTGTAGGTTTAAATATTGGAGGCATAAGCGACCAGTCTGTCTCTCCCGTCCCTAATGACGAGTGCTGACGTTAAAATCTAGTACGACAGCACTCATGCCATTGTGAAAATAAGGACATAAGTATTACACCGGCGTGGCATTGTGTGCTGCAGCGACTCATTCCACTGTCTATGTACACATCCAGCTTCGACCTTCTGAATCATGCTCATTGAATCACTTAGTACACACACGTTGGTATAATGTTGTGATTCCAGCCATATGAAAGCCTGTGTAACTGCCATCATCTCCATCGTGATGCTGCTCGTGGTCATAGAGTGGGTACCACTGGATTCTTGAACGGTTCGGCCCGCTGAACGGGCTGTAAATGCCCACGCACGTCTCTGCTGCTTTACAACAGATCCATCTGTATAGATGAGCACTTCGGGGCTATCTGAGTGTTCATAGATGAGCGCATTTACCTCTGCATTTACAGCGGCACGGTTCTGATCTCTGCACCGTCTGTCGAGTGTGATAATGCAGGAGAAAGTGCACTTAAAAGCTGGAGGCACCGGCACCCATTCCTTGCCGGGGTTGATACTGGTAAGACTGCAGACCTGTCTGACGACATCTTCCGCCCGACCCATCCATGATTTGCCCCTCTTTAGCCTGTCACCCTTTTCTCTGAATATGGCGTCATGGAGAGGGAAACAGAGGAAGAGGCCGACCACGTAAACGTTGGACGGAGGGAATAGCATGGTCCATGGGAATATCGATATATGAAGCCCATCATCGGGCACTCTCACGATGTTTATACTTTACCTCGACACCACAAGGTACATGAGGAACATGATGAGATGAGAGGAGGAGAGGTTGCTGCTCATCTGCTCTTATTTTTAAGTATGCACGAGCTCTCCAGATCTTGATCCTGTGTTCCATTGTCGGGAAGTCAAGGAGGTATCTCATTGTTACAGAGCTGGTGTCTCTCGTGCAGCCCAAAATGATTCGCATGGCTTCGTTTTGTACCTTTTTCAAGTCTTCCAATCTGTGTAGGGCTGACAGTGAGGATGGCCAGGGCATATTCGATGGGTGAAAGCACCAGTCCTTGGAACAGAAGTATTAGCAGTGTTTGCTCGATATTGGCAGTCGCCATGACTCTCATTGCTGACAAACCTCTTCGAGCTTTCGTTATGACATAATCGACATGATCTCTGAAGAACAGGCTACGATCAAGCCTCACGCCAAGATATGTCATTGACTGGGTTCTACTCAAAATGCTCCCATCCATTCTTACTGCCGGTAGGTCTGTCTTCACAATATGGTTGTTTAAGGAGAACAATGTAACCGAGGCCTTTACAGGGTTGACAAGGGCATCGGCATCAGCACACCATGAGGAAATTCGATCTAGTTCGCAGTACATATCATTGGCAACCGCATGTCTATCTCTGTCGATACACGAGAATGTCGTCAGCAAATGACAGAGTCCTACCCCTCCCGTCCAACTGTTGGTCAGTGATCCGCACTCTATACGCGTTGAATAGTACTGGTGACAGTTGTGAACCCTGCGACAATCCTGGACATATCTTTAACGGCTCAGAAGACCAACTCCCACATCTTAGCACCACCTTCCTATGGAGCAGAACAGCAGCTATCCATCGTACAAGGTGAGGGTGCACTTTCAGTCTGAGGAGGGTTTGCATCAAGTGCTCGAATGATACTCTATTGTATGCGTCCTCTAAGTCTATGGCGGCCGCACATGTCTCTTCTCTAACCTGAAATACTTCGTAAACAACTTGAGCAAAGACCGCCGCATTCAGCCATGACTCTTTGTTACGTCTGTATCCTCCAAGTGTGGGCGGGAAGCAGCCGAGATGTTCCAAAGTCACAAGCAAGTCTGTGTGCTACAATTTTCTCCAGTAGCTTGCCAGCAGTGTTTCTCCACTGTAATGATTCTGTAGCCGCTTATCTTGGAATGGTCTTTGTTCGGTTTTGGAAGCGGCAGCAAGTAGCTGTGTAGCCATTCCTCTTTGATCTGACCCCTCTGGATACTGGTGTTGAATTCTCTGACCAGTTCTTCCATGTCATTATCTGACATCACCAGTAGATCACCATATTGGATGCCGTCTGGGCCTTAGGCGATGTTTGGTGATTTCTTGAGCATCGCACGTATTGTCTCAGCTGTGATTACGCATTCTTCGTCTGTCCCGACCCTCTCGCACAACTGAGAGAGTGTCGTTGTGGTCGTCTGTCTGGCGGGGTCGTCTTTCTGGTCAGTCTGCTCTATGTAGCGTGCAAGAAGGGCCTTACCTTTATCCGCATCCGACTTTTTCCATGTGAGGTCTGTGCCTTGAAAGTCTGGAATACCCCTAACTTTTGCAGCACCGTTTGTGCTCTTATGGAGGCGCCATAATGTCGTAAGAGATCGCTCGGAGCACACCTTCCTGTAGAACTCGTCCCATTTCTCGGCCTTGGACTGGTTGGCGCAGAATTTGAATAAAGCCATCGTCCTATGGACCTCAGTCTTCAGGTTCGCCAACTCAACCTTTGGCATGTTAGCCTTTCTGGCTTTTTGCCAGTCTTTGACAGCCTGCCTCTTTCCCAGCCATGCCTTCTCGACCTTTCCATTCCACCATGGTGGCTGCAACCATCTTTCTTGTCTCCTGCGGGAGGAAGTTAGTTTTCTTCTTCTGATCTTGCTTATGGCGTCTTGACCGAGGTTCAAGGCCACTTCGTTTTGATCTCACAAAAATACCAGATGCATACACTGTAGAAGTTAGGAATCGTTTTGGGGTATTGATGTCTGTACAAAAGTAAATGACACCTGATGAACTGGCAGTACAAGCAAGAGATATCTTGATAACTGCAGCTAATATGATAACTGCAGTTAATTCCGACTAAGAAAAAGCAACTAAAGCCATGGATTACATCAGACACGTTAGAATTATTAAAACCACGAAGGGAACTAAACCAGAAAGGAGGTGAATCCGATAACAGGAGGATGAAGTATAAATCTTTAACTCGAGAAATAAGAAAGAACACAAAAAAGGACAAAAATCAATATATACAAGATTGTTGTACCAGAATAGAGCAATATCATAAGACTGGAAGAGATTACGAAATGCTCACATAAATGAAGTTATTGACAAGAAATGTACAACATCAATTGAATGTTATATGTGGCAAGATGGGAAATACCTTAACAGAATCTGGACAAATTCTACAAAGATGGCAGGAGTATTGCAGTGGAATGTATGATATGAGTGACAGTGAGGATATGAATGAGATACATGAGCCAACCACAGCAGAGACAGAACCTGAACCCTCATTAGATGAAAGTGCATGGGCAATAAAGAGCCTGAAGAATGGATCATCACCTGGATGATGTGATGAGATACCAGCTGAACTAATTAAAGCGGGAGGAGAAGAAAGCATACGAATCTATCACGCATTATGTAAAAAGATATGGAAATATGGTTTATGGCCAACAAATTGGAAGAGAACTATCTTCATTCCAATACCAAAAAAGGGCAACCTAAAATTATGCACCAATTATAGAACTGTTGCCCTGATCAGTCATGCAAGTAAAATTATACTAACAATCATAATGACACGACTTCGTACGAAAATGGAAGAATAAATTAACGTGGTTCAAGCTGGATTTAGACAAGGAAGAGGGACAAGAGATCACAATATGCGTTTAATAATAGAGAAGTACAGAGAATTTAATGTAAACCTATTCTCATGTTTTGTGGATTATTCAAAGGCACTTGACTGTGTACAACATCAGAAACTTTGGAAAATCATGAGGGAATATGGGCTTTCCACAAAAAGTAATACAACTCATAAGAATGCTCTATCTAGACCAATAAGCAGCGGTTAGAATAGATGGCGAGACATCAGATTTGTTTGACTTCAAGCAATGAGTCCGTCAAGGATGTGTGCTGTCCCCCTATTTGTTTAACCTGTACGCAGAAAATATAATGAGAAATGTAAGAGATGATATAATTAGGGAGCTATATGATGCCCTAAATATCGGTGGTCTTGACATACACGAAATTCGGTATGCTGATGATACAGCATTGCTATCCACAACACAGACTGGTATATAAAACCTAATAGCCTCAACCCAATTTAATAGTGAAAATCACAACTTGTACCTCAACATTGCAAAAACAAAGATAATGCATACAGATAAAACCACTATGGAGAAAGAAATATATGTTAATGAGGAAAAATTGGAGGTGGTGGACAATTTTGAATATCTTGGATAATTGATTACCAACAATGGTGACACAATGAAAGAAATTAAACGACGACTATCAATTGCTCTGCAAAGGCTAAAACAACTGAATAAATTATGGAATGGGACAGACAGAATTACAAAAATTAGGTTTTTAAGAGCTTGCATCTTTCCCATTGCAACATACGCTTGTGAGACCTGGACACTTACTAAACAAAATGAGCAGCGCATAAATGTCTTTGAAAATAAATGTTATAGACGAGTTCTAAGAATATCTTGGGTAAAGAAAAGTTCAAATACTTCAAGAGCTGATTACTGAAGAAGGTTGGCTATTAAAAACGATAAAACAAAGAAAATTGAAATATTTTGGTCACTTGAAACGTCACGAATGTTTGGAGAGAACAATAATGCAGGGATATATGCCTGGGAAAAGAGGAAGAGGAAGGCCAAAGAGAAGATGGGTGCAGGATGTGGCGGATGATCTCCAGATAGGTGTATAGGACGCGGGACAACTTGCTTATGATCGAGAGGTTTTCCGGAAGGTTGTTATGGGAGCGAGATTCTGCAAAGTACATGCTACTGAATGAATGAATGAATGAATGAATGAATGACTGAATGAATAAATCATCTTGAAAAACAAAGTATCAAATCCATTTATATAATTTATGTTTGTATATAAATGTAACTTACAAATCCTTTCAGACTGACTGTAGACAAAAGATGGAGAATAAACTTCTATCAAGTTTCAAGACAGACCAACCTGAAGTCAGTGTAGGTCAAGGTAAGATGAAGTGCAATATAACGTATCAGTTAGGTGAATATTCTTTACAGGATGTTGCCATTAAATGTAGAAGATGTAAATGGGATCATCATCGGAGGACGAAAAATCAATAACATTAGATATGCAGAGGATACAGTATTGATTGCAGACAATGAGCAGGATCTGCAACAATTAGTAGATGCGGTTGTTGCACACAGTGAACAACTGGGGTAAGAATTAAATTGTACAAAGACACAGATTATGGTCGTCATAGGAAGAAAGAAGTACCACAATGTAATGTAAAAGTAAATGCGAATATTCCTCAACAAGTGAATTGATACAATTATCTCAGAACAGTCATCACTTCTGATGGGAGATCCCTTGAAGAGATTAGATCAAGAATCGCCATGGCGAAAGTAACCTTTAGCAAGATAAAAACATACTGACCAATACAAAGATGTCAATTGAAACGAGAAAAAGAGTGTTGAGGTGCTACATAGAGCCTGTACTTTTGTATGGATGTTTCATTTGCGTGACTGAGGAAATGTAGGAACACTATCTTAAGTGCAACAGCATCAGTTAACAGCAATGGTGCTAAATCAATGAAGATCTGATATGAGAACAAGATCCCTAGAAGCAATTGAAGCGACAAAATTAAAGACTTTGTACAATCACACGGAATGACACTATCCTGTGCCATTAATTAAGCACTGGAATGTTAAACGAATGGTAAACATTGAAAATGATGATGATGATCTTCAATGATACATTTCCCACTGTCATCTAGATCACATACAGAAAGCAATGGCAAACTACTGAACATAATCTTTCCAAAACATGCTGTGACATCTAGTAAAGGATATGCAACTATATCACAATAATTCTTTTTATGCTGATCAATATCATCTTGAAAATCACAAATAGCACTTTGATTGGCTGGCGTCTCGCTTTCGTTCTCTGCCTGGTACATTTTCAAGCAATGTCGACCCACTTCAGAAGAAATCTGTAATAGTACCCTGTGTTATTTACTTGCACCTGTCAATTTACACTGATATGTTCCATTGATTTTCTACAGTTTAAATAAGCATAAAACAACTCTCTCGACTCCCGAGAGTTGGTGACGCATGATGTGCACGTGACTTATCGGTAGATGAGCCGCTATCGAAAACAAGATAAATAACACTACGGTCATTTTACAAGAACATTAATGTTGAGGTAAACAAATCGCTCCAGAAATCACAAATTGGCGTGCAATGGTGCAAACCTGTATAATGCATATTTATCATTCCGATTTCACGATACATGGAAAATTGAAACATAAACAACAAACACATGTACAGTATTCATTTTAAACACAAGTAATGGACGTGTCTAATATAAGACACAGAATATTAAAATACAAAATATTTCTAGAATTGAATTTGAAAATTCAGGTTCCAGGTAAACATTTTCAAGCAACATTACAACCGGATGCTTGGTTTTTTTTTTTAAATCCCTGAATGGCAATATCTGAAACAAAATCACAAGAAATAAAATTAACACTTGATACCAGTATGATAGAGTATTATGTATTTTTAGAGGAGTTGTGACATGGATCAGACTTAAACACAAAACCTTGCTCACTCACACGGGTGCCTGGCAGATGCTGAAATTAATGCATTTAACGCAACTCCGGTGGGAGCTGACATATAGTTTATGTCTGAGAATACACACCCAAACAAACCTTCAAAGCCAGATGAATCACTCACTCTTACTTATGTTCATGAAATTCTCATACACTGTTCATTGTGGACAAAGTGATTAATGGCCCTATATACAGCCCAGCTCGTGGTAAGCTTTGACACACTGTAATCTCTCTCTCTCTCTCTCTCTCTCTCTCTCTCTCTCTCTCTCTCTTTCTCTCTCTCTCTTTCTCTCTCTCTCTCTCTCTCTCTCTCTTTCTCTCTCTCTCTCTCTCTCTCTCTCTCTCTCGTTCTCTCTATGTTATGACCCAGTGTTGTCCCAAACGCTAGCATACAGTAGTTGTTATGTATACTTGAAGACACAACTCAATTGTAGGGTACCACTGTTGACAATCATTAATGTACTCTCGCATCAAACACAGGACTTTCCATCTCTCAGATGATCCCCATTTACATACGCACACGTCCTCAAGTACAATGTTCATGAAAATACACTTGGAGTAGAAATACGGGATGTGTAGTTGATCCTGTCCAAGTGATGTCAAATACTTGTAAATACTCCTCAACTTATATGACTTGTCACTAAGCTGGATGACTTTTTGCTAAGCTGCCTCATGCCTGAATGAGATGTAATTCTGTCCGATTTGGCACAGCAACTCTGGCCACGAACTTTCCATCATAATTACTCTATCTGGATTGCGACAGTTATATAGAAAACTGTCTTACTTGGCAGTGAATCATAGAACATGGATAAATAAGTTTACAACAGTTTAGAAGCAATAGCGATGTGGATGATGATGAATGTTGCTAATAACGATTGCCTGATAAAGGCTAATGCCAGTAGAACATTGTATACAACTATTAGAAGGAGAAAAACATCATTCTTTGATCCGTAGTTAGAAGAGGGGCATTGGAAAACACTGATGATTGCATGCTGGATGGACTGAGACAGTGGCATAGTGGGATATCATCAACACATTTGATTGTGAATACCGTAGGCAGAGATCTTTGGAGAGATATGAATGCTTACGCCAGCCGGCAAGGCACATGATAATGATGAATGTACGAGTCTAGTCAGTGAGCATCAGCCAATGACTAGAGGTTCCATAGGCTTGTCCTCAAAACGTTTAATCTAAATAACTGAACTTTCTGCTAATCTAATGGCAAAGAGAACACCACGTGGAGTTCAGTGCATTGTAGCAGGATACATCGGCCTAGATCATATATCAGCTTAGATCACACATCAGCTTAAATCATACTTCAGCTTAGATCATACATCACCTTAGATCACACATCACCTTAGATCACACATCACCTTAGATCACACATCAGCTTAGATGACACATCAGCTTAAATCATACTTCAGCTTAGATCACACATCACCTTAGATCATACATTAGCTTAGATTATACATCACCTTAGATCATACATCAGCTTAGATCATACATAACCTTAGATCATACATCACCTTAGATCATACATCACCTTAGATCATACATCACCTTAGATCACACATCAGCTTAGATCACACATCAGCTTAGATCATACATCACCTTAGATCACACATCAGCTTAGATCATACATCACCTTAGATCACACATCAGCTTAGATCACACATCAGCTTAGATCATACATCACCTTAGATCATACATTAGCTTAGATCATACATCACCTTAGATCATACATTAGCTTAGATCATACTTCAGCTTAGATCATACATCACCTTAAATCATTCATCACATTAGATCACACATCACCTTAGATCATACATCAGCTTAGATCATACTTCAGCTTAGATCATACTTCACCTTAGATCATACATTAGCTTAGATCATACATTACCTTAGATCATACATTAGCTTAGATCATACATCACCTTAGATCATACATCACCTTAGATCATACATCACTTTAGATCATACATCACCTTAGATCATACATTAGCTTAGATCATACATTAGCTTAGATCATACATTAGCTTAGATCACACATCACCTTAGATCATACATCACCTTAGATCATACTTCAGCTTAGATCATACATCACTTTAGATCATACATCACCTTAGATCATACACTAGCTTAGATCATACATTAGCTTAGATCATACATTAGCTAAGATTATACATCACCTTAGATCATACATTAGCTTAGATCACACATCAGCTTAGATCACACATCAGCTTAGATCATACATCACCTTAGATCATACATTAGCTTAGATTATATTTAGCTTAGATAATACATCACCTTAGATCATAAATTAGCTTAGATCATACATCAGCTTAGATCATACATCACCTTACATCATTCATCACCTTAGATCACACATCACCTTTGATCATACATCACTTTAGATCATACTTCAGCTTAGATCACACATCACTTTAGATCATACATCAGCTTAGATCACACATCACCTTAGATCATACTTCAGCTTAGATCATACATCACCTTAGATCATACATCAGCTTAGATCACACATAACCTTAGATCATACTTCAGCTTAGATCATACATCACCTTAGATCATACATCAGCTTAGATCACACATAACCTTAGATCATACTTCAGCTTAGATCATACATCACCTTAGATCATACATCAGCTTAGATCACACATAACCTTAGATCATACTTCAGCTTAGATCATACATCACCTTAGATCATACATCAGCTTAGATCACACATAACCTTAGATCATACTTCAGCTTAGATCATACATCACCTTAGATCATACATCAGCTTAGATCACACATAACCTTAGATCATACTTCAGCTTAGATCATACAACACCTTAAATCACACATCAGCTTAGATCACACATCAGCTTAGATCATACATCACCTTAAATCACACATCATCTTAGATCACACATCAGCTTAGATCATACGTCAGCTTAGATCATACTTCAGCTTAGATCATACATCACCTTACATCACACATCAGCTTAGATCATACGTCAGCTAAGATCATACTTCAGCTTAGATCATACATCAGCTTAGATCATACTTCAGCTTAGATCATACTTCAGCTTAGATCATACATCACCTTAAATCACACATTAGCTTAGATCATACGTCAGCTTAGATCATACATCACCTTAAATCACACATCAGCTTAGATCATACGTCAGCTTAGAACATGCATCCGTTTATATCATCATAGCCTTAGATCATACATTATATTAGATCACACATCAGCTTAGATCACACATCAGCTTAGAACATGCATCAGCTTAGATCACTCATCAGCTTAGATCATACATCACCTTAGATCATACATTAGCTTAGATCATACATCACCTTAGATCATACATTAGCTTAGATCATACTTCAGCTTAGATCATACATCACCTTAAATCATTCATCACCTTAGATCACACATCACCTTAGATCATACATCAGCTTAGATCATACTTCAGCTTAGATCATACTTCACCTTAGATCATACATTAGCTTAGATCATACATTACCTTAGATCATACATTACCTTAGATCATACATCACCTTAGATCATACATCACCTTAGATCATACATCACTTTAGATCATACATCACCTTAGATCATACATTAGCTTAGATCATACATTAGCTTAGATCATACATTAGCTTAGATCACACATCACCTTAGATCATACATCACCTTAGATCATACTTCAGCTTAGATCATACACTAGCTTAGATCATACATTAGCTAAGATTATACATCACCTTAGATCATACATTAGCTTAGATCATACATCAGCTTAGATCATACATCACCTTAGATCATACATCACCTTAGATCATACATTAGCTTAGATCATACTACAGCTTAGATCCTACATCACATTAAATCATTCATCACCTTAGATCACACATCACCTTAGATCATACATCACCTTAGATCATACTTCAGCTGTGATCATACATCACTTTAGATCATACATCACCTTAGATCATATTTCAGCTTAGATCATACATCACCTGAGATCATACATCACCTTAGATCATACTTCAGCTTAGATCATACATCACTTTAGATCATACATCACCTTAGATCATACTTCAGCTTAGATCATACATCACCTTAGATCATACATCACCTTAGATCATACTTCAGCTTAGATCATACATCACTTTAGATCATACATCACCTTAGATCATACTTCAGCTTAGATCATACATCACCTTAGATCATACATCACCTTAGATCATACTTCAGCTTAGATCATACTTCACCTTAGATCACACATCACCTTAGATCATACATCAGCTTAGATCACACATCAGCTTAGATCATACATCACCTTAGATCATACTTCAGCTTAGATCATACATCACTTTAGATCATACATCACCTTAGATCATACATTAGCTTAGATCATACATTAGCTTAGATCATACATTAGCTTAGATCATACATCATCTTAGATCATACATTAGCTTAGATCATACATCAGCTTAGATCATAAATAAACTTAGATCATACATCACCTTAGATCATACATCACCTTAGATCACACATCAGCTTAGATCATACATCACCTTAGATCATACATCACCTTAGATCATACATTAGCTTAGATCATACTTCAGCTTAGATCATACATCACCTTAAATCATTCATCACCTTAGATCACACATCACCTTAGATCATACCTCACCTTAGATCATACTTCAGCTTAGATCATACATCACTTTAGATCATACATCACCTTAGATCACACATCAGCTTAGATCACACAACAGCTTAGATCATACATCACCTTAGGTCATACATTAGCTTAGATCATACATTAGCTTAGATCATACTTCAGCTTAGATCATACATCACCTTAAATCTTTCATCACCTTAGATCACACATCACCTTAGATCATACATCACCTTAGATCATACTTCAGCTTAGATCATACTTCAGCTTGGATCACACATCACCTTAGATCATACATCAGCCTAGATCATACATCAGCTTAGATCACAAATCACTTTAGATCATACATAACCTTAGATCATACATCACCTTAGATCACACATCAGCTTAGATCATACCTCACCTTAGATCATACATCACATTAGATCATACATCACCTTAGATCATACATCACCTTAGATCATACATCACCTTAGATCATACATCACCTTAGATCACACATCAGCTTAGATCACACATCAGCTTAGATCATACATCACCTTAGATCACACATCAGCTTAGATCACACATCAGCTTAGATCATACATCACCTTAGATCATACATCAGCTTAGATCATACATAACCTTAGATCATACATCACCTTAGATCATACATCCCCTTAGATCATACATCACCTTAGATTACACATCAGCTTAGATCACACATCAGCTTAGATCATACATCACCTTAGATCATACATCACCTTAGATCACACATCAGCTTAGATCACACATCAGCTTAGATCATACATCACCTTAGATCATACATTAGCTTAGATTATATTTAGCTTTGATCATACATCACCTTAGATCATACATTAGCTTAGATCATACTTCAGCTTAGATCATACATCACCTTAAATCATTCATCACCTTAGATCACACATCACCTTAGATCATACATCACCTTAGATCATACTTCAGCTTAGATCACACATCACTTTAGATCATACATCAGCTTAGATCACACATCACCTTAGATCATACTTCAGCTTAGATCATACATCACCTTAGATCATACTTCAGCTAGATCATACATCACCTTAGATCATACTTCAGCTTAGATCATACATCACCTTAGATCATACATCAGCTTAGATCACACATAACCTTAGATCATACTTCAGCTTAGATCATGCATCACCTTAGATCATACATCAGCTTAGATCACACATAACCTTAGATCATACTTCAGCTTAGATCATACATCACCTTAGATCATACATCAGCTTAGATCACACATAACCTTAGATCATACTTCAGCTTAGATCATACATCACCTTAGATCATATATCAGCTTAGATCACACATGACCTTAGATCATACTTCAGCTTAGATCATACATCACCTTAGATCATACATCAGCTTAGATCACACATAACCTTAGATCATACTTCAGCTTAGATCATACAACACCTTAAATCACACATCAGCTTAGATCACACATCAGCTTAGATCATACATCACCTTAAATCACACATCATCTTAGATCACACATCAGCTTAGATCATACGTCAGCTTAGATCATACTTCAGCTTAGATCATACATCACCTTACATCACACATCAGCTTAGATCATACGCCAGCTTAGATCATACTTCAGCTTAGATCATACATCAGCTTAGATCATACTTCAGCTTAGATCATACTTCAGCTTAGATCATACATCACCTTAAATCACACATTAGCTTAGATCATACGTCAGCTTAGATCATACATCACCTTATGTCACACATCAGCTTAGATCATACGTCAGCTTAGAACATGCATCCGTTTATATCATCATAGCCTTAGATCATACATTATATTAGATCACACATCAGCTTAGATCACACATCAGCTTAGAACATGCATCAGCTTAGATCATACATCAGCTTATATCATCATTAACTTAGATCATACATCAGCCTAGATCATACACTATCTTATTGATTGATTGATCGATTGATTGATATAGGAACCAACATCACAGAATTCGGGGCATTCCTATAAGCGCTCCGTCACCATCCCCAGCAGCCAGCGAAGAGTTCCAACACCAATAGTACCAGTAGCAATCTGATTATATGTCCGTCTCGCCTTTCCTCTGAGCGTCGAGCATTGGTCAGATCCTCTCGTCACTTCTCGCTGTCTCATTCTTGCCAGACTATGGTGATCCATTTGCTCCTCCGAGGTGTAAACGTGCTCCCATAAGGCCGTAACCACGTCTGCCTTGTCATGCATCAATACTCCACAAGTGTTGCAGAGCCAGACAATCTGTGCGCTTGTTCATTCCCCAGCACACCGGCATGCCCCGGAGAAAAGATCCAGGCGATGCTTGCCACCTGTGATCTCCGAAGCGAAGCTAGCCACTCTGCCCGAAGCTTGCCTGTCCTCACCTTCCTCAGCATGCATACTGAGTCAGTTACAATCACGATGTGTGTGTGTATCGTACCCTCCATCCAGCGGAAAGCTGCACTGACCGCCTCCACCTCCATTTCTTTAACGTGTATACGAGCAAGATTGCAAACCTAGAAGCACCAGGGGTTGGAAGGATACTAACATTTGCAGATGATATTCTTTCATACAGGCAGGGGAGAGATAACGAGCAAACAGCCCAGGAGCTACAGGCGACAGTAGACAAAGTGATTGACTGGTGCACTGAAATGAGTGCTGTCATCCACCGGGAAAAGGCGGCTGTTTTGTGGTGCACTCTGGATAACAGGATTGTGAGAGCTGATGGCCCAAGCCTCGTGATAGATGGTAGAAGCGTCAACAGAGAGAACAAACTGAAGTATCTGGGAATCACATTTGACAGGAGTCTGTCCTTCAAGGACCATGTGGAGACGGTTGTGACAAGATCTCGAAAAGGACTCAATGCACTTTAAACTATGGCTGCAATGGACACAGAGTATAGAATGCTTTTCACACTATACCAGCACTTGATCCTCTCAGGGATTGATTATTGACTAGGACTGCTCACTGTCTCAAAGAGTCAGCTGGTGAAATTAGAGCACATACAGAACGAAGCTATGTGAGTCATTCTGGATTGCACCAGAGACACCATCTTATATTATCATGAACTTAGATCATACATCAGCTTATATCATCATGAGCTTAGATCATACATCAGCCTAGATCATACATCATCTTATATCATCATTAACTTAGATCATACATCAGCTTATATCATCATGAGCTTAGATCATACATCAGCCTAGATCATACATCATCTTATATCATCATTAACTTAGATCATACATCAGCTTATATCATCATGAACTTAGATCATACATCAGCTTAGATCATACATCAGCCTAGATCATACATCAACTTAGATCATACATCAGCCTAGATCATACATCAGCTTAGATCATACATCAGCCTAGATCATACCTGAACTTAGATAATACATCAACCTAGATCATACATCAGCTTAAGTCATCATGAACTTAGAACATATATTAGCTTATATCATACATCAGCGTAGATCATACATGTGCACATTAATCATGTATCTTCTCCATCTTTCTTTCACTATATATTGATTGCCTATAGCCGCAATATGTGCCTGCTTGATTACACATACACATCTGTTTATAACCAATACCTGGTATATTCATAAAGATACTAATTATTTACTTTATTGTGTTTTAGAAATACACTCTTGGTCTCCAGGGAGTCCTTACCACTCCATACCAGAGCATTCACAAAAGTGGACATATGACAGCATAGACATGAAGGTTGTGAAACAAGAACTATCAGATTTTCCATATGACAACAGGGGTCACAGATTCGGTAAACTAGTAGACATAGCTGGGGTTAGCATCATTCAAGAAATGACAGAACACAGCAGCTCAGAATCAAGAATGGTTGAGGACAGTTGTGAGGCATCAATCAAATATGAAAATTGTTGTCAAATGTCAGAAAATGTGTCTTCTGTGATTGATACTAACAATGAACTAGCTCTGGCTATTGAGAATTGTCAGCAACAAAATAAGGAAACGCAAGAAAAACATACACAGAGCTTTGCAAAGTCTCTTGATGACATTGTTGATTATGTCAGTTATAGCTCTCAAAGAACTCACACAGGAGACTTGTGTGATGTTTCTAGTCCAAATGTTTGTGTAGACACATATAAGAGAACGCATACTGAAGGGATGTTAAACAAATGTAATGAATGGGATGGTCTTTTGATTCAAGATGACCAGCAAAAGTGTCAAAAGATCATGAATCATAAGAGAATACATGCAGGGGAGAAATCTTACAAATTTGATGATTGTGGTGCATCTTTTACTACAACTGACAGTCTGATGAAACATAAGAGAACACATACAGCAGAGAACACATACAAGTGTAATGTTTGTGGTGCTTCTTTTGCTGAACTTGGTTCCCTGAAGACTCACAAGATAACGCACACAGGAGAAAACCCGTACAAATGTGAAGAATGTGGTGCTTGTTTTACTAAAGCCGACAATCTGAAGTCGCACAAGAGAAGACATACAGGAGAGAAACCTTACGAGTGTGATGTTTGTGGTGCTTCTTTTACTACAACTAGCAACCTGATGCAACATAAAAGAACACATACAGGAGAAAAACCTTACAAATGTGATGTTTGTGGTGCTTCTTTTGCTGAAGGTGGCAACCTGAAGACTCACAAGAGAACGCACACAGGAGAAAAACCATACAAATGTGATGATTTTGGTGCTTGTTTTACTAAAGCCGACAAGCTGAAGTCTCACAAGAGAAGACATACAGGAGATAAACCTTACAAGTGTGATGTTTGTGGTGCTTCTTTTACTACAACTAGCAACCTGATGCAACATAACAGAACACATACAGGAGAGAAACCTTACAAGTGTGATAATTGTGGTGCTTCTTTTACTACAACTGACAGTCTGGTGAAGCATAAGAGAACACATACAGGAGAGAAACCTTACAAGTGTGATGATTGTGGTGCTTCTTTTACTACAACTGGCAGTATGGTGATGCATAAGAGAATACATACAGGAGAGAAACCTTACAAGTGCGATGTTTGTGATGCTTCTTTTGCTAGAGGTGACCACCTGAAGACTCACAAGAGAAGACATACAGGAGAGAAACCTTACAAGTGTGATGATTGTGGTGCTTCTTTTACTAGAACTGGCAGTATGGTGAAGCATAAGAGAACACATACAGGAGAGAAACCTTACAAGTGCGATGTTTGTGATGCTTCTTTTGCTAGAGGTGACCACCTGAAGACTCACAAGAGAAGACATACAGGAGAGAAACCTTATAAGTGTGATGTTTGTGGTGCTTCTTTTACTACAACTGGCAACCTGATGCAACATAACAGAACACATACAGGAGAGAAACCTTACAAGTGTGATGATTGTGGTGCTTCTTTTACTACAATTGGCAATCTGGTGAAGCATAAGAGAACACATACAGGAGAGAAACCTTACAAGTGTGATGTGTGTGGTGCTTCTTTTACTCAAAATGGCCACCTGAAGACTCACAAGAGAACACATACAAGAGAGAAACCTTACAAGGGTGATGATTGTAATGCTTTAGTTTACTCAGACTTGTAATATGAAGAGATATATGACTGTGTCATCATCATTTGCTCTGCCAACTACTATAGGTGTTCATGTATCTCCTCAGAACTCGGTCCCTTTTTCAGGATCAGCTCTGCTGATAATACTTCTCAATGTCACCATAAACCCATCCAGCATCATCTCATTGAGTCTGCCCATGTCTCTTTTCCCACTGATCTTTCCAGTCATCACAATGCTTTCTTACCCTTCTCTTCTCATCACGATACTAAAAAACGCTATTGTCTCTTTCTAATACTTGCATATAATGGTCTACTTTCATTAGCCTATTCCAGGCAATTATTGTTAAGTTACTCTGGCAATCGAAGCTATTTACAACAACCATCTTAAGAATCACATCTTTACAGTTTCCAACAAAATGGAAGACATTTTATTGAATCCTTCCAAAATTTAGTTAGGGCCTAAAGCCAGTAACCCAGTGGAATTTTATGCAAAAGTGAGGACAGACAGTCAGTCACTTTTAGATAGTAAATTCATCAGCAGCATTCATTATCAACAGTGGGAGTGGGTTTGCCTGATGGCGAGGGGCGCTGGTAACAGGGAGAGTTAATTCACACGCGAAGATCAGTCCAGTGCAGTAGATGTAATAGCACGTGTGTGGACTATGGCTGGGTTCAAGGCCCGTGATTGCAAAACAAATAATAATAATTTAACAAAATAAATAAAATCAGGAGCATCTGTGTTAAGTGGCTGTCACGAACATGTATCTTGAGAACTCTAAACTTCAAATGTCCTCAATAACCAACATGAAAGGCCTCCAAATTAGTGTCTCAAACGTCTATGCCTAATGCACAAGTTATGAATCTTTATATTATTAAAATGTTTAGTTTAGTTTAGTAGACACATCAGCATTACGGCATACGGGTGTAAACCATAAGTGCTCCCTTCTACTCCTAACTCAAGCCTGAGTCCGGAGAAACTCAGCTCGGTGCAGGAACTCCGTAACGGTGAGGGGATTCTGAAATACTTTGGGTATATTTTTAACTTTAAATTTTGTCGGGACAGCGATTTCCAACCGCAAAGGAATGTTTTACGTGCGCAACAGTACACACGGGCGCCGATCTCACTAACCAGAGCCAGGGGGAAATTTCGTTACTAGAAGTCCACGTGAAAAATTTCCGGCCCTCACCGGGTATTGAATCTGGGATCTCCAGCAAACGAGGTGTTCACCATACCTCGAGACCACTCATCCCCCCTAATTATATATTATCAAGAGAATCGCTATGACAAAGGTAGCCTTTTGCAAGATGGAAAACACACCGACCAAATAACAAAGATGTCAATTGCAAAGAGAATAGGTGTTTTGAAGCGTTACATAAACCACATACTGTTGTATGGTTATAAAACTTGGACAATGAGCAGAACAACTAATGGCAATGGAAATGTGATTTCTGATAAAAATGCAAAAGAACACTATGGACAAACAGAAAAACCCATGAGCAAGTCCTACAAGAAGCAAGTTAAACCCGTAATCTAAGTAGAGAAATTATACGTAACAGTGGAAATTGGTTTGTGTTATTTCGGGGGTGGGGGGTGGGAGGGAGGGGGGGGGTGGTGGACGTTATAAGTAGAAATAAACTACAGAACGTGGTGACAACTGGTAAGATTGAGGGGGAAAGAACGAGGGGACGGCAGAGCAGTAAATATCTGGATGGCCTCACCAGATGGTATGGTCGAGACAAGAACATAGAGCTGATTCATGGCTTTGTTGACTGTGGGAGATGTCGAAACATGATAACCTACGCTTATCGGCGATGGATTTGATGAGTGACGAGACCTGTCTCTGTCATGTAACATGAACAATATTAACAATATTCTAATTATCAACCTGATCAAGAAAACGATTGTCCCAACAGTATAGATTTCCTACATCCAGTTATAAATGCGGTATTCCTCAAATATCAATTCAAGGTAACGAGTAATATCCCGATATATCAGGTACAAAATAGAACATACCGCTTTCCAGAAGAATAATCCATCTGAATATACTTGCAAGGCGTGTCTACATAAAGATTCCCCCGTATGTCACGGATACCAAGTGGTTACACGAACAAATATAGGCCTACTAGGCATGTCGGTCCATCCCTCCAGAGAACCGCCACCTTTCTCCTTCAGAACTTTGGCTGGACTCGTGTACGTTGCAACAAACCTTCAGCGGGTAATCATACGTTAGGCACGGGCAATATTGATTCGGTATTATGAAGCTACAAGTCGAGACGCTGTCAACAATCATCATGATAATCACCACCAGTATCAGTAACAATTTCATCAACACAGTTATTTTCAGAATTGTGGTCATTGAAACCATCGACACCGTAGGCCTCTTCCTTCTCATCCTGCTCCTACTTCTCTCCTTGTTCATCTCCTGCATATGCTTCTGGAAAACTTTCTCAGGACACTGGTCATAGTGACGGCTATCCCTCACACAAAATCATTCCACCGCAGACATTTAGTGGTATTCAGACAGCTGGCCTTCACTGACAAAAGGTGAAACAAAGTAAGCGACCCTTTACACATCACCATCATCAAGTGCCTTCCTGGCTGGCGTTGGCGATCATGCTTCTCCACATCTTGCGGTCTCCAGCGGCAAACATCAGTTCGTGTATTGACTCACTTCCGTGCTATGCAGCTAAACGGTCAATAATCTTGTATCTCTGTGTCTTCCCCTAAGTTTCTGACCATAAGTCTGGACATCATCCTGCATCATCTATGGGAGACGACTGCATCAATTACAGTATCATGTGTTTAATTTGAAAGTTATCCTTTTTCAGAAACTAACACAAACGAACAATAAGTCAACAGCGGACATTATTTGGTTGTATGAGTTAGAATACATGTGATGGGTCTAGTCTTTTCTGCATGTCCCAATCGTCCCTGCTGACTATAGAGTTGTAACTATCCACACTAATTCATTATGTTGAAATACTATGGGCCAGATGTGTACGGAGCTCATAATGTCGACTCTTTCTGTTTGGTGACTCTCTGATACGACATTAGAACATGTAGGCGTACTGCCTCTCTGCTCTGCCATTGTAGGCAGATTGGCACATACACCGAAAATGATAGTTAGTTAGTTAGTTAGTCGCAGTTCCAACTTCACAGCAACGGGTCGTCCCCATTATGCTCCGTTCCTGTGCCAGTGAATATCACACAAAACGCTCCTCACTGCCCAATGTGAAAAGTGGAAAAGACAGGAGTCTCGACAAACAACAGCCCGCACAGATACACTGTGCATAATACCGCCGCCAGAATGTCAACACACGAGTCCTCCACGAAACACCCAATTCATCTCTGATGGAATACGCAGTCGTTTTCCCATCTGGATGTTTCCTAGATGTTCACCTACACAGTCCACGAAAATAGTTCATCACCGACGGCAGTGGCTGTCAACCAGAAGCCCAGCAGCCACGCATTTCTGCATAAGGCAAAAACCGGTTAACTCTGGGATATAGCCACCTGCCATCGATCCGAACATGCAGTCACGTTCCCAAAAAAACAAAAACTTGGGCAGATACAAAAGCACTTCACACGAATCTCACAGCTCACAGTGTCGCGCCACGCACTCACTCAGTAGCAAGGCGACGGAACCATCAAGCCTCCTTAGTCGCCTCTTACGACATGCGTGGTAGGCTACAGTGTTGCTATTCTTTGCTTCCCTTATGGGCCCCGGCAACAAACGGGAGTACCGAAAATGGTAAATGGATTTAGTGCCAGTTTAACTACAGAAGGCAGAAAAGCGAGGTAGTTGAACAATAGTGTGATAGAAGACATAACCCAACAGGATAAATAGAATAAAACACAAAAAGGATTCCGGTAGGGCAGTAAAACCTACAGATAGAACATTACCCACTTCTTCATTAGAGTTCCATCTACTGACATTTGGTCTCCTATATGATAATGTCAATCCGTGTCGTGTGCTCCTGTTCACACAACCGTGTACACAAAAATGATAAGATCCGCTGAGGCTGGTGCTAGATCTATGGCTCGGCCATTGGTGTGTAAACAAAATGTCACGATTGTCATTTTAAAATTACCGTGGTAGACAATTTAAATTACAACAAAATATGATGACTTTCTACGTTTAATGTATCTTGTTGGACCTTGTCATTGGTGTTAATTTTATTTATTTTTTTAAATTTTTTATTTGTGGGTCTGTCCAAAGTATTCTCTGATTTTCCCCAGAAACCATATTTATACAGCCATTAAATGTTGTTCTGCGTGTCTGCTGGTTTTCCACGTCTTACATTCAAGCAAACGTATAGTTTCTATGTACCATTTCAACACTCTTTTTATTTTCTTTACAATTGACATCTTTTTGTTTTTGTAGTCATAATGTTTTCCATCTTGCTAAAGGTTACCTTCGCCATAGCGATTCTTGCTTTAATATCTTCATGGCAACTTCCATCCAAGATAGGTGTACCGGTTCAGTTGTTCAACTTCAGTGTACACCTTAAACATGCTTTGGAAGACATTCAATCCCGCATAAACTGGAATTTCTTCGACAATAGAGAAACGTTACCCCTAGTAGGTGTGTAGTCTGTGTGGGTGTGTCCACAACCCATGCCAGATATAGAAAGATTGACCTTCAGTAGCACTGACTGAAAGTCAATTAATTCGGATGTGTTTTATAGAATCTAATCTCATACAGCCATTCCAGAGAGGCAGTGACCGCCTCCACTCCCATTATCATGCAAAAGAACTTCAATTAACGATTCTACCACGCCAAGGTAATTAAAGATCCAAACAACAAAGTTGAACTATGAAAGTTTATTTGTATTCTTATTGTGTAAGCTGAAACGTTGTGTTAGCACGTCCGACTTGGATGTTATAAGTTGCTTCTCTCATATTTTCTATATAAATGCTGCAGCCAATCTGAGAGTTATTCAACCCAAACTAATACTGATCTGCTTACCTAACTTAACTACAGAAACTAACGAAGTCGAGCGGGGCAAACGGCAGCGGGAGCCTGTTAGAACAGAATAAAGTTATTAATGAGAGTGAATCTATAATCAAGTATTCATACTTAGTGTGCGATCTGTGTGCATTTGTTATCTGTTCGTATATACTTGTCTCTATTGCCTATTGTAATTGTGGAGCTTTAAAAATATATTGCTGTCTTCACACACGACAGTTTGTTGCAGTGTGCCCTACAAAGATTTTATAATCTCTCCATAGCAATTTAAAGCTATCGAACAAAAAAAAAAAAATGTGTGTACTTTGACGAGTGACGTTGCCAATTAAGCATCTGCACATCTGGCGGTCTTCAGAAGATTGTCAGAATTCCTGTGTTAAAATTTGAATAGTTTTATTTCGTCTCTCACTGTTAATTCAAGCGTCGTCTATACAAGTGCTACTACTTTAGTGCACGGAACTGATTCTTGTGTGTGTATTAGCCTTCCCTATTACCAGTGTCCCTCGCCATCAGGCGTACCCAATCCGACTACAAGGGTACTTGTAATTTACGTCCCCAAGTCAAGGGCGATAAGTCAACATTTTAGTCCAACTGACCGATTTAGGGGTTGAACGCGCCATCTCGACATCAGCAAACCGGAAAATTAAGAATGCGCGCTCTTATCCATTCGGCCATGCTGACCTTCGTGTATTATAATTAATATAATAATAATAATGTAACAGTAATAATAATAATGTAATAGTAATAATAATAATGTAATAATAATAACAGGGATAACGAATATGACCGAACGAACGTCTCCACGGCAGGGGTAAGACGCCCGGAATCTTGACTCGGGTGAGACCACCCCCAGAGAGTGTTAAGACATTGAAGTTCCGAAATGCTTGGGGAAGGGGGTTGGCTTCTGATGATCGGAAGAACCTGCCATGATTGCTCCGCGTCGGAGTTCTTACGATTTGTAATAGTAATGATAATAATGTAATAGTAATACTAATACTAATTATATATATATATATATATATATATATATATATATATATATATATATATATATATACACACACACACACAATATATGCCCGTCTGTATGTATGTTATTTATGCGTTCGCGAACGGTCCTTCCGATTGAGATGAAATTTTCTACACGTGTTCTTTTCATTCCCTTGCTGTCAACTGGCATAGTTTGTTAGTTTATAAACAGTTATTTACGTAATAAAATTTAATTTTGTAATTACATTATAATTTATATATAGCGAAGGGACTTAACTTAAGAAAAGTTATATCAAGGGACATAACTTTTAATAGCATGGCTATATATGTAATTAAAATAATTGTTGCATATTTCTAAAATAGGTGGATCTTTTCTTTACAGTTATCTACAGGCCTATGCGTTATAATATATAATGATACAGTCTTTAAGGCATTTTCAAAGTCTTCATAAAAATAATGTATGTATTTAAATGGTGAAAATTTTCTAACACATCTTTTTATTTTTCTTCAACAGCACATTTAATTATTTTTTTTTAATATTCTCATATGTATGGCGCGTTACACCCACGCTGGGTATTTATAATGTCCATGTTAAACATTGCCTCAACGAGTTACTTTTCATGCGTTTTTTTTTTCATGCACGTTGTTCTTTTGTCAAAGAATTGCTTCATAAGAGATGTTGAATGAAAGAATGTATGAGAGGAAATAGAGAAGAAGGGCAGAATGTAGGACGGGCCTTCAGTGCCCAATTCTTAATCCTTTGAAAATAAAGATTTTCGTTCGTTAAAAAAAAAGTAATTTTTGTGAGAGAAAGTTAGTTGCAAATCCTTTGTAGTACTCTGCCGTCAACCAACCGCCCACCATTTATTGGCTGTTCGTGATATCTTGGTAAGTTTACTTTAGATAGATTTCTTCCAATCATATTTTCTACTATCAATCTATCTATTCTTCTATTATATCTATATTTGTAACGGGAACGGGTCGAACACAGACAGGCAGACAGACAGACAGACAGACAGACAGAGAGGGGGTAGGTAGGTAGGCAGGCAGGCAGGCAGATAGATAGATATATAGATCCCGGCTAGGAGCTGGGCGAAGCCGGGCCGGGTCAGCTAGTAATCATAATAATCAAAATAATGTTTTCCCGTAGTCAATTTGATCAACGAAGACACAAACAATAGATCGCACCATTTATTGCCTGGTATATTTCGCTTCATCTCGCCAGGTAAATGTTGCATACTGTTTTGATTTTCTGAAACGTCGCCTCCCATTACCAACTGTGAAGCAATTAGGTGGATTACTCAAGCTGAACTGTAATATAACGGTGCAGGATTGTCGATTAAATTACTGTGCGAACATATGTATATTTCAGCTTGAAGGATTTATCTAGTTATTTTACTTTATGTTCTGTTATTTCTGCAGTATGTTCATGACGAGATGCCAAGCAATACATTTTGCAAACTATTGTTTGTGTCTTCGTTATTTAAAAAAAAAATAATAATAACCATAAAAATATAATAGTAATAATAATAATGTAATAGTAATAATAATAATAACAATGATGTCAGTACATGTGTGTAAGATTACGATACACAAGGCGATGAGGTTGTCCTTTCTCTGGCAAACAGAGACACAGTTGACGAGTATGAAAGAAAAACCATTTAATGAGGCGGTATTTCGAAGACATGCATCATACTGAGAACATGGACCGCACGGCCGAGGTGTGTTCAGTTTATTAACGAACATTTAACGGATTCGGTGGCAAACAAAACGTATGTTAGGACCACACAAACAGTATGTTAGGACCACACAAACAGTATGTTAGGACCACACAAAAAGTATGATAGGACCAAACAAACAGTATGTTAGGACCACACAAAAAGTATGATAGGACCAAACAAACAGTATGTTAGGACCACACAAAAAGTATGATAGGACCAAACAAACAGTATGTTAGGACCACACAAAAAGTATGATAGGACCAAACAAACAGTATGTTAGGACCACACAAAAAGTATGATAGGACCAAACAAACAGTATGTTAGGACCACACAAAAAGTATGATAGGACCAAACAAACAGTATGATAGGACCACACAAAAAGTATGATAGGACCAAACAAACAGTATGATAGGACCACACAAAAAGTATGATAGGACCAAACAAACAGTATGATAGGACCACACAAAAAGTATGATAGGACCAAACAAACAGTATGATAGGACCAAACAAACAGTATGATAGGACCAAACAAACAGTATGTTAGGACCACACAAAAAGTATGATAGGACCAAACAAACAGTATGTTAGGACCACACAAAAAGTATGATAGGACCAAACAAACAGTATGTTAGGACCACACAAAAAGTATGATAGGACCAAACAAACAGTATGTTAGGACCACACAAAAAGTATGATAGGACCAAACAAACAGTATGATAGGACCACACAAAAAGTATGATAGGACCAAACAAACAGTATGATAGGACCACACAAAAAGTATGATAGGACCAAACAAACAGTATGTTAGGACCAAACAAACAGTATGATAGGACCAAACAAACAGTATGATAGGACCAAACAAACAGTATGATAGGACCAAACAAACAGTATGATAGGACCAAACAAACAGTATGATAGGACCAAACAAACAGTATGATAGGACCAAACAAACAGTATGATAGGACCAAACAAACAGTATGATAGGACCAAACAAACAGTATGATAGGACCAAACAAACAGTATGATAGGACCAAACAAAAAGTATGTTAGGACCACACAAAAAGTATGTTAGGACCACACAAAAAAGAAAGACGGAAAGTTGGAAGTGCAGGTGTGTCACAGTTATGGTTTAAGAGTTGTTAATATGGTAGTAGACATGTTGTATTATAACACAATGTCAACATTTTGGCGATATATAAGCTCATGGCAGATGTGGGAAGTTACTTAAGGCGATTAATAATTACATAACACTTAATGAGTTACAAAAGGAAAATCTTAGGAAGTTTTCTATGTTCTACACATATTAGGTAAATTAAAACCATCTCTCAGCTGGTTACTATTTTCTTTCTCAAATGTAACTGCTAGAAGACATATAAAACATATATTGATAGACACTTATCAAATCGAATAACCGAACACACACCAGCGTGGGTAAAAATCAGGATAGTTAATCATGACAACGATAAAGAGAATAATGCATTCTCTAGGTATCCCTGAGCTGTCGGCATGTCTTAAAACTCCTAACTCGGCAATATAGAAACATCTGCTTAATAGCTCTCATAAAGTTAACAAAGACAAGATATTTTATATATTGTTTTCGACGAACAATAAACGCTTGCTTAAAAATATCGAGAAATCAACAATCAGTAGGTTCCAGCCAAAGTTGTGCAAAACAGGCAGATTTTTTTATGAATGTTTTTGTTTTTCCGTGGGGATAACTTGTCTCTACATTGGACCAATATCACGACTGTGTGTTTTAAGTATTTCAGCCAACGTATAATTTATGTATTCACTTTATATGATAAACAACTCAGCAAGGAGGCCTGCGTGGCGAAGTGGTTAAACTACCTGCCTCGCGCTCTGACAGTTGTGGGTTCGACTCCGGGCTACGACATCCGGGTGACGAGTGCAATTTTCTCGAAGACTCCTGGGGTTGGTCGCTGGAGCTACGGAGTTTGTGTTTTGCTGGGCCCTTTCAGCGAGCCACCCTGCGGAAAGAGACCGAGCCATATGGGATAAACCCGGTACGATAAAGTTTATCCCCTAGAGCAGAGAGATGACTGGTAACGTCACAGTATGCATCTAGCAAGATACAGCTAAATATGCAGCTTATAAGACGTCGCAGTCAACCCAGCATGTTTTGCTGTGTGATCTCTTGGAAAGTTTGCCATTTCTTTCTAAATGACCGATATCCATACAATTTATTTTCTTTTAAACGTAAGGCTGTCTGCTGCCAAATCGCTGGGTGCTGGGGATGGGGACGGAGCGCTTATGGGAATGTCCCGAATGCTGTGATGTCGGTTCCTAAATCAATCAATCAATCAATCGTCCACAGCCGTGTTTCGAACGCCGGTATACGGATCACGAGCTGCGTCTGTAACTCCGGAGACGGCAGTTAATGTGACAGGCTGTGTTCAGTGATAAACACTCATTCGCGGAGCAAGCACGACAGAAGGCTTCTGATCATCAGATGTGGTCACCTTTCCCGGAATGTGTCTATCCTGTACCTTCCTGACACTCTCTGGGGGCGGGCCAACCCGGGTCATGACTCCGGGTGTCTTTCTCCTGCCATATATTCGAACGATATGTCGAGACTGCGTTGCCTCTGTGCTTGTCCCCCAACTGCGAACTGTGCCTGCTCCCAAAGCCCCCTCCCCTTTCCTCCCTCGGGGAGGAGAGCAGTGTGCATCCGGTACTACTTCCCCCCCCCCTTTCAACACATATCCTAGGACCTGTGGCATTGGGAAGCCAGCTTCTTCCCTGGGTGTGTGCCTCCGACACCTCCACGCCCGCTGCGTACTATGAATCGTTGTATGCCTTTCCCACCATGATATCTTCTGCGTACTCCGTTCATGGTCCATGGAGCCACACTCCGGGATACCGCTCATCCGCGCACCTATCGCGTGTGTATTATGTATTACAATGCACTGTTGAATATAGATTCGCATCACAACTACCCGGGTTGAGGTGACACTACTGTCCCGATCATGTAGGTTTATGTTAACTGATCAAGTGTCATGGGATGATGATTCGTCTGTGGCTTCCCGTATCTTTTATGTGGTTACATACATTATTTTTCCTCATGCAATCCCCCTTCATAGTACAACATCTCTGCCACATATTAATTTATAATTGTGATGGATCCCAACTTCCCACTTAACGTCAATAATTTTTGTTTGCTTCAAACCTACATTTTCTTTAGGCACTGAATATGTTGGTTTTTTAGTTTTGTTAATGTAAACATTTGATACAATATGTCAGTCGTATTACATCATATTTCATTCATTTTACCATCTAAAACACAATGTCAATCCATCAGAGTCACTTTTCTTTAATTTTATCATTCTGTACAATGTATCAATTTTTCAGTCTCACTAGGTACTTTCTACTGCCTCACTTTGCTCTAAACTTGTCAGTTGTTAGCATGTGAAACACTGAGAGTTGTCTTTTGCTAACTTAGAGTATGTTACTCATATTTTTATCAAAGGTAGTTAATGAGATACGCAACCCCGCACTCCACGTTAATAATCATCTGCTGTCGATGTTGAAACAAACTGCCTTGTGATGCTTGCTTGCTTGCTTGTGTTCGCTGGCTGTGAACTCCAGCGTGAAGTCCTCCTGTATGTCGAATGTAGACATCCTGTTGTCCAACATCAGTGTGATGTCATACAGGACCTGAGGTTTGCGTGAGTATCCGTTGTCCCATGTCTGGCTTATTGGTGTGCAGACTGGTGGTTCCTCGCCATGCAGGCAGATACTCTCCGACTTCGGAAGAATCAGCGATCCTACTACGTTAGCCAGAACCCCGAAGGGACCTGTTGCCCAGAACGCACGGCTATAGTATGTCCCGATTTGAATGCCTTCATTCATGATCAATTATTTTGAAAACTGTCTGTTGCATCGTTATGAAATTTTTCCAGCCGTCTTATATTTACCCCCACACAAGGAATATGTCTTTGATAGGTCCAAAACCAACTTACGTCATCGAAAGCGGTGACATTCCTTTGATGTTTTGCTGAACAACTAGTGATTTCTCGCTAACAAAGTTATGTTTACAGTAATGGGAGACCTGCCATTTCAGATGACACACAAAGGCGTATCCGGATTCGTATGGGAGTGGGTGCAATGAAAGATGTAGCTTAAAATCAACAGGGTCGGCTGCATTGCACCGGGTTTTTATCCCACATGGCTCAGTTTCTTTCCGCATCACGGAAAGCGTCGCACAAAGCACGAAATCCGTAGCTCCAGAGACGACCCTCGGGAGTCTCCGAAAAAATGCACTCGTGAAATGAAGGACGCGGCCCGGAATCGAACATACAACCTTCGGAGCCCGAGTCAGACGGCTTGACCACTTCACTACGGAGAATCCCGAGAGGGGTGCAATTTGTAATATTAGTAAAGACAGAGAATTTACAGAGGCACGGGGTAAATAATTTATAAATTAACAGGAAAGTAGAAGGAATATATTTCTTACCTTATTTTTCATTTCCTTCTTGTTTCTTCAGCTGCTAGTTATTAAAGTGTACACAAGTATTCATGTTAGCTTTTTATATTGAGTTCGTGAAAGCTTCCAAATAGTTGTGCGTTAATGTGCGTATGGAGTGACCAGAAATGATACCGCAAATTAGTCATCATGTTTCCATTTTTAAGGATCTGTTCAGCTGTCTGTGTAGTTTGTTCACACGTACACATGGGTGACAGACCCGCTTTGAGTCTTCGTGAAAGACTGTCTACTCTGCTGTTTACCGTTCAGAGATGGAACATGATTACTTGTTTTGCACTATGAAAATAGTTGTCAGTGTCTCTTTTATATTGAGGCCAAAAAAAAAACAAAAAAACACTAGGTAGGTAGGTAGGTAGGTAGGTAGGTAGGTAGGTAAGTAGCTAGCTAGATAGATTTGATAGATAGATAGATAGATAGATAGATAGATAGATAGATAGATAGATAGATAGATAGATAGATAGATAGATAGATAGATAGATAGATAGATAGATAGATAGATAGATAGATAGATAGATAGATAGATAGATAGATAGATAGATAGATAGATAGATAGATAGATAGATAGATAGATAGATTAGATAGATAGATTAGACAGATAGATTAGATAGAACGAACGAACGAACGAACGAACGAACGAACAAACTTTATTTTCAAAGGGTTAAGAATTGGGCACGCAGGCCCGTCTAACATTCTGCCCTTCTATCACTCTCTTTCTTACATTATTTCATTCACACATCATTCAAGGCTAACAAAGAACAGTAACAATATAAAAGATATGCATTATAAAGGCATGGGCAAAATGTGAACATCAAAACTACACGACACAGTAATATTAGATAATGGTCTGACACTTCTGGCCTACAAAAAGGTGATTGGCTGTTATACTAGGGTTTTGTTATTATTATTATTATCTCAATTATTAAGGGGGAAGGTAATCCGTATTGAGATAGTGTTCGAATAATTTGCGATTATATGAATAGGGATTGGTGATGTCTTTGATTTCTTGTGGAAGATTGTTCCACAGCTGAGATGCAGAGTACGTTAAGCTTGTTTTGTATAAGTCAATCCTAGGCTTCGGAATGTGTAGTATATTTAAACGTTTACTGTGTCTAGCATTATATTTAAACAAAGGCCAAAGATAATTTGGGGCATTCCGATGCAGGATTTTGTGAATTAGTTTAGCTTTATTGAAAAGCAGGCGTTTGCGGAATGGTAGTAACTGAAGGCGTTTATACAGGCTAGGATTGTCAGATAAATGTTTGCTATAAATTAGACTCATGGCCCGTTTCTGTAATGAGTAAAGTCGCTTCGTGTTTGAATTAGAACAACCGTCCCAGATTGTAGAGCAGTAGTCAAAGTGTGTCTGTATATGAGAAGTATAGAATAGTTTCCTTGTGTCCTCATCAAGGAAGTTTTTAATCTTGGCGAGTTGATAGACTTTTTTCGCTGTTTGTTTAATGAGCGCTTGAACATGGGAATTAAAGGTTAGATTTCTATCAATGATTATGCCTAATGTTTTGTGCGCAATTACACTTTCTACTGGCATGTTATCGATGTGAAGTTGAAGTGATGTGTGTGGGCTTAGAGTTTGAAGTCTTTGTCTGGTTGTTAATAACATTGCTTTTGTTTTAGTGATGTTAATTTGCATACGGTTTGAATAGCTCCACTTAACTACATTATTTAATTCTTGTTGTAAAGACGACTCCAGTAAAATACAGTTTTCAGCGTTTGTGTACACCGTACAGCCATCTGCAAATAGATCGCAGGACGACGAAAGATGCAAAGGTAGATCGTTAATATATATGGCAAATAATAGAGGGCCAAGAATAGAGCCTTGCGGTACTCCAATATTGAAGGTAGTGGTTTGAGACAGAGATTTATTGTGTGATACTACTTGCTTTCTGTTTGATAGAAAAGATGATATTAGAGTGACTACATTAAGGCCAATTTTCATTGTCTCGAGTTTTTTTAATTAAAATAACATGGTCTATCATATCAAATGCTTTCTTGAAATCAATAAACACAGTTCCACATAGACTGTTGTTGTTTATCTTTGTTGTTTATTTTCTATCATGTTTGTATGGCAAGAATATTTTGGTCGAAATCCTGATTGGCTGACAACAATAAGCTTGTTGCAAACTAGATACTGTAATGTTACTTTATGGATGTGTTTTTCTAGTGGCTTAGATAGTGATGATAGTAAAGAAATGGGTCTGTAATTGTTCGGGAGACCATTGTCAAATGAACCAGATTTAAGAAGAGGGTACACTTTAGCGATTTTGAGAGCTGATGGAAAGTGGCCTTTGGTTAGACACTGATTATATATATAGGTTAGTGATGTACAAATCACTGGCGCAGCACAACGGAGAATCCGGTTGCTGATTCCATCTAACCCAGATGAGGTTGTGTTTTTTAGGTTACTGAGGTAAGTGAATACTTCAGTGATTGTCATTAGCGGTATGTCGGAAAGAATATCGCGGGAGCATCTATTCTCGCAAAACGATGACAATAAAGATAAGTTGCAAGGAGAATTAGGTATTGAAGCCTTCAACTGGTCTATGTCAGTTTGAAAAAAAAATTACTGAATTGGTCGCATGTAATATGATTTGATGGTAAAGAATTTCGGAAGTTATACTTGTTTGTCAAGGTGTTAATTGCCTTCCATATATCCTTACTATTTGTTTTATCCATTACTAAGTTCTTAAAGTAACTTTTCTTTTCCTGTCGTATGCTATATTGAACTTTGTTTCTAAGAGTACGATATGCACTGATATCCCGCTTTTTATGTGCTTTATCTCTGTCCCTCATAATTTCAAGTATTTCCTGGGTGATCCAAGGTGGCTTGACGTGGTGTTTTACTCGAACTTCCTTGACTGGCACATGTCTATCAAAAACATCAATAAAGGTTTTCATCCAGAATTCCAGAGCATCATCCGGGTCAGGAAGCTGATAAACATTGTCTAGAGGTGAACTGAGCAAGTCCTGTAAAAATGCGTTTTGGTTGAAATTTTTGAAACTTCTATATTTTACACTTATGTGTTTATGTTTAGGAGTTTTAATTCCTTTTTAGACCACGTGCAGCATATTGGGTAGTGATCGCTCATTGCACAATTTGGTACGGTGCATTCTATGATGTTGTCTGAGCAAGTTACATAAATGTGATCTATGACTGTTGAAGATGACTTTTTTACTCTAGTAGCTTGTTGTACTATTTGTTGGAAATTGTATGATGCAATTATATTTCCCCATATTATGTTGGATTTATTGGTGTCAATGTTAAAGTCTCCGAGTAGTATAATTTCCTTCCCAGAAGCGAAAACCACATCCATCATGGTAGTGAAGTTTTCGTACCAGACGTGTCCAGCACTGGGATTTCTATAAAGGTAGCCAATTATCAGGGGAGTGCGGTTTTGAAGTTTTAGCTCTAGCCAGATGCATTCTATTTCGCAAGTTTCAAAGTCTAGTCTACGGCGAGCATTTAGTAAATTAGAAACATAGGTTATTATGCCTGTCTCTTGTTTCCTACAGGGATCCCTTCTAAAAACTTTGTACCCTTTAATAGAGATGTCCTCATCTGAAATTGTATCATTAAGCCTACTTTCACTAAGGCCGAATAAATGAAAATTTTGATTAAGAATAGAAGATAACTCTGGTAGCTTGTTAAATAAGCTGCAAATGTTTAAGTGTCCAAGGCGTATTCCTGACTTATTGAGCCAGTGTTGCCACTTCTCAGACATTTCATCCATGAAGAAAGTGTAAATTCGTCAAAGTTAAGCTAAAATACAAGATCATAAAACAAAATCACAATTACATTAACTTACAAAATGTCAGTAATACAAATCAATAAGTAAATGACAATATTATAACGATATAACTAATTAGACCAACGAATATAATGCAAACAAGGAACAAAACGAATTAAAGAACATACAACAAATAATTAACTTGAAAAAAAAAAAAAAACTACTTCACAAGCTAAGTACCAACTGTTATCCAAAAGAATCAATAAATGACTATACAAGTCAATGTCTCTGTTTAAAGCGGGGAGTGAAGACCCCCTCACTCAGGGTATTAAGGCGATAAAAAGTATTATAAAAGATATCTAAGTGTCAATCTCTGTGACTTCAATACGAGTCAATGTTTACAGCCACGTACAATCTAATACGTTGCTATATAAATCAATAACCAAGTATGCGCATAAACTTTATAGGAGAGGCCCTTTCTTGTACCGAGATCCGGTGTTGCTTTGTGCTGAATTGCTAGTAAATACCAGGCTGTGTTGGTCCTTGGTACAGCGACATCATAAATGCCTGCCGAAGTGAAGTTGTGCTAAACCGTGTGAGGTATAACAACTCTGGGTTACAATGGAGTGGATACTGTTGATTTCTGACGGGTTTGTAACGACTTCCAACTACAGGCTCTGATTCGTGGCTAACAGGAGGCTGTGGTGGCACGTTGTTGTTACTACTGGATTGATCCTTGCTTTGGAGAAGAGGGAACGTATCTTCATAATTATCGTCCTCCTGCGTAAAAGAGGGCGTATTGTACGCATTTGGTGTGATGGAAATGTTCCGTCTGGCTTGGATATCAGGTGTCGTGGTTATGAGTGGTCTGCTCTCTTCTGTCTTATTGGTACTTGATGTGGCGGCAGTATGTCGTCTGGCTTGAGTTTGAGGTGGTGTAGCTAAAAGTGTCCTACGCGATCCAGTATTGGATGTAGGTTGTGTACGTTCAGGGTACTTAAGATTTTTGGCGAGCAAGCTGGTGCCCAATGTAGACAAATGTACTTGATCTTTATAAAGAAGATAGATAGATAGATAGATAGATAGATAGATAGATAGATAGATAGATAGATAGATAGATAGATAGATAGATAGATAGATAGATAGATAGATAGATAGATAGATAGATAGATAGATAGATAGATAGTGTCAGCGACTTGTTCGCTGCAGATTCTCAGGACTCCCCTACTTTCGCACCGCACGAAATAACAACTCGTGACATTTGCGAAAGGAATGCAATTTATTTAGAGCCGACATTTGAATGGCTCTGCGAGCGTTATACTTCATCATCATTATTGTCCTGTTATTCCCGAGAGGAGATTGGAATCAACAAGCACATCTTTAAACTTAGTATCTGTTGGGATTATTGACTGACTTTGGTCTACACTCCTCTCTTCTGTCTTCCATTCCGTATATCTATTTCTTTCTCTCTCTCGATTATTCCCTCAACACATACTCCGACAACAGTTCCTTTCAACGATAAGATAAAAGATTTATTAATAAAAACTATGTCTGGTGTATGTATGGATATTGTCTATGTAGTTGGTATGTTCTTCTAGTGTGGTTGCCAGATATGAACTCTGAATGTCTATCAGCTGTGTTGCTTCTCGTCCTTTCATTCTTCAAGATCACAGGACAACACATCAAACAGGACAGAGCTCACCCGGGATTATCCGTATGCTTGAATCTGATGGTAAATCCGTTATTGAATGAAACAAAAACTGTTCACCACTGAGTCAAGGTACCGTAACAAAAGTCCCGTAAGTTTATGAATGCTCCTGAATCTGTTTCATGACGGTAAGTATCCAACATCGGAAAACCACCACATCGTCACAGTTCTTCTTATAGTCTTTCCTTACTAATACTGTTTTACTTGTCTAATCTTTCTTCCTTATGCCTACAATACGTTTGTAGTTGTAAGTATCCCTGCTTGCCACAGGTTAACATCTTTTCCTTTTAAGTGTTTTCGTGGTATATTCATTTGAGCATACAGTGTTCTGTATTTTAATTGATTTATTTATTTCTTCATCTTAAAACCTGCTCATATTCTGTTTGGTCCCCTGTAAGTATGTTATTTACTCAAGGGTATTCCTCTTCATCTCTTCTCTGCTTTCACTAGGAGATTGGAACCTTATAAACATCCTAGTCTGAATTGGGAGTACTAATGCACAATAGATACACAAACGTTCATCCGAACGCAGCACAACCCTTTACATAATCCTTCTCTCCCGAAACCTCAGAAACACACTCTCTCGACACAAAGACGTAGCCACTCTTTTATAGGTCATCTTTGCCGCATAGTCCTTGACATTGCTGGACACCTCACATCCAGACTGCATTATCATCGTTAGTGGAAAAATACAGCTCTGAACCGTTTCACATCCATACCGCAATATGCTGTCCAATCATCTCTCTGCTTTAGTCGCAAACCAATTTTTCCACTCGACATTTTACCTGTGCGGTTAGCCGTTTCTGTCTTGACCTATAAACACCTGTCTGGTCAACCCGTTGTTTGTTACCCTTACTGCTTCGGTTGTTAACCCTTCTTCTACCTGGTTAGTCGGTGTATACAGTCGTCTATCTGGGAATCATTAACTCTCAGTATTTCACGACATAGGCCCCCTCTTAAGAGATTAGACCGCGTCGAATCTTTCTCACTGTAGGTTTGATTCCCATGATCCACAACCCTAGTCTTCTTCCTCCGGAGCTGGATGTCTGGATAAGAAATCTGCTCATACCTTCTCCTTACCAAGGATGTATTCCATTGTGAAGTCCAGTTGCAGCAACAACGTCCATCCCATCCACCGTGCGTTGAGCTTCTGCGAAGTAGCTATTAACATCACGTGTTGATGATATGATTGGATCCTCACATGGCTCCCATCATTATCCAGTAGGCGCTCTAATTGACACCCTACTATACTACTCACGACTGAAACTAGTGTTGGCTCCTCGCTCCTGTACGTTCAGTCGACCTACTTTCGACTTGCGTCAGCGACGGCTCACAATACAGACGGATTGTCCCATCCTGATTGTAACACTGCTTCCATGTCCTCTTGGTTTCCCCCGGCTTTGCCTCTGGGGATGTTCCACCTCGTCCTCGATGGACCGAGTCGTCTTTCCCAAATCTCCTGGACTTTTGCTTCCAGGACCATCTTGGGCGATATTGTATCTGGTCAGCCAATCTTCGGTTGGAGTCCTGGGTAATTCTCGCTTTTCCCGACGTTACCCACCCCTTCTGAACTTGGTTACCGGTGAAACTTTCACTCTTGTCCTTTCCCTGACTTGTGATTTCCCTCCTCCTGTCGTTGGGTAAATCTGACCTATCACGTACTGTCCCATAGGCCCTCCTATGTTGTACTGGCGATCTCTGGTCTTCGTCTGGACTGGTAACCTTTGTCCCAATGGCTGCCATCACCATAAAGTGCGAAGCTTTGCTCCCGGATCTCTCTTCATATTTCCTAATGAGATGTCTAGGGAGATTTTTCTTCTCTTCCCCGATCCGTATTTTGTAGATGTTCTTGGACACAACCTTTTCCACAGGATAAGGTCCTTTCCATCCTACTTGGAGTATATTGGTCTCTGCTGGACTCCACACTTCCACTTTGTCTTCCACTTTAAGAGCTAGTTTCCTCTTAATTCGCTTGTTGGGTGGTGCTTTCTGGCACTCCGAACAAGACTTCACCCACCGGCGTACATCTCCGGTCATTCCTGGCCAGCAATAATGGCCGGATATTTGCTGCAAGGTCTCTCTGACACCCAAATGTCGAGTCTCGCCTATGATGTGTCCACTCTGAAGAATGTGAGGACGGTGGGTCTCTGGAACCACCCACTGCTCGTGCAGGTTATCTCCCCTCCCAGCTCTCCGATAGAGTAGTCGATTCTTCAGAAAGTACTGTCCCCGTTCTGGTAGCTCAGCACTTCTTTGCAGCTTCCTGTAGCAAGGATGCAACGTAGTATCCTTCCTCTGGGCAGTATGCAATTCTCCTATCCCTGAGTTGTCGCATAGTGTCTCTGCCTCTTTTTCCTTCCCTTGAGATCCACTGACTACTGTTCCCTTGTGGGCTTGCTGTTTGGGCATCCCCAAAAAGACATATTTCGTGCCAATGATCATTGGAAATAAGGAGTCAGATAATACAGCAGCTGGAATAATGCCCGTGACGTACCTGGATTTAATCTCCACCTTGGCGATTGGCAGTGTCATGGAAACAACACTCCTCATTGCCGGCTGTATTTCTATGGTCTCCCCTGTAAATTGGTCTGGGCTTACTAAGCTGGCGTCCACCACCGCTTCCCCATCCAAACCTGTATCGTAGAGACAAGCAACCTGTTGGCCATTTACTTCAATCAGTTCCACCACAGGTGGTCTCTCTTGGTCCTGAGTGTCTTTCATCTCCTTGACCGTTTCCTTGCCTTCCTCTTTTAATTCCTCGAGGTTGGTTATGCAATTGGCGTCTTCTGCCTTGCATCTGCAGTCCACAGTATTATGTGTTGTCGACTGGCAGGGTGTGTTCCCTGTTCCCTTCCTAGGTTTCCGTGTGTCCTTTTTGTTCCTTTCTCCTTCGCAGACCTCAGCCTTGTCTGTGATCACCGATGTAGGAATCACTTTGCATGCTGCGAAGTAAGAACTTTTAGGTTTCGATCTGCAGTCTTTGGTGTTGTGAGATGCCGCCTTGCAAAATGAACACCACTTCTCAGACCACTGTCGTTTCGCTTGAGAATTCGAGGTGCTCTGGTTTCCTGCCTTCACCTTCTCTGAACTCTCCTCTGTGTGCTTTATATAAGGTTCCACTTTTTCTCCTTCCCAGTTTTTAGGTTTCTTTTTCTCTGGTTTCTCCTGACCTTTGGTTTGTGTACTTAGTTCCTCAGTTTCACCATGTACTTCCACGAATCGTTCCGCCAGCTTATTCACAACATCAATCCGTTCCGCCCCTTGTTCTCCCAAGAAGGTTCTGAGAGGTTTCGACATTTGCTTTCGCATCTGGTCGACCACCATCATCTCTTCGAGACTCTCATAATCCCTCTTGAATTCTGCCAAGTCCATCCATTTCTGGAGATAGGATTTCAGCCTTAGACTGTAGGCGGCGAATAGTTCTCCCGGCTCTCGTCTAGACGATCTAAACTTCTTCCTATACGTTTGTGCTGTGACTTCATAATGTTTCATCAAAGCGGCTTTCAATTCCTCATACTGATTTTCCTGTCCTGGTGGTAGGCGTGTGTAGACCTCGTACCCCGAACCACGTAAAGACTGGGATACTTTAAGAGCCCATCTGGTTCTATCCAGTCCCATAGCGACTGCCATAGCCTCGAACCGATCCAAAAACTGGTATATCTTCTCTTTACTTTCATCAAAGACCGCCAAGGGAAACTTCATGGCATGGTAACCCTGTCCACTCATGTGGGTTGCCCCAGGTGAAGATGAACTTCCTTCTGCTGCATCTACTTCACCCTTAGTTTGTGTCTTGAGTTCTAACTCTTTCAAGCGGTATTCATGTTCCATTTCTTGTCTCCTGGCAGTCTGTTCCATTTCCAGTTTCTTGGTCTCCTGGTCCATTTTCTTGGCCTCTTGTTCCATTTCCAGTCGCTTGGTCTCCTGGTCCATTTCTAGTCGCTTGGTCTCCACCTCTATTCTTCTCACTTCCCACTCGGTCTTGCAATCTTCTCGTTCCGCTTGACGAATCTCTCGCTCTCTTTCCTGGATGTAATCAGTTAAGTCTGAACCAGCCAACCCAATTTCTTCTCCGTTGGCCCTAAGTTCTGCTGTAGTTAGTTTGAGAGTGGCCATAGTTAAAGCAGGTAAGTCAGCACGTTGAGTAAAGACACCTCAAGGCAGTAAAGAAGTACTCACTATACAATTATATTCCAGTTAGACCCTATATCATTAATCTATGTCTATCTAATATTATAAATCTACAACACCACACAGTACATCACAACCACTCTCTCATCCACAAGAGGAGATATAGGATAAAGACTTATGTAGACGTGTGACCGTGTGACTAGGTATGTAATGTGTCTTACCACCTATCCACATTCACTCTGTCTGGAACTTTCTCACTGTAAAGTCACCAGCATTAATGAAATGTTTCTACCATAAATGTAATGGCACCATATATCCAATGGACGTCCTTCCATTAAAAGTCATCAATATACTTATATTTCTTCCAATCAGTATGTCCCAACATGCAGGTACTCCGCTATACCTGTGCCAATATGCAAGTACCCCTTTATGCATATGCCCTGTTATGCCCAGGTCATATGGGTATTTTTCCTACCCCGCTCGCTCCACCAATTATGTCCTGTTATTCCCGAGAGGAGATTGGAATCAACAAGCACATCTTTAAACTTAGTATCTGTTGGGATTATTGACTGACTTTGGTCTACACTCCTCTCTTCTGTCTTCCATTCCATATATCTATTTCTTTCTCTCTCTCGATTATTCCCTCAACACATACTCCGACAACAGTTCCTTTCAACGATAAGATAAAAGATTTATTAATAAAAACTATGTCTGGTGTATGTATGGATATTGTCTATGTAGTTGGTATGTTCTTCTAGTGTGGTTGCCAGATATGAACTCTGAATGTCTATCAGCTGTGTTGCTTCTCGTCCTTTCATTCTTCAAGATCACAGGACAACACATCAAACAGGACAGAGCTCACCCGGGATTATCCGTATGCTTGAATCTGATGGTAAATCCGTTATTGAATGAAACAAAAACTGTTCACCACTGAGTCAAGGTACCGTAACAAAAGTCCCGTAAGTTTATGAATGCTCCTGAATCTGTTTCATGACGGTAAGTATCCAACATCGGAAAACCACCACATCGTCACAGTTCTTCTTATAGTCTTTCCTTACTAATACTGTTTTACTTGTCTAATCTTTCTTCCTTATGCCTACAATACGTTTGTAGTTGTAAGTATCCCTGCTTGCCACAGGTTAACATCTTTTCCTTTTAAGTGTTTTCGTGGTATATTCATTTGAGCATACATTGTTCTGTATTTTAATTGATTTATTTATTTCTTCATCTTAAAACCTGCTCATATTCTGTTTGGTCCCCTGTAAGTATGTTATTTACTCAAGGGTATTCCTCTTCATCTCTTCTCTGCTTTCACTAGGAGATTGGAACCTTATAAACATCCTAGTCTGAATTGGGAGTACTAATGCACAATAGATACACAAACGTTCCTCCGAACGCAGCACAACCCTTTACATAATCCTTCTCTCCCGAAACCTCAGAAACACACTCTCTCGACACAAAGACGTAGCCACTCTTTTATAGGTCATCTTTGCCGCATAGTCCTTGACATTGCTGGACACCTCACATCCAGACTGCATTATCATCGTTAGTGGAAAAATACAGCTCTGAACCGTTTCACATCCATACCGCAATATGCTGTCCAATCATCTCTCTGCTTTAGTCGCAAACCAATTTTTCCACTCGACATTTTACCTGTGCGGTTAGCCGTTTCTGTCTTGACCTATAAACACCTGTCTGGTCAACCCGTTGTTTGTTACCCTTACTGCTTCGGTTGTTAACCCTTCTTCTACCTGGTTAGTCGGTGTATACAGTCGTCTATCTGGGAATCATTAACTCTCAGTATTTCACGACAATTATACAACATGAATGCAATGAAGTGGTGAGAAATGATGCTCGAAATCACAATCTACATGAACAGCCTAATGTTTGCCTATTGCCTAGAAACTATAGCATTTGTTAAGGATACGTCTGCTCTCTACCGTCTCCAGTCGGGTCTGTCCGCACGCTACACATTGCGTGGACAAGCACAGACACTATCCTCTCCGTGCAGTAGCTATTATTGCGTGCAGGGACTCGCAAGCACGCTGGCTTGTGAGCTCGAGTAACCGGGCACTTCACGGTTACTCGCAAGGACAAGCTTCCCAATGGCTTGGGGCTTGGCTCAGCTGTACGCATTGGCCCCTGGTCTGACACAAATGTGTCTCCTTGTGAGGCTATTTATAGTGCTTGGTGTCTCTCCTGTCTGGTGTCTCCCTACTAGACTTGTATTAACTCTCCTTACCTCTGTACGGTCTTATTGGAGATCTTGACAGGCTCCCCTCCTCGCTGTGAAGTGTTACTTCCCTTTAACTCCTGTTTGTAACACTTCTGGTCACAAAGAAAAATTGGTTGCTCCAATTTTGTCAGATATCCAATAAGTTAAACTCTCTAGTTTGGGGATAGAACAACTCTCCTCTTCCTTTACTCACACTGCTTTACCTTTTCACTTGGCTAATTAAGTAGCCCATGTATTAGTATAGTTGGCTTTATAGATATCTTTGGGAATTGTTTTGGACCGCAACCATTGTCTTATGACTATGTCCTGGCTTCCGTCGTTTGACCCTATGTCTTTTGACTTTCACCTATTGACTTCTGTCTTGACCTGTCCTCAAATTGCCCGAAATGACAACACACATACAAGTTGACTCTATTCTGAGTACAACACATGAGCACAAAGTGTTCATGTTCCCCTCAATATCCGCTCCAACTCTTATACACATAGTTCTACTTTTCACCTTCTCGCTTCCGCTTGTGAAAAGCTATATTCACTGTTACATTAAGGTTCCTTAAGAAGTTATTGTGTCCCCTGAATTTAAAGTTATTGTTCTTTGAACTGAATAGTGTGTGCATCGTTTATATGTTTGTTTTCCTGTTTGTTTGCGTGTTTTCTAATAAACTACAGTGTACTTAACTCTCTAACATGTGTATGTGTTAGTGTACTAAATGTGTGTGTTCCTTCGAGCGCCGTAAATCGGTTTATTGTGGTTACAAACGTTCGTTATTCTTATTTGTGACCACAACTCCGCTTTCTGAAGCTCAAAGTACGTCCTCTATATACTCTATTAAAGTATGGCAGTAACACACATAACAACTCGACAACACATTGCTACACCGATGACACAGACAAGTCAAAATAAAACATTTACAGCGGTCTTTCTCTCTCGCTCTCTTTCTTTCAATGTTTACTAATTTTCGCATTCTCTCCTCGCATTTATTCTTCTTGCATGCATCTTTCATTCACTTTCATACCTTTCTTTCACTCAAACATTCTCTTGTCATTTAAATATGTTTCATAGCATCAAATACATGAATATTAAATATATCCATTAAACGATTGGCTGAATTTTAACAGTAATCACGCCAAATGACTGTGTGTTTTGTTTGCACGTGTCATGTCTATACATAATATACAAACTTATGAGGATGGTTTGTTACCGATCCTGTAGTAGTAACTTACATAATTTTGGTGTGCTGACCTAAATTACCCTCAAGGGAAATAATGTAATAAATACTTTCATTTAAGCGAATTGGGTTAATTACCTTAAAGTGTTATTTGTGAAAAAAGATGATATTAATTCCTAAATGGTTGGGTTAGTTTGGACATGATATTTTAGATAAATCAATTTATAAGTGATTATGATTATATGGTAATAAAGTAATATAATATCTAACAATCGTATTTCTATAATTGGTGTTCTATTAAATGGGTTATTAACTAAATAATGGTGATTTCTAACTACCAAATAACAAAATAAAGTTATATATGCATTTGAACAATTTGCAATTCAATTATTAATAGAAAAATGAAGTTATAGGTACTGCTAATAAAATAATAATATACATATATCACAGTTATATTTCTATATCTAATTACACTAAATCGACGTCCTCCTTTGCGTTGTGAAGATGGAGCAATACTCTTTGTAGACTATTATAACATAGTTCATTTCGGCAAAGTCTTCTATGCTCTCCTTCGTGGATAGTGTATAAATATAGTTCCCTACCAAGTTGTGTAGGTTCATAGCTAACACTTTAATGTTCTTCTAGCTTACGTGTGTCAGCGCATGTTAATTCTGCGTCTGTTTGTTACACTTCTCATAGCACTGTTACTTTCACACAGGTTACATATTTGGCGATGATAACGCACTTACAATGTATCATAATGACCACATACGGCACTGAGTTATCTAACATTACCGTGTCACTGTTTCTGGTGGTCTGTGGTCGATCCCTTCCTGTAAATCAGGTATTTCAATAGATGATGGTCGACTCAAAATGTCTGCAACAGTGTTCAATCTTCCTTTTAAGTGCTGGATGGTAAACGTGTAATTTTGGAAAATCAAAGCCGACCTGTAAATTCTGTTATTGCTAGGAAGTCCAGACTGCATCACAGACAACGGAGAGTTATCGGATTCGATTACAAACTGTGCTCCTGCCAAAAATCTATGAAATTTCTTGACGCAATAGATCAAACTGAGGCCCTCCAATTTTGATGCTGAGTATTTTGATTCAGCAGGGGTAATCTTGCGACTTACGTACATTACGGGGTGGAACGTCCCGTCGTAGAACTGTCCTAGTATGCCAGATATGGATATGGCACTCGTATCTGTGCGTAAGAAATAAGTGAGTTTTGGGTTAGGCATACGAAGGATAGGTGGAACGCTGAAAAGATGTTTCAATTTTGATAACGCACTAATTAATCTTGCATCTTGTACAGATAACTTAGCCGAAGCTTTTAAGATGTTAGAAAAAACACTGCTAATTTCCGCCAGATTTGGAATAAATTTACTATAATAGTTTACCAGACCCAGTAAACTTCGGACCTGTTTCTTGGTCGTTGGCATTGTCAAATTCAGAATCTTGGTGACGATTCTGTCATCAGTTTTTAATTGGCCCCTGCAGATGGTATGACCCAGGAAGTCAATTTGTTCCATGCCCAACTCTACTTTGGTCGGCTTCGCTGTGAGCCCAAATAATCGCAACCTGTCGAAGACTTGTTGCAGTTTCAGTAGGTGTGTTGTCCAGTATTCCGTATGGATGCATATGTCATCTATATAAGTTGAAATATTGGTCATCTGTCAGTTTCATTTCTATCTTTATGCTGTCAATGGTCGCAGTCGTGTCTACCGTAGGAACTGGTAATTCCATCTCGTTTTCGTCTGTCTCGTTCAATACTGTTGTGGTGCTAGCTGTGTGTGCTGTTACCTGGCTAAGTGTGTTTGCGTTGTCACTGTCGTGTGTCGCTCTAACTAGTGAAGTTGTGTTGTGTACGTCTGTCGTCTCATTGCTGGGTGTTGGTGCAATTTGTTCGTCTGTCTGTTGTTCTTGTCGTGAAAAATATGGTTTCAGCATGTTGATATGGAATATCTTTAAGTGTCCTTTTATCGATATTTCATAATCCACATCTGATATTTTACTTTCAACGTTGAAAGGCCCTTGCCAAGATGTTAGTAACAAATTACGTTTGTCGGGTAGTAAAGTAGAAGCAAAACCTCCTGGTTTGGTTCGAGGTGAATAGTTTTAGCACCCTTATTTGCATAGTTGTGGTTTCCATTACTCGACAACTGTATTAGGGGTCCAGCAATATCGACCGCTATACTCTCATGTGGTCCAGATGCTAATACTGACCGTTGAACTTCGGCCGTCACATGCTTTCCCTTTCGTACAAGATGTTGACAAATAGTACAAGAACGACAGAAAGATTTTATGTCGGAACAGAATTTAGGCCAGTAAAATTGTGATAGAACTCTGGCTTGCGTTTTATAATAGGCCAAATGTTCAACACACGGTGAGTCATGTGCGATTTTTAGCACATTTTGTCGGTATGTTACAGGTAACACCGTCTGCTGAATTTCATGGTTATTATATGTGTAATAACGTATGAGAATTCCGTTAAATTTTCTAAAGTACCAGGAAGCATGTTTAGACACTTTCTTTCGCTCACACAACAAGTTAAAATAAGGTGTGATTGTTTGGTCGGTGCTTTATGCCTCGATCAAATTTTGTCGAGTAGTGTTGGTATCTGCACCACTTGCTGTCAATAGCTGTAGCATTTCGTTTTGTAAGTCAGTATAGTTTGTTTCTGTATCTGACTTAGTTACAGCGTTGGCCGTGTGTGTATCTTTCCAGGCTCTTATTTCGTTTTCTGTACATTCTTTCAATGCATCTAGGCATCCTAAAATAAGATCCGTGCATGGATCTTGCAGGATAGCGCACGTAAATGTGCCGGTAAGGAACGTGGTATTGATATGCGCTTTTGCCAGTGGATATTTCTCGATGGTTCCAGAGAAAGTACGGCATTTGACAAATTCACCCGTATAATCTTCTGGTCTAGCAAGTTCTCTCCTTAACCCCAGTAGAGTGCTCCCGCTATCAACTAAATATTGGCATGGTTGCCCATTGACCAGTGCATCGTAGAACTTAAGTTTACCTTTGGAGGCATACGCTGCGTTAGCATCTTCATTTGAACAATGTATTATGTGCCCACATTCCAATTTACCCTCCGCATGAAACTGATGGCATACTTTACAATTCTTAAAGTCTAAAATATCTGTTACTGATGCTACCCTCTGACATTCACTCGTTGGTAACACATTCCCAAGTTCCGGATCAATGTCACTCTCATCGTCTGATGATGTATCGATGAGTGCTGCATTATTTGCCTTCATTCTCTGTCTCCCAATACATTTATTGCTATAATGGCCATAACTTGAACAAAAATAACATTTAACAGCACGTTTAAAGGATGATCTTTTGCTTTCTTGCTTCTTTAACACTGCTTCTAAGTGTGACGGATATGCGGGGTTCTTATCACACATCGAGTAAGGCGGATGAAAAAGATTGCAATAGTTACATCGAGGTGGTTTCTGATGTGTTTTGTCATTCTTACGGTAATCTTTCTGGTTGTAAGATCTATCAGGAACTTTGATTGCAAAAGCTGTAATTTCTGTGTCATGTGATGTAGTTTTAAATATGTCCCGATTAGATGAAAAATAAGCTGACCCCCGTTTCTCTAATTGTTGAATGGACAATATCTGACTGTTGCAAAAACTTCGCAAAAGGGGTAGGAACGGTAGAAATCACTTTGTCCATTACCATCAGCTCTTCTAGTTTTTCATAGCTGTTACCTACTTTAGCGGCTCTAGTCCACTTTTTAAATATGCTCTGCACGTTAGAGATGTAGTCTAAGAACGTTTCAGTTGCTTTTGGCTTAATCTGTGAGAATTGAATTTGGTACCCAGTAGCGTCTAAAAGAAAATGTTGCATTATCCTATCGTGTATGTACTGATAATTGTTCCTTAGCTCTGTAGGTATGGATTCTATTACTTTTAACGGCTCCCCACTGAGGTTCCTCATGTAAATCATTGCCCAATCATCTAAAGGTATTTTCTGTGTCTTTAGTTGGAATTCTATGTTCTCCGTCCATGCGCTAATTGAATCACCTACACTGTATGGTTTGATAAGGCCCTTATACTTACTAAATTTGTTCTGTTCTTCTTGGCTCTTTTGTTAGCTAGAGGCTATTTGTATATTAGAATCTACCTCCATTTCCTTCATCTTTAGTTTAGTCTCTGACTCTACTTGTATTTGCTTTTCTTTGGTGGCATCATCTAAGTCTAACTGTTTCTGTTTGGTAACTTCTTCTGCTTGTTTGTTGGCATGATCTAAGTCTAATTGTTTCTGTTTGATAACTTGATCTAACTCTAATTGTTTCTGTTTGGTAGCTTCCTCGATCTCTTTCATTTCTTTTTGATGTTGCCTTTCTAATGCTCTTTCATCTCTGTCAAGAGCAGCTTTTCTTTCTGTTTCTTCTCTGTATTTCTGATCTACCCATTTCTCTAATTTTTCACCAGTATGGCCCATTTCCTTGCCTGCCTGGATACAATCATTTAGTGACGCCATTTTGTGGCGTAATGTTAGTTCAATATGGTATCACAATAATATTCACACAATAGTTTGTAAAAATGTGTTAGTAAATATACATCTTTACTGGAAAAGAAGATGCATGATTAATTTAGAGCATACAAAAATATTTTGAAAATATACTCATCTAATTCTTTTGGAAAGTACGGTTCTTGGGATGTTCCACCGCTGTCTTTCACACTTACAAAATGATGTGACTTGCTCACACAATGGCTGCTTCTGTTTAGTAGAGCAGCAAAAATTAGACACACGCTTATGTTGTCAATACAAGCTTATATTTCATGCGAATGATGAATGAAAAAATGTGATAGATAGTGTTAAATGGTGTTAATGGATGATTGATATGATCGTTTGAATGATTGTTAGATGATATGTGAGATGATTCGTCGTATGACAGTCGATGTCGTCTTGTCTTCGCTTTCTGACTATGGCGTATCTTCGATCTAGGCTTCAGTTCGTCGCTAATCTATTTATTGACTTCGTGAATGGTGACATTGATGGCTGTATCACACGCAATGAAATGTACACGGTGGTTACGATGGTAGTGTTTACTGATCATTGTATACATTTCTATTGATTTTTGTATAATAACACACTTTCAAATTAATATTTGTAGAATTTCACACTTTAGCAATTTAATTTGGCTCAATTGTGGTTCACACTCCACAAATGGTATGATCGTATAATTTACCAAAGAAAATTCGTTATGCCATGTATGGAAACAAATTTACATTACTTTGAAATGTATCAAACAGTAATGATGTCGAATCGTGCAATGAACTGATGCTGGTTCAGAACTTTATAATACCAATCGATAGCTGGCGTTGGTTTAGTGGTTTATAACACCACTTGCCTGCTGGCGTTAACTGTTCGTTGAATATTACAACAAATGCCTGCTATGACTGCTCTGCTGGCGTTGGTTAACTGTGCTCTGATACCAATTGCTTTGCTAGCGTTGGTTCACTGTATTCTGATACCAATTGTCCTGCTGGCGTTGGTTCACTGTGTTCTGACACCAATTGGGGTCCTGCCTGTCAGCGACTTGTTCGCTGCAGATTCTCAGGACTCCCCTACTTTCGCACCGCACGAAATAACAACTCGTGACATTTGCGAAAGGAATGCAATTTATTTAGAGCCGACATTTGAATGGCTCTTCCGACTTCCGGTTTCAAGATGGCGACGGACGGTCGTGTTGTTTTGTGTTCGTTAACTTTTTCGCGTACGGGATGGATTTATTCATCTCTTGCGTGTAATTGGTGTGCCAGGATGTAAAACTAGGAGTTTCTACTCAAGATCTGCGCGGGTGCTACGGAGTTCGTGCATCGAGCGAAGCCATCCTTGAGTGAATTTTCAGCAGCGTGTGTGGTTCTTAGCAGTCTGTGTTTACGTTTTTTTCAACATGGCGGAACAACGTGTGTTTTCCGAGGGTTCAGCAGTCAACATAACGAAGCGGCGTGGTAGCCGCGCAGGGAGGAAGAAACAAGGTAAGCGCGGTGGTTTGAGACGTTTTAGACTCAAGTGTCACCGTCTAGGACTCAGGAACATCCGTATTCTATATTGGAACTGTGCCAGTGTAAAACAACGGGGCTCTATTTTAGAAACCCTAGTTTACAGGAACGACATTGTAGCACTCCAGGAGACGAGACTGGGCGATCAGCCACTCCGAATTGCCGGCTTCAAATGTTTCTACAACAGGCGACATCTGGGAATGGCGATTCTCGTTCACGACAGCATGGTGGCGTCAGAGCTAGACATGTCCAATTGGGACAGTGACGATATACAAATACAGGCGTTGAGAGTTCATTCCAGTATACCATTCGTGTTGGGTAATGTTTATGCCCGCAATGCGAGTGTGGACGCACAGAAGTGGCAGTGCTTAAGTGGCATATTAGGCCACGAGAGAAATGTTATTTTCTGTGGTGACTTCAACGCTAAAGGCACTTCCTCCAATACACAAGGGGAGGAGCTCGAGACTGCACTGGAAACAATCGACCTGGTTTGTATCAACAGTGGCTGTGTCACCAGGACAGCAAGCCGTCCAGGCGATGAGGACAGTGCTGTTGATCTGGCGCTAGTCTCACCTTTACTCACTACAGTGTGTAGATGGGGTGTCCTAGGACACCATGGCAGCGACCACCACCCTTGCAGCATATTGGTGGAGAAAGGCAGAACCAGGCAGCACAAGCTAAAGGTAAAGACGTTCCAGTATGACAGTACAGGGCAAGATGTGGTGAGTAAAATAAGACGTGACAAGCGCAGAACGTTTCAGGGCAGGAAAAAAAGCTGGGAGCAGCCACCGTGGTGGAGTTTCGAGGTGGACAAGGCTTGGGTGGATAAGCGTAGTGCTGTAAGGAGATGGCAAAATGCCAAGAAGAACAGAGCTGGTCATCCTAGTCCCTGCTTGCACTTAGAAAGAGAGATGCACACAAAAGTAAACTATTTCAAAAAACTGGTCACGGTGGTTAAAAGCGAAAAATGGGCAGAGGTGTGTCAAAGAGTAAGCACAGACAAGTCACTGAAATTGTTCTGGCGACTACATAAAAGCATGAGTGGTGTAGTCAAGAATAAGAGCATTTCTGACTTCCAAGGTGCTGACCTCATCTGGCAGAGGACTGACGAGGACAAGGGCAAAGCCCTCTTTGAACGCTACCTTGAGCAGAGCAACCAGACAGACATGGGAGGTCGAAATCTGGCCAAGGAGGTCACCTCAGACAGATGCAAGGCCCAGAACACTTCGGATGAAGACACAGTGATAGTGAAAGAAATCAAGGCTGTGCTTCGACGATCAAAAAACAGTGCTCCAGGTCCTGATGGCATAATATACGACGACATAAATAGGTGTACCGACAATGAGCTAGAGAAACTAGCAGACATGTACAACAACAGTATAGGGAGTGCTAGCATCAAGGAGGAATGGTTACACAGCTATCTGATTCCCTTGCCGAAGCCTGACAAAGACCACAAAAAAATTCAGGGATATCGAATTATAACCATGCAGAATACAATAGGCAAGTTGCTGGAGAAGGTAATTGCCAGGAAAATATCAAGCCAACTAGAGAGGCAAGGTGTTTTCCCACCTACCCTGGGTGGGTACCGTCCAAAAAGAGAAACCTGGACCAATGCAGCAGTCTTTGCCCATGATGTCTATAAAGGTTTCCACTCAGGCACTGAAACCGTTGCTGCAGCGATTGATCGCATTGGACGCATACAACAGAGTACCACTGGATTTTTTAATGTTTCAGCTTCTTGAACTAAACGTAAGTCCATTCCTCCTTAGTTGGATCGCTGCAGCCCTCTTCCAACGGAAAGTAGTTTTTAGATGTGGCAGTTGGACTTCGGAACCAACAACAATATATCCTGGCCTACCACAGGGATCACCATTATCTCCGGTACTGTTCAACGCCTACACAGTGAGAATCACCAGTGAGCAGATCACTGGACCTGGCAGGACATTGTCATATGCCGATGATGTTTTAGTGTATCGTCAGGGTAAGGATAGAGAGGAGGTTGCTGTGGAACTACAAACCGAACTCAATCGCATAAGTACTTGGTGTGATGAAGCTGGGGCAATGGTCAACCCAACAAACGCAACAGTGACTTTGTTCTCATTGAATAATCATATTGTCAACAATCCAACACCAACTGTAATGCTGTGTTCAGAGACGGTGGAAAGAACGCAGGCAATGAATTACCTGGGGATACGGTTTGATCGAAGCCTTGCTTATAATGTGCACATAGACCAGGTGATAACAAAGGCCAAGCGGGGTTTGGCAGCGATGCGGGTGATGGCGGCAGCAAACTGTGAGCAGCGCCATCTATGTCTTCTGTACGAGGGGCTGGTCATGTCTGTTTTGGAGTATGCAATGGCAATCCTGACTCTCAGCCATAAGCAGATAGAAAGGATGGAAAGGATACAGAATGAAGCTATGCGCATTATTCTTGGATGTACAAGAGATACAGCATGCAGGGCTGGTGTTTAGTTCTGGATGCAGTTTAAGATCCCCTAACTCTGTCAGAAGGGACTAGTTACCACCCAGATCCCAGAGAGAAAACGTGGAACTAATGTCTTTTATGCTGATTTAAGACGCTGTCCCTGATACTCAAGAAAACAGCCAAGAAGTGGCTCGTTGAAGATAGAATATATCTATATAGTTTTGGCTGTACTTGGTATCACCAGAAGTGAGAAAGGAGGAGTTAAGACATTCAACGTAATCTGGTTACTTATGACTGCATAGGCAAGATACCTCCAGGACATAGATTCCCACTTCTGGACAATATGTGCGAACCCCCACTAAATGATACAATAATGTGTGTACTTGATTACGCTACACAAACATTTATAAACATTTAGAATTATACAGACAACTGAGTTTAAAATACAACAACTGTGTTTATTATTGCTATTGATGATCATATGATGATGATGATTATATTATGGTATACGTAACTCATCTGGCTGAAAAGCTCAGAAGCACATAGGTCATGCTTCCCCCAGTGAGACGCAGTTCACTGTCAGATTGAAGGAGTCCAAATTGGTCCCTCACAAGGCTAAGTCACTTCCTGATATGGGTTGTTGACTGTCCATTGCTCCTAAGAGATCTGGAATGAAACGAACGGAGATGGGTAGTATCTACGTCTACACATCTCAAACACATATGTCTATACATTCATATAAACATACATTCAAGTCATAATATATGATGGTATGATGATATATATGATGGCATGTTACATAAATATATATCAGTTCTAAATAAATAAATATATATGTATATATTAATAAAACTATTTAGAACATCTATAGCTCAAAACATACATATTCATATACATTTGTGTAATGGAGTGTTTCCCATATAAGTTCACCTCACTTACTCTTTCCCTTTCTGATTCATTCATACTGTCTTGTCGGAAGGGCTGGTCGCACAGTCCTGTCGAACATTAAATGCCTTCCCTGAATCTGTCTGGGATATTGAATGTCCTAAGTCATGTCTGTCCTCATGCAGACATCATGCAGACAAGGTGAACTGGTGCCATTCCTCAAACCAAGTGGTTTCACCATAATCTTGGTAGGCACTCAAAGTGTTGGTCCAAATAATCAATGTTAATTGGACGCTATCAAGAGACTGGTAGCTCTCAGGAATTTCTCCTAAGTAGTCAGTCTCCCCAATGTTTAACATCATACAGGATGAATCTAAATGCATCTCCTGTACATGAATAAGCCACACACTCATGTAGCTTGGATAATGGATTTCTCCAAATTGTCACATACAACAAGTCAGACAACCAAGTGGTGAATGAAAGAAGAAAATAGTTCTCAGTGAAATCGTAAAGCTAGAACTGGAACATTAAGTACAAAGAAAATCCACCAGTGTAAAGTTTGGGAGAATATGCAGAACAAGAAACTACACAAGCCTTCAGACTAGCAGACAACTAATCAGAGTAATGGTCTTACCTGGGTTATAGCTAGGAAATCCTGTCATAATACTTCGCACAGAAGTCCAACAGAACGAAATGTTAATATTTCTCCAGTAGGTATCCTAAGAATGCTATTGTAAATGCGTCTGAGGATTGCTGGCCATGCATGCAGTTTTATTCTATTCAATTCCTGGCTAGTTTCCAGGTTGGTTAATTAATATGTCCAAGTTCCTGTTAGCTCCACCTATTTTTCATGTAGGACGATTTACCTAGATGGATTAGGTGCCAAATTCTTTTCACCCCTCCTCCTTTCCTGTGAAGGGTAGTTTCATGTGTCAATCAAATTGACCGATGCCCCCCACGCCTGAAACAATGAAACCTGCTTTGGCGGCAATGCAGTTGCGTCATTACATTCCAATAGGCTGGTAACACCAGCCTTCCCGGTTGCTGGCAGGAATGTGTCAGCCATGTGTTTCTACTTTGCCCCGTAGTATTGCGGAGAGGTGTTAAGCATCTGGTCCTAATTGCTCGTTGGTGGTGGCAATTACAGACGTCCCGGCTCCACAAAGTCTGGACTTTTAGATAGGTGTTAGGCCTAGATTAAATTGCCGTCTTTGGATCACACGGGGTTTTCCCCTGAGTAGCACTGCCATGTATTATTTCAGACGGGTCTGGCTGACCCTCTTATCTCCCATTCTGCCGTGGCTGGTTCACACGTTAGGTCCTGTTGAACTAAGGTGTTAGGTGTCTGCCCCTATTCCAACCCCAGAATTGTAAACTAACACGTCAATCTCAACTGACTGGCTCCGCGATGTATCAACGCCGTGGGCCCCAGCCTAGATTTCACACTTTGTCTTTCTCGTCCCTTGTTCTGAAAACAATGAGTTTTCAACCTTTGATAGCGCCCGCCCCGACTGGTGCCGTGATGTCTGGGTTTTAACTTTGATCTGGACATCAAAGCTTTCTCAGACCTAGCATTACAGAAATGATGGGGCGTGCGTGGTCAAAATGTATTTTCCTCTTGTTTTCAAGTTTATTGCATTTCTATCATTTTCTGGTGGACGTTTATGCTTTTCGAGAATGATAGAAAAATATTGTGGGCTCTTTAATTCCTTTTTAACTTGTGTCATTCGGATGCTGCTGGGGCTGTCCCGTCACACCATTGAAGAGAGAATACAAGTTCGCAGGGCACGCGCCTACCTCAGAATTAACGCAAACACACAACATCCACTGCATAGTGAAATTAGGAAGGTGAAGGGCAGCAGGTTAAAAAGAGGACGGTCGTGGATGGGTCAAGCCGAAGACATTCTTCAACAGGTGTGTTCACTTGAGGACTTAGAACCTGGCGAGGAGTGGGTGCAAGTGCCAACAGACTTCTGCACATCCTTTTCAGTTTGCATCCAACTAGATAGAAAATGCAGACAAGAAAATCCGGCTGCTGTTGAGGCTGAAGTACAAGCGTTGATTTTCGAGAATTCGCTAGACGGTGACGCGGTCATCTACACAGATGGGTCGGTCGTCCGACATGTGAGAAGCTTATGGGCCTTTACAGCTCGGGCCGGAGGGAGAATTGTGAAGGAGGACTCTGGTGCTTTCACTGAAACCACAAGTAGCCTGACCATGGAAGCCATGGCATTAAGTAAAGCAATAACATGGCTCGAGACACAGACATTCACCAGGGCTTGTTTCCTTAGCGACTCAATGAACATGATCAAGAGGATAGAGGAGGGGTCGATCCGAAGAGAATGGTTGCTGCCTCTGAAGCGGTCTCGGCTGGCAAAGATTAGTTTCATCTTCGTGCCAGGGCATGCGGGAGTACAAGGAAATGAGCGGGCTGACAAGCTCGCAGGTGAGGCTACTGTGGAGGGCGGACGTGCCATGGACCAGGCTGACATTCTGAATGCTCTACGTGATGTGAGACTTTTGCGAGAACCAAGTGATGACTGTGAATCTACAACAATGGCCAGACTGCTAGAGCAGCAAATTAAAAGAGGGGTGGCCAAACAAGAACACTACGCAGGAAGCCAAAGAAGATTGATAAACCAACACAGAACTGGCGTCGTTAGCCGCTACACGCTGCGGGATTTGCTGAGGAGGGGATCCGAGCACTTATGGACTGAATGGTTCGATGTGCAACGAGGATGATCTGTCGACTAACTAACTAACTATTTGAATGGCTCTGCGAGCGTTATACTTCATCATCATTATACAACATGAATGCAATGAAGTGGTGAGAAATGATGCTCGAAATCACAATCTACATGAACAGCCTAATGTTTGCCTATTGCCTAGAAACTATAGCATTTGTTAAGGATACGTCTGCTCTCTACCGTCTCCAGTCGGGTCTGTCCGCACGCTACACATTGCGTGGACAAGCACGGACACTGTCCTCTCCGTGCAGTAGCTATTATTGCGTGCAGGTACTCGCAAGCACGCTGGCTTGTGAGCTCGAGTAACCGGGCACTTCACGGTTACTCGCAAGGACAAGCTTCCCAATGGCTTGGGGAAAGCCCTCGCTCAGCTGTACGCATTGGCCCCTGGTCTGACACAAATGTGTCTCCTTGTGAGGCTATTTATAGTGCTTGGTGTCTCTCCTGTCTGGTGTCTCCCTACTAGACTTGTATTAACTCTCCTTACCTCTGTAAGGTCTTATTGGAGATCTTGACAGATAGATAGATAGATAGATAGATAGATAGATAGATAGATAGATAGATAGATAGATAGATAGATAGATAGATAGATAGATAGATAGATAGATAGATAGATAGATAGATAGATAGATAGATAGATAGATAGATAGATAGATAGATAGATAGATAGATAGATAGATAGATAGATAGATAGATAGATAGATAGATAGATAGATAGATAGATAGATAGATAGATAGATAGATAGATAGATAGATAGATAGATAGATAGAACATACTTTATTTTCAAAGGGTAACAAATTGGGCACGCAGGCCCGTCTTACATTCGGCCCTTCCAATCACTGATCTTTCTTTCATCAACAGTGCATAGGAAAAAAACATTGTCACATGAATTTTGTAAACATAAACAATGCATATTACTATGTTATGAGACACATCAACCACCCACCCACACATCTCCCATTCACTCCAACTCCACCCCCAACCACACACATACCCACAAACACATACATGCCCCTACCCATCCACCACATCCCTACACCTACACATCTCCCCACCCGCACACACCTCTCACCCACCCACACCCCAAGCACACATACATTCCCCAACCCACACATCCCCCACCCCACACATCCCCCACCCACACACATCCACCCACCTACACACATATCCTCTACCCGTCCCATTACCCACCAACAATCACTCACCCACATATCCTCCTCCACCCACACACCTCCAATTACCCAGCCAAACACACTTTCCTCAGCCACACATTCCCCACACACACACACATCTCCCCGTCACCTCACATATTCCGCACCTACCAACACACAAATTCCGCACCCAGTCACATAATCTCCCATCTCCCCCAGCCCACTCACAGATCCCGAGCCCACCCCTACAAACACCCCCCACCATCACCTAACCTACACACACTCACCCACCCACATATCCTCTACCCACCCATACATCCTCTACCCACCCATCCCCCAACCAAACATCCCTTAACCACACACCTTTACTCATATACAATCGATAGATAGATAGATAGATAGATAGATAGATAGATAGATAGATAGATAGATAGATAGATAGATAGATAGATAGATAGATAGATAGATAGATAGATAGATAGATAGATAGATAGATAGATAGATAGATAGATAGATAGATAGATAGATAGATAGATAGATAGATAGATAGATAGATAGTTATATACCCGCAAGGAGCTGGGTGAAGCCTGGCCTAGCCAGCTAGTTTATTTATATAATCACGTTTCATTAAATAATCCACAGTTTGACGACACCTCTGAACTACCCCACATAAATTCCCTCAGTCTGTGCGGGGGTGTGTCTTGCTGAAGCTGTAATACTCTTAAAATGATGGCATAAATCCGGGAGCCGTAAATTATATACCGCATATAAACAAACATTGAAATCTGCTGTACAATCTCCAGAACAAACATTTTTTTGTTGGATGGACATAATGATACGGTTATATGCTAAATCTCATCATTTTCCCTCAGTTCGTTACTGAGATATTGAATTTTATATTGAGGCAAAAAAAAAAAAAAAAAAAAAACACACACACACACACACACACTATAGGACGTGTTAGTAGGTCTTGGCCAGTATCAAACCTGCCCCTGGTGCCTTGGAATCACCTCTGCGTCCCTGCCTAGTGGTGATTTCCAATCATGGTAAGAGTGTCGGTCGTTCAGAATGCAGTAACAAACAACTGAACGTAAATTTCATAATCCATTATCATGTGTTATGATGTCTACCCCGAGGTAGACCAAGAAGACGGTGGAGAGATAATATATATACAGACCTACAAGCACTTGGAATCAGCGACTGGCAAGAGAAGTTCAACCAGAGAGACGAATGGAGACGGATTGTATCTGCAGCAAGGAACCTCAATGGCTCGGAACGCTGAAGAAGAAGAAGAAGATTATGATGTGTTACTTTCTGACCGTCCCTTGTAGCAGTGTCTCGTTTACCAATTCTGTGAATGTGTGCTTCTTGTCTAACTGTATTCTTCTCAAATCGATCATCTTGTTATGGTTTGTTGTATACACTGTTGATGATCCAAAACCGTGCTCTGTCACTTTCTTCTTCTTCTTCTTTTTCTTCAGCATTCCGAGCCATTGAGGTTCTTTGCTGCAAATACAATCCGTCTCCATTCGTCTCTCTGGTGGACCTTCTCTTGCCAGTCGTTGATTCCAAGTGCTTGTAGGTCTGTACATGTATTATCTCTCCACCGCCTTCTTGGTCTACCTCGGGGTCTACGGTCATTTATTTCCTGAGTGTAAGCGAGTTTTGTTTCCCTATTATCTTCCATTCTTTCTATATGCCCCAGCCATTGTAGTCTATTAGCCTTCATGATACCAGTGATTAGCGGGGACTTAAACAGATCATAAATGTCTTTGTTACTTCTTCTTTTCCACTCTCCACTTTGTGTATCCCTAATGGGTCCAAAGATGCGTCTTAAAATTTTGTTCTCAAAGGTTTGTAACAAGGCTTCGTCTCCTTTCGTTATACTCCAGGTTTCAGAGCCATACAGCACAACTGGTCTGATCAGTGTTTTGTATATTGTGATTTTGGTGTTACGAGATAGCGCCTTTGATTTTAGTAGATGTTGTAGTGCATAGTATATCTTATTTCCAGAGTTGATTCTAGTTTGTATTTCTTCCCTTATGATGTTGGAGCAGTTGAAGATTGTACCCAGGTATTTGTATGTTTCCGTTCTTTTAATGGTCATATTATCTATTTGTATGTGGCCAGAGTTTCTAGCCATTCCGTCTCTTGAAATTACCATATATTCTGTCTTATCTTGGTTGATAACCAGCCCCATCTGTTGGGCTTTTCCCTTTAAGTGAGTCAATATTTCCAATGTCTTTTGTTCACTTTGCCCTATAATATCTATATCATCTGCATAACCAAGCAGCTTGGATGTTCCTCCAATATCACATTCCTCCTTTACCTTCCTTACAACTTTCTCTAGAGCCAGATTGAAGAGTAGCGGCGATAGTGCATCACCCTGTTTCAAGCCAGATGTTATTTGGAAGGGGTCTGATTTCCTGCCTTTATATGTTACTATATTATAAGTATCTTCCATGCATAGTCTGGTCATGTTGATTAACTTCCTTGGTATTCCAAATTCCTGCATAGCATTCCATAGACTATTCCTATGGACACTATCATAAGCCTTTTTAAAATCCACAAAAATGTTATGGAGATCTCTTTTATATTCCCAATGTTTCTCGGCTATTTGTCGTAAGATAAATATCTGATCTATTGTTGATCTGTTTTGTCTAAAACCCGCCTGGTAGTCACCTAATATGTCTTCTGAATATGGTTTTAGTCTATTTAGTAATACTGCGGATAGTATCTTATAGCTTGTGGACAGTAGTGATATTCCTCTATAATTTCCACATTGGAACTTGTCTCCTTTCTTAAAGATAGGTATCAATAATGACTCTTTCCAGTCATGGGGTAATTCTTCTGTCCTCCAGATTTTTATTATTAGTTCGTATAGCTTTAGATGTAATGCATGGCCACCTGCCTTTATAAATTCAGCAGCAATTCCATCAGTCCCAGTTGCCTTATTGTTTTTAAGTCGTGTGATTACATATAGGATTTCTTCAAATGTAGGTTCTTCAATTTGTGGTTCGCATGTTAGAACCTCTTCCTGTGGGAAAATGTGACTTGGAGCTTCACAATTTAGTAATTCAATAAAATATTCTTTCCATGTGTTGCACATTTCCTCATTGGTATTTATCATATTCCCATTTTTGTCTTTTAAACCATATGTGTTTTGTTGGTGCCCTCGTTTCATTGACTTCAGTTCTTTAAAAAAATTTCTGGATTCATTTTTCTGGTGATTAGTTTCCATATCTTTGATTATATTACTCATATATTCTCGCTTCTGCTGTCTGACTATTTTTGTAGCCTCTTTACATTCATTTCTATAATGCTCTTCCTTTTGGATGTTATTGATGTCATTTAACCATACATGTCTGGCATTCTTCTTCCTAATGACTGCTTCTTCACATTTTTGATTGAACCATCTGTTCGTTCTATGCGTGGTTAACACACCGAGACATTCTTCTGCGGTAGACTGAATTGTATTCTTGATGTTCAACCAAGTTTGGTCAACGCTTTCCTCCAAAGGGTTTTGCAGAGTTTCAAGTTTACATTTTATTTCATCTGTAAATTTCTCTTTGACTGTAATGTCTTGCAGTTTTTCTCTGTTATATGTTGGGTGTAATCTTTGTAATTTAGTATAGAAAGCTCTCTTAAGTTTTATTTTAAATTTTGCTCCAACGAGGAAGTGGTCACTGTGGCACTCAGCTCCTCTATAACTTCTGACTTGCTGTATGTTTGATGCATTTCTGTTGTTAATTAAAATGTGATCTATTTGATTATAGGTTCTCTTGTCACACGATTTCCAAGTTTGTTTGTGTATATCCTTTCTTTGTAGTCTGGTACTGCTAATCTGCAGTCCTTTGGCTTCTGCCAGGTTGATGACTCTCCACCCATTATCATTTGAAGTTGTATGTAGGCTTTCCATACCGGCCACTTTTTTATTAGTTTGCTCTCTACCTATTTTTGCATTGAAGTCTCCCAGCACAATCAGGATGTCCTGTTTGGGGATTTCTTCTATGACATCTTCCAGATCATTATAAAAGTCTTCTTTAATATCATCTTCTTTCTCTTCAGTAGGTGCATGTACATTAACCATCGTTATATTTTTCCATTTACCTTTTATTCGTAATTTACTAATCCTGTCATTAAAAGCTTTAAAGTTTAAAACGTTCCCCTATAACTCTTTTTTGATGACAAATCCTGTTCCTAATTCATGTTTATTTTGGGTGTTTCCTCCATATATTATAATCATTCCATTTTGCTCTAAAGTACCCTCTCCTGGCCACCTTATTTCTTGAATTGCTGTTATATCCATTTGATATTCACCCAGCTCCCGGGTTAGTTCTTCGGCCGATCCAACTCGATATAGTGTCCGTACATTCCATGTTCCAAATCTCAAAAGTCCTTTAACGTTCCAAGGTCGTTGTCCAGATAAGTCAGTCCGATATCGAGGCTCATGTATTTGTTTCGTAACAAAGAAAGGCTTTTACAAAGGTGGGGATGTTAACCCCACGCTTCAACCCCCAACCTGGAGGACCAGGGTGTTTCTCTTTGTCTGTTCTCTACCCTTTGACCTGTCCGGCTTGGGAGGCCCTGCTGGTAGCTACGCTACCGCCGGCATAGCTCTCAGGGTCATTGAGAAACTCAAGCTCCCCCACCACGACAAGGTGGAAACACCATCGGGGGAGCTCTGTCATTTTAATTACATTTATTTGTCATTTTCAGTCTCTAGTATTATTTTACGAGTGCTTTTGTATATGTAGTATCCATCCATCATGTGCCGGTCTATCTGGCCGAGGGGTTAAACGACTTTCTCCTTAATCCCGTTTATCCACGCAGGGTTTCGCAGCGCGCGAGAACTGGAAGCGGTTCTACCCGCTCTGGTGACTTTGCGGGATAATGATCCGGCCGCTCAGAAAGCAATGGCAAACTACTTAGCGTAATCTTGCCAAGAGATCAACAATCAGCTGAAAGATGCTGATGTTGGCAGCGATGTCCTGTAAAAAGGATATGCGAAATAAAAACAATGAAATAATTCCATCATGTGCTATGCCGATAAGCGTGGACGGTCGTGATTCGCCATTTCACTCTATCACCAGAGTCGTGGATCAGTTTATTGTTCTTGTCTCGACGATGCCACGTGGTCAAGCCATTCAGGAATTTATTTCTCTGAATTCGCCTGGTTTTCGTCCAATCGATCTTGCCAGTTGTCATCAAGTTATCCAATTTATTTCTTCTCGTAACATGTCTAAAATATGTTGACTATAAACGTCTAATGTTTCTAATCAGTTTACGATCTTCCTTTGTTCCTTGTAGGACTTGGCCATTGATTTTTCTGTCTGCCCATGGTATTCTTTGCATTTTCTCAGAAACCACATTTCCGCAGCCATCAGTTGTTTTTCAGCATGACTGTTCATTGCCCACGCTTCACATCCATACAAAAGTACAGTTCTATGTGGAAATTTAACACTCATTTTCTCGTAGCAATTGACATCTTTTTATTGTTTAGTATGTTTTTCATCTTGCAAAAGGCTACCTTCGCCACATCGATTCTTGTTCTGATCTCTTCAAGGCATCTCCCACCAGATGTTATGACTGTTCCAAGATAATTGTACCGATTCACTTGTTTAAGAATATTCCGATTTACTTGTACATTGCATTGTTGCATTTCGTACTTCCTAGTGACAACCATAATCTGTGTCTTCTTACAGTTTAATTCTAACCCAGCTGTTCACTGTGTGCAACAACCGCATCTACTAACTGTTGCAGATTCTGCTTATTGTCTGCAATCAATACTGTATCATCTGCATATATAATGATATTGATGTTTCTTCCTCCAATGATGATTCCTTTCTTTTTTTCTACATTTCTGAAAATAATGTCACTATACAGCGAAGACAGATATGGAGACATTACACATCCCTGTCCCACACCTCTCTTAATAAGTTGATATTGACCTACTTCATCATCAAATCCTATGGCAGTTTGTTGCGTCCTATATACGTTTTTTTTTCCAGTATCATATATGGTATTCAGGAGTCTTGTAACTGTATCTATTCAGTATTCTTCTAAAGCTTTAATCATTTCTGTTGTGATGCTGTCTGAAGTGTCTCAAATGCAAAAAAAACAGAGAGCATTACGCCTATGAGCTGTACACCATTGACTTCAGACGGATTGTAATGCAATGGATCCCCTAAAATTGCAAGCGTGGTTTCGAAGTATGATGTCGGCCTCGAGAGCTTGAGATCCCGGGTTCAAGCCTGATGAGGACCGGGATTGTTTCACGTGGACTTCTAGTAGCAAAATTTCCCCTGGTCTCTGGGTGATGAAATCGGACGCCCGTGTGTATTTTTGCGCACGTAAAAAATCCCTTGACAGTTGGAAATCGAATCAGAGTAACCTAATGGCAGTGCGCAGGCAAAATTTCGATTGAAACATCTATCCAAAGTATTTCAGAATCCTCGCCAGTGCTTCGGAGTTCGTGAACTGAGCTGAGATTCTCCGGACTCGGGGTTGAGTTAGGAGTAGAACGGAGCACGTATGGTTACACCCGTGTGCCATGATGTTGATCCGTCGACTAAAGTAAACTAAACTAAACTATACATTGCAAGATACCTGGACATAAATGGGCCGTTTGGCTGACTGAGAAAGATGGAATACTACTTCAACTTGTAATAGACAAACCGAATAATAAGGCTACGAGATTTACGTGCAGCAATTATAGAACCAAGTGGGAATCAGAGGATTCAGACGCTTAGAATGATGATGCTATTACAACCTCTACAAAACAGATCAAGCAACATTCTTCTATTACAAATTCCACAGAACAGAATACGTTACCATCTTCTATTACAATTTCTACAGAACAGAATACGTTACCATCTTCTATTACAATTTCTACAGAACAGAATAGTAACAATCTTCAGTCTTCAAACAGGACGCAAGTGGCAGAAATACCACACGCTGAAATGTGTAATAATACAACATATTGATGGATGTAAACATAACAAGTAAGTAACATGAGGATAATATGTTGCCTAACCAATTGACTAACTAATTAACTATCAAAACAACTAACTAATTAACTAGCAAAACAACTAACTAATTAACTAACTAACTAAATACCGAATTAAGTATATGACTAACTAACTGACTGAATACATGAATGAATTAACAACTGACTGAAATGACTGCATGACTAACTAATTAACTGACTGATTAACTGATTGAATGACGGACTAATTGAATATCTAATTAACATGCTAGCTATCTACCTGACTGACTAACTAACTGACTGACTGCATACCTACCTAAATAACAAATTACTACATAACTGACTGACTAACTAACTAACAGATATATACAAAACGCCAAAGAAAATAAATGAATACGACGAAATCAAAGAAAACAAAAACGTGAAAGTAATGAAATGAAATGGTAATACCAAATAAATCAAAGCCAATTGTATAACATATTATTTAAAACATAAATCACACACACACACACACGCACACACACACACACATTCACACACTCACTCACTCACTCACTCACTCACACATACACACACACAGACACACACACACAGACACACACACAGACACACACACAGACACACACACAGACACACATATACAGACACACACAGACACACACACAGACACAGACAGATAGACAGACAGACAGACAGACAGACATAGAGACACACATAGAGACACACAGACAGACACACAGACAGACACACAGACAGCCACACACAGACAGCCACACACAGACACACATACAGACACACACACAGACACACACACATACACACAGACACACACACAGACACACAGAGACACACACAGAGACACACACAGAGACACACACAGAGACACACACAGACACATACACGCACGCTCGCAACCGCGCACGCGTGCACACGCACACACGCACACACACGCACACACGCACACACACACACACATACACACACAGAGGAGACAAAAGCAAAGATGCACTAAACTCAAGATGAACGAAACAGACATGGCAACAATGATGTGTCTTTCAACACGAAAAATAAGGTACTTAAAATACAGAGTGATCTATCATAACACTGTATAAGGATACAGAGGATCGGAGCGAATGTAACAACTTTAGGGGTATCTCACTTCTGTGTATTGTTGGGAAAGTATTTGCCAGAATTGTTCTGCACAGACTTCAAGTCCTGTGAGATTAAGACTACCCCGAATCTCAGTGTGGCTTTCGACAGAACCGGTCTACCATTGACATGATATTCTCATTGCGACAAATGCAAAAAAAGTACGGTGAACAGTATCCGCCACTATTTATTGCCTTCATCGACCTCACAAAGGTATATGATTTTGGCAGTCGTGAGGGTTCAAGAGTCTAAAGAACATTGACTGCCCACCAACACTTCTATTGCAATGCACGGACCGCTTTGCGTTGGTTTTGCGTTTGTATCCGTGTCGGTCGTTCAGAAATCAATGGCAAACTACTGAACGTGAATTTGCCAAGAGATCACATCGGCAGAAATGCTGGTGTTGCCTGCGATGACCTGTAAAAGAATATGCAAGGGCAAAAAATGTTTCTGTCCATTGTGGAATTGTTCCACACAGACATGAAGGTATAATCAAGTTTGATGGTGCAACATTAGAACAATTTGAAATCAATAGTGGATTTAAGAAGCAAGGTTGTGTACTAGCTCCCACGCTCTTTGGAATATACTTTTCACGCCTACTGAAATATACCTTTCGTGATCATGATGGTCGTATACACATTCACTCACGCTCAGATGGCGTCCTCCACAATGCTCAGAGATTGAAGGCCAAGACCTAAATTAGGAGGGTACTGATCAGAGAGTTGCTATTTGCAGATTATGCGGCAATTACGACGCACTCTGAGGACGAATTACAACGTCTACTATCTGCATTCTCCAATGCTTGTTCAGAATTTGGTTTAACAATTAGCAAAAAGAGGAGCAGCTGGCGGAATGGCTAGAATGCCGGATTCTCCTTCGGGAGATCCGGGTTCGAATCATCGGTAAGGTGTGGAGTTATTTTATCTGTCGAGGGCAAAAAGACAATTCTAACCTGCACAGTTCTTTCTGTGGAACACACGCGTAAAAAGAAATAAATAGAGTCCTTAAAAACACGAAGAGGATTAGTGATATAGATGAGCAATAAGTGGAGGACAGCTGTGACAGGACAATTGATTTGTGTCATGGCATCAGCTTATTAGTTGACATCTTACATATGAGAGAACATCTAGCTTATGACATAACATCTGGCTTATGACAGGACATCTCATTTGTGACAGGGCATCGGGTTTATGACAGGACATCTGCATTATGAGAGGAGATCTGACTTAGGAGAGGATATCTGACTTATGAGAGGACGTCTGACTCATGCAAAGACATCTGACATATGTTAGGAAATCTGACTTATGGCATGGTATCTAGCTTAGAGGGGGAGTTGGAAAGATTAAACTCGGGGTCCTCGGGGGGGGGGGGGGGAGGGATGGGGGGGGGGGGGGGGTTGTGCGAAGCATTGCGCTGGTCAAGTTACCCGATGATGATGATGATGATGATGATGATGATGATGATGATGATGATGATGATGATGATGATGATGATGATCATGATCATGATCATGATGAGGAGAAGAATGATGCTGATGATGATGATGCACATGATGTTGCAGTGAGTACATTTCTAAAAATTTAATTTAAGTGCTATCAAACACATGTATTACTCGTACGTTCTGAACGAGGCTCCTACAGTCTGGCCAGACTGCTGAATAGCTTCCAGGACCAAGCTGCACGAATCTGATGTTGCATGCCGGACCTGTTACAAAGGTCTGGTACTTCACTTAATGCAGGTCTTGAACCCGAAACTCAAGATGCTTGATGACAAATAACATCAGTGTAGTCATTATTGTCATTATTGCCTATACAACAATGCGATGTAGGACAAAAGGGGTGGTGGTCTTGAGCTTGAGGAGGTATGGTCGTTTGGCTAAGGTAATCCCTGCAAAGTGTGCATGTTAGTGTTTTCTTATCTGCTCCCTACAGAAAAAAACAAACATTTATCACCTGACCGAGGAATCGAACCCGAGTCTACAGAATGGAAGCCTTGTGTTTTAGCTCCAGCCTCAGGCAGCCTCATGTCCAAGGTGTCTGCAGTGTTATGTGTCAATGCTTGTGCTGGTCGACTCCTGTCTCAGTTTCCAATAACCAAGAAGTCGTTTCTGTTCTTCCCCAGCGACTGTGGCCTTTAATATGGCCAATATATTTCAGATTCTGAGATGTGATATTTTTTATGAGCCAGTCATCATAAAATTGTCAGTTGCTGCCAATATAGTACCTTGCTGTGTTTGGAAGGTGTGTGTGTGTGTGTGGGGGGGGGGGGGGGTTGAGAGGAAGGTTGAGAGGGGGGGGGGGGGGGTCGCCGCGAACTGTGCAGGTTAGGATTATATTTTTCCCCCGACAGAGAATCCATACACACCCTACCGAGGATTCGAACCCGGGTCTCCCGAAGGAGAATCCGGCGTTCTAGCCACTCAGCCAGCCGCTCTTCTATGAGCCAATTTACTTTAATATTTAAGTTGTACGCTCCGTGGAGAATGTGTTACGGACGCGGTTCGTAATTCAGCTTACCTGCGTTCCCAACACTGCTGTGTGCGATTTGGCAGCACACGGCAGATGGCCTGCGCTGTAACGGACTGGTATTAGAGCCAGTCGTTCAGAAAGCAATGGAAAACTACTGAGCGTAAAGTTGCCAAGACATCAACAACAGCAGTAAAATGCTGGTGTTGACAGCATTGTGCTGTAAAAGCATATGTAAAATCAAAAAAAAAGGAATGTTAATATTTGAAGATTTAGCACAACCCACTACGGGGAACACTGATACGGTACGTTCCGGTACGAACTTGGGCCTTGTCCAAGCCGGATTGGAAGCAATTGACTCGAGTTTCGCTGTGGTTTGAGCTCGTCAATAGTACATATCTCAGACTTCATCCGGGATCGAACTCTGGATCATTGGTGTGTGAGGCGGGTGTGTAACCATTTGACCACGCGGCTCACACTAGACGCGACCAAATTATCACTCTAGAATATCACAACATCACCCATTGTAGGCTATAGCTCAAAGTTTGCCCGTTCGCCATTACTGACATCCCGTAAATCGATGTGGCCCCGAATGATCATGTCTTCTCAATCTGGCAAGGCACACCAGGCGCCTAAAGTTCAGCGAGTAATGATCAAATTAATCTATTTGGTTGTTTCGAGATTTGAGGTTTTAAGATATTAATATTTCTGTCTTCTAGGCCGACGATAATCTAAGAACAATTGTGCAACATCTGAGCTCAAATATTCCAAAGTTCTTCTTTGGTGTTTGCAAAACTGTCAATGACTCACATCCATATGTTGTCACGGTATAGATGTTCTCACAAATGTTACTTGAACTTGCTTGTTAGTGTTATGTCATATAACATTAATACTAGTTAATATCTTTATTGCTATGACCAGCAAATGTCTAACTTCTCTTGAACAATCTCATTCGCCATTGGTTGGGGACCGAAGATATTCACAGTTTGTGGCATGTTCAGTTTTGTCATGGTTCATAGTCATCATGAGTTGGTATCAAATTTTGTCGGTGGACAATAATTTTGTTTCGATTACGTTCAGAAATGTATATTGATTTTCACGTTGTCTTTAGAGAGGTAGAATCAGCTTTTCAAACTCTTTCACTCTATCTTAGGGAAGAACTGTGTCATCTGCGTATCTAAGTTTTGGGATATGAGTTCTACCAATTACGAGTGGATCAAAATTGCCTCTGGTTCCATCTAATTTTACGTTGATGATAACATTGTCTGCAAGTATGTTGTGTTTGTTTCAGACTTAATTAATCATGTTATGAGTCTCGCAACTATACGACCAGCTACGCATTGGCCAACGGGTTGCGAAGCGATTCCAAGTCCCGCATACCGAGTTCGTAACACAGCTGCGAGCGATTTGGCAGCAGACCAACTTGTATTGGTTATCATACACTGGTATGATTGCAGGTCTTCCATAAGTCTTGCATTGCTGCCAGTGCACCAATCTTGGTTTTTATTTGTTGGCTTCGATGTCAGGAGTATCTTGATTTGCTTCTTCAGCTTGTCAGTCTAGCCTTGGAGCTGAGATTTTTCAGCTTATAAGATGCATGTAGCTGTCTCTTATCTCCGCCGTGATTCCTTAAATTGTTTTTTTGTGTGGTTATTGTTATTGCGTCTCTATATCTTTGGGGGGTACGGGCAGCCCAGATATCTTGCTCCATGCTTGCCACTGAAGTTTGCCATGTACCCAGCTCACATTGCAAATCTTTTACGGCTTTACAGGACGTCGCAGTCAATCCATCAGGTTTTGGTGTTTGTAGTTTAATTACATTCAGTAGTTTGCCATAGATTTCTGAACAACCGATGATCGTACCATTTTATGAAAACCAATACTATTTGATCTGCTTAAAATGTCCTGCTGTTGGTTTCAAACGCCTAATGTGGAATTGCCAATCGTATTCGCTACCTATCCGCAACAGAAACCAGCTGTGGACACAGTGACAAATGTCAATACTGAGTTCGAATTGTTTCATTCCGCGAAACTGCGTACTTCTAATTAACCGGGATTTTGTACTGCTAGATCAGCAACTGTACACCAACTACTCATGCACACGCTTACCACTCGATGACATGATGATAGTCATAAAATGTTTATTATTATATAATTGTTTATATATATAAGTGCATGTGAGTCCTTTACACTGATATCTGTCTTGTTTTGATGTCAACTACGGAGTAATTGTGTTAAAAATTGTTGATAGCCATTTCTTAAAAAAATGTAGGTTTTCGTTTTCTTACTTGGCATAATAATTAATAGTAATAATAGCATATATAGAATAATATAGACAATATTTTAAAATGTGGGTTTTACTTATAAAACCATCACATTTGAAAACACATTGACAAGGCGAATCCAACGGTATCTCAATGAAGACTGTATGTTAATTCTAAGCAAAGTTATAATTATTTTTGTGTCGTGATCTATGACCAGGAAGTGCAAGGAAATATGAGTAAATGAGGTGGTTTCGATCGCGGCCCAATAAATTGGAAGCTAATAAATTCTGCCTTCTCTTACTGGGGCTTGTTTATTTTTTAAACAGACAATATAGTACTCTTTCCACAGGGAGGCTCGCAGAAAGCATAATAATTAATACAAATCATGAGAGTCTCAGTCTCCGAGAAAAATTCACTCGACTTTTAAGAATTTTAAATAGGATGTGCTGTGAACTAATTAACAGTTGAAAATAGCTGCCCATTGATATTAATTAAACATTAAATGTCATGTGAAATGTTCGTCGTTAGTGAAAGAACAATTTTATTTGTGAAAATGTACTCACATTGTCTTAATCTACCCACTGAATATCGACAGCTTTCTTTTGTTGATCAATGACATGCATTAATGTAAGTAAATAAGTTTGTAACGGTTGCATAAATTAAGCAGTCACTTTCGCTGATAATTGATTTCTACTTCTGCTCTATAATTACACTGTTCTGTATCTAAAAGTGAGCAATTAATAATTAAATACTAACTTTTTTAAAAAGCCACAACTTATTTCACAGTAGTTTATTTAAATATAAATAATTAAGTCCTGCTGCGCTGCTAAGAAAAAAAGTACTCCCTACGCTACCTACAGGTTTACAGATGGGTCTGAAAACTAGCTTACAAAATTATTTTCAGTCATGTCAAATGCTGAAAAATTATACAACTATACATATAAATTGCTGCTGCAAATGAAACTTGTATTCTGTTTAATTTTAGTAGTTAAATTGCCAGTTCTACTTATAAATAAATACAGTTCCACTATAATAATTAGTTTAGTCAGGAATCCCCCAGTTTGAGTTATGATGTGCTATCTCTTTTTCACGGCTGTGCTGAATACTTTCTCCCGAACACAATTAAAGGAGATTAATGTTGAAACTCTTCAAGTATATGCAAAATTGAACGCATAATTCAAATATGCATTAAACATTTTTTTAATGCTTGCTGCTTGCGTGTGTTCGCTGACTGATCTCCAGCGCGAAGTCCTGTATGTCGGATGAAGACATCCTGTTGTCCAACATCAGTGTGATATCATACAGGACCTGAGGTTTGCGTGAGTATCTGTTGACCCGTGTCTGACTTATTGGTGTGCAGACTGGTGGTTCCTCGCTGTGCAGGCAGACACTCTCCGACTTCGGAGGAATCGGCGATCCTACTGACTTTAGCCAGGACCCCAAAGGGACCTGTTGCCCAGGACGTTCTGCGAGGACGCGTCAATAGGTCTTGGCCAGTATAGAACCCAGCCGTGGGTGGTGCCTGGGAAACACCTCTGCGTCCCTTTTTTGTATTTTTTTTTTGTATGTTGCATATCCCTTACAGGACGTTGCAGTCAACACCAGCATTTTTCAGCTGCTGTTGATGCACTAGGCAAGATTACGCTCAGTAGAGTGCCATTGCTTTCTGAGCCACCGGCTCACACACCCCGTAAGTAACCAACGCGGCGAGAACCGCTACTGATTCTAGTAGCACAGTTTACGTTACTCACGAGAATATACGGGATTATGGAGAAAGACGTTAAATCCTAGGCCAGGGAGACCAGCATTAAACAGTAACCAGAGACAAAAAGAGACATGAGTTTTAAAAAAAAGTTAGCTTACCGAAATTCATAAAAAGTTAATAACTTCAAAAGAAAAAAAAGTTCTAAGCGACAAACGCTTGCAGCCAAGCAGACAGAGAACTTTTGAATTTATTAGAATGGTTTCCCTTGATGTTTGTCATGTTGTTTTTGAATACATGAGGTCATAAGGAAGCATGGTTACAAACCGGAAGTCACTGGATGGTGGCGGTAAAAATTATCCGGGAAAACCGCTTCCACCTTCCCCCACTTCACTGCCTACTCACAAAGAACGACAACTGACTATCATTATTCAGCTCATTCTCATTGTCTTCTCCGTGTAATTTTAGGTCTCGCTCTATTTCATGTGCCCTGTGGGTATGGACAATGCAATACATTTTCTTGTTATACTTTAAACTATCTTCAGGTTTTCTCAATCTGTGCCTTACGTAGCATCAGTGTCGTTTCCTCGCTTGATGTCAAAGGACACTGGTAATAGGGAAAGCTAATCCACAAGCAAAGCGAGCCAGCGCCCCCCCCAAAAAAAAAATTAAAACAAACATACACTTGCACCTTGCCGTCTTGACAGACGATAGTTTGTACTTTAAAAAGGCATAACAACTTTTACCTATGGCGGGAGCGAATGTGACTGATAAGGCCAATTTGCGCTGTAAATGTCCGTTCACAGTTGGTGCATGTGAACACGTGGTAATTTCCACCATCATGCACAATCTTACGTCTCATACGCTCGGTGTGTGACTTATCTGCAAAAGATTTATTATTAATTTTATTAATAAATAAAACAAACAAAGCAAACAAAAACAAACAATTCTCAGGTGTTCTGAGAGTATGTCATATGCAGTACAACATCTGTTATTCCTTCTTGATACAATTGTATTTATTTAGTTCTCTCCAAGAGAGCTTTATGATTCTGTCATACCATTTCAGTCCAGCTATTTTGCCCAGTCAACATTTAATGAATGTTTGTAGTTTATTAATAATCATGGTTGTCATTTTCCTTGTTTCTGATCCAAACAGTAGTACTGTTTTAATTTTGTATCATTGCTTGAACAATCTGTTTAATTTTGTATAATTGCTTGATCAAATTGGTCTCTTCACTTGGCTCAGTCACTTCCTAAAATGAGTTGTTAACTGTCCGTGGCTCCTAATAGAGAGCTGAGTTTATAGCTTTCGAAATTCCATCACAAGACTGAAATAGAAGTGAACAGAATAAAATTATAATATTTCTCCATTCGGTTCCCTTTTGCTATACTTGAGTTTGCGTCCTAATTCTTGTTGGCAGTGCCAATTGTTATATAGTCTTATCTCCAACGACAAGATTTCTGTCTTCACTCCTCCCCTTTCCACGTGACTAGTTTCATATGTCAATCAAATTGACTGCCTCTCCGCCACGCGTCTGAAACAATGCTTTGATTCACTGCCCAGAGAATGTACGTCACGTTATCAATTATCAGTTATCAGTTGGGATATCTTCATTGCACCCCGGACAGGTCCATAGGTGCTCAGATCCCCCCCCCCCCCAACATATGCATCAGCGTCCGGTGACTAATAGCGCCAGTTCTGTGTTGGTTGACGAGGCACCTCGTTTTCCCGATGTACCTCTCGCGTCTGGTCGTGCCTATTCTTACTCCCAAGTCTTTCATCCTGGACAGTGCTGTGGATTCACTGACGTCAAAGTCTTCTGTTCTCTCCATATCCTTTAAGGACGTTAATAACATCAGCACGACCCATGGACTGGCCATCTACAGGGGGTGCAGAGCCAGCCAGTTTATCTGCTCGTTCATTTCCCTCGACTCCCGCCTGTCCCGGGACGAAGATGAAGGTGACTTTACGGAAAACAGACTTCCGCAGCGACTCAGTCCACTGTCTACGTACAGATCCAGCTTCGACCTTCCGAATCATGCATCTTCCGATGGCACAATAGTGAGAAATGTCCTTCACTTTCCCTTCTCAGATAAAATGAATATATAGTATCAGTCCCTCATCATCACATCTGTCTGCATCTCCATCAAGAAGGATACTGACATATGGTTTTCCTTTATTTTAATATGAAATCTCTATGAAGATATGAGGCAATGTAAGAAATAAATTCTCAACACTGTTTTCTTTTTTTAAACTTTTTTGAATCGATCACTTTAAGCTTGGTGAACAATGCAACCAAACCTTCAAGATAAGGGTAGGGTCTGTAATTATTGGCAATACAATACAATGCCATATTTTGTGCATTCATTTGTTGCAGCATATTAGCATCCATGTTTTTGTTTCCCCTCTCACTTTTCTAAAGGAGCACATTCAGAATTCCTCTTTGTGCTTGCAGTCTTCTTACACTTGAAGTGCATATAGGATTTGTGGTGCTTTGTAAGTTTCCTTCTTCTTCCACGTTCATCTTGAGTGTTTTTTTTTCCAGACATAATTGCAGTGTATCTGGTTAGGCACCCTCGGGCCGAAACCCTTAGGCTAACACATCCGACTTTAGCATACATTTTTTTTTTAACCATGTTAGCATTCCCTCGGGACTCACTGTTGTGGTGCCGTCTACATCCTAGCTGATCAAGTGAGAATGGTTGAAGATTTCACGGTCTGCCCTCAAGGGCAGGCAGGGGCAGTCTATGGGCATTTTCCGCGACCCAAGGAGATTTTCATCATTGCCGAGCCGATACATAGCGCTCTGGTGCTGGGCTCACCCAAGGAATCACCACGTCCTGCACATGGCTGCTTTAATTTCTCACTTCCGTGTATTGGGCATTTCGTTCGCTACAGGCCGCTTCCGCATGAACCAGGAACGGTCAGTCTGCAGATGACTTCCACTCAGCGAGCTTTTGGTTCGGTCGTGTACGGAAGCTGTGCCCGGAAGACCATATAGTCAGAGTTGTTCCAGCCAGAAGAAAATATGGTCAGAGCTTTTCCTCGCATGAAGGACATTTCACTCGCGTTGTGCCACTTTATTTGCAACCTTTCCGCCAGCTCATCCGACATATGCGGGTGTTTTTACGGATTTGCCTACCTGGGGTTACGAGGGACATTAGACTCTTACTGTTGTGGTGTCGCCTACATGTCAGCTGGACAAGATAGAACGGTCAAAGACATCACGGTCAACCCTCAAGGGAAGGCAGGGGCAGACCATGGGCATTCTCCGCTATCCAAGGAGGCTTCCATAATTGCAGAGCCGTCACATAGTGCTCTGAGACTGGACTCACCCGAGGAATTGCCACGTCCTGATCATGGCTTCCTCACTTCCATGTATTGGTTATTTCTTTCGCCCCTGGCCACTCCCGGCACAGACCAGGAACGGTCAGTCTGCAGACATCCACTCAGCAAGCTTTCGTTTTGGACTTCCACGTAACAGATTCACTAGCCAAGCGTTCCATTTCGTGCCAATGAGACGTTTTTCCACCTTTAGTAACGCTCACTCTATCTTTAATCGTAACCATTTTGTGTGACTGGGTCGCTTATTTCACCTTTAGTAACGCGCACTCTATCTTTAATCATAACCATTTTGTGTGACTTGGTCGCTTTTTCCACCTTTAGTAATGCTCACTCTATCTTTAATCATAACCATTTTGTGTGACTGGGTCGCTTTTTCCACCTTTAGTAACGCTCACTCTATCTTTAATCAAAACCATTTTGTGTGACTGGGTCGCTTTTTCCACCTTTGTCCATGCTCACTCTATCTTTAATCATAACCATTTTGTGTGACTTGGTCGCTTTTTCCACCTTTAGTAACGCTCAATCTATCTTTAATCGTAACCATTTTGTGTGACTGGGTCGCTTTTTCCACCTTTAGTAACGCTCACTCTATCTTTAATCATAACCATTTTGTGTGACTGGGTCGCTTTTTCCACCTTTAGTAACGCCCACGAGGTAGGCTGCTACCTCCATGCAGCAGAGAGCGAGTAATGGCCAGACTCTCTCATCGGGGGATCCCTCGGATGAGAGCCTTCGAACAGATATCTGAACCAAGCATGTAGTAGACTTAGCATCTCACCACCATTTTACAGTGGATGGGTATTGGCCCTTCTCTCACATCCGGGGGATGTTGACTTAGAGGCGTTCAGTCATATCCATCACCGAAGGCGAAGAACCTTAGAGTATGTGTCCGGACCAAGAATTAGTGGCATCGTGCCCCTGATTCAGTCTTTGACTGCCTATCCTCAGTCTACCTGCAGAGCAGCAGGTTGTGTGTCTCTTGGTCTGGTCCCTATCCCAAGGCCTGTCCGACATGTAGTTGTGCTTCCGTCGGCAGAGCTCTTGAGGTCATTGGAATACGCAAGCCTCTACTACGACAAGAATTAGTGGCATCATGAGTCAGGTCTTAGTCAGATATGACTGAGCTACCGTATGACAGTAGACGGTACTACCTACTTTCTGTCAGCGCCGAATGTTGGGCGGCGCTTACCAAACCCGACACCCCACATTGTGCCAACGGCTTTGGGCGGAAGAGCGCAATTGGGAGGGTACTAGCCTTATCCTGGTGCGAGGAAATGCAACCCAAAGACAAAATAAGTCATGGCAGGGCAGACCAGGCCCTAAGCCTTGGTTGGCAGCTGGTCTAGGATCGAACCTCCGACAGGCGGACAGTTAGAGCATTGCTTTGCTGATCCAGCAGCTTCTGCAGCTTGTCTTGTTCCAGATTATAGGTGTCAACTTTCCTCTGGAGTGAACTAGGCAGGCCGAGAGAGGGATTATGCTGCATGGGCAACACATGGTTTCTTTATTTTAGCCCAGGCTTTGTGCTATGGAGAGGCAATAACTCCATCCCTGGTCTTAACCGGTCTCGGAATCAAAGCGAGAGGCAACTGTTACGGGTTATAAGTCCTTGTCAGTTGGCGTAGACATGGGGCGCCAAGCATTGCCTCTGACGGTGGGAGACACCTACAGGTGTCACTGATCAGCTGCCACCCGCCTCAAGCTGGGCAGCCCCCAGCCAATTGGGTACTGATCCGCCACAGCCTGCCTGCTTCAATGGGTGCTTGGGGCTAGGACAAAATCTGAATCGCAGGCTGTAAAACCAATGCACCAGGTACTAATAAAAAGAATAGAAACCTCAAGCTACGGCTTGCAACCTGGAACGTGAGAACCATGTGTCCAGGATTTTCCACTGACTTGACACATATTGACGATGTGAGAAAAACGGCTGTGATTGATGCTGAACTCAGTTGTCTTAACATTGATATTGCTGGCCTGCAGGAGACTCACCTCGCTGAGGAAGGGTCACTCAGGGAAAACAATTACACCTTTTTTTGGAAGGGAATAGGGCAGGCAGAAAAAAGGCAGCATGGTGTGGGCTTTGCAGTGAAGAATTCGCTACTGGGAATGATTGATATCCCAGCTGGAGGTAATGAAAGATTATTATCACTGCGCTTGGCAACCTCTTGTGGATTTGCCACCATTCTCACTGCATATGCACCGACACTCGCTTCCTCTGATGATGTGAAGGATACGTTCTATGAGCATCTAGACTCTGCGATCAAGGCAGTTCCAAAATCCGACTACATTTATATGCTCGGTGATTTCAATGCTCGTGTGGGCAAGGACTCGAGTTCATGGCCAGTGTGCCTTGGAAAATACAACATCGGTCACATGAATGATAATGGGCAAAGGCTGCTGGAGCATTGCACTAGAAATGACCTATGTATTACAAACTCCTTTTTTAAAACAAAAGAGATGCATAAGGTCACATGGAAACATCCAAGATCCAGCCATTGGCATCAGCTGGACTTCATTATCACACGGAGACAACATCTGAACCATCATCTCATCTCATCTCATCATGTTCCTCTTGTACCTTGCGGTGTCGAGGTGAAGTATAAACATCTGAACCATACATCATTAACTCGAAGTTACCACAGTGCTGACTGTGATACAGATAATTCTTTGGTTGTTGCAAGGGTTAGACTGAGACCAAAGAGAATCTACACAGCTAAACACAAGTCTAGCCCCAGGATTAATATTACTAACACTCACGATCCTGGAAGGTGCTTTGAATTTCAACAGCAACTTGAAGACGCTTTCAATGATACATCAGAAAATTGTATAGTAAATGATAAATGGAGTAAACTTAAGGAAACTATTTATAAAACAGCGGTAGGGGTTTACGGCACTGTGGATCATAAGAGGCAGGACTGGTTTGCGGCAAACAGCCAGATACTGCAGCCCTTGATTGATAAAAAGAAGATAGCTCTCTTAAGAAACAAGGAAAGACCAACGCATATCACTCTGAGTGAGCTGAAGCAAGCGAGGAAGGATGTACAAAAGGCTGCCAGGCAGTGTGCGAATGACTATTGGATTAAGTTATGTGAGTCCATTCAAATCACAAGTGATAAGGGAAACATCAGAAGCATGTATGAAGGGATAAAGAAAGCCTGTGGTCCAATGATCAAAAGAAGTGCACCGCTGAAAACCTTGACTGGAGAAATCATCACTGATAAGAAACAGCACATGGATAAATGGGTCGAGCACTATTTAGAGCTTTACTCAAGTGAGACCAAGCTAGCGGATGATGCCCTCAACGCCATAGAGGCCCTGCCAACTCTTGACTACCTGGACACACTTCCCACTATAACAGAAGTTAAGTGTGCTATAAATGAGCTTGCATCTGGCAAGGCTCCAGGTAAGGATGGGATTCCAATAGAGGTAATCAGGAGTGGGCAAGACACACTCGCTCTACAGATCCACCAGCTAATAGAGCTATGCTGGCGAGAAGGACAAGTCCCACAGGATTTCAAAGATTCAAACATCATAACGCTGTACAAGAATAAGGGAGATCGGAGTGACTGTAACAACTATAGGGGTATCTCACTTCTGTGTATTGTTGGGAAAGTATGTGCCAGAATTGTCCTGCACAGACTTCAAGTCCTGGGAGATCAAGTCTACCCCGAATCACAGTGCGGCTTCCGTCAGAACCAGTCTACCATTGATATGATATTCTCATTGCGACAGATGCAAGAAAAATGCTGGGAACAAAATCAGCCACTGTTTATTGCCTTCATTGACCTCACAAAGGCATTCGATTTGGTCAGTCGTGAGGGTCTGTTCAAACACTAAAGAAGATTGACTGCCCACCAACTCTTCTGTCCATTGTGGAATCGTTCCACACAGGCATGAAATGTATAATCAAGTTTGATGGCTCAACTTCAGAAGAGTTTGAAATCAAGAGTGGAGTTAAGCAAGGTTGTGTACTATCCCCCACCCTCTTTGGGATATACTTTTCACTTCTACTGAAATATGCCTTTCATGATCAGGATGACGGTATATACATTCACTCACGCTCAGATGGTGGCCTCTATAATGCTCAGAGATTGAAGGCCAAGACCAAAATTAGCAGGGTACTAATCAGAGAGTTGCTTTTTGCGGATGATGCTGTGATTACGACCCACTCTGAGGAAGAATTACAGCATCTACTATCTGCATTCTCCAATGCTTGTTCTGAATTTGGTTTAACAATTAACAAAAAGAAGACACAGATTATGTCACAAGGTGCACATGGTGTACCATCAATCTTTATTGACGACGCCGAACTGGAGATAGTAGACCATTTTACATATCTAGGATCAGAGGTAAATAGCAAATTAACCCTCGATCAGGAAATCAACATCAGGATTGGCAAGGCAGCAACAACAATGAACATGTTAGCAAAAAGTCTGGGAGAACAGGAAGCTTACTGCCAAAACAAAAGTCCTCGTCTACCAAGCCTGTATCCTTAGTACTCTTCTTTATGGCAGTGAAACCTGGACAACTTACTCACGCCAAGAGAAACGTTTAAACAGCTTTCATATGCAGTGTCTGCGAAGAATACTTGGTATTAAGTGGCAAAACAAAATCACAAATACTGAAGTATTGGAAAGATCAGGTTGTGTGACGGTGTATTCCATGCTCAGTCTTCGTAGACTTAGATGGATAGGACACGTTAGGAGGATGGATGATGGTAGAATACCAAAGGACGTCTTTTTTGGTGAATTACAGACGGGTAGGAGATCTCAGGGTCGGCCTCTACTACGATACAACGATGTGTGTAAGCGGGACATGATTGATACAGGCATTGATAATGCACATTGGGAGCACGTCGCCGCTGAACGTGTTGCATAGAGGGCAACTATCAGAAATGGAATAAAGACAGGAGAAAATGATTGCAGATAAAGCACATACAGAGCGTGAGAGACGTAAGATGGTGCAAAATGGTGGAAGTAACCATGTTTTCACATGCACCTACTGTGGGCAAACATTTGCAGCAAGAATTGACCTTACCAGCCACACTCGCCACCGCCATGGATCATAGTTATTAAGCCTTTTTGAAGCACAATGTACCAAACTATTGTCTGTCAAGACGGAAAGGTGCCAATGAACACTCACGAGGTAGGCTACATGTGCTGCCGGCTCAGCGCCTTACCTCCATGCAGCAGAGAGCGAGTAATGGCCAGACTCTCTCATCGGGGGATCCCTCGGATGAGAGCCTTCGAACAGATATCTGAACCAAGCATGTAGTAGACTTAGCATCTCACCACCATTTTGCAGTGGATGAGTATTGGTCCGGCTCTCACATCCGGGGGATGTTGACTTAGAGGCATTCAGTCATATCCATCACCGAAGGCGAAGAACCTTAGAGTATGTGCCCGGACCAAGAATTAGTGTCATCGTGCCCCTGATTCGGTCTTTGACTGCCTATCTTCAGTCTACCTGCAGAGCAGCAGGTTGTGTCTCTCTTGGTCTGGTCCCTATCCCAAGGCCTGATGTAGTTGGTCTTCCGTCAGCAGAGCTCTTGAGGTCATTGGGACACACAAGCCTCTACTACGACAAGGTGGAGACACGTCAGAAGGGTGCAAGTTTCCAATTTAAATGGTCCCAAACATCCCAACACAACTTTCAAATTCTGGTCTGCAGTGTTGATAGGAAACTTACTGCTCACTTCACAGTTCTTTCTTCATAGTGCAGATGTGGTTTAGTTCGAGCCACGATTGCTGAAATTTTCATGTTCGTGACTGAGGAAATGTAGGAACACTATCTTAAGTGCAACAGCATCAGTTAACAGCAATGGTGCTAAATCAATGAAGATGTGATATGAGAACAAGAGCAATTGAAGCAACAAAATTAAAGACTGTACAATCACATGGAATGACACTATCCTGTGCCATTAATCAAGCACTGGAACGTTAAACGTGATGGTAAACATTGAAAATGATGATGATGATCTTCAATGATAAATTTTCCATTGTCATCTAGATCACATACAGAAAGCAATGGCAAACTACTGAACATAATCTTTCCAAAATATGCTGTGACGTCTAGTAAAGGATATGCAACTAACTATATCACAATAATTCATTTTATGCTGATCAATATCATCTTGAAAATCACAAATAGCACTTTGATTGGCTGGCGTCTCGCCTTCGTTCTCTTCTCGTTCTCTGCCTGGTACATTTTCAAGCAATGTCGACCCACTTCAGAAGAAATCTGTAATAGTACCCTGTGTTATTTATTTGCACCTGTCAATTTACACTGATATGTTCCATTCCTTTTCTACAGTTTAAATAAGCATAAAACAACTCTCTCGACTCCCCAGAGTTGGTGACGCATGATGTGCACGTGGCTTATCGGTAGATGAGCCGCTATCGAAAACAAGATAAATAACACTACGGTCATTTTACAAGAACATTAATGTTGAGGTAAACAAATCGCTCCAGAAATCACAAGTTGCCGTGCAATGGTGCAAACATGTATAAAGCATATTTATCATTCCGATTTCACGATACATTGAAAATTGAAACATAAACAACAAAAACATGTACAGTATTCATTTTAAACATGAGTAATTGACATGTCTAATAGGGGACACAGAATATTAAACTACAAAATATTTCTAGAACTGAATTTGAAAATTCAGGTTCCAGGTAAACATTTTCAAGCAACATTGCAACCAGATTTTTTTTTTTTTTTTTAAATCCCTGAATGGCAATATCTGAAACAAAATCACAAGAAATAAAATTAACACTTGATACCAATAGAGTATTATGTATTTCTAGAGGGGTTATGACATGGATCAGACTTAAACACAAAACCTGGCTCACCCACACGGTTGCCTGGCAGATGCTGAAATTAATGCATTTAACGCAACTCCGGTGGCCGCTGACATATAGTTTATTTCTGAGAATACACAACCAAACAAACCTTCACAGCCAGATGAATCACTTACTCTTACTTATGTTCATGTGGACAGAGTGATTAATGGCCCTTTATACAGTCCAGCTCGTGGTAAGCTTTGACACACTATAATCTCTCTCTCTCTCTCTCTCTCTCTCTCTCTCTCTCTCTCTCTCTCTCTCTCTCTCTCTCTCTCTCTCTCTCTCTCTCTCTCTCTCTCTCTCTCTCTCTCTCTTATGACCTAGTGCTGTCCCAAACGCTAGCATACAGTAGCCGTTATGTATACTTGAAGACACAACTCAATTGTAGGGTACCACTGTTGACAATCATTAATTTCCTCTTGCATCAAATAATAATTAATGTCCTCTCGCATCAAACACAGGACTTTCCATCTCTCAGATGATCCCCATTTATATATGCACACATCCTCAAGTACAATGTTCTTGAAAATACACTTGGAGTAGAAATACGGGATGTGTAGTTGATACTGTCCAAGTGATGTCAAATACTTGTAAATACACCTCAACTTATATGACTTGTCACTAAGCTGGATGACTTGTTGCTAAGCTGCCTCATGCCTGAATGAGATGTAATTCTGTCCGATTTGGCACAGCAACTCTGGCCATGAACTTTCCATCATAATTACTCTATCTGGATTGCGACAGTTATATAGAACCTGTCTTACTCTGCAGTGAATCATAGAACATGGATAAATAAGTTCACAACAGTTTAGAAGCAATAGAGATGTGGATGATGATGAATGTTGCTAATAACGATTGCCTGATATAGGCTAATGCCACTAGAACATTGTATACAACTATTAGAAGGAGAAAAACATCATTCTTTGGTCGTGCAGTTAGAAGAGGGACATTGGAAAACACTGATGATTGCATGCTGGATGGACTGAGACAGTGGCATGATGGGATATCATCAGCACATTTGATTCTGAGTACCGTAGGCTGAGATCTTTGGAGAGATATGAATGCTTACGACAGCTGGCAAGGCACATGATAATGATGAATGCACGAGTCTAGTCAGTGAGGCATCAGCCAATGACTAGAGGTTCCATAAGCTTGTCCTCAAAACGTTTAATCTAAATAACTGATCTTTCTGCTAATCTAATGGCAAAGAGAACACCACGTGGAGTTCAGTCCATTGTAGCAGGATACATCGGCCTAGATCATATATCAGCTTAGATCACACTTCAGCTTAGATCATACATAACCTTAAATCACACATCAGCTTAGATCATACTTCAGCTTAGATCATACATCACCTTAAATCACACAGCTTAGATCATACTTCAGCTTAGATCATACATCACCTTAAATCACACATCAGCTTAGATCATACTTCAGCCTAGATCATACATAACCTTAAATCACACATCAGCTTAGATCATACGTCAGCTTAAATCACACATCAGCTTAGATCATACGTCAGCTTAGAACATGCATCAGTTTATATCATCATAGCCTTAGATCATACATCATCTTAGATCACACATCAGCTTAGATCACACATCAGCTTAGATCATACATCACCTTAAATTACACATAAGCTTAGATCATACTTCAGCTTAGAACATGCATCCGTTTATATCATCATAGCCTTAGATCATACATCATCTTAGATCACACATCAGCTTAGATCATACATCAGCTTAGATCATGCATCAGCTTAGAACATCCATCAGCTTAGATCATACATCAGCCTAGATGATACACCATCTTATATCATCACGAACTTAGATCATACATCAGCTTATATCATCATTAACTTAGATCATACATCAGCCTAGATCATACACCAACTTATTGATTGATTTATTGATTTAGGAACCGACATCACAGAATTTGGGGCAATCCTATAAGCGCTCCGTCCCCATCCTCAGCAGCCAGCGAAGAGTTCCAACACCAATAGTACCAGTAGCAATCTGATTATATGCCCGTCTCGCCTTTCCTCTGAGCGTCGAGCCTTGGTCAGATCCCCTCTCATTCTTGCCAGACCATGGTGATCCATTTGCTCCCCCGAGGTGTATGCGTGCTCCCACAAGTCCGCAACCACGTCTGCCTTGTCATGCATCAATACTCCACCAAGTTCTGCAGAGCCAGCCAATCTGTCCGCCTGTTCATTCCCCAGCACACCGGCATGCCGCGGAGAAAAGATCCAGGCGATGCTTGCCACCTGTGATCTCCTAAGCGAAGCAAGCCACTCTGCCCGAAGCTTGCCTGTCCTCACCTTCCTCAGCATGCATTCTGAGTCAGTTACAATCACGATGTGTGTGTGTATGTATCGTACTCTCCATCCAGTGGAAAGCTGCACTGACCGCCTCCACCTCCATTCTTTAGCTAGATGTGGTATCATATGCCATGCTCTCCTGCACCAAACGTTGACCATTAGCTTTTGCTAAGAACCCCAGGCACTTCGCCTACCTCTCAACACCGACCCATCTGTGTAGATAATCACATCACCCGAGCGAGCATTATCCTGAATTATTTGCTGGATTTCCACTTCCGTGGCCCCTGCTGGCCACTCCCTGCACTCCCGGCTCAATGTTATTAAAACTCTGCACAAGTCTGACTGCTCCGCTGACAGTCTGACCCACTCCTCTTCTCATCTTCCAAGATGCATGCCTGTCTGATCGTATTCTTCACCTGAGCCATCCATAATTTTCCTCTGATCAGTCGCTGACCCTTAACGGCATCCAGCGCCTCATGGAACGGGTGATCTGTGTCTGCAGCTACTCTGAGGTATGCCATCGCCTGCATCACCTTGAGCCTACTAGCAACAGTCGACAGACACTACTGGGGACTGCCACAGGGATCCGCAATCTCACCGGTGCTCTTTAACGTGTATATGAGCAAGATTGCAAACCTAGAAGCACCAGGGGTTGGAAGGATACTAACATTTGCAGATAATATTCTTTCATACAGGCAGGGGAGAGATAGGGAGCAAACAGCCCAGGAGCTACAGGCGACAGTAGACAAAGTGATTGACTGGTGCACTGAAATGACTGCTGTCATCCACCCGGAAAAGGCGGCTGTTTTGTGGTGCTCTCTGGATAACAGGATTGTGAGAGCTGATGTCCCAAGCCTCGCGATAGATGGTAGAAGCGTCAACAGAGTGAACAAACTGAAGTATCTGGGAATCACATTTGACAGAAGTCTGTCCTACTCGGATCATGTGGAGGCGGTTGTGATAAGATCTCGAAAGGGACTCAATGCACTTAAAACTATGGCTGCAATGGACACAGAGCAGAGAATGCTTTTCACACTATACCAGCACTTGATCCTCTCAGTGATTGATTATGGACTAGGACTGCTCACTGTCTCAAAGAGTCAGCTGGTGAAATTAGAGCGCATACAGAACGAAGCTATGGGAGTCATTCTGGGATGCACCAGAGACACCATCTTATATCATCATGAACTTAGATCATACATCAGCTTATATCATCATGAACTTAGATCATACATCAGCTTATATCATCATGAACTTAGATCATACATCAGCTTATATCATCATGAACTTAGATCATACATCATCTTATATCATCATGAACTTAGATCATACATCAGCCTAGATCATACATGAGCTTAGATCATACGTCAGCCTAGATCATACCTGAACTTAGATAATACATCAACCTAGATCATACATCAGCTTAAGTCATCATGAACTTAGAACATATATTAGCTTATAATTCAGTGTTTCCCAACCTTTTTTGTACCATGCCCCACTTAAGCCTTTCTAAAATTCATATTGCCCCCCTCCCCCGCCCCCCCCCCCCTACATATACATTATTTTTAATATTCAAAAATTGAAATGTTCACTAAAGAAACTTGAATGATAAGTTTTAGGAAGAAATCACTAGGAAATTATTGAGCAAACACAGTAAGTAAATTTTCAAAACATATAATGGAGAACTGAAATTCAAGTACAAAATAATTTTAATGAAAGATTTTTCTATATTATTTTAATTATTAGTAATTATTTATTATTTAAATTTAGTGAGATCCTTGCGCTTGATGCTTGCTGCAAAGAGATCTTATGTCAGGTTCCAATTTAGTTAACTTCAGTCTCAAGTCTCCCCGTTTTGTAATATTCAGCCGATTTCTTCCATTTTCGAATTGCCCCCCTTAACAGTCAAATTGCCCCCCTGTGGGGCGTGGGCCCCACGTTGGGAAACACTGGCTTATATCATACATCAGCATAGATCATACATCAGCTTAAGTCATCATGAACTTAGAACATATATTAGCTTATATCATACATCAGCATAGATCATACCTGAGCACATTAATCATGTATCTTCTCCATCTTTCTTTCACTATATATTGATTGCCTATAGCTGCAATATGTGCCTGCTTGATTACACAGACATATCTGTTCATAACCAATACCTGGTATATTCATAAAGATACTAATTATTTACTTTATTATGTTTTAGAAATACACTCTTGGTCTCCAGGGAGTCCTAACAACTCCATACCAGAGCATTCACAAAAGTGGACATATGACAGCATAGACATAAAGGTTGTGAAACAAGAACTATCAGATGTTCCATATGAGAACAGGGGTCACAGATTCGGTAAAATGGTAGACATAGCTGGGGGTAGCATCATTCAAGAAATGACAGAACACAGCAACTCAGAATCAAGAATGGTTGAGAACAGTTGTAAGGCATCAATAAAATATGAAAATTGTTGTCAAATGTCAGAAAATGTGTCTTCTGTGATTGATACTAACAATGAACTACCTCTGGCTATTGAGAATTGTCAGCAACAAAATAAGGAAACACAAGAAAAACATACACAGAGCTTTGCAGAGTCTCTTGATGACATTTTTGATTATGTCAGTTATAGCTCTCAAAGAACTCACACAGGAGACTTGTCTGATGTTTCTAGTCCAAATGTTTGTGTAGACACATATAAGAGAACACATACTGAAGGGATGTTAAACAAATGTAATGAATGGGATGGTCTTTTGATTCAAGATGACCAGCAAAAGTGTCAAAAGATCATGAATCATAAGAGAATACATGCAGGGGAGAAATCTTACAAATTTGATGATTGTGGTGCTTCTTTTACAACAACTGACTGTCTGAGGAAACATAAGAGAACACGTACAGCAGAGAACACATACAAGTGTGATGTTTGTGGTGCTTCTTTTGCTCAAGGTGGCAACCTGAAGACTCACAAGAGAACGCACACAGGAGAAAAATTATGCAAATGTGATATTTGTGGTGCTTCTTTTGCTGAAGGTGGCAACCTGAAGACTCACAAGAGAACACATACAGGAGAGAAACCTTACAAGTGTGATGATTGTGGTGCTTCTTTTACTACAACTGGCAGTTTGATGAAACATAAGAAAACACATACAGAAGAGAAACCTTACAAGTGTGATGTTTGTGGTGCTTCTTTTGCTGAAGGTGGCAACCTGAAGACTCACAAGAGAACGCACACAGGAGAAAAACCATACAAATGTGATGATTGTGGTGCTTGTTTTACTAAAGCCGACAATCTGAAGTCTCACAAGAGAAGACATACAGGAGAGAAACCTTACAAGTGTGATGTTTGTGGTGCTTCTTTTACTACAACTAGCAACCTCATGCAACATAACAGAACACATACAGGAGAAAAACCTTACAAATGTGATGTTTGTGGTGCTTCTTTTGTTGAAGGTGGCAACCTGAAGACTCACAAGAGAATGCACACAGGAGAAAAACCATACAAATGTGATGATTGTGGTGCTTGTTTTACTAAAGCCGACAAGCTGAAGTCTCACAAGAGAAGACATACAGGAGAGAAACCTTACAAGTGTAATGTTTGTGGTGCTTCTTTTACTAAAACTGGCAACCTAATGCAACATAACAGAACACATACAGGAGAAAAACCTTACAAATGTGATGTTTGTGGTGCTTCTTTTGCTGAAGGTGGCAACCTGAAGACTCACAAGAGAACGCACACAGGAGAAAAACCATACAAATGTGATGATTGTGGTGCTTGTTTTACTAAAGCCGACAATCTGAAGACTCACAAGAGAAGACATACAGGAGAGAAACCTTACAAGTGTGATGTTTGTGGTGCTTCTTTTACTCATGCTGGCCACATGAAGACTCACAAGAGAACACATACAGGAGAGAAACCTTACAAGTGTAATGTTTGTGGTGCTTCTTTTACTACAACTAGCATCTTGATGCAACATAACAGAACACATACAGGAGAGAAACCTTACAAGTGTGATGATTGTGGTGCTTCTTTTACTACAATTGGCAGTCTGGTGAAGCATAAGAGAACACATACAGGAGAGAAACCTTACAAGTGTGATGTTTGTGGTGCTTCTTTTACTACAACTAGCAACCTAATGCAACATAACAGAACACATACAGGAGAGAAACCTTACAAGTGTGATTATTGTGGTGCTTCTTTTACTACAACTGGCAGTATGGTGAAGCATAAGAGAAGACATACAGGAGAGAAACCTTACAAATGTGATGTTTGTGGTGCTTCTTTTGCTGAAGGTGGCAACCTGAAGACTCACAAGAGAACGCACACAGGAGAAAAACCATACAAATGTGATGATTGTGGTGCTTGTTTTACTAAAGCCGACAATCTGAAGACTCACAAGAGAAGACATACAGGAGAGAAACCTTACAAGTGTGATGTTTGTGGTGCTTCTTTTACTACAACTAGCAGCCTGATGCAACATAACAGAACACATACAGGACAGAAACCTTACAAGTGTGATGATTGTGGTGCTTCTTTTACTACAATTGGCAGTCTGGTGAAGCATAAGAGAACACATACAGGAGAGAAACCTTACAAGTGCGATGTTTGTGGTGCTTCTTTTACTCAAGATGACCACCTGAAGACTCACAACAGAACACATACAGGAGAGAAACCTTACAAGTGTGATGATTGTGGTGGTGCTTTTACTACAATTGGCAGTCTGGTGAAGCATAAGAGAACACATACAGGAGAGAAACCTTACAAGTGCGATGTTTGTGGTGCTTCTTTTACTCAAGATGGCCACCTGAAGACTCACAACAGAACACATACAGGAGAGAAACCTTACAAGTGTGATGTTTGTGATGCTTCTTTTGCTAGAGGTGACCACCTGAAGACTCACAAGAGAACACATACAAGAGAGAAACCTTACAAGGGTGATGATTGTAATGCTTTAGTTTACTCAGACTTGTAATATGAAGAGATATATGACTGTGTCATCATCATTTGCTCTGCCAACTACTATAGGTGTTCATGTATCTCCTCAGAACTCGGTCCCTTTTTCAGGATCAGCTCTGCTGATAATACTTCTCAATGTCACCATAAACCCATCCATCATCATCTCATTGAGTCTGCCCATGTGTCTTTTTCCCACTGCTCTTTCCAGTCATCACAATGCTTTCTTACCCTTCTCTTCTCATCAATCAATCAATCAATCATGTGCCATGCCGGAAAGCGTGGGCGGTCATGATTCGCCATTTCACTCGATCACCAGAGTCGTGGATCAGCTCAGTGTTCCTGTCTCGTCCATGCCATGTGGCCAAGCCATCCAGGTATTTTCCTCTCGGTCTTCCTCTTGGTCTATTCCCCTCGATCTTGCCAGCTGTCACCAAGTTCTCCAGTCCATTTCTTCTCATAACATGTCCAGCAAATTTTGACTGTCTACGTCTAATTTCTCTAATAAATCTACGATTTTCATTTGTCTCTTGTAGTACTTGGTCATTGGTTTTTCTATCTGTCCATGGTATTCTTTGCATTTTCCTCAGAAACCACATTTCTGCAGCCATCAGATGTTTTTCAGCTTGACTGCACATTGTCCAAGTTTCACATCCATACAAAAGAACAGGCTCTATGTATCCCCTCAACACTCTTTTTCTCGTTTCAATTGACATCATTTTATTGGTCAGAATGTTTTTCATCTTGCTAAAGGCTACCTTCGCAATGGCGATTCTTGTTCTAATCTCTTCAAGGCATCTGCCATCAGATGTTATGACTGTTCCGAGATAATTGAACCGATTCACTTGCTGAAGAATATTCCCATTTACTTGTATATTACATTGTGGTACTTCGTTCTTCCTAGTGACGACCATAACCTGTGTCTTCCTACAATTTAATTCTAACCCCAGTTGTTCCCCGTGTGCAACACCCGCATCTACTAAATGTTGCAGGTCCTGTTCATTGTCCGCAATCAAGACTGTATCATCTGCATATCTAATGTTATTGATGTATCTTCCTCCAATATTGATTCCTTCCTTATCTTCTATATTTCTGAAAATATTTTCACTGTACAGGGAAAAAAAGATCTGGAGACATTACACATCCCTGTCTCATACCTCTTTTAATAGGCTGATATTGACCTACATCATTATCAATTATGATGGCAGCTTGTTGTTTCCAATATGTTTTTACAAGTCTAAGGTTGTTTCCATCAATTTGTAGATCTTCACGAATCCTTATCATGTCGACATATCTCACTTTATCGAAAGCCTTTGTGTAGTCAATGAAGCAAAGATTCTTTGTTTACTTCTATAGAACGTTCAATTACTGTTCTCTGTACATACACAGCATTTACTGTAGTAGCATAAGACAGGCTCAAGGATGCGGTTTTTTGCGGAGGAAATCAATAGTCCTCTGCAAAGGGCGATACTTTCTGATAACGCTAAGGGGCGATAGCTAGGTCGTATCTAAGGGAGATAATTCTAAGAAAAGATAATTCTTATGTTTCTAAGGGCAGATAACTATTTAGTGGGTGTATAATATTTTCATTAATTATATAACAAAATAAAATAAATAAACATGAAAACAAAAAAATAAGAAGACTGCGTGTGGGGTGGGAATGGAGAGTAGGTGGGCGGGCGCGTGGGGTGCGACTAGACGGTTTATGTTTAAACACTATCATCATACAGGTTACAAATGAAAACCTTAAAAAGTAAAGATGACCGGTGATATTGATTGTAGTTGGTATGGTGTAGTATTTGGTGAGAAGGGGTGGGTTGCAATTATTAGTGAGCTGTAGAGTGTCGTATTGGTTTAGACACTATCATCATACAGGTTACAAATGAAAACTTAAAAAATGTAATGTGATCGGTATTATTGATTGTAGTGGGTATGGCTTAGTGAAATTAGTTGCTAAGGGGTGGATGGTGGTTATTAGTGGCCTGTAGCGTGTCGTATTGGTGTAGACCTATCAACATAAGGTTACAAATGAAAACCTTAAAAAGTAAAGATGGTCAGTATTATTGGATGTAGTGGGTATGGTTTAGTGAAATTCGTTGTTAAGGGTGGGTGGCAGTTGTTAGCTGTCTGTAGAGGGTCATAATGGTTTAAACACTATCATCATATGGGGTACAAATAAAAATCTTAAATAAGTAAAGATGGCCGGTAGTATTGGCAGTACTTTGTATGGCTTAGTGAAATTCGTTGTTAAGGACGGACCACGTGTTTCTCTGTGTCTGTCTACCTGTCTGTCTACCTATCTATATGGCAGGCTGTATGAGTATTTGATCGTGTGTCTATCTGCTTATTTGTCGTTGGGCTCTTGTGTCTCTGTATGTGCATACTGCTCTGCTATCTCTCTGTCCGTTTGACATTTTGTCCACCAGTCTATGTGACTGTGTATGACTATAGGTGACTGATCACTCTAAGGCCTACAATGGTACTAAAACGCCCGGCAACATGTAAACATATCAGCACGAGAGCGTGTGTATCACTGGGTGCATATGTGATGCCATTGCGAGCATTTGACATAAGTATCATATATGTTTGAATGTTAGTATTATGACATGTGGCTGCACATCGTCATTTCAGGAGCCTGAACCGAACCTGAAATTATATCTTATATGTTCTTATGTGTCATCACAACAACCATTAAGAAGATGGATTTTCAAATCTCGTGAATGAAGCTACTTAACTGCTTCGGGTTTTGTATATTTAAAACAAACTTTACTTACTAAAAGTAATAGTATATACGAGGTAATATTTAAATAATAGAAGTTTAAAAGTGAAAAGTAAAGATTGCAGCACAGATTAAGAGGTCGACATATCGACAACTTTGACGCACAGATTCGGTCGTCAGAAGCCTTGGGTTTTCCCCACTATATATCTAATGAAAAGTGGTCGACTGTGTATTATAATGGTGGTTATTGCTGTCTGTAGTGGATGCGACTGAAACACTATCATCATATCACTGACGATGTGTTAGAGATACAAAACTTGTCCTCAGGATGTGTGATGGTGTACAACAAGGCATATGATCACATGTCTAAGGGTTACAACCTGACTACGTGCTCACTGGCTACAACCAGTCAAAGATGGTGGTGCTTCCTGTTACATAATGACACAACTAGACCACATGCTCTCTGGCTCAAGCTGGTCAAAGATGGTGAGGGCATCCAATGACACATGGTTAAATGGCTCAACCAGACCACGTGCTCACTGTCTAAAGCCGGTCAAAGAATTGGTGCTTCCTGTCACATGTATAGGGGCACAACCATACCACGTGGGTCATAGTTACAGCCGCCCAAAGATGGCATTGCATTTGATCAAATATGTAATGGTACATCCAAGACACGGGCTCACTGGCTAAAACCAGTCAAAGATGGCCCTACTTCTGATCACATGCATAATGGTACAGCCAGTACACATGGCCAGACTCAACCGGTCAAAGATGGCGATGCATCCAGTGACATTCATAACAAGACACGTGGCTAACGACTCAACCAGTCAAAGATGGCTTCACTTAAGCACTCTTGACAGGGACAATGATCTGAGGAACGTGAACTGTTCCATGACGTTTTACAGATCTTGGTGGTACAATGGCTGTTACCGTGCCAATTTGAACGGAGCCTGGACAAAACAGACAACACAGGTATTGCTTGGTTTTTTACGAGTAGTTTACATGACAACCGGATGCCGCTGACATTTACAGAGATGAAGGTCAGATAAGTAGAGGACACCATATGGTAACATGGCTGCGTATAGTTAGATCTACCAGAGACTATGTAGTTTACATAATTTTAGTTTAAATAGTTAATAGCCGGTTCAACCGGTTGAATTACATTTGGTACCTATAGTGTTCTTATTATTTCTGGTAATTAAATTTTTATTAGTTTGTTCATAATTATTGAGCAATTCTGATACTCATGAGAAGTTTTTCATTTTCATCAGGTTTTTTTCGATTCTGTATTCTGTATATTAAATATTTTCTTTTCCGTTTGCGCAGTTGAAGGTAGAACTATTCACACATTTTAAATTATTTTCATTTTACTGTAAATTTGTAGTTCTCTAAATAAGGGCTGTTGAAGGTAGAACTTTTGGTAATGTATGTTTAATTCACCCCAACCAAATAAGCAACTCTTACAAGACCTCATTTGCATCGGTCCAGCAATCCCTTGCGGTTAAGTATTCGGTAGAGTGCTGGACCGATCGATGGATGTTTTGTTAGTTTTTGGGCCCGTAGAGCCTTCACTGACGTCGAAGTACTCCGACGACAGTACACCAGTGAGGGAAATATGGGCCCATAATTCCGACGACAGTGAGGGCGCTGGGGGCCCAAATACTAACAAAACATCCATCGATCGGTCCAGCAGTTCACTGAACACTTAATCCTTTGCTGACCAACTTCGACGCTCAACGAATATCTGGTTATATGCCTTGGTGACCAACTTCGACGGTCGACGAATTAGCGACATGCGGATTTCAAACAGACGGCCTTATCGATAGCCACGGAATCAGGCGTCATCCAGTTGTTTCCCTTATTCCAAAATGGCTGCGCCCATGGTTAAAAGTGTTTGCAGCCGTAACTAGCTTGTTTTTTTTTAAAAATTCATTAATTTGGGTCCCAAGTGAATATTCAGCATTTTCACCATGCCTGAGGATGAACACCAGGCTCGTAATATAGAGTATTCTGACTCTGCCAGCGAAATTGAAGCTGAAAACGATGTTTCCTAGATAAGTAGAGACACATAGGTGAATATTAGTGTAAATAAAAGTTGCGTTAACGATGTTGAAGTTGATGATGGAGGTCATGAAGGTACCTCTGAAGAAAGTAGTGGGCGTGGCACAAGAGACCAGAACATTTCTACAGCTGAAAATTCTGTTTAGAAATGGAGAAAGGCTCTTCAAAACGAACTTATTGAGCTTGGCAATCTTCCATACAAAGAACAGGGTGTCAGACACAACTGGGTTTATGTCCATTGATTTTTTCAAGCTTTTTTCCCCTGACACTACACTGCCATAGGTCTGATCACGTGTGAAGTCAACATGTATGGTGAAAATCACCTCTCTCAGTACACAGGAAATGCCAAGTACAAAAAGCTTACTTGGGATCATACTGATGCAGTTGAAATTTCTGCATTCATAGGGCTTCAGATTGCCATGGGAATGTGTTGTAAACCAGCAGTTTCAGACTACTGGTCTAAGAATTTTTGGCTGAATGAAACAGCATATTCGAAGGCCATGAGTTAGAAGAACAGATACCAACAGCTTCACAGAAATGATGGATATGGTTCTAAAGGACATATTCTCTATTGTGACAGCTTTTATTCAAGCCCAACTTTATTTCAAGAACTGAAAGAAATGCAGACTGGTGCATGTGGAACAGTGTGTCAAAATAGAAAACATTTTCCTGATATGTTGAAGAAAAAACAACTGAAACTGAAAAAGGCAGATCATCCTGTGTTTTGTGTTACAGAAGATAATTGCATGTTGGCCGTTACCTGGCATGACACTAAGAGAGTGACCCTGATATCTACAGTTCACTCCAATGATGTTATGGAAAAGACAGTCAGGAAAAGGGGAATTCCAGAGGGCAGAATAATAAGCAAGCCAGTGCTTGCAGAAAAATACAATAAAAGTATGGGCGGTGTCGATCACTTCGGCCAACTGAGTGCAAGCTACCCCTTTCTACATAGATCATATAAATGGTACCTGCCATTATATCATTGTCTAGTTGAAACTGCTCTGGTCAATGGGCATATAATCTACAACACTGCCAACTCTACAAATAAGATCACTGCAAAGAAGTTTAGGCAGGATGTCAGTCTTGCTCTTATTGGACCTGCTGTTCTTCGGCGCAATGCAACACCTTCAAGACCACAAGTCACAACATCACGACTTACTGAGCGCCATTTTATTCAAAAGTATGAAAGACCAAGGTACAAACCAGACTGTAAAGTGTGTAAGGCTGCAGGTAAAAGAAGCCAGACTTGCATGTACTGCCCAGATTGCAATACACCTCTATGCCTGACACCATGTTTCAAGCTATACCACACGGTTGAGGATTATCAACGTTCCAGACAAAGACTCTTGCAGAGGTCTACAGCTACAACTTCAACCCCAAGTAATGAAGGAGACAGCTCAGACTTCAACTAGAGGTTAGAATTTACAAATACTTTTTCTTCTTCTGCGCTCATCTTTTTTCTTTTTTTGGACTTGATTGCGTTGTGCCTGTTTACAGCAGAGCTGTGTTCTTGCGCTGTTAGGCCGACACATCCAACTTCTGCGAGCATTTGTTGAGTGGGTTAACCTTATATACCCAAATACCCAATATATATATAAATATAACCAAATACTAATTACTAATATCACAGACACAACACACCAAACAAAAACCACAACACAGTGTAGAAATGAAAAATTTTTATTTTTCATTTTCCAAGATGGCCGTCATGATCATGTGACAAATTTGCATAAAACATATATATTTATGCCTAACAACCATTCATAACAGTGCTCTGAGAATTTCAACACCCTACGTTTAATTTTAAATTTTTAGTGAATTTAATTTGAAAACCAGTCATGTTTTCAAAAATCCGCAAACACCCTTGGTAATCGGAGACAATAATGCTCCGGATTGTTGGTCAACAAAGTGTTCCGTGTAAATTAGTGCTCATATTGAGCTTATTTTATTCATTGCCAACCATGTTGCTAACATTTTATAGCTTTTACTTTGAAAACATTCACTAAAAAATATGAAAAGATGATGGTTTTAAAACATCATCTAATTATTCTATAAATAGCCATACAAATTCAAGATGGCCGTCATGATCATGTGACAAATTTGCATAAAACATATATATTTATGCATAACAACCATTCATAACAGTGCTCTGAAAATTTCAACATCCTACTTTCGTTTTTAAATTTTTAGTGAATTTAATTTAAAAACTAGTCATTTTTTTAAAAATCCGCAAACACCCTTGGTAATCGGAGACAATAATGCTTCGGATTGTTGGTCAACAAAGTGTTCCGTGTAAATTAGTGCTCATATTGAGCTTATTTTATTCATTGCCAACCATGTTGCTAACATTTTATAGCTTTTACTTTGAAAACATTCACTAAAAAATATGAAAAGATGATGGTTTTAAAACATCATCTAATTATTCTATAAATAGCCATACAAATTCAAGATGGCCGTCATGATCATGTGACAAATTTGCATAAAACATATATATTTATGCATAACAACCATTCATAACAGTGCTCTGAAAATTTCAACATCCTACTTTCGTTTTTAAATTTTTAGTGAATTTAATTTAAAAACTAGTCATTTTTTTAAAAATCCGCAAACACCCTTGGTAATCGGAGACAATAATGCTTCGGATTGTTGGTCAACAAAGTGTTCCGTGTAAATTAGTGCTCATATTGAGCTTATTTTATTCATTGCCAACCATGTTGCTAACATTTTATAGCTTTTACTTTGAAAACATTCACTAAAAAATATGAAAAGATGATGGTTTTAAAACATCATCTAATTATTCTATAAATAGCCATACAAATTCAAGATGGCCGTCATGATCATGTGACAAATTTGCATAAAACATATATATTTATGCATAACAACCATTCATAACAGTGCTCTGAAAATTTCAACATCCTACGTTCGTTTTTAAATTTTTAGTGAATTTAATTTGAAAACCAGTCATGTTTTCAAAAATCCGCAAACACCCTTGGTAATGGGAGACAGTAATGCTCCGGATTGCTGGTCAGCAAAGTGTTAACCTTTAAATTATGTGTATTTTGCTTTTAGTTCTCTATATAAGGGTGTTTATCCTACAATGTAAACAAATATTGCCACACTAATAAAAGTCTAACTACACAATGGTTGTGTGTGGTGTCTACTTCGGCATGGATGTTAATATTAGACGTTGGGTGTGTTAATGTTTGATGTTGAGTGTGTTAGTGTTGGACACTGGGTGTGTTAATGTTGGACACTGAGTGTTTTAATGTTAGACATAGGATAATACAACAGTGAAGAATCTGGAAATATTGATGCTTTTATTCAGAAGAGGAATGTGAGAGTGGCATGGGCAGAGGGAGAAAATAAGCGAGTTAATATCAAGAGGCACCACTTCATTGCACAGCGTTCTATCCCACATCACGCGGTCTTCTTTCTGGAAAGAGTTAGTTAGTTAGCCGACAGATCATACTTATTGCACATCGAACCATTCAGTCCATAGGTCCTCGGATCCCCTCATCGGTAAATCCCGCAGAGTGTAACTGCTCACAACACCAGTCCCATGTTGGTTTATTAATCTTCTTTGGATTCCGGCGTAGTGATTTTGTCTAGCCACGCCTTTTTTAATTTTCTTGCAGTCTGATCTGGTTGTAGATTTACACTGATCACTTGGTTATCGCAAACGTCTTAATTCTCGTAGAGCATTCAGTATATCAGCCTAGTCCATGATTCGTCCGCACTTCACTGAAGAAGAAGAGGAGGAGGAGGAGGCGAAGGAAGAAGAAGAAGATGAGGAGGAAGCGAAGGAAAAAGAAGAATGAGAAGAGTCCTTCTGTATCACCTCCTCAGATGTTCACTCAGGCGAGGGTGGGGGAGGAGTGGTAATTTTTTCTTTCAAGCCGCCGTCTCTGACGATGAAAAGGGAAATAATCTAAATCAAGAGGGAACATTCTTCCCGGTTGTCGCCCTTGTTGAGCGGTAATTATTCGTGACACCGATCTCGACAAACATTCCCTTGGATGGATTCACTTCGCCACCTCACCTGTGATCAAACGCCAGGTGTCCTTCTATTTTTAGCTTGTTTACAACTTCAGCCGTTGACAATTTTTCACAATGAGAAGGAGCAAAGTGGAGAATTGTTAGTTCTAGAAATCAGGATGTGTCAATCCCTGTATTGGTTTTGCAGGATGTTTCTCGCTGAACAGAATATATTATGTTACAAACTGGAACCGTCAGCGCTCAATATTCTAACAATAAATGTGACCAAGAATTTTAAATATTTCAGTTAAAGTATTATCCTTTTATTCCCTTCATATAATGTTTCACACTGCAGTATGCACTTGACATGATGCCGAGGAATGTGCTAGGCAATAAATCGTTGAACCAGTGTTGCCATTTTGACGCTTTTCGCACTAAATTTGGTGCTTGTTCATGTCATGTAGTGCCAATATTTTGCATTTAGCTCGGCCGCACTAATTTGGTGCTTCACAATTTTTGGGGGTGCTTTTTAGTGCTTTTAAAGCCGAATTTGAACTGAAGCGAGGGCGTAAAACAGTCTTAGTACATTACCGTGCAATATTCAAGTAATTTAACTCTCTTTAATACGATTTAGTTGAAGTGAGTGACTGCAACTTGCAGGCAATATGCAATGCGTTAAAAGATTGCTTAAACAAGAATGGACTTGCAAAGACTAGTTGCACTCGCCACTGACAATGCATCTATCATGACAGGTGTAAACAATGGAGTATATACAAAATTAAAATCCGTAGTTCCTCATCTGGTACTAGTTAGGTGTGTATGTCATTCCCTTCAGCTGGCAGTGTCACAGGCTGCAGCTGCTTGTCTGCCCAAGAACAGAGTTCATGATTAGAGAAACATATAACTGGTTTTCTCACTCAAGTCTTCGTCAAGCAAAGTACAGGGAGCTTTTTTGCTTTATTAAATGATGGACAACATCCGCTGAAGGTTGTTCAATTAAGCCAGACACGATGGATGTCCATTCAATCTGCCATTGTCAGAATATTGCTGCAGTGGGTCGAGCTCAGAACTCATTTTAATAGAGCAAGACTCAACGAGCGCTGTTATACAGCAGACCTTCTACATTCTATGTTTAGCGACATGAAAATCTATGTGTATCTCATATTTCTCAAGCATATTCTAGGAAAAGTTCAAAGTGTGAATAAGAAATTCGAAGCAGATATACAGGATCCAATAAAACTACTCAGCGATCTTGTCCAACTTACTGATTCTATCAGTTCAAACATTGTTATTCCGGGGGGGGGGGGGGGGGGGGGTAACAGAAAGTGATGCTATTCAAGATTATTTAGATAGTAATCCCAATCTAGGTTATGAGTTTGAGAAAGAAATAGCAGGCTACACATCCCTGTCGCTCACCTTTCGTAATAGATTGACGTACTTCATCATCAAACCCTATGTCAGTTTGTTGCGTCCAATATACGTTTTGTTTTTTTCATAAGTCTAATGTTTTCCCCATCAATTTCCAGATCTTCAAGCATATCTATCATGTTGACATGTCTTACTTTATCGAAATTCTTTATGCAGTCAATAAAGCAAAGATGTATATCTTTGTTTACTTCTATAGAACGTTCAATTACTGTTTGTAGCATATACACAGCATTTACTGTGCCCTTGCCTTCTACAAACCCACATTGTTCTTCTCCAATTTCGGGTTGTATTTTCTTCCTCACTGTTTGCATGCTAATTCTTAGCAAAATATTCGTGATGTGACTCATTATACTAATTGTTCGATGTTGATCACATTCCAAGACTCCCGATTTCTTTGGGATTGCAATAAATACAGTATTTCTTAATTCAGGAGGGATATCTCGAGTATTATATATTGTGGTCAGCAGTCTGGTGACTTGATCTATTCCAATTCTTCTAAGGCATTGATCATTTCGGTTGTGATGTTATCTGAACTGGGGGTCTTGCCAGTTTTCATATGGTTAAGAACATTGCGAACCTCCATCTTCAAAATTGGCTTTCCTTCATTAATAATTCGAACATCATACTGTTCATCTCTGTTATCATCATAAAGAAGTCATAGCTATGTTTAAACCAAACAGATCGAGTCTAAATGAGCAAGTAAAGTAAATGAAATTTTGTGGCAAGTGCAAAAGTTCAAATATCTAGACATGTGGATAACATCAGATGAAAGATGCATTCCAGAGTTATAGTCGAATATGACAAGCAAAAGCTTCGTTTTATCAAACGAAAACTATGTTATGTAATACGTCCTTGACATTGGAAATTAGAAAAATAACATTTGCAAGTTACATTGAACAATTTCTAACATATGGCTGCACATCATGGAGAATTATTCAAGCAAACAAGAATCCCCGGTGGATTTCGAGATATTTTGGGGCCACATTAGGAGAAGACGTATACTGGATCATGTGATAGCTAGAAATATTTGTGGAAAGAGAGATATAGGAAGACAGCGAGATACAATTCTTGACAATATTGTGTCATATCACGGGGGGGGGGGGGGGGAGGCGGAGGAAATCATCACACAGTTGATCCATGTGATCCATGCCGTTGGAGATCGCAAGATGTGAAGACGCTTGATCGACCACGCCAGACAGCAGGGAACTTGATGACGATCCCTTTCTTTAATTCCCAATATTTCTTTTCTTCCGCCTGCCACATTACAATGACTTGTGTCTTATTATTCAAGGTGATGTCATTTTTCTTTCGCTGTTCTGATATTTCTTTTTTTATTTTCCCTTGACTGGCTACCAAGATGCTGCCAAGGCATAATGTTTGTTGTTTATGTTATAACCATCAACTATACAAACATTAGCATACTTCCTATAGACAAATTCATATTTATAGTCTCTCTCAATAACAAAAACATCACAAGACTTCACGCTCATCTTGATGCACTAAAATGTCCCTACATGGTTGCTATTTCTTACTGCTGCTGCTTGTTGCTTTTATAGGGTGTAATTTTAATGACTGTGCAGTTGTTGAACATATTGTCATTTCAAGTTTTGTATAGTACCTACTGTGGAGTTCATGCAACACAATGTACATAATAGGTACATACAACACTTGGAACGGCAATATTTTTCAAAAACTGCATAGTCAATATATATATATATATATATATATATATATATATATATATATATATATATATATATATATATATATATATATATATATATATATTTATATATTGTCTGCAAGTAGTATAGACACCATTCTATAAATTAAGGTATAACCACAAACAAAACTACACACCAACCAAAGATCACAGTCAACAATGAAGAAATAAAAAATGTCACAAACTGTGAATATGTTTGCTTCCCAAATAACAACAGCATAAAATGATCGACAGAAATTAGACGCAGGCTGTCCACAGCTCTAGAGAGATTCAACAGCATTAAGAACCTATCGAACAAGTCAAAGTAACAGTGTAGAGAACATGCATCTTTCCTGTGGCAACACATGAATGTGAGTCGCAATCACCAAACACGCAAATTGATTTTTTTTTCTTTTAAAGCTCAAAAGCTCAAACATTACAGGAAAGTTCTTAGAATGTCGTGGATCAAGAAGAAGAAACAATATGAAATTCTACAAGATCTGAACATCGAAGAACATTGGCTCATAAACAGTGTCGTGTCTCAGAATAAATGGCCGCATTAAATGTTAGAGGCTTGGTAAGAACAGAGATAGAAGGCAGGAGTCAGCCGGCACGAAGATGGACACAGGACACTGAAGACACCTTCGGCATGAGAGTACATGGGCAGGGGACACTGTCAGAGATCGAGAGGGTTTCAACAGAGTTATAGCCGAATAGGGCAAGCAAACACTGCATCCTACCAAAGGAAGAACTGTTTATGCATTATGTCCTTGTTTTTGAGAAATAATTCTTGCATCTTACATAGAACCAATTCTAAAAGAAGCTGATCAACTTCATGGTGAATATCAAAGGAAGGCGAACAATTAATCTCGTGTGGGCAAATACTAGGCGACAGGTGTATATAGATAGCTCTAAAAGCTGAGCAACGACTAATCTTGTAAAGTCGACCCTTTCTAGCTTTAAGTTATTGTTGATTTATTTATTCAAAGGTATATGCTAGAATGGCCAACTATGCACTTGGATAAAGTATGGCTATGTGTGTGTAGTCAAGTAATTAACACATACCGAAATGGATCAACAGGATTAATAACAAACATTGGTAGCATAGCAAAATCTACACACCAAACATTGCCTGCATCATTAATAGCACACCATATTTGATAGTTTGTTTAACACACACAATAAGTTAATGTTAAAGACGGTTGAGGCCATTGCTATTTATATTCAAAAGACAACTTTGTACAAATAGAAAGGCTTGATGGTTCCTCTGGAGTAAACTAGACAAGCCTAAGAGGGAACATGCTGCATGGGCAACACATGGTCTCTAAATTCAGCCCAGGCTTTGTGCTAAGGAGAGGTATAACTCCATTTTACAAACTATTGTCTGTCAAGACGACCAGGTGTCAGTCAGCACTGGGATGTGATCGTCAAGTCAAGTCATGTCAAGTGAAGATTTGTCATCTCTACATTTATTCTCTATCTTATTTTCTCTCTCTCTCTCTCTCTCTCTCTCTCTCTCTCTCTCTCTCTCTCTCTCTCTCTCTCTCTCTCTCTCTCTCTCTCTCTCCCTCTCTCTTTCTCCCTCTCTCTCTCACTCTCGCTCTCTCTCTCTCTCTGTATCCATCAATCTCGATCTATGTATATATGTCTCATCTCTGTCTATCTCTCTCCCCCCCCCCCCTCTCTCTCTCTCTCTTCCATCTGTCTATCTGTCTCACCCCTCTACCTTCCTATGTCTCTCGCGATTAGCCTGTCTTAACCACTGACATGGCAGCCAACAGTTAATGTTTCCGGACAAGCCTTCCATCACCCGATGGCGTGAGTATCACTTCAAACTTGTCTTCCTGGCCTCTCGTTGGCCTCGCTCATTATCATTTATCAGCAGAGAGATGTAAGAACCCATTGACAATCTTCGTCCTTGACCTACTCCTGAACACAATTGCCCACTTTAATTCCCTACCAGTTTAGAAACTGTCAAGAGTCCGTCCCTGGCACGGGAAGGCCATGTCAAGTAGTCAGTTCAAGTATCTCACACAGTGAGCCCAGCCATTGGTTTGTTCTACACCGGGCAAGTGTGTCTACACAGGTGGATGTCCGCCTGTAGCTACACTTGTATGTAAGATCCGCGTACACCATGAAGTGCCATCTGCTATTGGTCAGTCCAACATCCTCAAGTATGTATACAAATACCAGTGTCCGCCAGTAGCGGCAATATTGTGTCAGGTCTACAGACTGCATGTTGTGTCGTCTGTTTACTGACAAACAAGGACATGTCACTCCAGACCTGCAGTGTGATTATGTGTGTGTTCCTGGCACAGATGGCAGCTGGCACAGGTTGGTCATACTTGATTGGTCATGTGACTGGAATATTTGATATTTATAGTTGATTAAATCTGGTCTGCGAGCCAGGGTGGTCCAGTGGCTAGCACGCTGGCATCTTGGCTCGACAGTCATGTGTTCGAATTCCCTCCAGTGTGGGATTGTTCTTCCTTGACCTCGGAATATTGATCGACAGGGTACTACGACATTTCGTGGGAAGTAAAGGCAGTGGATGTGTTTGCTTCTTCTTCTTCTTCTTCTTCTTCTTCCTTTTCTTCTTCTTCTTCTTCTTCTTCTTCTTCTTCTTCTTCTTCTTCTTCTTCTTCTTCTTCTTCTTCTTCTTCTTCTTCTTCTTCTTCTTCTTCTTCTTCTTCCTTTTCTTCTTCTTCTTCGTTCCTCTATTTTGGAGAGTGCGTCACACCAGGTCATGCATCTCAAAAATCAGTGTGTCCGACCTCGACATTCATCGGTGCCAGGTGTTCTTGTGATCTTGACCTCATAATCATAAGCCAATTAGTGCTGATTGGTTGAACAATAGCACCATATGCCGAAAGAGAATGGAAGAGTGACCAGGGGTGGTTTACTTTACCCAGATGCAGTATACAGTTGTTGTGTAAGAGGAAGACACTTGCAGGTTATAACCCCGCGCTATGGGTTGAGGTGACCAATGATGAAGATGATCAGTGCCAGACCGTCAAACACGACCAGCACTAGAAGTTGATGGGGGATTCAGTGGCGTAGTGGATAGAAACTCGGTCCTGTTGTCGTGGGTTTGATTCCACACCGGAGCCAACATGTAAAAGCGACCTGTGCTCCCAGGTCGACCCAGGCTACAATGGCTCCCAGGACAGGTTTAGGGAAGTAAAGGCGGCCGCCGTCGTACTGAGCACATCACCATGTGTAGGGAAGTAAAGGCGGCCGCCGTCATACTGACCACATCACCATGTGTTTGTGTTGGTTGCCTTTGTACTCTAGCCTAGTCAACACACGTGTTGCTGCTACTACTACTTAGTGCACTCGACTTATTTTGTGTTAGTGTTAGCTGTCCCTATGACCAGTGTCCTTCGCCGTCAGGCCAACCCGTCTCCCACTTCAGAGGTACTTGTGATTTACCTCCCCAAGGCAAGGACGAGAAGTCAACATTTTAGTCAAGCTGGCCCGGCGTGGAGAAAGCTTAATCGTTTTAAACCGCTCACCTGCGCCAATTTCCAGTATGTCCCCACTGTATGCACCCTTGACATAGAGTTCGTCTCGCCTACACTGTGTGGGTTCAAATCTTTGTGTTATTCTGGGTCTGTGCATATTGATTTGGTATCTCTTTATACCCACGGATGTCTGATTGGGAGGCGAGACCCTGTCACAAACACTTTGACAACTATCAACCGCACTGACCCATTAGAAATAGGAACTCACAAACAACTGAACATTCAATTATCTCTCTCTCTCTCTCTCTCTCTCTCTCTCTCTCTCTCTCTCTCTCTCTCTCTCTCTCTCTCTCTCTCTCTCTCTCTCTCTCTCTCCGAATTATTTATTCTTCTTACTTTTAAACTATCGGTTTCAAAATGTCAAAACATGACTCCACCAATCACTGACCTATGTACATGTCTAACAACTTGATTCCCCCAATCACTAACCGATCTCCAAGCCTACAAGTATGATTCCACCAATCACTGGCCTTTTACTAGATTAAAAATATGATTCCACCAATCACTGGCCTTTTACTAGATTAAAAATATGATTCCACCAATCACTGGCCTTTTACTAGATTAAAAATATGATTCCACCAATCACTGGCCTTTCTACTAGATTAAAAATATGATTCCACCAATCACTGGCCTTATGCAGAAATGCGTGGCTGCTGGGCTTCTGGTTGACTGCCACTGCCATCGACGATGAACTGTATTTTCGTGGACTGTGTGGGTGAACATCTAGGAAACATCCAGATGGGAAAATGACTGCAGATTCCATCAGAGATAAACTGGATGTTTCGTGGGGGACTATTGTGTTGACATTCTGGCGGCAGCATTATGCACAGTGTATCTGTGCGGGCTGTTTGTCGAGACTCCTGTCTTTTCCACTTTTCACATTGGGCAGTGGGGAGCGTTATGTGTGATATTCACTGGCACAGGAACGGAGCATAATGGGGAGGACCCGTTGCTGTGAAATTTGAACTGCGACTAACTAACTAACTAACTGGCCTTTCTACTCGAATAAAAATATGAGTCCACCAATCACTGACCTTTTACTAGATTAAAAATATGATGCCACCAATCACTGACCAATCTACAAGTCTAACAATATAATTCCACCAATCATCATAATGCACACCTACATACTCACATTAATACATACATATATACGAGGGTGAGTTAATAAGAAATTCACAAATGGCTGTAGAAAAATAACTAAATATGATGACAACTTGACACCAGTTATTTTTAGACATACATTGTCCCTTTATTTCTCAACATAATTTCCACTAACATTGATGTACTTATCCCATCTTTTTATCAGTCCTCCCAAACCAGTTGCATAGAACTGCGTGCTCTGTTTTCTAAAACACGTTTTCACTTCACCTTCAACTTCGACGATATTCGCGAAATGTCTTTCGCCAAGGTGTTTTGTCAGTGTTTGTGCTGACAAATATTTGTCCCGCAAAGCGGTGCATAACTGGGTAGAACAAGTTACGAGGGCGAGTCAATAAGTAAGTCACACAGTTCTGTGGGATGGCTGGTAAATGAATACAAAGCACGCAGTTCTATGCAGCCAGTTTGGGAGGACTGATAAAACGATGCGATAAGTGCGTCAATGTTGGTGGAAATTATGTTGAGAAATAAAGGGACAATGTATGTAACAAAAACAAAACAATAAACACAAAAAAAAAAAAAAAAAAAAAAGGTGGTTTAAAGTTGTTATCTCATCTCATCTCATCATGCCTCTTGTACCTTGCGGTGTCGAAGTGAAGCATAAACAGCGCCCGCTTATGGGCTTCATGTATCGATATTCCCATGGACTGTTATTCCCTGCGTCCATCGTTCACGTGGTTGGCCTCTTCCTCTGTTTCCCTCTGGTCTGTACATCATTGCTTGTTGTGGTACACTGTTAGTTGGTAGTCTACGTGCATGGCCAAACCATTTGACTTGCTGCCTTCTAATAAAATCTAGTGCAGCTATAACGGCCACTTTAGTCCTGATTTCTTCATTTCTGATCTCTTCTTGACACATTAAGTATTCTTCTTAGGAATCTCATTTCTGTTGTTGTGATTTTTCTTTTCTCTTTTCCAGTCATTGTCCAGGGTTGGCATTGGTAGCATAGAGTTGATAGGAATATTGTGTTGTAAAGTGCTTTCTTAGTAGTTGTTGATACATGTTTGTTCTTTAGTATTGGTGCCATTTATCCAATGAGTTGGTTTGCCTTATTGCATCTATTTTCGATCTCGTCTTCTGATTTGCCATTTAATGATATTATACTTCCTAGGTACTTGAAACTCTTTATTTGTTTCAAGGGATGTTGGTTTAGGTGAATCGTTGTTGTTTTTCTTCTTTAGCTATAGTCATTACCTTTGTTTTACTTGTGCTAATTTTAATGTTATGGCCCCTACACTTTTCGTTTAGACTATTCATGTGGTCTTGTAATTCAGCTTCTGATTTTGCTATTAGTGCTTGGTCGTCCGCAAACTGGAGTTCTCTAATGGTTAGATTTGCAGATGGGTCATCTTCTGTGTTCTCGTCATGAGGTGTTCTTGCGGTCTCTGTTTGGCTGGTTTCTTTACACATGTTGTCTATATATGTTATAAACAAGAGAGGGGACAGGACACAACCTTATCGTACTCCGGATCTTATGGTTAAGGGTTCTGAGTGTCCTCCAGTTGCTCTCACTATGCATTCACTGTTGTTGTATAAGCTTCTACATAGGTTTGTTAGATGTGTACTCAATCCATATTGTTTAAGGATTTCCCACAACGTGTTTCTATTTACTCTATCAAATGTCTTTTCTTGGTCGACAAAGGCGAAGTAAAGTGTTTCATTGAATTCGATTGCATTTTCTATAAGTTGTCTAAGAGCAAAAATGGCATCTGTGCATCCTTTGGTTTTCCTAAATCCAAGTTGTGTTTCGCTTGGCTGGGGTTCTATAATAGTTCGTAATCTTTTCTCAAGAATTTTGCAAAATATTTTCTCAGTATGACTCAACAGTGAAATACCTCTGTATTGTGGGCAGTCTCTGTTGCTGCCTTTGTTTTTCCATGTTATCATGTGTATTTATTATTGTACCGCCATGTGTCACTTACATATTAACTTACGCTCGTAATTTGCACAAACTCTCACAGTCATACATCCACTCTAAAACACACGCAGACACATTGCGTCTCACACACACATATACACTCACATTCACAAACACACTATCAACATTCACTCTTACATGAATATATTCTCGCTCTCGCTCTCTCTCTCTCTCTCTCTCTCTCTCTCTCTCTCTCTCTCTCTCTCTCTCTCTCTCTCTCTCTCTCTCTCTCCCCCCCTCTCTCTCTCTCTCTCTCTCTCTCTCTCTCTTTGTCTCTGTCTCTTTGTCACTGTCTCTCATGAAGATAACACATCAATACAGTGACATGCTCTAGAGCCATGCAGATTTCACAACACTGACCACTCGTTCCAGGTGTCCAGTTTGGGATGGAAAGACATCCGGACAATTACTTCTGCGGACATCTTCAGTGTCTTGCTGACTTCACCCACACTGACCATGACGTGGCCTCGTTTGTAGAAATGACCATCTATGACATCACGCGGGTCAGCTCGGAGCTAAGACTAGCTTCTGTGTCTACATTTGATCCAGACTTGTACGTGGACACGACAAAAAGCAGCTCTATGGGTTGTACCGGCACCATCTCTAGACTGAAGGCAAACCTGACTCTACAGTTACGTCATGACATCGACTGTCTGTATGGAGTTTACAAGTGTCAGCTGGGCTTGGTCACTGTGTCGGGACATTCAGAGGTGCTCACAGAAATCGTGACACCGGAATTCAACCACAGCTACTCCAGAATAGGTAAGTGCTCACGGAAATCGTCACACCAAAATACAACTACAACTACTCCAGAATTGGTAAGTTCTCACAGAAATCGACACACATGAATACAACCACAGTTACTCCAGAATAGGTAAGTGCTCACAAAAATTGTCCAACCAGAACACAATCACATCTACTCTAGAATCGGTAAGTTACTTCGTAGCTCCATCGACAGGTCCCATGAGTCCCGAACATGCAATTCACGCTACGAACAACCGCGGACAGATGTAAAAGCATTCCACACAAAATTCACTGCTCACAGTGTCGCGCCACGCACTCACTCATTAGCATGGCGACGGAAAAATGCACTACCAGTCCAACACAAGGAAAATGCGAATGCAAACCGTAGTCACAAGCTTAAACATTCCAGAGCCCTTAACGGTTTGAATGCCTATCCGCCATATCGGGGACCGGAGAGCGTGTTACTTGTTCTAGTATCACCCTGTTTATTCTTATGTTCATTGATGACCTCTCCTTTCCGTTGATGATTATCATAGTGTTCGTTTTTTTGTTGTTCTTTCTTCCTTCACTGGTAAGCTGGGTTTTGCAATGCGATTGCTAGTTTTTACACATTCCCATTTTGTATTAATTTTCTCCTCAGGATTTTCTCGTCGATATTGTTCCATGCTTTCAAAGATTAGCCTATCATATTTATTTATTGCCTCAACTAGGTATAGTTGACTTATATCTGGTTGTTTCAATGCTGGTATATCATTTTGAGGCGATCTCGACGTCCTTTTACATGATCTGTTAAGTTTTATATGTAATTTTAAAATATAGGTTTGTGGTCAGTGTTGATATCGGCACCAGGGTATGTTTTGGCATTTTTAACATTGTTTTTACATCTAAATACCACTACTTTTATCGTCTCTTTACTTATTCAGTCAGTCTCGTTTGGAAGAAAGGGAGATTTGCTCGCATCAGACGAACAATATCTCCTGGGATGTCTCCGGCGGGCCTATTCCCGGTGGTCGCGGGATCCGCACAAGTCAGGCGGGGAGTCTGACGGTAGTACACGCTTTGCGATTGACAGTTGTGCGCGCCGATGACCTCACCTCTGGATTTGGCTGAACGCCTCTAAGTCGGGTCCCTTGGGTTTCAGGGTCTGGCGACCACTCGCCACCTGCTAGTGGAGGCGAGGTGTCGTAGGATTGACGCTGAGCCGCCAGCGTCTGCAGCCTATCTTGTGCAAGACGTATTGGTTACCCATTCCTCTGGAATACACAAGATTAGGCCGAGAGAGGGAACATGTCGTGTGAGCACCACATGTTTCTCTGAAGCTCTGCCCAGGCGTTGTGATGGAATTTTGGCCACATTCCAACTCACATACTTTGGTCTGTCAAGACTGCAAGGTGCCACTCACTCACATCTATTTCTAATCATAATGTAGTCAGTTTGGTTTCTCCACGGCCTTTCCACACATACAGCTTCTTATGGTTATGTTGGGGAAATGTGTTATAAATAATAAGATGGTTTTCTTCAAAAAACTATCATCCGATCTCCTCTGATGTGTCTGGTTCCTATAACATGTTTCCATACTATCTGCTTATTTTTAATTGTTTCCAACCTTTTCGTTCATGTCTCCCATGACAATTAGGAATGTTGATGATTTTAAGACTTTCAGTGTTTGTTATAGGTCTTCATAATATTCTTCTAGCTGATCATCACTATAATCAGTTGTTGGAGCATACATCTGTAGAATTACCATGTCGATAGGTCTTAACTTAATTTTGAGCAGTACCAGTCTATCTTTCTGTGACCATAATCCACTTATATTTTTCTTTTAATTTAAGTTTGCTAAAACTCATACTCCTAATAGACTACAATGGCTGGGGCATATAGAAAGAATGGAAGATAATAGGGAAAGAAAACTCGCTTACACTCAGGAAATAAATGACCGTAGACCCCGAGGTAGACCAAGAAGACGGTGGAGAGATAATACATGTACAGACCTACAAGCACTTGGAATCAACGACTGGCAAGAGAAGGTCCACCAGAGAGACGAATGGAGACGGATTGTATGTGCAGCAAAGAACCTCATACTCCTCTCTCATGATCATCCCTTCCCGAGTTTATGAATAAATAATCGTCTCTCATTATATAACTATTATTCTATTATCACTATTATTATTATTACATTATAGTATTATATTCTAGTATTATCTGTTTTAGCATTTGTTTGCATTTTTAGAGTTGGTCAGTCTGGTTTCTGTGGACACTAAATATAACAGAACAAATAAATATGATGAGAGAAAACTTTGAGAATATATCGTATTTTTTTTTTTTTTGTAAACAGCTGAGGTACTGAGTCATTTCGAGAGACTGACAGAACTGCTAAACAGCTTCACAATTCGAATAACAGCCCAGATAAACAAATTAACAAGCCAGTCAGATGATCAGACAGCCAAACTTGTGAACCAAACAACACAGCTAAACAGATTGGCACGCCAGTCAGACAATCAGACAGCCCAACTTGTGAACCAAACAATCTTGCTAAACAGATTAGCAAGCCAGTCAGACGATCAGACAGCCAAGATAGACAGATTAGCAAACCAGTCTGACCAACTGGTGGACCAGACAGCTCAACTGGTGGACCAAACAGCCCACTTACACAATATTTCTCAACGATGTGATCAGGACCAGGCCGATCAAAAACACCGCCTAGAAGTAGATGAGAACAGGCTGATGCTCCCTCAAGAAAAACTGGACAAAGTTGAAGAACTGTCAAATCTGAGCATAGAACCAGTTCCGGACCTGGTGAGTGAGCTGTAGTGACTTGTATTACTGTGTGTGAAAGTGGTGACACATCTTTGTGTACGTTTGATTACGTTGTTCGGCGAGGATGTGTAAGTCTTTAGAAAGTTCAGTCGTTTCAGTCATAGACACTCTATCTGGATACATGAAATTGACTGAGGCACATCTAACTTAACATACCAAGGCGATGGCAGGTCTCTTCTGTCAATTACTTTGGAAAACATGGGTGTTTTTTTTTTTTTTTACTCCATGTAAAACAAACAAACCACACCAAACAAGCAATCTGAAAATCCATCAGGAGACACAACAGGACATCACAGTTAAAGATAAGGCGAACCCACTCCGACTTCTGAGGTACTTGTAATTTATGTCACCTTGCCACCAACGCACTGGAAGTTGATGAGTGAGCGCTCTTATTCAAACCTTATGTTATGCGGAATGAAGTTCTCACAGGAACAAATGTTCTAGTTCTAATGGAATGCTTTTATTGGGCTCTAGAATCCTACAAGAGATCAAAGAAGGAGATTCCAGTACAGTTCCCCAATGATATCACACCTGTAGATTATCTCTATGTACATCTCATAGTCACGAATGTATCACGTGTGTGAGTAGCTGTTCTAATAAGTATGAGAGTAGAGTAGCGTACACCTGGAGCAGTGTTGTGCGAGAGTAGAGTAGCGAACGCTTGTACACGCCTGGAGCAGTGTTGTTCGAGAGTAGAGAAGGGACCGTACTAATCTCCGTTTGTACTCGACAGGTGTGAAAGTCTGGAAATTTAAGTATTGGCCAGTCCATGTTTCTTTGCGGTACACCGATCTTGATCGATGATATACACCCAGGACACACTTACATAGGAATCTGAAACTCTGAAGAATGCCTTAGACCTGAATGGGTACTCAGCGAGATTTATAAAGCGCCACTGCCAACAGCCCAAACCAAAACCAAATGAAACCATAGTCCCTAAACTTAAGGTATTTACCCATCTAATCTTTCGAGGGGATTGCGTAATGCAACGTCTACATGACCGGCTCATCACAGCAGTCGGTTGAACATTCTGTGCTGCAACTCTAGTTATTAGATACAGAATCACACCTATTCCCACCCCTACAGTTAAAGAACCTGTCGCTTTGTACGCCAAATCTAATAGTATTTACCAATTTACATGCAGGTGCGAGTCTACCTACATCGGCAGAACAGAGTGACAGTTAGACAACAGGGTTGCTAAACACATTCCTAACTGGATTAACAAGATACTACACACAGGCGATGAGAGCCTAGGTAGGCCGAAACACCGGAACATTCCCGCTTCATCGATCGCTAGGCATGTGCTGGAAACTGGCCATGTGATTGAGAGAGACAGTGTCTTCCGTGTGTTGTTCAACACACAAAATAGTCGCTTGTTAATGTTTGCAGAAGCCATAATGATTAACCTACATTAGCCAGCCTTGTGCAAACAGGAAGACATGTTAGTCAGTTTAAAATTACCGTGGTAGTCAATTGACATTACAGTGCGAACATGTGTATATTTCAGCTTGAAGGATTTATCTAGTCATTTTACTTTATGTTGTGTGAATTCTGCAGTATGTACCTGACGAGATGCAGCAAAATATACCAGGCAATAAATAGTGCAATCTATTGTTTGTGTCTTCGTTATTCAAACTCACTACGGCAAAACATTGTTTTTGATATTCTCAAAATGCGTGTACATAGAAGAGAGAAAGAGGAGGAAAAGAAGAACAAGAATAAGAAAACTTGATAAATATTTCTTGAAAAGTTACATCGATTTTATTTAATCTCAATTTTATATTCAAGGGAGCATGCAGAAGAGGAAAACGTTGGGAAAATAGAAGAGAAAAGATTATTCTATGGGGGAACATCACAGCCTTGTGCGACACAACAACTGATGACGGAGGCTGGGTAATTATACAGGTATTGCTTCCACGTCTCGGCCATCCATCCATACATCAACCAGCTGACTCATTCATCGATGTGTGCCTTAAATCATATATTTGAAACGCTCATCGTACAATTTCACACATCTGTGTTCCACAAATAGTCTGTCCATATGAGCCAGTGTTATCTCCGCCGTGTAATCATCAACACAATAGGCCAAATGTACACATAGAGAAAATAAGATGACACGATATTCGCATAGCACATACCACTGTTAGGGTGACGTGTAATATATTTTAAGCCACGCCGCATGAGTTGCGGTGACCAGCGTTAGCAATGTAGGTCGTTTTGACACGTATTTTCCCACGTCCATGGATGCGGCCGGTAATAGGTCTATGAAGTGGCGAGGGTGAAGTGTGGGAAAATCTGTAAGTTGTGTAAGTGAAAATTTGGAAGTGTGGGAAATTGGGTCATGACGGGAAATTTTTGTTGGTTGTGGAATCTCGGGGGCGGGGGGTAATGGTTGAATTCTGTAAAAGTAATTAGTAGAAAGGAGGAAGAGGGGTGTAACGGTTGTATTCTTGTGAATGGTCGGTGCCTGTCAAATGTGTGAGGGGATATGTGTTTAGTGGAATATTAGACAAGTATGGGTGCTGAGGCAGAGTTGCTTGTAGAGAGTAGTGAAAACGTGTTAAATAAACTTCGAAGGGAGGGGTGTGACGGGGTGTATGGTCTCTGTCAGTGTAATAAGACAGTATTTGTAGAATGAACATCGTGTATTCATAAGAGGTGTTATGTAGAGGGTCACTATCATCTAAACAAAAGTAAAGAGGGGTTGTAGGAGTCTGGTGGACTGGGCTTACTAATATATTGAGGGGATCGTAGTTCTAAGTGGATGGGGTGATGTCCGCCGTATCATCAGTGGTGACGGTGGGGATGTCGGTGTCTGCGGAGACCACGCCGCCTGAACTTTGATTGTCAATACACTTGACAGATGGTCACTTTCTTTGCTATTCTGAATTTCAGGAGTTTCGTGTCGCTGTTTCTTGGCAGCGGGAAACGTGGTTGTAATGATATGCTGATGATTAAAGGGTGGTAAATTAGTGGTCAAGTAGTGGTAAAGTGGTCGAGTGACCACTTAAATTTTAGAGGACGACGTGCCTAAGATTATGATAGTGTATAAAGTGATCGATGACGTGGTCAAGCAGTGGTCAAGCAGTGATCAAGTGGTAAAGTGACCACTTAAATTGTAGAGGAGGATGTGCTTATACCTATAGTAGTGGTGGTTGGTTGCTGATGGTCTTGAAGCTGTGTCTAGAGAGTGATTGGGGTGAAGAGGAAACCCATTCCACTACTATTACCACAACTCAAACCATTACTATTGTCACCACAACAACTAGAAACAGACAGACACTGTCGGAGGCGGGGGTTACGTGAGAAACCAACACACACGTGTCGTCACCGGCGGGTTACGATTGCGTGAGAACTCCACCACAGCGGGGCGCTTACGGAAATATGTCAATACTAGTATGTGAGACGGGCCGTATGTGGCATTTTTGAGACGGTACCAGTAAAACCGTGATATGAATGGGGTGATGGTCATAATAATGGCAGTTACATAACATAAACACAGACAACTACAGAGACATCACAAAAACAAAAACACACGTACAGACATCTCAAGAACAAACACAGGAACACAAAGAAGCAAACAAGGACACACACACGTACAAACACAAAGACACACACCCATCTCCTATCATTACTACTGTCATCATAACTATACACAACCACACACACGTACAAACAAACAACCACATACATACAGACACAAAACACAATTACACACAGACAGACATACACAAAGACAACCCATACCACTACTAATGTCACATCAACAGCTATACACATGTGCAGAGACATCAACTACACAAATACACACCCATAAACAAATACACAAAGAGGGTCACACAAACACACATACAGACACTAAGACAACCATACACAGACAACCCATACCATTACTACTGTCACATCAACAGCTATACACATGTGCAGAGACATCACAAATACAGACACAGTCGTACCATTACTACTGTCATCACAACTATACACAACCACGTACAGACACAACTGCACGTAAACACAGACATCAACTACACAAATACACACTACAAACAAAAACACACAAAGACTCAGACACACTTGTACATACAGACATGAACACTGACAAGTACGCATACCCATCTCCTACCATTACTACTGTCATGACAACTATACACAACCACGTACAGACACATCTGCACATACACACAGACATCAACTACACAAATACACACCCAAAGACATCCATAAAGAACCACACACGTACAGACACAAAACACAAGTACAACCAGACATCAACTACACACATACACACTTGATACACTTGTACATACAGACCTACAAGCGTACAGACACAAAGACAACCATACACACCCATCTCCTACCATTACTACTGTCAACATCAGCTATACACAAGTACAGACATACTCACCCATAAACAAATACACAAGTATAGCCTCTTTCTGGCCCCACAAGAATATCACAAACTACATAAACCACATACCCTTTTTGGTAACGAACGCGGATGTCCGAGACAACCCTACGTCATCGCCGCATTATGCAAACGTCATTAAGTAGTAGCGTGAGTCATCGGTCACGTGAAGGTGGGCGGGTGGCGTGAGAATAGCCTGTCTACAAAAACTCCCACGTCAGCTATGTAGGGTCGTGTGCAGAACCAGTGTATAAAATAGACGGCGTCTCCTCACTCGCTCTACACCAGTTCGTGGTACACCAGTTCACGTGCTGATTTGGTTAGCTACAGAGTTATTTGTGAAACCTGCTGTTGTAAGTCGCTTAGTGTAGTGAGCAGATATTGTTCACGTGCTGACTTGGGTAGCTACAGAGGTATTTGTGAAGCAGGTTGGTGTGAGCCTTATTCGTGTCGTCGGCATCTTCTAAACCAGTGAAACATATATTGTATACGCCAGAACACTTTTGTGGTTGTAAAAAGCGAAAGTGTGACTTATTTATATACCACTTTATCAATATGACCACCAGATCTACTTTCATGTGTTCAGTGTGCGCCGAGCCTATTGTTATAAGTATACCCTTAATCACCACATTCGGACCATTCACGGTACCAAAGATCAACCAAACTTATGTCATATCTGTGGACACCTTTTCAACAGAAAAGGCAATCTACAAAGACACATACGAACACAGCATCAGCCACGTATGAATACACCAAACACTACAACTACCTCTTCAACATCAGAGACGACAATAACAACATGTATATTTACACCAGCCTCGTAGTGTAAGTCAAGTACCAGACTGCCACCACTGTGACTTCAATGATAACCTTACCCGCCACAATGGGAACATTCATAATGATGAAATATATACGTGTCAGTTACGTGACAATCTATACAATTCGAACCTTAAACGTTACTTACGAACACATCACCATATACCACGAGAAAGGACGACACCCTTAGACGCCCCGTACCTGACAACTCGTCCACTCATAGTAGCAGAGGATATCCAAACAAATGATAGGAACAGCTTGGCAGTCCTTAAGGCGTACTGCAAGGAACTATCGCTTATGCTACCCAATCAAGTGTAGTATTAGAAAAAAGTGTTGACCACCGCTACCGGGTGGTTTTGATATGATACATTCATAAAAAGAAGTATTCAGATATCTTGTGTGATATCTCATACATGTCTTTATTCTGGATCCGAAACAAATAAGGTATGTGTGATGACTTCGACAACAACAGTGTTTTTTTATAATCAACCATCAGACAAGTGTATACTCAAGAATGAAGATTACTAAATTGTTTTGATGAATATGTATGTCATTGATTTTTTTTCTTATGATATATCACTAAACTGTTTTGGTGAATATGATGTGAACACACATATTGTGGTGATAAAATATTGAAACCAAGTTTTTTGTTGATTTTCTTTAGTGGTTTTGTTTTCATGGCGTTGTCTTGTCGGAACAGAGCTTACATTTCCAGACATGAAAAAAAGGGAAAAAGTTATGACATATACAGAAATATTTCAGTCAAATGTATAAAAAAATAGGAGTTAACCAAGTATGAAAAGACCAAAATAAGAAATATCTCAACCACACTTATGAAATGTGTCAACCAAATCGAAAAAAAAAAATCTTGGCCAAATAGAAAATTTTTTTAACCAAATGAAAAAAAAAAATATTGTCCAAGTAATGAAATACACCATTCAAGTTTAGGAAAGGTCGGAAAATGTGTCAACCAAAAAGGGAAAGATGTCGGCCAAATACTGAAATATTTCATCCAAACTTATAATATGTACGAGTTAACCAAAAGCGAAAAGGCCAAAATACGAAATGTCTCTACCAAGCTTATAAAAATCTAGGAAAAAATTATACAACTAAAATGTTTATCAAAAGTTATAAATCCAAACATTATAAAAATAACCAAATGTGAAAAAAAAAAATATTGACCAAGTAAAAGAAATACTAAACTTGTCAGCAAAACTTATGAAAATTTTTGGTTAAGTACAGAAATAAGTATAGAAGAAGCATGTCCACAAAACTAAGGGAAAAAAAAATATGTATAACTTCTGTAGTCAAACGTGTCTTATCTGAAAACACATTTCACAATACATAATCATCACCACTTTCCTTATTTTTACATTACCGAAGGCCTTCACCGTATCTGGTACAGAAACCCTTACACATCACTCATCTCTCCACAGTCTAGGTTGCTTTCTAATACAAAGTGGTCACATCACCAAGAACGTCAAAACTCAATTGTACACGTGCTCCATTGAAACACCCATGACAGCTAACAACATGTATGGCCATGTAATCTGTGACTCCATCGGGGATAGTTCATCCGAGTATTCGTCACCAAAGATCCATTTCCCATGGCTGACATCTTCAACTTGATATACCACATCTTATTCTAACATACACTTTACATGAAATTTCCCAAATTTGGGATCTATTAAAGAATACGTAATGAGATACACAAAGACACCAAGAACATATCAGACAAAACAACTCACAAGCCAGACTTAGACCTAAAACACACTACCATATCAGATGAACCTCCCAGCCAACAAAAACAACTACTACTAGAACACAAACATATAATAAGGAAACACATGACACATATAAGGAGACCTTACATCACCAGACAAATCACCTGGACTCAAACAAATTTTGCTTCTTGTACTGTAGAATTCTACCAACACTTCTTTCCCATCACCAAAACTAAACATCTACCACACAACCACTGGGCATTTGTCCAACATAATACCCAAATAAACATACAACCCTCGCCAACGACATTAAGGAAACGCATACTAGTTTATTTCTGGTTATAACTGTATTTAATATGGCAGAGACAAAGATGGTAATTAGACTACAGCTGCCTTCTTCACTGCTGTCCTTTGTTCGATGACTTTTCGTCTTCGGTTGCCCTTCAAGACTGGGTTCAAAATGTTTTCCAACTCTAGTATACGGCTTTCAAAATTCTCACGTTCACTGATTACATGATGCCAGTTACCATTGCGTTCTTCTGTGATAACAATATGGACTGTCAAGAAGTGGGGTTCTGGTGCAAAATTAACGTGTGGAGGTAAATAAAACACATTGAAACTTACAAGACGGCCACACATACTACTTCAGTAAAGAAAAACAGTAAAATATTCACAATGAGAAGTGGTAAAACCCACCAAAAAACAGACTGTCGACATTATTTTGGAAAGGGTAAAGGTATAGTCACTGATGGTTTGTAGTATAGAGAGATGTACATAGAAAACATGTATAGCAGCTAGGTCTTCGGTATTGGTCATGTTTACAAAAATACACATGTGAATTATGATCATTACTACCTATACACACCTTATTCGTTGAAGAGGAACACATTCGGACACCGACAGTAGGATATTTTTCGTTCCACAACACATTAATTGTCTTGAGAGACACTGGGCCATGACTACTATCCAAAAGGTCAATATCTTCATCTGAAGACGAATCATCACTCCAAGCAAAGGTTGTCTCTGACACATCTAAAGCTGGTTGGGTGCCACGAGTAGGTTTCTGGCAGAACAAAATGTCTAATGATAAAGCTGGTGTGAAGAAGACAGAATCATTCTCCTTAAAAACACTGTCATCTTCACAACAATCCTCATCTTCTGACCACGATGTCCGTCTATTAATTAAAGCTGTCATTGTACCTGATGAATGGAAGGTGAAAAAGTTTTAAACAAGTAGGTTAAAACGTTTTTAAAACAAATGTCAACGTTACGATTACAATGTGATACTATAGAAGAATCTCTGATCGCACACCCATACTACAGATACGACAGTGTGAGTGTAGCTTCCATGAGTAACAATTATGGACTGGTGTAATGGTTTTCAGGCCAGTAACAACTGACAAGAGGGTGTTTTTGTGAAACAGGGGAATTCGACACCGGTGATATGTTAGTAGTAGAGGATTTAAATCCAGTGTCTGACAATGTATAAGTATGCGTTTCCTTCATGTCGTTGGCGAGGGTTGTATGTTTATTTGGGTATTATGTTATACAAATGCCCAGTGGTTGTGTGGTAGATGTTTAGTTTTGGTGATAGGAAAGAAGTGTTGGTAGAATTCTACAGTACAAGAAGCAAACTTTGTTTGAGTCCAGATGATTTATCTGGTGATGTAAGGTCTCCTTATATGTGTCATGTGTTTCCTTATTATATGTTTGTGTTCTAGTAGTAGTTGGTTTTGTTGGCTGGGAGGTTCATCTGATATGGTAGTGTGTTTTAGTTCTAAGTCTGGTTTGTGAGTTGTTTTGTCTCATATGTTCTTGGTGTCTTTGTGTATCTCATTACGTATTCTTTAATAGATCCCAAATTTGGGAAATTTCATGTAAAGTGTATGTTAGAATAAGATGTGGTATAGCAAGTTGAAGATGTCAGCCATGGGAAATGGATCTTTGGTGACGAATACTCGGATGAACTATCCCCGATGGAGTCACAGATTACATGGCCATACATGTTGTTAACTGTCATGGGTGTTTCAATGGAGCACGTGTACAAATGAGGTGTGAAGTTCTTGGTGATGTGACCACTTTGTATTAGAAAGCAACCAAGACTGTGGAGAGATGAGTGATGTATAAGGGTTTCTGTACCAGATACGGTGAAGGGCTTCGGTAATGTAAAAATAAGGAAAGTGGTGATGATTATGTATTGTGAAATGTGTTTTCAGAAAAGACACGTTTGACTAAAGAAATTATACGACTTAAGGGCTGCCAAGCTGTTCCTATCATTTGTTTGGATATCCTCTGCTACTATGAGTGGACGAGTTGTCAGGTACGGGGTGTCTAAGGGTGTCGTCCTTTCTCGTGGTATATGGTGATGTGTTCGTAAGTAACGTTGAAGGTTCGAATTGTATAGATTGTCACGTAACGGACACGTATATATTTCATCATTATGAATGTTCCCATTGTTCGGGTAAGGTTATCATTGAAGTCACAGTGGTGGCTGTCTGGTACTTGACTTACACTACGAGGCTGGTATAAATATACATGTGGTGTTGTCGTCTCTGATGTTGAAGAGGTAGTTGTAGTGTTTGGTGTATTCATACGTGGCTGATGTTGTGTTCGTATTTGTCTTTGTAGATTGCCTTTTCTGTTGAAAAGGTGTCCACAGATATGACATAAGGGTGGTTGATCGTTGGTACCGTGAATGGTCCGAATGTGGCGATTAAGGGTATACTTATAACAATAGGCTTTGTCGCACACTGAACACATGAAAGTAGATCTGATGACCATATTGATAAAGTGGTATATAAAAAAGTCACACTTTCGCTTTTTACAACCACAAAAAAGTTCTGGTGTATACAATATATGTTTCACTGGTTTAGCAGATGCCACGACACGAATAAGGCTCACACCAACCTGCTTCACAAATACCCCTGTAGCTACCCAAGTCAGCACGTGAACAATATCTGCTCACTTCACTAAGCGACTTACAACAGCAGGTTTCACAAATAACTCTGTAGCTAACCAAGTCAGCACGTGAACTAGTGTACCACGAACTGGTGTAGAGCGAGTGAGGAGACGCCGTCTATTTTATACACTGGTCCTGCACACGAACCTACATAGCTGACGTGGGAGTTTTTGTAGACAGGCTATTCTCACGCCACCCGCCCGCCTTCACGTGACCGATGACTCACGCTACCACTTAATGACGTTTGCATATGGCGGTGATGACGTAGAGTTGTCTCGGACATCCGCGTTCGTTACCAAAAAGGGTATGTGGTTTATGTAGTTTGTGATATTCTTGTGGGGCCAGAAAGAGGCTATACTTGTGTATTTGTTTATGGGTGAGTATGTCTGTACTTGTGTATAGCTGATGTTGACAGTAGTAATGGTAGGAGATGGGTGTGTATGGTTGTCTTTGTGTCTGTACGCTTGTAGGTCTGTATGTACAAGTGTATCAAGTGTGTATGTGTGTAGTTGATGTCTGGTTGTACTTGTGTTTTGTGTCTGTACGTGTGTGGTTCTTTATGGATGTCTTTGGGTGTGTATTTGTGTAGTTGATGTCTGTGTGTATGTGCAGATGTGTCTGTACGTGGTTGTGTATAGTTGTCATGACAGTAGTAATGGTAGGAGATGGGTATGCGTACTTGTCAGTGTTCATGTCTGTATGTACAAGTGTGTCTGTGTCTTTGTGTGTTTTTGTTTGTAGTGTGTATTTGTGTAGTTGATGTCTGTGTTTACGTGCAGTTGTGTCTGTACGTGGTTGTGTATAGTTGTGATGACAGTAGTAATGGTACGACTGTGTCTGTATTTGTGATGTCTCTGCACATGTGTATAGCTGTTGATGTGACAGTAGTAATGGTATGGGTTGTCTGTGTATGGTTGTCTTAGTGTTTGTATGTGTGTTTGTGTGACCCTCTTTGTGTATTTGTTTATGGGTGTGTATTTGTGTAGTTGATGTCTCTGCACATGTGTATAGCTGTTGATGTGACATTAGTAGTGGTATGGGTTGTCTTTGTGTATGTCTGTCTGTGTGTAATTGTGTTTTGTGTCTGTATGTATGTGGTTGTTTGTTTGTACGTGTGTGTGGTTGTGTATAGTTATGATGACAGTAGTAATGATAGGAGATGGGTGTGTGTCTTTGTGTTTGTACGTGTGTGTCTGTCCTGGTTTGCTTCTTTGTTATCCTGTGTCTGTACTTGAGATGTCTGTACGTGTGTCTTTGTTTTTTGTGATGTTTCTGTAGTTGTCTGTGTTTATGTTATGTAACTACTATTATTCTGGCCATCACTCCATTCATATCACGGTTTTACTGGTACTGTCTCCAAAACGCCACAGACAACCCGTCTCACATAATAGTATTGACATATTTCCGTACGCGCCCCACTGAGGAAACGTGTGTTGTGGTGTTCTCACGCAATCGTACCCCGCCGGTGACGACACGTGTGAGAAACCCCCGCCTCCGACTGCGTCTGTCTGTGTGTAGTTGTTGTGGTGAAAATAGTAATGGTTTGAGTTGTGTTAATAGGAGAGGAATGGGTTCCCTCTTCACCCCAACCACTCTCAAGACACAGCTTCAAGACCACCAGCAACCAACCACCACTACTATAGGTATAAGCACATCCTCCTCTACAATTTAAGTGGTCACTAGACCACTTGACTACTGCTTGACCACTGCTTGACCACGTCAACGCTCACTTTATCCACTACCATAATCTTGGGGACATCGTGCTCTACAATTTAAGTGGTCTCTCGACCACTTTACCACTACTTGACAATTACTTGACCACTACTTGACCACTAATTTACAACCCTTTAATCATCACCATGTCGCTACAACTACTTTCCGCTAAAATTTCCTCAGTTCACCACTTGACCACTGCTTGACCACTGCTTGACCATTAATTTACCACCCTTTATCACCACCATATCAATGCAACCACGTTTCCCTAACATTTCCTCAGTTGACTGCTTGACCACTACTTGACCACTATTTGACCACTAATTTACCAACCTTTAATCATCACCATGTTGCTACAACTACTTTCCGCTAAAATTTCCTCAGTTGACCACTTGACCACTGCTTGACCACTAATTTACCACCCTTTAATCATCACCATATCATTACAACCACTTTTCCCGAAAATTTCCTCACCTGACCACTGCTTGACCACTAATTTACCACCCTTTAATCAGCAGCATATCATTACAATCACTTTTCCCTAAAATTTTCCTCAGTTGACCACTACGTGACCACTTCTTGACCACTACTTGACCACTAATTTACCACACTTTAATCATCACCATATCATTACAACCACTTTTCCCTAAAATTGTCCTCACTTGACCACTACTTGACCACTGGTTGACCACTACTTAACCACTAATACCTGGTACCCACCCCTTACCACCGAATGACACTACACCATATCCATTACAACCGACGATCTTTACATTTCAAGGTTTCATTTGTACCTTATCTGTGTCTGTATGTAGAAGTGTACAACTGTTTCTTTGAGGTTGTGTATGCCATCTGTCAAGTGTATTGACAATCAAAGTGCAGTCGGCGTGGTCTCCGCAGACATCGACAACAAACACCCTCACCACTGATGCTACGGCGGACATCACCCCATCCACTCAGAACTACGATCCCCTCAATATATTAGTAAGCCCAGTCCACCAGACTCCCACGACCATCTTTACTTTGTCAGATGATAGTGACCCTCTACATAACATCTCTTAACATCTAATAATAATCAACCCTCTTTACTTTTGTTCAGATGATAGTGACCCTCTACATAACACCTCTTATCAATACACATGCTTCCTCGTATTCTACAAATACTGTCTTATTACACTGACAGGGACCATACACCCCGTCACACCTCGCCATTGGAAGTTTATACACCATGTTTTCACTACTCTATACAAGCAACTCTGCCTCAGCACATATACTTGTCTAACATTCCACTAAACACATACCCCCTCACACATTTGACAGGTACCGACCATTCACACGAATACACATAACCAACTTTTACCCCCCCCCCCTCCTCCTTTCTACTAATTACTTTCACAGAATTCAACCATTGCCAGCCCCACCACCCAACCAACAAAAATTTCACGTCATGACCCAATTTCCCACACTTCCACATTTTACAGATTTTCCCACACTTCATTCTCGCCTTCTTCATAGACCTATTACCGGCCACATCCATGGACGTGGGAAAATACGTGTCAAAACGACCTACATTACTACTACCAGCTCTCTTCCTCGTCAGTTTACCTTCTCGGGAAATTATCAGAACATTGTAAAAATTTTCCAGTTCCCATGTTAAGGAGAATGGATCGACCCCACAGATGTGACAGTGGGCAAACAATTATTTTGCCTCTACTGGAGATAGAACCTACACTACTGTCGTGGCAGACACGTGACTCTTTTCACATCGTGCCACTCCTTGTGTATATGATACCAGCCCCATACTTGTAAAGACAGGCTCTCGTAGGGTGATCAGTATCACATCTGCTGCGTTGTTTCCCTAAATATTGTCTGGTATCTTTTTTTACGACTGCGTCATTCCTGGGAATAGGATTCGAACACATGACCCCCGAGGCTAGCCACTCGACCACCGCGCCTGCAGAAAGTGTTACGTAGAACACAGGGATGATGTAATCGTATACGTTTGTGTCAGATAATGTGCTTGTCTATCTGTCTTTGCTCATTTTTGTTCTTCGTTTTATCGCACAGGACAAACAAATGGATGTAGGACATGGATGTGGAATATGGCGCATACATGACAAAAATAGGCCTGTCATGTTTACTGACAACAAGAGGTCTTCCATGTTTACTGACAACAACAAGTGTTCCTTGTTTACTGACAGCAACAACATGTGTTCCATGTTTACTAACAACAACAACAGGTGTTCCATGTTTACTGACAACATCAACATGTGTTCCATGTTTACTGACAACATCAACATGTGTTCCATGTTTACTGACAACATCAACAGGTGTTCCATGTTTACTGACAACAACAACATGTCTTCTATGTTTACTGACAACATCAACAGGTGTTCCATGTTTACTGACAACATCAACAGGTGTGCCATGTTTACTGACAACATCAACAGGTGTCCCATGTTTACAGACAACAAGAGGTCTTCCATGTTTACTGACAGCAACAACGGGTGTTCCATGTTTACTGACAACAACAACAGGTGTTCCATGTTTACTGACAGCAACAACAGGTGTTCCATCTTTACTGACAGCAAAAAGTGTTCCATGTTTACTGACAACATCAACAGGTGTTCCATGTTTACTGACAACAACAACAGGTGTTCCATGCTTACTGACAGCAACAACAGGTGTTCCATGTTTACTGACAGCAACAGGTGTTCCATGTTTACTGACAGCAACAGGTGTTCCATGTTTAATGACAGCAACAGGTGTTCCATGTTTACTGACAGCAACAGGTGTTCCATGTTTACTGACAGCAACAGGTGTTCTATGTTTACTGACAGCAACAGGTGTTCCATGTTTACTGACAGCAACAGGTGTTCCATGTTTACTGACAACAACAACAGGTGTTCCATTTTTACTGACAACAAAAGATGTGCCATGTTTAATGACAGCAATAACAGGTGTTCCATGTTTACTGACAACATCAACAGGTGTTCCATGTTTACTGACAACACAACCACCATGGTGGACACGAGAAGTGGAGCTATCATGGACAGAAAAGAGGGCGGTCATAAAGAACTAGCAGAGGATACGGAGAGCAACCAGTTCAGTTGATACACAATTGTAGGAGGCTAAAAGAAAGAAAACAGTAAAGGTGCAAAATCTTAAACCCCAAGTAGTAGTAGACACCTTGCAGTCTTGACAGACCAAAGTGTGTGAGTTGGAATGTTGCCAATATTCCATCACAATGTCTGGGCAGAGCTTCAGAGAAACATGTGGTGCCCAAACGACATGACCCCTCTCTCGACCTAGTCTTGTGTATTCCAGAGGAATGGGTAACCAATACGTCTGGCACAAGGTAGGCTGCAGACGCTGGCGGCTCAGCGTCAATCCACCGAGACCTCACCACCACGAGCCGGTGGCGAGTTATGGCCAGACCCTGACACCCAAGGGACACGGCTTAGAGGCGTTCAGCCATGTCCCACAGGTGAGGGCCTTGTACGAGCCCGGACCATGGAGGCGCGCACATCTGTCAATCACAAGTGTCCGGACCTGTGTAAAGCGTGCACTATCGTCAGACTCCCCACCTGACTTATAGCGGTCCCCGCGACCAGCGGGAATAGGCCCGCCATAGCTACCGCAGGAGATATTGCCTGTCTATTTGCTAGCAAATCTCCCATACTTCCACTGTGCGGATCTCGCGACCAGCGAGAATAGGCCCGCCGGAGATTATGCTCATCTGCTGCGAACAACACCAAGTAGAATAGGTCGAAAAGATGAAGTGGGAACAATTTATAAGTGAAGTCGGTGGGGATGTGACATTTGGATCATTCTGGAAGCCGCATATACATGTGAACAGAACAGCGCAGCCATGTACACACGGACAGTATACGATGACAACAATCGGCCGATGACAACAGACAAGGAAAAGACAGACTGATCAACAGGATAGGGCTATTAGGGATACAGTCAGTGAGGCCCTGTCACAAGCCACTAGAAATGGCGACTAGGAACACATGAAACAGGTAGAGGATATTAGCCATGTTCTGCGGAGAGCTAAGGACACAGCAGCAGGCCCGGATGGGGTTAAGTACACCCACATGAAGAACATGAATGAAGTTTACTTAGAGGTGCTGGTTTTTTGTTTCAACCTTAACATGAAAACGGCGGAAATACCCCAGGATTGGATGCACAGCTACCTTGTCCCATTCCCAAAGCCAGGCAAGGATCACCCAAAACTAAATGGATACAGAATTATCACCTTGCAAAACACCTTTGGCAAAGTACTCGAGAAGATAGCATGCAAGTTACAGCACCACTTGGAAAGATGCAAACTGTTCCCCAAATGGTTTGGGAGTTACCGGCCTGGGAAGGACACCTGGGCCAATGCGGCAACATTTGCATTATATGTCTATGAGAGCGTTTAAATTTGTGTCTTTGCTTAATATTTGTCTGAATGCTTTGTCTTGATTCCTGTTCTTAGAGGCGTGTGCGGGGAGATGTCGACTTCTACAGAAACTGGGACGATTACAAGAAAGGGTTTGGAACCCCAGACACCGACTTATGGATTGGAAATGACATTATTCACAATCTCACGTCACAGGTAGTTTGAACTTTATAACGCTTCGTTTTCTTTGTCGTTGCAATTTTGTTTGTCATTGATAGGTATGTGATTGTTTCACGACTTTAATCTAACATCACCGTGTGCCATACCGATAAGCGTGGGTGGTCATGTTTCACCATCTCACGCGATCACCAGAGTCGTGGATCAGCTCTGTGTTCTTGTCTTGAGCATGCCGTGTGGTCAAGCTATCCAGATATTTAATTAACTGCCTTCCGCTTGTTATTTTCCCCTCAATCTGCCAGCTGTCACCAAGTTCTCATGTTTATTTCTGCTCATAACGAGCCAATAAATTTTAACTGTCTGCGTCAAATTTGTCAAATCAGTTTGCAGCTTTCATTTGCCTCGTGTAGGATTTGGTTATTAGTTTTTATGTTTGTCTATAGCATTCTTTGCATTTCTTCAGACACCACATTTCCACCGCTATGGGGTGTTTTTCAGCTTGTCTGCTCATTTTCGACGTTTCACATCCATACAAAAGCGTAAGTTGTATGTAGCACTTACCCCACAAATTCCAGATCACTGTATAATGAGGTAGAGGTAGCCAGTTGTGTTGATCGCCGCCTTACCTTCCCAGAAAAATCATGGTGACTCGATTATACAACGCTGGATCAACCAGTGCATCACTGGCACTCTTAGAGGATACCATTACACAACGCTGAATCAACAAGTGCATCACAGACACTCATAGAGGTCACCATTAAACACAAAAATCAACACGAGTATCACCGGCACTCATAGAGTAACCATTATACAACGCTGGATCAACAAGTACATCTCTGGCACTCATACAGTAACCATTATACAACGCTGGATCAACAAGTACATCTCTGGCACTCATAGAGATCACCATTATACAACCGTTGATCAATAAATACATCCCTGGCACTCATAGAGATCAACATTATACAATGCTGGATCAACAAGTGCATCACTGGTTCTGATAGGCCACTATTATACAACGCTGGATCAACAAGTGCATCACTGGTTCTGATAGGCCACTATTATACAACGCTGGATCAACCAGTGCATCCCTGGCACTCATAGCGATCACCATTATTCAATCCTGGATCTACAAACGCATCACCGGCACTCATAGTGGTCACCATTAAACAACGCTGGATCACAAGTGCATCACTGGCTCTCTTAGACGTCACCATTATACAACGCTGGATCAACCAGTGCATCATTGGCTCACATAGGTCAAAATTATACAATGGTGGATCAACAAGTGCATACCTGGCACTCATAGAGGAGATCACTATACAACGCTGGATCAACCATTGCATCACTGGAACTCAGAGAGGTCACCATTATACAAGGCTGGATCAACCATTGCATCACTGGAACTCAGAGAGGTGACCATTATACAACGCTGGTTCAACTAGTGCATCACTAGCACTCATAGAGGTCACCATTATACAACGATGAATCAGCGTGTGCATTACTGGCACTCATAGAGTTCTGTGTGGCCGAATGGATAAGAGCTTTCGTTCTTAAACATCTGGTGTTCTGATGCCGAGGTAGCGGGTTCAACCCTACACCAGTCAGTTGAACTAAACTGTTGACTTCTCGTCTTTGACTTGCAGTCGTAAATTACAATTTCCTCTAAAGGCTGAGTGTGCTATCGTGATGGAGATGGACACTGGTTATTATCTATCCATCATGTGCCATGCCGATAAGCGTGAGAGGTCATGTTCTGCCATCTAACTCGATCACCAGAATCGTTGATCAGCTCCGTGTCCCTGTCTCGACTATGCCACGTCGCCAAGCCATCCAGGTATTTACTTCTAGGTCTTCCCCTTGGTCTCTTCCCTTCGATCTTGCCTGTGGTCACCAAGTTCTCCAAGTCATTTCTTCTCATAACATCTCCAAAACATCGTGACTGTCTACGTCTAATGACACTAATCAGTTTACGATCTTCATTTATTTCTTGAAGGACTTCTTCATTGGTTTTTCTGTCTGTCCATGGTATTCTTTGCATTTTCCTCAGAAACCACATTTCCACAGTCATCAGCTGTGGGAAAGCTAATACACACGCACAAATCAGTCCAGTGCACCAGCACACACACAAGCTTGAAGTCAACGCAAGCCAACGACAAAAAAAGAAAAGAAACACTGCCACTCTATGAAAAACATAAATAAACACACATAGTATTGATTGGCACTTACAGGAAGAGAAGAAAGAAATATAGAATAGCTTTCTCATTTTATCTTGTCTAGTGCGTCCTCTAGTCTCTACTTCTTTCTTCTCTTTCTGTGAGCGCCAAACAATACTATGTGTGTTTATTTATGTGTCTGTTTCAGTGGCCTCAACTGATTGCCACGTCTATTTCTTATGAAAACCATATAATTCTACCAGTGTCGGGAATTCACCCTGGATCAGGTTTAGGTAATTCACTATGCCGTCACCTTTGTACATTCACTGTGGGCAAGTAAACAAAGGGTGCTCACTCTTCCCCAACTTGAGGCGTGTTTTGTATAAGGTGCTAGCCCCATATTTGTTAGACCCAGCAGTGCTCGATGGGTCACGTGGTCAATATCACACCGGCCTCTACAGGAATAATTATTTCCAGTTAAGTGTTCTGGTAACATTTTAGACTGGACTGACCTGGGGAAACTGGTCAACTGAAGAACATTTCCCACATTCACTACACTCGCACAGAGCAGCAACTCTGTAGCACCAACGACGATTCCCAGATATCTTAGAAAACATAGCATTCGTTAAGAGATCAAGTATCTCCGCGTGATAATTAATTGTTTGCATATCGTTTACAGGACATCGCTGTCAACACCAGCATCTTTCAGCTGATTGTTGATCTCTTTGGCAATATTACGCTCAGTAGTTTGCCATTGCTTTCTGAGCGTCCGGCTCACTATCCCGCAAGTCACGAGCGCGGGTAGAACCGCAACCAATTCTCGCTCGATGCGAGAGCCTGCGTGGATAAACGGGATTACGGAGAAAGTGTTGTAACCCCTCGGCCTGAGAGACCGGCCTCCTCGTGATAGTTTGTGTTTTTATTCCGACTCCAGTAGTCACTCGATAGTAGCATGGCCACCTATTTTCGATAGCATGCTGGGCTCAATATACTCTGTGATATTTTCAGGGTTACAACGAACTGCGGATTGACTTTATCTACAACGAAGCTAACTATTTCGCCCAATACACGAACTTCAGTGTGGCCGACGAGTCTTCTAATTACCGCATAACCATTAGTGGATTTTCTGGAAATGTTTTCGACAGTATGAAGTGTTATAATGGCAGCAGTTTCAGCACTCCTGACAGGGTCAATGACCGGTTGAGGAGCTTGAACCATTCCTTGAGGTTTCACGGATCTTGGTGGTACACTTCCTGTTACCGTGCCAATTTGAATGGAGCCTGGGCAATAACAGACATCAGAGGTATTGTTTGGAGTTTTGGTTTTAATAAATTCATGAGGCCGCTAACTTTTACAGAGATGAAGATCAGATAGTTAGGGAACTCCATATTGTACCTTGGATGTGTATAGTTAGATCGTCCAGAGACTCTGTAGTTTGTATTATTTTAGTTTTAAAAGGTAGTAGCTCGTTCAATCTAATGAGTTACATTTGGGATGCATAGTGTTGATTATTATGACGTCAGACAGGTCTGCAGTCTTACCAGTATCAACCCCGGCAAGGAATGGGTGCCGGTACCTCCAGCTTTTAAGTGCACTTTCTCCTGCATTATCACACTCGACAGACGGTGCAGAGAGCAGAACCCTGCCGCTGTCAATGCAGAGGTTAACGCGCTCATCTATGAACACTCAGATAGCCCCGAAGTGCTCATCTATACAGATGGATCTGTTTTAAAGCAGCAGAGAAGTGCGTGGGCATTTACAGCCCGTTCAGCGGGCCGAACCGTTCAAGAATCCAGTGGTGCCCACTCTATGACCACGAGCAGCATGACGATGGAGGTGATGGCAGTTACAGAGGCTTTCATATGGCTGGAATCACAGCATTATACCAACGTGTGTTTACTAAGTGATTCAATGAGCATGATTCAGAAGGTCGAAGCTTGATCTGTACGTAGACAGTGGACTGAATCGCTGCGGAAGTCTGTTGTCCGTAAAGTCACCTTCATCTTCGTCCCGGGACATGCGGGAGTCGAGGGAAATGAACGAGCTGACAAACTGGCTGGCTCTGCACCCCCTGTAGTTGGCCAGACCATGGATCGTGCCGAGGTTATTAACGTCCTTAAAGATATGGCGAGAACAGAGGACTTTGACGTCAGTGATTCCACATCGCTGTCCAGGATGAAAGACCTTGGAGTAAGAATCGGCACAGCCAGACGCGAGAGGTACATCGGGAAAACAAAGCGCCTCGTCAACCAACACAGAACTGGCACTATTAGCCACCGGACGCTGATGAATATGCTGGGGGGAGGATCTGAGCACCTATGGACATGTCCGGAGTGCATCGAAGATACCCCAACTGATAACTGATGATAACTGAGTGTTGATTATTATTCCAAGTAGTGAACGTGTTATTAGTTTGTTCATATTTATTGAACAATTATGATGTGTATGTGAACCTTTTCATTTTCATCAGTTTTTTTGTTTGTTTGTTTGTTTGTTTGTTTGTTTGTTTTTTTAATCTTCTATGTTATGTAGATTATTTTTTCTTCATTTTTTCTCATTTTCCGTAGTTGAAGATTGACCTTGTCACAAACTTTAGATGGTGTATATTTTACTTTCAGTGACTAGTCTTATATATAAATTAGGATGTGCGTATCTCTGTATGTATGTATGTATGTATGTATGTCCTTTATACGCTCGCGAACGGCCCATCCGATTGAGATGAAATTTTCTACACGCCTTCCTTTCATTCCAGAGATGCCAACTGTCGTAGTTTTTTTTTCTTCTTCCTCCTCCTCCCTCCTCCCTCCTCCCCCTCCCAAAATACGTACGTCCAGGAAATGGTCTTCTACATAGACACTTCTCTCTGAGGTCCGCGATAACATATTAACCTGGTGGGATGGCAATCAATCATCCTACTACCTCCTCCCTCCTCCTCCCTTCTCCCTCTTCCTCCTCCCTCTTCCTCCCTCCGCCTCCTCCCTCCTCCCACTCTCTACTCCTCCTTCCTCCTCCCTCCTCCTTCTCCTCCCTCCTTCTCCCTCTTCCTCCTCCCTCTTCCTCCCTCTTCCTGCTCCCTCCGCCTCCTCCCTCCGCCTACTCTCTCCTCCTCCTCCCTCCTCCTCCCTCTCCCTCCTCCTACTCCCTTCTCCTCCTCCTCCTCCTCCTCTCTCCTCCTCCCTCCTTCTCCCTCTTCCTCCTCCCTCCTCCTCCCCCTCCTCCTCCACCCTACTCCTCCCTCCTCTTCCTAATCCCTCCTCCTCCCTCCTATTCCTCCTGTCTCCTCCTCCCTCCTTCTCCCTCCTCCTTCTACCTCTTCCTCCCTCCTCCTTCTCCCTCCACCTCCTCCCTCCTCCTCTCTCCTCCTCCTCCCTCCTCCTCCCTCTCCCTCCTCCCTCCTCATCCTCCCCCACCTACGTTCTCCTCCTCCCTCCTCTTCCTAATCCCTCCTCCTCCCTCCTCCTCCCCCTCCCTCCTCCCCCTCCTCCTCCTCCTTCACCCTCCTCCCTCCTCCTCCTCCTCCTTCACCATCCTCCCTCTTCCTCCTCCTCCTCCCTCCTCCCTCCTCCTTCTCCCCTTTCCCCCCTCTTTCTCTTAATCCCTCCTCCTCCCTTCTCCTCCCTCCTATTCATCCCTACTCCTCCTCCTCCCTCCTCCTCCTCTCTCCGCCTATCTCTTCCTCCCTCCTCCTCCCTCCTCTCTCTTCCTCCTCCCTCCTCTCTCTTCCTCCTCCCTCCTCCTCCCTCTTCCTCCTCCTCCTCCCTCCTCCTTCCTCCTGCTCCCTCCTCCTCCTCCCTTCTCCTCCCTTCTCCTCCTCCCCCTCCTACCCCTCCCTCCTCCCCCTCATCCGTCTTCCTCCCTCCTCCTTCTTCCTCCCTCCTCCTCCCCCTCCTCCCCCTCCTCCTCCCTCTCCTCCTCATCCCTCCTCCTCCATTCTCCTCCTCCCTCCTCCTCCTCTCTCTACCTCCTCCCTCCTCCTCCCTTCACATTCCTCCTCCTCCCTCTTCCTCCTCATCCCTCCTCCTCCTCTATCCTCCTCCCTCCTCCTCCTCCTCCCTCTACCTCCTCCCTCCTCCTCCCTTCACATTTCTCCTCCTCCCTCTTCCTCCTCCTCCCTCTCATCCTCTTCCCTCCTTCTCCTCCCTCCTCCTTCTCCCTCTTCCTCCTCCCTCTTCCTCCCTCCGCCTCCTCCCTCCTCCCGCTCTCTACTCCTCCCTCCTCCTTCTCCTCCCTCCTCCTCCTCCCTCTTCCTCCCTCTTCCTGCTCCCTCCGCCTCCTCCCTCCGCCTCCTCCCTCCGCCTACTCTCTCCTCCTCCTCCCTCCTCCTCCCTCTCCCTCCTCCTCCTCCCTCTCCTCCTCCTCCTCCTCCTGCGATCTCCTCCTCCCTCCTTCTCCCTCTTCCTCCTCCCTCCTCCTCCCCCTCCTCCTCCACCCTACTCCTCCCTCCTCTTCCTAATCCCTCCTCCTCCCTCCTATTCCTCCTGTCTCCTCCTCCCTCCTCCTCCCTCCTCTTCCCTCCTCCACCTCCCTCTTCCTCCTCCCTCCTCCATTTACCCAAGACAGACAGACATACAGATAGTCGGGAACGGGATCTTATATGACTACTTATATGATTTAAATGAGATGCTCTCAACCATGGGCTGGGCCGGGTCAGACAGACAGACAGACAGACAGACAGACAGATAGATAGACAGACAGACAGACAGACAGTCGGGAACGGGAGCTTATATGACTACTTATATGAATTAAATGAGATGCTCCCCACCAGAGTCTGGGCGAAGCCGGGCCGTGTCAGCTAGTTCTCTATATAAGGCTGTTCAAAGCATAACGTTTCACACAATTTAAATTATATGTATTTTGCTTTCAGTTTGGAGTTCTCTATATAAGACACTGTACACAAATATCACCACTCTAATAAAAGTCTTACTACACGAATGTTGTGTGTGGTGTGTACGTCTCCTTGGATGTTACTGTTGGACATTGGGTGTGTTAATGTAAGACATTGGGTGTGTTAATGTAAGACATTGGGTGTGTTAATGTAAGACATTGGGTGTTTTAATGTTGGACACTGGGTTTGTTAATGTGTACAGAGACTGTGGAAAGAACGCAGGCAATGAACTACCTGGGGATACGTTTTGATCGAAGCCTTGCTTATAACGAGCACATATACCAGGTGATAACAAATGCCAAGCGGGGTTTGGCAAGGATGCGGGTTATGGCGGCAGCAAACTGTGACCAGCGCCATCTATGTCTTCTATACGAGGGGCTGGTCATGTGTGTTTTTGAGTATGCGATGGCGATCCTGACTCTCAGCCGTAAGCAGATAGAAAGAATGGAGAGGATACAGAACGAAGCTATGCGCATTATTCTTGGATGTACAAGAGATACAGCATGCAGAGCGATGCGTTACCTTCTTGATTTTCCAACCATTGAAGACAGAATACAAATATGCAGAGCACGTGCCTACCTCAGAGTTAACACAAACACACAACATCCACTGCATAGTGAAATTAGGAAGGTGAAGGGCAGCAGGTTAAAAAGAGGAAGGTCGTGGATGGGTTAATCCGAAGACATTCTTCAACAGGTGTGTTCACTGGAGGAATTAGAACCTGGCGATTAGTGGGTACAAGTGCCAAAAGTTTTCTGTACGTCCTTTTCAGTTTGCATCCAACTAGACAGAAAATGCAGACAAGAAAACCCGGCTGCTGTGGAGGCGGAAGTACAAGTGTTGATTTTCGAGAATTCGTTAGACGGTGATGCTGTCATCTACACAGATGGGTCGGTCGTCCGACATGTGAGAAGCTCATGGCCCATTACAGCCCAGGCCAGAGGGAGAATTGTGAATGAAAAATCGGGTGCTTTTGTTGAGATCACAAGTAGCCTGACTATGGAAGTCATGGCAGTAAGTAAAGCAATAACATGGCTCGAGACACAGACATTCACTAGGGCATGTTTCCTTAGTGACTCTATGAGAATGCTCAAGAGCATAGAGATGGGGTGAATCCGAAGAGAGTGGTTGCTGTCTTTGGAGGTCTCGGCTAGCAAAGATTAGTTTCATCTTCGTGCCAAGGCATGCGGGAGCACAAGGAAATGAGCAGGCTGACACGCTCGTAGGTAAGGCTACTGTGGAGGGTGGACGCGCCATGGACCAGGCTGACATTCTGAATGCTCTACGAGAAGTAAGACTTTTCCGAGAACCTAGTGATGACTGTGAATCTACAACCATGACCAGACTGCGAGAACGGCAAATTAAAAGAGGTGTGGCCAAACAAGAACACTACGCAGGAAGCCAAAGAAGATTGATAAACCAACATAGAACTGGTGTCGTTAGCCGCTACACGCTGCGGGATTTGCTGAGGAGGGGATCCGAGCACTTATGGACTGAATGGTTCGATGTGCAATGAGGATGATCTGTCGACTAACTAACTAACTGTTTGGTAATGTTGGACATTCTGTGTGTTAATGTTAGACATTGAGTGTGTTAATGTTGGACATTGAGTGTGTTAATGTTGGACATTGAGTGTTTTAATGTTGGACATTGAGTGTGTTAATGTTGGACATTGAGTGTGTTAATGTTGGACAGATAGTGGGTTAATGTTGGACATTGAGTGTGTTAATGTTGGACATTGAGTGTGTTAATGTTGGACATTGAGTGTGTTAATGTTGGACATTCTGTGTGTTAATGTTGGACATTGAGTGTGTTAATGTTGGACATTCTGTGTGTTAATGTTAGACATTGAGTGTGTTAATGTTGGACATTGAGTGTGTTAATGTTGGACATTGAGTGTGTTAATGTTGGACATTGAGTGTGTTAATGTTGGATATTGAGTGTGTTAATGTTGGACAGATAGTGTGTTAATGTTGGACACTTGATAATGAATTAGCGAAGAATATGGAAGCAGTGATGCTTTTGTTCAGAAGAGGAATGTTGAGAATGGTATGGGCAGAGAAGGAAATCAGGTTTGTCAATATCAAGAGCAGGTCTCCCTGGTATAGAAGTTAACGTATTTCTCTGTAATCCCGTATATTCTCGTGAGTAGCATAACCTGCGCGAGAATCTGTAGCGGTTCTAGCCGCGTTGTTAACTTACGGGGTATGTGTGCCGGCCGCTCAGAAAGCAATAGCAAACTACTGAGCGTAATCTTGCCTAGTACATTAACAGCAGCTGGAAAATGCTGATGCTGACTGCAACGTCCTGTAAGTGATATGCAGCAACACCAAAATATCAAGAGGATCGACTTTATTGCACCACGTTTTATCTCACATTGTGCGGTCTTCTTTCTGGAAAGAGTTAGTTAGTTAGTCAACAGATAATGCCCATTGCACATTGAACCATTCAGTCCATAAGTGCTCGGATCCACTCCTCAGCAAATCCCGCTGCGTGTAGCGGCTAAGGACGCCAGTCCTGTGTTGGTGTTTTAACCTTCCTTGGCTTCCTGCGTAGTACCCTTGTCTGGCCACACCTCTTTTAACGTGCTGTTCTCACAGTCTGACCATGGTTGTAGTTTCGCAAACGTCTTATTTCTCATAGAACATTCAATATAACAGCCCTGACCATGGTTCGTCTCCCACCCCACCCACAGACTCATTACCTGCAAGCCCGTCAGCCCGCTCATTTCCTTGTACACCCGCATGCCCCGGCACGAACATAAAACTAATATTTGCCGGCTGTGATCGCGCCAGAGACACCAACCACTGTCTTCGGACCCAATCCATGTCTATCTTCCTGGGCATATTCATTGAGTCACTAAGGAAGCATGCTCGAGTAAAGGTCTGTGTTTCGAGCCATGTTCTTCCATAGTCAGACTACTTGGTTGTCAAAGGAAAAGCAACAGAGTCTTCCCTTATAATGCTCCCTCTAACCTGAACCGTAAATGTCCATGAACTTCTCACGTGCTCGAACGACCGACCCCTCTGTGTAAATGACACCATCACCATCTAAAGAATTATCGAAGCTCAAAGCCTGTACTTCCGACTTAAAAGCAGCCTAATTTTCTTGTCTGCATTTCCTGTCTAGTTGGGTGCAAAATGAAAAGGACGTACCAAATTCTATTGGCACTTGTACCCACTCTTCGCCAGGTTCTAAGTCCTCAAGTGAACATACCTGTTGAAAGATGTTGCCTGGGATAAGGCGTATGTATTTGGGCTTTTAATTACAGCGCTCAGATGAAACTACGACACTGTATTCAACAATAAGAAAGAGCCAAACAAGTTTCTGTGGTCATGTGATGAGAAGAGAGACGTTGGAGAACATCGTGACAACTGGAAAGATCGAGGGAAAGAAAGGCAGAGGCAGACCAAGAGAAATGATGCTGGACGGATTGAGATGGTGGCGTGGAGGAATATCATCAGCAGCGTTGATCCAGAACACCAAAGACGGAGATCAGCACTGACGGAGACGGAGAGCCATGAACGCCTACGCCAGCCGGCACGGTACTTGATGATGATGCTCAGACGCATATATATATATATATATATATATATATATATATATATATATATATATATATATATATATATATATATATATATATCCTCAACATTGCTCAGAGATTGAAGGTCAAGACCAATATTAGGAGGGTACTGATCAGAGAGTTGCTTTTTGCAGATGATGCTGCTATTACGACCCACCACTGAGGAAGATTTACAATGTCTACTATCTGCATTCTCTAATGCTTGTTCTGAATTTGGTTTAACAATTAACAAAAAGACACAGATTATGTCACAAGGTGCACAAAGGGTACCATCAATCTTTATTGACGACGTCGAATTAGAGATGGTAGACCATTTTATATAGCTAAGATCAGAGGTAAGTAGCAAATTATCCCTAGATCAGGAAATCAACATCAGGATTGGTAAGGCAGCAACAACAATAAACAGGTTAAGTGAAATAGTCTGGGACAACAGGAAGCTTACTGGCAAAACAAAAGTCCTTGTCTACCAAGTATGCATCCTTAGTAATCTTCTTCATAGCAGTGAAGCCTGGTCAGCTTACCCACACTAAGAGAAACATTTAAACAGCTTTCACTTGGTATTAAGTGGCAAGACAAAATCACATATACTGAAGTATTGGAAAGAACATGTTGTGTGACGGTGTATTCCATGCACAGTCTTCGTATATTTAGATGGATAAGGAAAGTTAGGAGGATCGATGATGGTAGAATACTAAAAGACATCTTTTTTGGTGAATTACAGATAGGTAGGAGATCTCAGGGTCGGTCTCTACTACGATACAAATATGTGTGTAAGCGGGACATGATCGATACAGGCATCGATAATGCATATTGGGAGCAGGTCGCCGCTGAACGTTTTGCATGGAGTAAAGCTTAAAAAGGCAATGAATGAATCACCAAAAACCGAGAAATAGATTGTGAGCTTTACTGAAACATTACTACAAGAGACAAATTGGACGCTGCGGCCAAAGCCTTCGTCAGCATAGGACAAACAAATACAAACCGACACAAAACTGCATGAAACACAGTTATCAGTTATCAGTTATCAGTTGGGGTATCTTCGTTGCACTCCGGACATGTCCATAGGTGCTCAGATCCTCCCCCCAGTATATTCATCAGCGTCCGGTGGCTAATAGTGCCAGTTCTGTGTTGGTTGACGAGGCGCTTTGTTTTCCCGATGTACCTTTCGCGTCTGGCTGTGCCGATTCTTACTCCCAGGTCTTTCATCCTGGACAGCGATGTGGAATCACTGACGTCAAAGTCCTCTGTTCTCGCCATATCTTTAAGGACGTTAATAACATCGGTACGATCCATGGGCTGACCATCTACAGGGGGTGCAGAGCCAGCCAGTTTGTCAGCGCGTTCATTTCCCTCGACTCCCGCATGTCCCGGGACGAAGATGAAGGTGACTTTACGGACAACAGACTTCCGCAGCGATTCAGTCCACTGTCTACGTACAGATCCAGCTTCGACCTTCTGAATCATGCTCATTGAATCACTTAGTACACAGACGTTGGTATAATGCTGTGATTCCAGCCATATGAAAGCCTATGTAACTGCCATCACCTCCATCGTCATGCTGCTCGTGGTCATACAGTGGGCACCAATGGATTCTTGCACGGTTCGGCCCGCCGAACGGGCTGTAAATGCCCACGCATTTCTCTGCTGCTTTACAACAGACCCATCTGTATAGATGAGCACTTCGGGGCTATCTGAGTGTCTTTATAATAATAATAATAATAATAAGTCTTTATTTTCAAATTGAGCGCGTTAACCTCTGCATTGACAGCGGCAGGGTTCTGCTCTCTGCACCGTCTGTCGAGTGTGATAATGCAGGAGAAAGTGCACTTAAAAGCTGGAGGCACCGGCACCCATTCCTTGCCGGGGTTGATACTGGTAAGACTGCAGACCTGTCTGACGACATCTTCCGCCCGACCCATCCATGATTTGCCCCTCTTTAGCCTGTCACCCTTTTCTCTGAATATAGCGTCATGCAGAGGGTGCTGCTCATCTGCACTTATTTTTAAGTATGCACGAGCTCTCCAGATCTTGATCCTGTGTTCCATTGTCGGGAAGTCAAGGAGGTATCTCATTGCTACACAGCTGGTGTCTCTCGTGCAGCCAAAAATGATGCGCATGGCTTCGTTTTGTACCTTTTCAAGTCTTCCAATCTGTGTAGGGCTGACAGTGAGGATGGCCAAGGCATACTCGATGCGTGAAAGCACAAGTCCTTGGAACAGAAGTATTAGCAGTCGTTGCTCGATATTGGCAGTCGCCATGACTCTCATTGTGCATGAAACACACTACTTGACAATATTAAACTAATTAAAGGTACTTATCTGAATCTTTATCCTTTCTAAGAGAGAATGACACGCGTTTGACTGTCAGTGGATTGTGCAGACCGGATGTATGGTAACTAAGGTGTAGCAGCCTAGCGAGGGGGGAGACCACACGTGTGTAGCGGGCAGTAAGGGTAGCACGCCGCGTAGAATACACAATCACACGCGCGCGCAAATGGACTAAAATTCGACAACAATCTGACAAACTACGAAGACGAAACGTGAAATATATAGTAGCAGTTCATGGAATGCACAATGGTAAACAAGAATGGGGGGAACTGCAGTAAAGCTTAAAAAGGCAATGAATGAATCACCAGAAAACGAGAAGTAGATTGTGAGCTTTACTGAAACACGACTACAAGAGACAAATTGGACGTTGCGGCCAAAGCCTTCGTCGGCACAGGACAAACAAACACAAACCGACACAAAACTACATGAAACACACTACATGACAATATTAAACTAATTATAGGTAATTATCTGAATCTGTTTCCTTGCTAGGAGAGACTGACACGCGTTGGACTGACAGTGGATTGTGTAGACCGTATGTATGGTAACTAAGGTGTCAATTTGTCTCTTGTAGTCGTGTTTCAGTAAAGCTCACAATCTACTTCTGGTTATTTGGTGATTCATTCATTGCCTTTTTAAGCTTTACTGCAGTTTCCCTCATTCTTGTTTACCATTGACGACTGGGGGTCGTCGCTGGAGTTACTGATATTTCCTGCAGAAAGAGACCGAGCCATATGTGATAAGACCTTGCTGTTTACACCTTTCTTATAAGAGTTATTTAAAAAATTAAACTGCAAAACAAAGCAAATATCTATTTACATATCATATGAAGTGAATTTAGAGTCTCCGTGGCGAAGTGGTCAAGCCGTTTTACTCGAGCTGCGAAGGTTTTGGGTTCGATTCCGGGCCGTGTCCTTCGGTTCACGAGTGATTTATTTTCCCGAGACTCCTGTTGATCGTCGCTGGAGCTACGGAGTTCGTGCTTTGTGCGATGCTTTCAGCGCTGCGGAAAGAGATCGTGCCATATGAGATAAAACTCTGTGCAATGAAGTTGACCCTGTCGACTTTTAAGCGACTTGTTTTTATGAAGTGAATATGTTAATAATATCTTACTGAAACACTCCAGTGAAAGAACGAACGAACGAACGAACGAACGAACGATTGAACAAACACAATTTATTTTCAAAGGTTTAAGAATTGGGCACGCAGGCCCACCTGACATTCTACCTTTCTTTTCTCTATCCTCTCATACGTTATATCATTCATACATCACTTATGAAGCAAATCTTAGACAACAACAGAATAATATGCATTACTATGCATGGAAAATAATCAATGATACATGACTCACTGAGGCATTATTACATTACTATTATTAACATTACCATTATAAACACCAAAGGAAAGTGCAACGTGCCATACCTATGGGAATGATTATTATTATAATAGTTGTCGAATGAGATTGTTATTATTATTATTTTATTATTATTATTATTATTATTATTATTATTATTATTATTAGCAATGTCAGTTACAAGTATAGCTCGAGTGTGGAACATCTGTTATCCCCACGATAACCTCAGATTTAAAACGGTCACCTTCTGTTTGAATACAACCGGCTGGAACCGGAACCGTCATCGCTCGACACTTGAACAATACCTGTGACTGTGTGTTTTAAGTGTTTCAGCTAAAGAAGTATTCATTTATTTTCTTCATATAATAAGTAACAGTGCAGTATGCACTTGACAAGATGCAGCGAACTATGCCAGTCAGTAAATCGTGCAAGATATTGTTTGCGGCTTTTATGTTTAATTATCTGTTTATATTACATATAACAAATTGAGCCAAGCCTGGGGAATTCAGCATCACAGACCTGAACAACCTGACACGCAGTGACCTTCATACTAATCCCGAGTGTAAAATTAAGTATGTGTCATGTGCCAATGGGACCATCTTCGTAGGCGTCTGGTCGGACTGAAAGTAAAAAGTGGAGCAGGTACATAATCTCATCAGATCAGCACCATTTAAAGTATTCCGTGTTTGGGTGTTTATTTGAACAAGCATTGTCGTCATCTTCATTTTCGTCGGGAGCACATTGATTTATCATTCTTGATTTGGGGACAGAAACTACAAACACCTCAAAATTCTGATGGTGAGGGTCACTTGGTAACAGGGGCAGCTAATTCACACGCAAACGTCAGTCCAGTGCAGTAGACGCAATGGCACGTGTCTGGACTACGTTTGAGTTCAAATCCAGCAATCACAAGAAAAAAAAAATCAGGAGCATCATTGTGATGTGGCTTTCACGAACATGTGTCTTCAGAACTCTAACTTTCATATGTCCCCAATAATCAGGAGCATGATTGTGATGTGGCTATCACGAACATGTGTCTTCAGAACTCTAACTTTCATATGTCCCCAATAATCAGGAGCATCATTGTGATGTGGCTGGCACGACCATGTGTCTTCAGAACTCTAACTTTCATATGTCCCCAATAACCAACATGAAAGGTCTCCAAATGAGTCTCTCAAACGATATTTTCAATGCACCAGTTACGAATCATTATATTAGTAGGAGAATCGTTACGGCAAAGATAGCCTTTTGCAAGATGGAAAACATAACGATCAAGTAAAAAAGGTGACATGTGCACATATAATAGGTGTTATGAAGTGATACATAGACCATGCATTATTGTATGGATGTGAAACGTGGACAATGAGCAGAACATGTAATGGCAGTGAAAATGTGATTTCTGATAAAAATGCAGAAGAATACCACGACAGACAGAAAAAACCCTGAGCAAGTCCTACTCGTAAACTGAGTAGAGAAATTATACGTAACAGTTAATCTTTTCTTGGGGGGGGGGGGGGGGTGGTGCATGTTATGAGTATAAATACACTACAGAACGTGGCGACAACTGGTTTTATTGGGGGAAGAAGATCGAGGGGAAGGCAGAGAAATAAATATCTGGATGGCCTCGCCAGATGACACTTTCGAGAAGAGAACACAGAGCTGATTCACGGCTTTGTTGACTGTGGGAGATGTCGAAACATGACCACCTACGCGTATTTACATGGCACATGATGATGATATTAATAAGGCTTTACAATAAGATATTTACTGAACATGCACGATGATCCATAAGATGAGTGTTGGGGTCCATCTCCATCATATAACCCGTACAATCGTAGAAATATTCTAATGATCAACCTGTTGGAGAAAACGATTGTCCCAGCAGTGTAGATTTCCTACATCCAATTATAGCATGCGGTATTCCTCAAATATCAATGTAAGTTAACGAGCACCATCCTAACATATCAGCTACAAAATAGCAAATACCTCTTTCCAGTAGAATAATCCATCTGCATCTACCTACAAGGCAATGTCTGCATAAAGATTCCCCGCATATAGCGGGTACCAAGTGGTTACATGAACAAATATACTAGGCCTGTCGGTCCCTCCAGCGAACCGCCGCCTTACTCCTGTGCATCTACAAATCGAGAAGCTGTCAACAACCATCATAATAATCACCATCATTATCATTATCTATTTAATCAACACAATTATCTTCAGAATCGTGATCAATGTTATCATCGCACCTTATGCCTCCTCCTTCTCATCCTTCTCCTACTGCTCTCCTTCTTCGGCTCCTCCTTCTGGACCGCTTTCTCGTCCTTCAAGAATCTCATCTCCCTCTACTGATCAATGTACGCCACTTAAATAGTTGATGTGTCAATGTTTTAGTTTCTGTGACATACTAATTTAGTTGCATGTCCTTCACATGACGTAGCAGTCAACCCCAACATTTTGGCTGTTCGTGATTCCTGGGCAAGTTTTACGTTCAGTAGTTTGCCATTGCTTTCTGAACGACCGGCACCTATACATTTTTTTTCGAAAAGACCAGCACCGCTCTGTTTCGAACCCGGGTATACGGTACTACGAATTACGTCCGTAACCTCTTCGCCACGGAGCCCAGATTGTGACATACTACTGTTTTCATAAGTTAAATGGTTCGGTCACGTAACTAGACTACCATCTGACAATATACCACAACAAGCAATGATGTACAGACCAAATAGATCCAGAAGCAAACGGCCGACCATGTAAACAATGGAGAGAGGGAATAAGCAGTCCATGGGAATAACGATACATGAAGCCCATAAACGGGCACTCTTCCGCTGTTTAAGCTTCACCTCGACCCCGCAAGGTACATGAAGAACAAGAGGGGATGTTGAGACTGCAGATTATAAGCCAGTAATAAGAGAATTCAACATTGTAACTTCATGCCTTTGAATATAAATGTTATAGACGAGTTCTAAGAATATCCTGGGTTTAAAAAAAAGAACAAATGCATCAATACTTCAAGAGCTGAATATTGAAGAAGGTTGGCTATTAAAGACGATAAAACAACTAAAATGGAAATAATTTGGTCACTTGAAACGTCACGAAAGTTTTGAGAGAACAATAATGGAGGGTTATATGCCTGGGAAGAGAGAAAGAGGAAGGCCAAAGAGAAGATGGGTGCTGGATGTGGCGGATGATCTCCAGATGGGTGTATCGGACGCGGTACATCTTGCTTATGTTCGAGAGGTTTTCCGGATTGTTGTTATGGGAGCGAGGTTCTGCAAAGGTCATACTACTGACTGAATGAATGAATGAACTTCATTTAGTATATTAGAGAAGCGGTAGAGAAAGGAGACTGATAAGAGAAATCCTCCAATCGGAGATTATAAGTTCTTGAAGAATATCAGTATTTTCTCCCTTTTTGTAGATTATCAGTATTTTCTCCATTCTTGTATAATACCAGCATTTTATCCATTCTAGTAGAATATCAGTATTTTCTCCCTACTTGTCGAATATCAGTAAAGTGGTCCAGCCCTCTGACTCGGGCTCCGAAGGTTATGGGTTCGATTCCGGGCCACATCCTTCGATTCACGAGTTCATTTTTTTTCGGAGATTACTGAGGGTCATCGCTTGAGCTACGGAGTTCGTGCTTTGTGCGACGCTTTCCGCACTGCAGAAAGAGACTGAGCCATATTGGATGAAAACCCGGTGCGATGAAATCGACCTTGTCGACTTTTAAGCGACTTTTAAGCAGTATTTTCTCCCTTTTTGACCCATGTGTATTTTTTTAAAAACATTGTAGTGTTCATAAGTCAAGATGTACTTATTTAATCTTCGTTATATTCATATGAATTGAAATCAATTACGAACAATTAGCACGCCAAAAATAAATTATATGGAAGTGCCGTGCTGTGGTTGCATCGAGAGGGATCGAGAGACAGAGAGAGGCTGTCAGAGAAGAACATAGAAAGATTAGCACTATGACATAGAAGATCATATATATATATATATATATATATATATATATATATATATATATATATATATATATATATATATATATATATATATATATATATATATATATATATCAGTATTGACTCACAGCATCTGAGACAGACGACAGTGAAAAAACATGGTATTCAACGCAAAACGGCGTGAAATTTCAGAAGAAGACATACATTACAACCCATGTCCGTCTGCAGGAAACACGCCTGTCCTGACAATTGTTTGCTGTTATATGTTTGTTGGCTTTGCAAAATAGTATTTGTGTGCCGTTTGAACTGTATTACAATAACACGTCGCGTGTGGACGTCTGTTGAACGGTCTCCGAAATGTCTTTCAGCAACACCCAGCTTTCACCGTGATGATCATGTGTGACGCCATTGCCATGACTGTGCCTTTGTCGGTGGCGGAGAAGCCAGCCTCACTGCCTTACATCTTTCCGCTGAAGTCGCACAGGTATTGTTAGTCTTTTATTATTATTATTATTATTATTATTATTATTATTATTATTATTATTATTATTATTATTATTATTATTATTATTATTATTATCAGCATCGTCATTACCATTACTTTTCTTCTTCTTCTTCTTCTTCAGCGTTCCGAGCCATTGAGGTTCTTTGCTGCAGATACAATCCGTCTCCATTCGTCTCTCTGGTGGACCTTCTCTTGCCAGTCGTTGATTCCAAGTGCTTGTAGGTCTGTATATGTATTATCTCTCCACCGCCTTCTTGGTCTACCTCGGGGTCTACGGTCATTTATTTCCTGAGTGTAAGTGAGTTTTGTTTCCCTATTATCTTCCATTCTTTCTATACGCCCCAGCCATTGTAGTCTATTAGCCTTCATGATACCAGTGATTAGCGGGGACTTAAACAGATCATACATGTCTTTGTTACTTCTTCTTTTCCACTCTCCACTTTGTGTATCCCTAATGGGTCCAAATATGCGTCTTAAAATTTTGTTCTCAAAGGTTTGTAACAAGGCTTCGTCTCCTTTCGTTGTACTCCAGGTTTCAGAGCCATACAGCACAACTGGTCTGATCAGTGTTTTGTATATTGTGATTTTGGTGTTACGAGATAGCGCCTTTGATTTTAGTAGATGTTGTAGTGCATAGTATATCTTATTTCCAGAGTTGATTCTAGTTTGTATTTCTTCCCTTATGATGTTGGAGCAATTGAAGATTGTACCCAGGTATTTGTATGTTTCCGTTCTTTTAATGGTCATATTATCTATTTGTATGTGGCCAGAGTTTTTAGCCATTCCGTCTCTTGAAATTACCATATATTCTGTCTTATCTTGGTTGATAACCAGCCCCATCTGTTGGGCTTTTTCCTTTAAGTGAGTCAATATTTACAATGTCTTTTGTTCACTTTGCCCTATAATATCTATATCATCTGCATAACCAAGCAACTTGGATGTTCCTCCAATATCACATTCCTCCTGTACCTTCCTTACAACTTTCTCTAGAGCCAGATTGAAGAGTAGCGGCGATAGTGCATCACCCTGTTTCAAGCTAGATGTTATTTGGAAGGGGTATGATTTCCTGTCTTTATATGTTACTATATTATAAGTATCTTCCATGCATAGTCTGGTCATGTTGATTAACTTACTTGGTATTCCAAATTCCCGCATAACATTTCATAGACTATTCCTATGGACACTATCATAAGCCTTTTTAAAATCCACAAAAATGTTATGGAGATCTCTATTATATTCACAATTTTTCTCGGCTATTTGTCGTAAGATAAATATCTGATCTATTGTTGATCTGTTTTGTCTAAAACCCGCCTGGTAGTCACCTAATATGTCTTCTGAATATCGTTTTAGTCTATTTAGTAATACTGCGGATAGTATCTTATAGCTTGTGGACAGTAGTGATATTCCTCTATAATTTCCACATTGGAACTTGTCTCCTTTCTTAAAGATAGGTATCAATAATGACTCTTTCCAGTCATGGGGTAATTCTTCTGTCCTCCAGATTTTTATTATGAGTTCGTATAGCTTTAGATGCAATGCATGGCCACTTGCCTTTATAAATTCAATAGCAATGCCATCAGTCTCAGTTGCCTTATTGTTTTTAAGTCGTGTGATTACATATAGGATTTCTTCAAATGTAGGTTCTTCAATTTGTGGTTCGCATGTTAGAACCTCTTCCTGTGGGAAAATGTTACTTGGAGCTTCACAGTTTAGTAATTCAACAAAATATTCTTTCCATGTGTTGCACGTTTCCTCATTGGTAATTATCATATTCCCATTTTTGTCTTTTAAACCATATGTGTTTTGTTGGTGCCCTCGTTTCATTGACTTCAGTTCTTTAAAAAATTTTCTGGATTCATTTTTCTTCTGATTAGTTTCCATATCTTTGATTATATTACTCATATATTCTCGTTTCTGCTGTCGAACTATTTTTGTAGCCTCTTTACATTCATTTCTTTAATGCTCTTCATTTTGGATGTTGTTGATGTCATTTAACCATAAATGTCTTGCATTCTTTTTCCTAATAACTGCTTCTTCACATTTTTGATTGAACCATCTGTTCTTTCTATGCGTGGTTAACACACCGAGACAATCTTCTGCGATAGATTGAATTGTATTCTTGATATTCAACCAAGTTTGGTCAACGCTTTCCTCCAAAGGGATTTGCAGAGTTTCAAGTTTACATTTTATTTCATCTGTAAATTTCTCTTTGACTGTAATTTCTAGTAGTTTTTCTCTGTTATATGTTGGGTGTAATCTTTGTAATTTAGTATAGAAAGCTCTCTCTCTCTCGTTTTATTTTAAATTTTGCTCCAACGAGGAAGTGGTCACTGTGGCACTCAGCTCCTCTGTAACTTCTAACTTGCTGTATGTTTGATGCATTTCTGTTGTTAATTAAAATGTGATCTATTTGATTATAGGTTCTCATGTCACATGATTTCCAAGTTTGTTTGTGTATATCCTTTCTTTGTAGTCTGGTACTGCTAATCTGCAGTCCTTTGGCTTCTGCCAGGTTGATGACTCTCCATCCATTATCATTTGAAGTTGTATGTAGGCTTTCCATACCGGCCACTTTTTTATTAGTTTGCTCTCTACCTATTTTTGCATTGAAGTCTCCCAGCACAATCAGGATGTCCTGTTTGGGGGTTTCTTCTATGACATCTTCCAGATCATTGTAAAAGTCTTCTTTAATATCATCTTCCTTCTCTTCAGTAGGTGCATGTACATTAATCATCGTTATATTTTTCCATTTACCTTTTATTCGTAATTTACTAATCCTGTCATTAACAGCTTTAAAGTTTAAAACGTTCCCCCATAACTCTTTTTTGATGACAAATCCTGTTCCTAATTCATGTTTATTTTGGGTGTTTCCTCCATATATTATAATAATTCCATTTTGCTCTAAAGTACCCTCTCCTGGCCACCTTATTTCTTGAATTGCTGTTATATATATTTGATATTCAACCAGCTCCCGGGTTAGTTCTTCGGCCGCTCCAGCTTGATATAGTGTCCGTACATTCCATGTTCCAAATCTCAAAAGTCCTTTAACGTTCCAAGGTCGAAGTCCAGATAAGTCAGTCCGAAATCGAGGCTCATGTATCTGTTTCGTAACAAAAAAGGTTTTTACAAAGGTGGGGATGTTAACCCCACGCTTCAACCCCCAATCTGGAGGTCCAGGGTGTTTCTCTTTGTCTGTTCTCTACCCTTTGACCTGTCCGGCTTGGGAGGCCCTGCTGGTAGCTACGCTACCGCCGGCATAGCTCTCAGGGTGATTGAGAAACTCAAGCTCCCCCACCACGACAAGGTGGAAACACAATCGATGGAGACTTTTATTATTAGTTGTGTTATTATTGGTATAATTATTATTATCATCATTATTATTGGGACAATTATTATTAGTAGTGTCGTATCGTTATTATTGTCATTATACTATTATTATTAATGGTAGTATTTTTATTGTCGGATCAATATTATAATTAATATATTATTATTGGAAGTATGATTATTATTATTATCCTTATAGTATTATCGTTATATTATTATTATTATTATTATTATAACAATTATTCTCAATAACATTCGATATTCAGATGATACAGTCTTGATTGCAGACAATGAACAAGTCGTGCAACATTTAGTAGATACGGTTGTTGCACACAGTGAACTGCTAGGGTTATAATTGAATTGCAAGAAGACAGTCACTGGGAAGAAGGAATTACCACAATGTAATATACAAGTAAATGGGCATATTCTTAAACAGGTGAATCGGTAGATGTATCTACGAACAGTCATAACATCTATTGGGAGATGCCTTAAAGAAATTAGAGCATGAATTGCCAAGGAAGGTGGCCTTTTGTAAGATAAAAAACATACTGACAAATACAAAAATATCAATTGAAACGAGAAAAAGAGTGTTGAAGTCCTACATAGAATATGTACTTTTGTATGGATCTGAAGCGTGGACAATGAGCAAACATGCTGAAAACCATATGATGGCTTTGGAAATGTGGTTTCTGAGAAAAATGCAAAGAATACCATGGACATATGTCATGGAACTGCTGAGAATTCACCTAGCAAAACTCCCAAAAGTCCCATTCCCCTTTTCAGTAAGAGTAGAACAGCCGATCTAGTCGAAGGGATACAACCGAGGTATTAATGTACCCCACGCAAGGGCGATTGGTGGCCCTTGACTTCTAGACTATTCTGGTGAGTGATGCTCAACCCAACCGGGTCCGCTAACGCATGCGAAATAACCTTCTCAGCACAAAGACCGGCTCAGTTGAGATCCGGCATTGCGAGCAAGACGGTGTGTTTGGACGACTGTGTGAATTCGTAAATGGGAAAGAGGAAGCCAGTGTCTTGCTGTTTGTCAAAGAAAACTGACAGAACGTCCAGTGTTGGGACGGGAGCTCCTCAATTCGGAATGCACAGTTTGTCGTAAGGTACGTGAAACATAATTAGATAAATAATGTGTGTCGCTACCGCGTTGAACCGAAGTTGTTCGACCACATTTCCCGCCCTGCGCACAAAGGTCAGTCAGGGGTGAACCTGTGGGCTTGTGTTTTAACTTAACATTGCAGGCTAGTTGAACACGGTGGCTTGTAGGCCTGGTTTTCCGTTACAATTGTACAAGTGCGTGAATGCGTGTTATTGCCGCTACAAGAAGTTAGGTAAACTTAAGACAGGCCCAATAGTGTTAGTAGTCCGAGTTCACTCCTGGGCGGCCTTAGAACTCTAACGTAGTCGACACAAACGGAAGTTGGCGATGGCGTTGTAGAACATAGGTCGAGTGAGGTATCAGGGAACTCGGCCCAACTAGACGAAACTCATGCGAAGGTCGCCGGACGTGTCGAAGGTTATTCGAAGGACATTGCGGGTGTCTAAGTTCGAATTCTTTGATGTGGCGACCACTGGCTTTGCTGAGCTTTCCTCTTACTCTTTATGTTATTGGTTGCCGTGACGGAACACCATCTTGATATACAGTTGGTTCCCGAGAGGTTGACACTGGAGAAACTGGGGAATGCGACAGAGCTGGTCACAACCAGCTGAACACCGTTCCAAATGCTCTGACCCTAACTAGGGGAGGAGGGAACGGGATGTGGACTTCCGCTACAGGGGGATTTCCCTGTATCATCTATTAAATTCCTGGATCAAAGCTCGAGCTCCGGGAAACTGGTTGTATAGTAGGTAAACATAAAATAGAACCAGGGATAGGGGGCTACCTCCGAGGGAGGGGACTTCAGTGCCACCGGCCCTCCTTTAGGGACATTATGTCTCTAGGTACTTTTAACCTACTAACCTGGTATATTGTGTCATTAGAAGTCTTTTTAGGACAGAAGGATTTCGCCGACACCATGACCAGATGCACAGCCCTACCATGGACTGGTTCGAGACAGAGGACGGATCAGCCAGCACTTGTTAGGACCCAGACCTAGTTCAGTTTTGGCAGTGGATTCTGGTCTGTGAGGCTGCCGGCCGGGTCGTGGCGACACCGGCCTATGCTGAGTACACATAGGTAACGGGTACCTCTGGGGGTAAGTCTGTGTCACGATATTGGCACGTGGTGTTATCTTTGGCAGGTTCTACTTTCTGAGAGACTTACGTGACGGGACCAGAGGAAGATGACTTGGTGAAGGCTGCTAAATGGCTGGCTTACCTATGTGCCGGAAAGTGCTGCTTCTACACTACACCACGTGCCGGGAAGTCATTACACCACAGTCCAGTCCCGTCTCAACCGCTAAATGATCTTCAGTCAGTCCAACAAGTTTTATGATGGCTACTCACGGGCGAGTATCGTGTCCTCTTGTCTGTGATCATTTTTGACATTGTGACCCACTAGCCAAACGGGTAGAGAGGAACTACCTTACCCTTTATTTCAGGATGGTCTGCTGTTCCGGGAAGAGTTTACCCGTTCATACTAGGAACATTGGTGACCTTCATTACAGGGTCACGAGCTACCAGTACTGACTTTGAGTGCCAGAGTCAACTTGAACTGTGCCAACTTTCTGTGCTTATAGGCCCAGTTATGCCCATCCTGATCCCATTAGAGACCACCATCTGTTTCCAGAACTTTGACATTGTTAAATGTGTGTGAAATGTTATGGTGGCTTCTTAGGACCGTTGTCTAGCACAGGCCTTACCAGTGAAGCTTGAAGGACAGGCCTTCTGAACTTCTACAGGGATGGTAGTCCGGAGTCATCACGTACCACCGCAACTTGGAGTCACCACATTGACGTGCTAGTTATTTCAGTTGAGTTTACACCTCGGCAGAGATATTCCACGCTACGTGTGCAGATGAGTGACCTCTTTAACCTTGTGGTATCGTAACCAGTGTACAGTGATGAGTGAGACGGCCTGAGGCTAACCCAGACAGTCTTTTCTTCTATCACCTGGCGGCGGCCAGGATTCTCTCATGAACATTCCCTTTGTTGATAATCCTCTTGTACATTATATCATCTAGTCATTATGTGTAGACACCAGAGTCGTGTCATCTGTTCTGGATGAGAGGTGAAAAAGGTATTGTCGAGCGGTTGATAGTGAGAGAGACAGGAATCCAAGGGCTGGTGGGGTCTGTAGACTGAGATCTAGTGTATTCCCAGAGTGCATCTATTCCGTTATTAAGATGTAATAGTATGCTTCCCTCACCCCAGGAAATACTACGACATTATTTGGGGGCTCGTCCGGGATATTGATGAGACAGCTCTGGTGATTATGGTTAGGACCTTTCATTCCTAGTGTCTCTATTCAGGTCTACATAGGTCTTTGGTCCTGTTTCTTCTCTTGACAAAGACAGATTGACTTGTTGTGTGTTGGGACGTCATATATAGATTAGATTGGTGTATTGCATATCTATATATTGCTTTATTTACCTAGCACTCACACTACTAACATATACTCTCTAAGTATGGCATCCACAAAATTAAATATGGATGAAGTGCGGGCAAGAGGCGAAGGAATGGGATTCACAGGAACTGCACTATCAGAGTATATCCAAGGGATTGAGAGAGACTTCCGTCAGGAAGAGAGAGAGAGAAAACAGCAAGAAGCGGAGGATTGAAGGATGGCGTATGAGTTGAAGAAGTTCGAAGTCGAACAAGAGGCTCAGAAGCGAGAGCATGAGTACCGCATGCGGGAACTCGAGCTCAGGGCACAATCAAGTAGACAGACTGAGGGAGCAGTAGGAGGGTCTTCACTCCCTGGTTCACCTACCTTAGGTCGACATGGTTATCATGCCATGAAGTTTCCTCTACCGATTTTTGAGGAAGATAAGGAAAAGATCGACCAGTTCTTACAAAAGTTCGAGGCTATGTCTGTCGCCATGGGTCTCGATCGAGACAAGTGGTGTCTGAAACTGTCCCAGGGGTTGCGCGGAACCGCGTACGAGGTCTACTCGCGTTTACCGGCGGGTCACGAGAATAATTATGCCGAACTGAAGCCGCTCTGCTGAAACGGTTCGAGATGACGTCGCATACTTACCGCAAGAAGTTTCGAGAAGCGAAACGAGAGCCGAGTGAGTTATTTGCTGCGTACGGCGAACGTCTTAGATCCTACCTCCATAAATGGATGGACTTAGCTCAGTTCGCACACGATTACGACAGTCTCGAAGAACTGATGATTGTCGACCAGATGAGGAAGCATATGTCGAAACCGCTCAAAGAGTTCTTGGGAGAACAAGGGGCGGAAAGATTAGAGGTAGTAGCCAAAATGGCAGAACGATTCGTCGAGGTGCATGGTGAAGGTGGGGAAACCCATCCCTCCATGGGTAAAAGTCAGGACAAGACAGACAAAAAGAAACTGAAGAACTCTCATGCCAAGAAGGTAGAACCTTATGAGAAATCCTCTGACCAGAGTCCAGAGAAGTCGAAGGAAGGGAGCAAGAGCCCACATAACTCTCCACCGAAACGGAAATGGAGTAAGACGTGGTGTTCGATTTGCCAGTCACCCTCGCACAATACAAGAGACTGCAGATCGAAGGTTAAGAGCTCACACTTCGCGGCCTGCCTAGTGGCTTCAAAGGCTGTTGCCACCGAAAAGGTCGAGGTCGTCGAAGAGACTCTGGATCAAGAGAGGCCACCTGTGGTCGAACTGATCGAAATCAACGGCCAGCAGGTTGAGTGTCTCTATGACACTGGCCTAGACGGGGAAGCCGTCATTGCCGCCAGTTGAGTGAGGCCAGACCAACTCACTGGGAAAAGCATCGAGATACAGCCGGCTATGAAGAGTGCGGTAGCCATGACGTTACCAATCGCTAACGTAGAGATTAGGTCGAGATACGTCACGGGCATCATTCCTGCCGCGGTATTACTCGATCCCCTATATCCCGTGCTTCTGGGGAGTAAATATGTATTTCTAGGGATGCCGAAGGAGCCAATCCACCTAGGCGACATACATACCTGCGCCCACACGGGGAAAGACGAGGCAAACCCACGCAGCTCGAAAACCCAGCTAGGGGATTTGCGCACGGCCCAGAGCGAAGACGCGACACTACGTCCGTGCTACAAGAAGCTGCAGAAAAGTGCTGACCCACCGCAACGGGACCAGTACTATCTGAAGAATCGGCTGCTCTACCGGAGAGCCGGAAGGGGAGATGAACTGCACGGGCAGTTGGTGGTCCCGCAGGACTATCGTCTCCCAATTCTTCAGAGGGGACACACCATATCGGGTAGTACCCTATCCGGGAATGGAAATATGGGTGTCAGAGCGATGCTGCAGCGAATTTCCGGTCATTATTACTGGCCACGAATGACTGGCGATGTACGCCGGTTAGTAAAGTCATGCCCAGAGTGCCAGACGGCTACACCCACAAATCGGACTAAGACTAGATTAGGTCTTAAGGTGGGAGATAGAGTATTATTGTGGGGTCCAAGCAGGACCAATATGCTCGAGGTAGGATGGCAAGGACCGTATCCCGTGGTCAGGGTAGTGTCCAAGACCAACTACGAGATCCGGATCGGGGGAATTTTGAGAATTTTCCATACAAATCTCCTGCGGAAAACCGAGGAGAGGTCCGGTGACAAATCTCTGCACCTGTCGGCGATGTCAGTCACTAGTCACCCCGTTCGGAAGGGGTGGGTAACGTCGGATTCGGCGCGAGATACCCTGGACTCCGACCGACGATCGACTGACTGGCCCCGCTATCGAAAGAGATGGCCAGGGAAACCCGAGTCCAGAGGGTTCTGGGAAGACTATACCGTCCACCGAGGACGATACCGCAAATCCCGAGACAGGTTTGTAGGGAGACATAGCGGTAGTGACGACACTGGTACCGCCGGGAAGGGAAGATCCGTCGGTATTGCACCCCGTTGCATACGCGAGTCGGATGGTCGTCCTGCCGAACGTACGGACTCGACGGGCAAGCGCGGTTGTCGATCACTGATATGAGACGGGCTGTCCAAGTACTGCCCAAATTGATGGGGAGGTTGTACCTTTGAGGACCCAAGCAGACCATCAACCAAAGATGGGCTTGGCCACCTCCCATAAGCTCAACGCGCGCTTGATGCGTTGGTCGTTGTTGCTTCAGCCCTACACCTTTACGGTGGAATACATTCCCGGTAAGGAAAATGTTGGGGCTGACTTTCTGTCTAGGCATCCAGTCCCAGAGGCAGAGGACGAGTTTACTAGGATTGAACATCCAGCAGGAGACAGTCGACGCGGTCAACTCTCTTAAGAGGGGGCCTATGTCATGGAACTGCTGAGAATTCACCTAGCAAAACTCCCAAAAGTCCCATTCCCCTTTTCAGTAAGAGTAGAACAGCCGATCTAATCGAAGGGATACAACCGAGGTATTAATGTACCCCACGCAAGGGCGATTGGTGGCCCTTGACTTCTAGACTATTCTGGTGAGTGATGCTCAACCCAACCGGGTCCGCTAACGCATGCGCAATAATCTTCTCAGAACAAAGACCGGCTCAGTTGAGATCCGGCATTGCGAGCAAGACGGTGTGTTTGGACGACTGTGTGAATTCGTAAATGGGAAAGAGGAAGCCAGTGTCTTGCTGTTTGTCAAAGAAAACTGACAGAACGTCCAGTGTTGGGACGGGAGCTCCTCAATTCGGAATGCACAGTTTGTCGTAAGGTACGTGAAACATAATTAGATAAATAATGTGTGTCGCTACCGCGTTGAACCGAAGTTGTTCGACCACATGTCCCGCCCTGCGCACAAAGGTCAGTCAGGGGTGAACCTGTGGACTTGTGTTTTAACTTAACATTGCAGGCTAGTTGAACACGGTGGCTTGTAGGCCTGGTTTTCCGTTACAATTGTACAAGTGCGTGAATGCATGTTATCGCCGCTACAAGAAGTTAGGTAAACTTAAGACAGGCCCAATAGTGTTAGTAGTCCGAGTTCACTCCTGGGCGGCCTTAGAACTCTAACGTAGTCGACACAAACGGAAGTTGGCGATGGCGTTGTAGAACATAGGTCGAGTGAGGTATCAGGGAACTCGGCCCAACTAGACGAAACCCATGCGAAGGTCGCCGGACGTGTCGAAGGTTATTCGAAGGACATTGCGGGTGTCTAAGTTCGAATTCTTTGGTGTGGCGACCACTGGCTTTGCTGAGCTTTCCTCTTACTCTTTATGTTATTGGTTGCCGTGACGGAACACCATCTTGATATACAGTTGGTTCCCGAGAGGTTGACACTGGAGAAACTGGGGAATGCGACAGAGCTGGTCACAACCAGCTGAACACCGTTCCAAATGCTCTGACCCTAACTAGGGGAGGAGGGAACGGGATGTGGACTTCCGCTACAGGGGGATTTCCCTGTATCATCTATTAAATTCCTGGATCAAAGCTCGAGCTCCGGGAAACTGGTTGTATAGTAGGTAAACATAAAATAGAACCAGGGATAGGGGGCTACCTCCGAGGGAGGGGACTTCAGTGCCACCGGCCCTCCTTTAGGGACATTATGTCTCTAGGTACTTTTAACCTACTAACCTGGTATATTGTGTCATTAGAAGTCTTTTTAGGACAGAAGGATTTCGCCGACACCATGACCAGATGCACAGCCCTACCATGGACTGGTTCGAGACAGAGGACGGATCAGCCAGCACTTGTTAGGACCCAGACCTAGTTCAGTTTTGGCAGTGGATTCTGGTCTGTGAGGCTGCCGGCCGGGTCGTGGCGACACCGGCCTATGCTGAGTACACATAGGTAACGGGTACCTCTGGGGGTAAGTCTGTGTCACGATATTGACACGTGGTGTTATCTTTGGCAGGTTCTACTTTCTGAGAGACTTACGTGACGGGACCAGAGGAAGATGACTTGGTGAAGGCTGCTAAATGGCTGGCTTACCTATGTGCCGGAAAGTGCTGCTTCTACACTACACCACGTGCCGGGAAGTCATTACACCACAGTCCAGTCCCGTCTCAACCGCTAAATGATCTTCAGTCAGTCCAACAAGTTTTATGATGGCTACTCACGGGCGAGTATCGTGTCCTCTTGTCTGTGATCATTTTTGACATTGTGACCCACTAGCCAAACGGGTAGAGAGGAACTACCTTACCCTTTATTTCAGGATGGTCTGCTGTTCCGGGAAGAGTTTACCCGTTCATACTAGGAACATTGGTGACCTTCATTACAGGGTCACGAGCTACCAGTACTGACTTTGAGTGCCAGAGTCAACTTGAACTGTGCCAACTTTCTGTGCTTATAGGCCCAGTTATGCCCATCCTGATCCCATTAGAGACCACCATCTGTTTCCAGAACTTTGACATTGTTAAATGTGTGTGAAATGTTATGGTGGCTTCTTAGGACCGTTGTCTAGCACAGGCCTTACCAGTGAAGCTTGAAGGACAGGCCTTCTGAACTTCTACAGGGATGGTAGTCCGGAGTCATCACGTACCACCGCAACTTGGAGTCACCACATTGACGTGCTAGTTATTTCAGTTGAGTTTACACCTCGGCAGAGATATTCCACGCTACGTGTGCAGATGAGTGACCTCTTTAACCTTGTGGTATCGTAACCAGTGTACAGTGATGAGTGAGACGGCCTGAGGCTAACCCAGACAGTCTTTTCTTCTATCACCTGGCGGCGGCCAGGATTCTCTCATGAACATTCCCTTTGTTGATAATCCTCTTGTACATTATATCATCTAGTCATTATGTGTAGACACCAGAGTCGTGTCATCTGTTCTGGATGAGAGGTGAAAAAGGTATTGTCGAGCGGTTGATAGTGAGAGAGACAGGAATCCAAGGGCTGGTGGGGTCTGTAGACTGAGATCTAGTGTATTCCCAGAGTGCATCTATTCCGTTATTAAGATGTAATAGTATGCTTCCCTCACCCCAGGAAATACTACGACATTATTTGGGGGCTCGTCCGGGATATTGATGAGACAGCTCTGGTGATTATGGTTAGGACCTTTCATTCCTAGTGTCTCTATTCAGGTCTACATAGGTCTTTGGTCCTGTTTCTTCTCTTGACAAAGACAGATTGACTTGTTGTGTGTTGGGACGTCATATATAGATTAGATTGGTGTATTGCATATCTATATATTGCTTTATTTACCTAGCACTCACACTACTAACATATACTCTCTAAGTATGGCATCCACAAAATTAAATATGGATGAAGTGCGGGCAAGAGGCGAAGGAATGGGATTCACAGGAACTGCACTATCAGAGTATATCCAAGGGATTGAGAGAGACTTCCGTCAGGAAGAGAGAGAGAGAAAACAGCAAGAAGCGGAGGATTGAAGGATGGCGTATGAGTTGAAGAAGTTCGAAGTCGAACAAGAGGCTCAGAAGCGAGAGCATGAGTACCGCATGCGGGAACTCGAGCTCAGGGCACAATCAAGTAGACAGACTGAGGGAGCAGTAGGAGGGTCTTCACTCCCTGGTTCACCTACCTTAGGTCGACATGGTTATCATGCCATGAAGTTTCCTCTACCGATTTTTGAGGAAGATAAGGAAAAGATCGACCAGTTCTTACAAAAGTTCGAGGCTATGTCTGTCGCCATGGGTCTCGATCGAGACAAGTGGTGTCTGAAACTGTCCCAGGGGTTGCGCGGAACCGCGTACGAGGTCTACTCGCGTTTACCGGCGGGTCACGAGAATAATTATGCCGAACTGAAGCCGCTCTGCTGAAACGGTTCGAGATGACGTCGCATACTTACCGCAAGAAGTTTCGAGAAGCGAAACGAGAGCCGAGTGAGTTATTTGCTGCGTACGGCGAACGTCTTAGATCCTACCTCCATAAATGGATGGACTTAGCTCAGTTCGCACACGATTACGACAGTCTCGAAGAACTGATGATTGTCGACCAGATGAGGAAGCATATGTCGAAACCGCTCAAAGAGTTCTTGGGAGAACAAGGGGCGGAAAGATTAGAGGTAGTAGCCAAAATGGCAGAACGATTCGTCGAGGTGCATGGTGAAGGTGGGGAAACCCATCCCTCCATGGGTAAAAGTCAGGACAAGACAGACAAAAAGAAACTGAAGAACTCTCATGCCAAGAAGGTAGAACCTTATGAGAAATCCTCTGACCAGAGTCCAGAGAAGTCGAAGGAAGGGAGCAAGAGCCCACATAACTCTCCACCGAAACGGAAATGGAGTAAGACGTGGTGTTCGATTTGCCAGTCACCCTCGCACAATACAAGAGACTGCAGATCGAAGGTTAAGAGCTCACACTTCGCGGCCTGCCTAGTGGCTTCAAAGGCTGTTGCCACCGAAAAGGTCGAGGTCGTCGAAGAGACTCTGGATCAAGAGAGGCCACCTGTGGTCGAACTGATCGAAATCAACGGCCAGCAGGTTGAGTGTCTCTATGACACTGGCCTAGACGGGGAAGCCGTCATTGCCGCCAGTTGAGTGAGGCCAGACCAACTCACTGGGAAAAGCATCGAGATACAGCCGGCTATGAAGAGTGCGGTAGCCATGACGTTACCAATCGCTAACGTAGAGATTAGGTCGAGATACGTCACGGGCATCATTCCTGCCGCGGTATTACTCGATCCCCTATATCCCGTGCTTCTGGGGAGTAAATATGTATTTCTAGGGATGCCGAAGGAGCCAATCCACCTAGGCGACATACATACCTGCGCCCACACGGGGAAAGACGAGGCAAACCCACGCAGCTCGAAAACCCAGCTAGGGGATTTGCGCACGGCCCAGAGCGAAGACGCGACACTACGTCCGTGCTACAAGAAGCTGCAGAAAAGTGCTGACCCACCGCAACGGGACCAGTACTATCTGAAGAATCGGCTGCTCTACCGGAGAGCCGGAAGGGGAGATGAACTGCACGGGCAGTTGGTGGTCCCGCAGGACTATCGTCTCCCAATTCTTCAGAGGGGACACACCATATCGGGTAGTATCCTATCCGGGAATGGAAATATGGGTGTCAGAGCGATGCTGCAGCGAATTTCCGGTCATTATTACTGGCCACGAATGACTGGCGATGTACGCCGGTTAGTAAAGTCATGCCCAGAGTGCCAGACGGCTACACCCACAAATCGGACTAAGACTAGATTAGGTCTTAAGGTGGGAGATAGAGTATTATTGTGGGGTCCAAGCAGGACCAATATGCTCGAGGTAGGATGGCAAGGACCGTATCCCGTGGTCAGGGTAGTGTCCAAGACCAACTACGAGATCCGGATCGGGGGAATTTTGAGAATTTTCCATACAAATCTCCTGCGGAAAACCGAGGAGAGGTCCGGTGACAAATCTCTGCACCTGTCGGCGATGTCAGTCACTAGTCACCCCGTTCGGAAGGGGTGGGTAACGTCGGATTCGGCGCGAGATACCCTGGACTCCGACCGACGATCGACTGACTGGCCCCGCTATCGAAAGAGATGGCCAGGGAAACCCGAGTCCAGAGGGTTCTGGGAAGACTATACCGTCCACCGAGGACGATACCGCAAATCCCGAGACAGGTTTGTAGGGAGACATAGCGGTAGTGACGACACTGGTACCGCCGGGAAGGGAAGATCCGTCGGTATTGCACCCCGTTGCATACGCGAGTCGGATGGTCGTCCTGCCGAACGTACGGACTCGACGGGCAAGCGCGGTTGTCGATCACTGATATGAGACGGGCTGTCCAAGTACTGCCCAAATTGATGGGGAGGTTGTACCTTTGAGGACCCAAGCAGACCATCAACCAAAGATGGGCTTGGCCACCTCCCATAAGCTCAACGCGCGCTTGATGCGTTGGTCGTTGTTGCTTCAGCCCTACACCTTTACGGTGGAATACATTCCCGGTAAGGAAAATGTTGGGGCTGACTTTCTGTCTAGGCATCCAGTCCCAGAGGCAGAGGACGAGTTTACTAGGATTGAACATCCAGCAGGAGACAGTCGACGCGGTCAACTCTCTTAAGAGGGGGCCTATGTCATGGAACTGCTGAGAATTCACCTAGCAAAACTCCCAAAAGTCCCATTCCCCTTTTCAGTAAGAGTAGAACAGCCGATCTAATCGAAGGGATACAACCGAGGTATTAATGTACCCCACGCAAGGGCGATTGGTGGCCCTTGACTTCTAGACTATTCTGGTGAGTGATGCTCAACCCAACCGGGTCCGCTAACGCATGCGCAATAATCTTCTCAGAACAAAGACCGGCTCAGTTGAGATCCGGCATTGCGAGCAAGACGGTGTGTTTGGACGACTGTGTGAATTCGTAAATGGGAAAGAGGAAGCCAGTGTCTTGCTGTTTGTCAAAGAAAACTGACAGAACGTCCAGTGTTGGGACGGGAGCTCCTCAATTCGGAATGCACAGTTTGTCGTAAGGTACGTGAAACATAATTAGATAAATAATGTGTGTCGCTACCCCGTTGAACCGAAGTTGTTCGACCACATGTCCCGCCCTGCGCACAAAGGTCAGTCAGGGGTGAACCTGTGGACTTGTGTTTTAACTTAACATTGCAGGCTAGTTGAACACGGTGGCTTGTAGGCCTGGTTTTCCGTTACAATTGTACAAGTGCGTGAATGCATGTTATCGCCGCTACAAGAAGTTAGGTAAACTTAAGACAGGCCCAATAGTGTTAGTAGTCCGAGTTCACTCCTGGGCGGCCTTAGAACTCTAACGTAGTCGACACAAACGGAAGTTGGCGATGGCGTTGTAGAACATAGGTCGAGTGAGGTATCAGGGAACTCGGCCCAACTAGACGAAACCCATGCGAAGGTCGCCGGACGTGTCGAAGGTTATTCGAAGGACATTGCGGGTGTCTAAGTTCGAATTCTTTGGTGTGGCGACCACTGGCTTTGCTGAGCTTTCCTCTTACTCTTTATGTTATTGGTTGCCGTGACGGAACACCATCTTGATATACAGTTGGTTCCCGAGAGGTTGACACTGGAGAAACTGGGGAATGCGACAGAGCTGGTCACAACCAGCTGAACACCGTTCCAAATGCTCTGACCCTAACTAGGGGAGGAGGGAACGGGGTGTGGACTTCCGCTACAGGGGGATTTCCCTGTATCATCTATTAAATTCCTGGATCAAAGCTCGAGCTCCGGGAAACTGGTTGTATAGTAGGTAAACATAAAATAGAACCAGGGATAGGGGGCTACCTCCGAGGGAGGGGACTTCAGTGCCACCGGCCCTCCTTTAGGGACATTATGTCTCTAGGTACTTTTAACCTACTAACCTGGTATATTGTGTCATTAGAAGTCTTTTTAGGACAGAAGGATTTCGCCGACACCATGACCAGATGCACAGCCCTACCATGGACTGGTTCGAGACAGAGGACGGATCAGCCAGCACTTGTTAGGACCCAGACCTAGTTCAGTTTTGGCAGTGGATTCTGGTCTGTGAGGCTGCCGGCCGGGTCGTGGCGACACCGGCCTATGCTGAGTACACATAGGTAACGGGTACCTCTGGGGGTAAGTCTGTGTCACGATATTGACACGTGGTGTTATCTTTGGCAGGTTCTACTTTCTGAGAGACTTACGTGACGGGACCAGAGGAAGATGACTTGGTGAAGGCTGCTAAATGGCTGGCTTACCTATGTGCCGGAAAGTGCTGCTTCTACACTACACCACGTGCCGGGAAGTCATTACACCACAGTCCAGTCCCGTCTCAACCGCTAAATGATCTTTAGTCAGTCCAACAAGTTTATGATGGCTACTCACGGGCGAGTATCGTGTCCTCTTGTCTGTGATCATTGTTGACATTGTGACCCACTAGCCAAACGGGTAGAGAGGAACTACCTTACCCTTTATTTCAGGATGGCCTGCTGTTCCGGGAAGAGTTTACCCGTTCGTACTAGGAACATTGGTGACCTTCATTACAGGGTCACGAGCTACCAGTACTGACTTTGAGTGCCAGAGTCAACTTGAACTGTGCCAACTTTCTGTGCTTATAGGCCCAGTTATGCCCATCCTGATCCCATTAGAGACCACCATCTGTTTCCAGAACTTTGACATTGTTAAATGTGTGTGAAATGTTATGGTGGCTTCTTAGGACCGTTGTCTAGCACAGGCCTTACCAGTGAAGCTTGAAGGACAGGCCTTCTGAACTTCTACAGGGATGGTAGTCCGGAGTCATCACGTACCACCGCAACTTGGAGTCACCACATTGACGTGCTAGTTATTTCAGTTGAGTTTACACCTCGGCAGAGATATTCCACGCTACGTGTGCAGATGAGTGACCTCTTTAACCTTGTGGTATCGTAACCAGTGTACAGTGATGAGTGAGACGGCCTGAGGCTAACCCAGACAGTCTTTTCTTCTATCACCTGGCGGCGGCCAGGATTCTCTCATGAACATTCCCTTTGTTGATAATCCTCTTGTACATTATATCATCTAGTCATTATGTGTAGACACCAGAGTCGTGTCATCTGTTCTGGATGAGAGGTGAAAAAGGTATTGTCCAGCGGTTGATAGTGAGAGAGACAGGAATCTAAGGGCTGGTGGGGTCTGTAGACTGAGATTTAGTGTATTCCCAGAGTGCATCTATTCCGTTATTAAGATGTAATAGTATGCTTCCCTCACCCCAGGAAATACTACGACATTATTTAATAAACCAATGAACAAACCCTTCAAGAAACAAACGAAGACCGTAAACTGATTAGAGACATTAGACGTAGACAGTCAAAATCTTTTGGGCATGTTATGAGAAGAAAGGAATTGGAGAACTTGCTGACAACTGGCAAGATCGAAGGGAAGAGGCCAAGGGGAAGACCGAGATGTAAATATATGGATGGCTTGGCCTCGTGGCATGGTCAAGACAGAAACACAGTGCTGATCCACGACTTTGGTGATCGAGCGAGATGACAAAACATGCCCGATCACGCTTATCGGCATGGCATATGATGGATGCAACTATTATTATGACTATTGTCAGTATCATTATTAGTATCATTATATTATTATTGTTATGATTACTATTATTATGACTATTGTCAGTATTATCATTTTTTATCATTATATTTGTATTACTAGTGGCTTAGGGGATAGTGAGACGCGCAGTTTCATAATGCCCCAGCAATCCCAGTCGAGGGTTCGAAATCCGCTTCTGTCAATTTGGAAGCAAACAGGTTTGCGTTGTTTTCGATGACATGAGTATCCGTCGTTCAGAAAGCATTGGCAACGTACTGAACATGGAAAAACAATTGTCTAGTATATCACATATTAACAAATAATGCTGGGGTTGATTGCCGCTTCACGTAAAGAACATGCAACTAAACTTTAAACTCACTGCAATACCACCAACAACAAATCTCCAACCACAAGACCGATAATGCAACATTTCTGCAACCGGTACCCGGTGAGGAACCGTCCGCCTTGCTATGTCCCTATCTGTAAGAAGTGGAGCCAAGAATCCGACAAGGAGGCTGCCAGACGAACACCAGACGGGAAGTTTTCTATTGGAGTTCTCCGCATGTGTCCTTTCTGCATTGAAAAACGGCGAAGAGTAAATCATACATCTGAAATTGCATACAGTGTATATAAAGAATTGTACTTCCGCTTCAATTTTAGGAAAATAAAGTAATGACATTTCAACTCGCGCCGTTTCTTTCATTTTGTCGTCTGGAGTTCAGCTTAGCCAAATGGAAATGAGCGCTTGTTCTCATACATCCGTTGTGCTGATACCCAAGTAGCAGGTTCAACCCCGGTCAGATGAACTAACATGTTGACTTTTCGTCCTTGACTTGGAAAGAAATTACAAGTACCTCAGATCGCCTGGAATCGCCAGTTTGAGAGGGACACTGGCAATAAGGGGAATTAATCCACACGCAGAAATCGTCCAGTTCACTAGAAGTAGAAGCATATGTATGGAATACGCTTGAGTTTAAAGCAAGCGAACGGCCCCTCCCACCCATTAAAAAAAACAAAACAAAAATATAATGTCGTCTACAGTCACACGATATTCTCATAACACCCTGATCATACACCACCACAGATACTACAGCCAGTAGTTCGACTTCATTGCATCTGGTGTTACCCCATGTGTCTAGGTCTCTCTCAGCAGAAAGTCAGTAGTTCGACTTCATTACATCTGGTGTTAGCCCATGTGTCTGGGTCTCTCTCAGCAGAAAGCCAGTAGTTCGACTTCATTGCATCTGGTGTTACCCCATGTGTCTGGGTCTCTCTCAGCAGAAAGTCAGCAGTTCGACTTCATTGCATCTGGTGTTACCCCATATGTCTGGGTCTCTCTCAGCAGAAAGCCAGTAGTTCGACTTCATTGCATCTGGTGTTACCCCATGTGTCTGGGTCTCTCTCAGCAGAAAGTCAGCAGTTCGACTTCATTGCATCTGGTGTTACCCCATGTGTCTGGGTCTCTCTCAGCAGAAAGCCAGTAGTTCGACTTCATTGCATCTGGTGTTACCCCATGTGTCTGGGTCTCTCTCAGCAGAAAGTCAGCAGTTCGACTTCATTGCATCTGGTGTTACCCCATATGTCTGGGTCTCTCTCAGCAGAAAGTCAGTAGTTCGATTTCATTGCATCTGGTGTTACCCCATGTGTCTGGTTCTCTCTCAGCAGAAAGCTTGCATCCGGTGTTACCCCATGTGTCTTTGTCTCTCTCAGCAGAAAGTCAGTAGTTCGACTTCATTGCATCTGGTGTTACCCCATGTGTCTGGGTCTCTCTCAGCAGAAAGCCAGTAGTTCGACTTCATTGCATCTGGTGTTACCCCATGTGTCTGGGTCTCTCTCAGCAGAAAGCCAGCAGTTCGACTTCATTGAATCTGGTGTTACCCCATGTGTCTGGGTCTCTCTCAGCAGAAAGTCAGTAGTTCGACTTCATTGCATCTGGTGTTACCCCATATGTCTGGGTCTCTCTCAGCAGAAAGTCAGTAGTTCGATTTCATTGCATCTGGTGTTACCCCATGTGTCTGGGTCTCTCTCAGCAGAAAGCCAGCAGTTCGACTTCATTGCATCTGATGGTACCCCATGTGTCTGGGTCTCTCTCAGCAGAAAGTAAGTAGTTCGACTTCATTGCATCTGGTGTTCACCATGTGTCTGGGTCTCTCTCAGCAGAAGCCAGTAGTTCGACTTCATTGCATCTGGTGTTACCCCATGTGTCTGGGTCTCTCTCAGCAGAAAGTCAGTAGTTCGACTTCATTGCATCTGGTGTTACCCCATGTGTCTGGGTCTCTCTCAGCAGAAAGCCAGTAGTTCGACTTCATTGCATCTGGTGTTACCCCATGTGTCTGGTTCTCTCACAGCAGAAAGCCAGTAGTTCGACTTCATTGCATCTTGTGTTACCCCATGTGTCTGGGTCTCTCTCAGCAGAAAGCCAGTAGTTCGACTTCATTGCATCCGCTGTTACCCCATGTGTTTTTGTCTCTCTCAGCAGAAAGTCAGTAGTTCGACTTCATTGCATCTGGTGTTACCCCATGTGTCTGGGTCTCTCTCAGCAGAAAGTCAGTAGTTCGACTTCATTGCATCTGGTGTTACCCCATGTGTCTTAGTCTCTCTTCGTAGAAAGCCAGAGGCTGGACTTCATTGCATCTGGTGTTACCCCATGTGTCTTTTTCTGTCTCCGTGGAAAAGCCAGGGGCTGGACTTCATTGCATCTGGTGTTACCCCATGTGTCTTAGTCTCTCTTCTTAGAAAGCCAGAGGCTGGACTTCATTGCACCTGGTATTACCTCATGTGTCTTTGCCTGTCTCCGTGGCAAAGCCAGGGGCTGGACTTCATTGTATCTGATGTTACCCCATGTGTCTTAGTCTCTCTTCGTAGAAAGCCAAAGGCTGGACTTCATTGCACCTGGTGTTACCTCATGTGTCAAGATCTCTATCCGCAGAAAGCCAGAAGACCGACTTCATTGCATCTAGTCTTACTCCATGTGTCCCGGTCTCTCTCCGCAGAAAGCCAGAAGATCGGCTTCATTGCATCTGGTATTACCATTGTGACTGTCTCTCCCCGCAGATCGCAAGCCGCTTGACTAAGGAATCACACAGATTACAAACACTGAAGCTCCAGAGATGACCTTCACCTGTATCATCATCACCACAGTCAGCATTACCATAATCATCTTCAGCATCATCGTCAGCATCATTACTATACTCATTTTCATCACCAGATAAGCCGGCATAAAGATGTGGAAAGGCGCTCGTCTGCCAGTCCGATGGTCGTGGATCCGAAACTCATCGGAGAGAATTCCAAATTGTTTAATTGGCGTGGGCGATCTGGCCTAAATTGGGCACCATAGTATCTCTTGGGAAGCAAGTCGTTCGATTTGATACTGCTGCATCACCCACACAGAGCCAATTGGTCTATGAAAATATGAATCTACGAGTCTGTGCCCTAATGTGGTGCTTGTAAATTGGCCCTTAAATTACTTCCAAGGTTATGCCTTTAAATAACTTACAAGGTTGGTAATTGATGAAGCGGGTACCAGAAATTGTCATCGGAAGTAAATACTGCCGCCATTCTATTGATAACTACATCCCATCTCATATCATCTCATCTCACTTCATGTCATCTCATCTCTTGTTCCTCTTGTACCTTGCGGTGTCAAGGTGAAGTATAAACAGCGGGAGAATGCCCGCTTATGGGCTTCATCTATCGAGATTCCCATGGACCCTGTTATTCACCATGTCCTTGGTTTACATGGTTGGCCTCTTCTTCTGGCTCTATTTGGTCTGTACAATCATCATCATCATCATCATCATCATCATCATCATCATCATCATCATCATCATCATCATTATCATCATCATCATCTTCCACTTCTGCCGTCAAGAGCGTGAGGAGGAATACTTTGCGTTCCAGCGTCCGGTGGGCGACACTGGATAGTGTCATTCCGTGTGATTGTACAATGTCTTTGATGTCGTCAATCCATTTTCTTCATGGACGTCCTCTTGGTCTCGTCGCAGATGATCTTTGATGTAGACTACGATCATCGATTGATCTAAATATATGGACTAGCACTACATACATAAGAGGGTATGGACGCAGATCGTCGTAATCTCTCATGCCTTGTTCGAAACACAACTGTGGTCGATTTGGCAGCAGACTGCCTTGCGTTGGTTTTTATCGAAATGATATGGATGCCGGTCGTTTAGAAAGCAATTAAACTACTAAAATGTTAACTACTACATGTAAACTTGCAAAGATGTGACAACCGGTAACAACAAATATTGGGCTGACTGCAACGTCATGTAAAAGGGTATGCGACTAACCATTTCAACGATATACATCAATGGCTTTTGGCGTCACAAGGAGTCGTTGACTATTTTACTGTTTGTTTTGTTTAGATCTTTGCCTACCCTTTCCTCTAGGGTCCACGATTTTGCCGTCTACTTCTCAATTATTTCTTCTTGACTATCTGATTTGTTTTACATCTTCTTCTCTTCTTTTTTACAGGATATCGCTGTCAACGCCAGAATGTTACTGCTGTTGGCAAGTTTACGTACAGTAGTTTGCTATTGCTTTCTGAACGACCGGCTTCCATGCCAACTCTTTACCACCAAGCGCAACACAGTCTTCTGCCAAATCGGTCGTAGCTGTGTTTCGAACGTGGGTAAGCAGGCTTACGAATCGCTTCCGTAAAATCTTGGCCACGGAGCGGGCTGTACCATGCATGCAATGTGGTGTAGGCGTTCATGAATCATACACAGGATTCAATCATTGATGTTTGTTGACAACGTCTTAATTTGTATTTGCACTACACAGCACCAGTAGTGTCCGTGAGTAAAAAATGGTTACCTAATGACGTACGATGTGTACACTGCGTCCTTTTTTACTATGCCACATTTCTTCGCAGGAGCTGCTCATACCTAACTGTTTGTATTTCCTATTATTATATTCTACTGCAGCCGTTCCTTCTGGTAGTTAATGGTGTTTTGTTCTAACGTACATGAGTCGGGCTAGATCCCTCACAGGTGGTAGGCGGTGGTTTGTGGAGGAATCTGCCGGCTAGCATAATAGTAATAGGGTTCAGCTAAAGCTTCTGAAGGGTTCCAAACCTGCAATATACTATTTGGGAGGGAGTCATATTGCGTTGATTTTCACAATGATATGTGCGTCTGCCGTTCAGATGTTATGGCAAAACAACTTAACATAAAATTTCCTTGAAAACCAGGACCACAAAATAAAGCTGGGATTGACTGTGATGTCCTGGACACACACATCACACACATGTACACACACACACATGTCCACACACACACACACACACACACACACACACACAGAAACGACTTGATACTAACTAACTATCCGCTTGTATAACATCTCGCTTGTGAAACTATAACCTGATTCGACTGTTAATTAACATTCAGAATTAACGCCATCAAGACAAAACATGTATCATGTATTTTAACGCGACCCGTAATTAAAACATGGCCGTTAATTGATTTTCCTGTACTCACGTTCTTTGTGGATCAATGGGTCAACCACATGACACGTTGGAGCAACCGGCCAATCGCTTGCGATGAATACAAAACTGACCAATCAAATAACCTATTATTGATTTCAAGTAATGTCTTGTGGTGTAATTTATTGGAAGGCGTAGCTATGAGGTTTAATCTGCTGTAAGTTATTGGAAGGCGTGGCTATGAGGTTTAATCTGCTGTAAGTTATTGGAAGGCGTAGCTATGAGGTTTAATCTGCTGTAAGTTATTGGAAGGCGTGGCTATAAGGTTTAATCTGCTGTTAGTTATTGGAAGGTGTGGCTATGAGGTTTAATCTGCTGTAAGTTATTGGAAGGTGTGTCTATGAGGTTTAATCTGCTGTAAGTTATTGGAAGGTGTGTCTATGATGTTTAATCTGCTGTAAGTTATTGGATGGTGTGGCTATGAGGTTTAATCTGCTGTAAGTTATTGGAAGGTGTGGCTATGAGGTTTAATCTGCTGTAAGTTATTGGAAGGTGTGGCTATGAGGTTTAATCTGCTGTAAGTTATTGGAAGGTGACTATGATGTTTAAAGTGCTTTAATTTTAACTTCTGACCGAGAAGTATTCATTTCATTTCAACGTTGGTCGGTCAGTTGAACTTAAATGTTTACTTCTCGTCCTTTTCTTGAGAAGGCAAATTAGAAGTACCTCATAAGTCGTAGAGAGGTAGCATGATGGCGAAGGACACTGGTAATAGGGACGGCTATCCCTCACATAAAATCATTCCACCGCAGACATTTAGTGGTATTCAGACAGCCAGCCTTCACTGATAAAAGGTGAAACAAAGTAAGCGACCCTTTACACATCATCATCATCAGGTGCCTTCCTGGCTGGCGTTGGCGATCATGCTTCTCTACATCTTGCGTTCTCCAGCGGCATGCACCAGTTCGTGTATTGACTCCCTTCCGTGCCATGAAGCTAAACGGTCAATAATCTGTTCTCTCTCTGTGTCTTCCCCTAAGTCTCAGTCCATAAGTCTGTCCAATGTTCACATGTTCCAGTTGTTGTCTTCCCCTAAGTCTCTGTCCATAAGTCTGTCCAATGTTGACATGCTCCAGTTGTTGTCTTCCCCTAAGTTTCTGTCCATAAGTCTGTCCAATGTTCACATGTTCCAGTTGTTGTCTTCCCCTAAGTCTCTGTCCATAAGTCTGTCCAATGTTGACATGTTCCAGTTGTTGTCTTCCCCTAAGTCTCTGTCCATAAGTCTGTCTAATGTTGACATGTTCCAGTTGTTGTCTTCCCCTAAGTCTCAGTCCATAAGTCTGTCCAATGTTCACATGTTCCAGTTGTTGTCTTCCCCTAAGTCTCTGTCCATAAGTCTGTCCAATGTTGACATGTTCCAGTTGTTGTCTTCCCCTAAGTCTCAGTCCATAAGTCTGTCCAATGTTGACATGTTCCAGTTGTTGTCTTCCCCTAAGTCTCAGTCCATAAGTCTGTCCAATGTTGACATGTTCCAGTTGTTGTCTTCCCCTAAGTCTCAGTCCATAAGTCTGTCCAATGTTGACATGTTCCAGTTGTTGTCTTCCCCTAAGTCTCAGTCCATAAGTCTGTCCAATGTTGACATGTTCCAGTTGTTGTCTTCCCCTAAGTCTCAGTCCATAAGTCTGTCCAATGTTGACATGTTCCAGTTGTTGTCTTCCCCTAAGTCTCAGTCCATAAGTCTGTCCAATGTTGACATGTTCCAGTTGTTGTCTTACCCTAAGTCTTAGTCCATAAGTCTGTCCAATGTTGACATGTTCCAGTTGTTGTCTTCTCATAACGTGCCCAACAAACAATGGCTGGAATAAACAAACCACTGTGCCATAGCAGGAACTTGTTTGTAAAGTATTAGGACCCTCATATTGTGTAGGTTTAAATATTGGAGGCATAAGCCACCAGTCTGTCTCTCCCGTCCCTAATGACGAGTGCTGACGTTAAAATCTAGTACAACAGCACTCATGCCATTGTGAAAATAAGGACATAAGTATCACACCGGCGTGGCATTGTGTGCTGCAGCGACTCAGTCCATTGTCTATGTACACATCCAGCTTCGACCTTCTGAATCATGCTCATTAAATCACTTAGTACACACACGTTGGTATAATGCTGTGATTCCAGTCATATGAAAGCCTGTGTAACTGCCATCACCTCCATCGTCATGCTGCTCGTGGTCATAGAGTGGGCACCACTGGATTCTTGAACGGTTCGGCCCGCTGAACGGGCTGTAAATGCGCACGCACTTCTCTGCTGCTTTACAACAGATTCATCTGTATAGATGAGCACTTCGGGGCTATCTGAGTGTTCATAGATAAGCGCGTTTACCTCTGCATTGACAGCGGCACGGTTCTGATCTCTGCACCGTCTGTCGAGTGTGATAATGCAGGAGAAAGTGCACTTAAAAGCTTGAGGCAACGGCACCCATTCCTTGCCGGGGTTGATACTGGTAAGACTGCCGCCCGACCCATCCATTATTTGCCCCTCTTTAGCCTGTCACTCTTTTCTCTGAATATGGAGTCATGGAGAGGGAAACAGAGGAAGAGGCCGACCACGTAAACGTTGGACGGAGGGAATAGCATGGTCCATGGGAATATCGATATATGAAGCCCATCATCGTGCACTCTCACGATGTTTATACTTTACATCGACACCGCAAGGTACATGAGGAACATGATGAGATGAGAGGAGGAGAGGTTGCTGCTCATCTGCTCTTATTTTTAAGTATGCACGAGCTCTCCAGATCTTGATCCTGTGTTCCATTGTCAGGAAGTCAAGGAGGTATCTCATTGTTACAGAGCTGGTGTCTCTCGTGCAGCCCAAAATGATGCGCATGGCTTCGTTTTGTACCTTTTTCATGTCTTCCAATCTGTGTAGTGCTGTTAGTGAGGGGGGCCAGAGCATATTCGATGGGTGAAAGCACCAGACCTTGGAACAGATGTATTAGCAGTCTTTGCTCGATATTGGCAGTCGCCATGACTCTCATTGCTGAAAAACCTTTTCGAGCTTTCGTTATGACATAATCGACATGATCTCTGAAGGACAGGCTTCGATCAAGCCTCACGACAAGATATGTCATTGACTGGGTTCTACTCAAAATGCTCCCATCCATTCTTACTGCCGGTAGGTCTGTCTTCACAATATGGCTGTTTAGGGAGAACCATGTAACCGATGCCTTTACAGGGTTGACAAGGGCACCGACATCAGCACACCATGAGGAAATTCGATCTAGTTCGTCCTGCATATCATTGGCAACCGCCTGTCTATCTCTACCCGAGATTGTCGTCAGCAGTCCTACCCCTCCCGTCCAACTGTTGTTCAGTGATCCGCACCCTATACGCGTTGAATAGTACTGGTGACAGTGGTGAACCCTGCGGCAATCCTGGACATATCGTTATCGGCTCAGAAGACCAACTCCCACATCTTAGCACCACCTTCCTATGGAGCAGAACTGCAGCTATCCATCGTACAAGGTGAGGGTGCACTTTCAGTCTGAGGAGGGTTTGCATCAAGTGCTCGAAGGATACTCTATTGTATGCGTCCTCTAAGTCTATGGCGGCCGCACATGTTTCTTCTCTAACCTGAAATCCTTCGTAAACAACTTGAGCAAAGACAGCCGCATTCAGCCATGACTCTTTGTTACGTCTGTATCCTCCAAGTGTGGGCGAGAAGCAGCCGAGATGTTCCAAAGTCACAAGCAAGTCTGTGTGCTACAATTTTCTCCAGTAGCTTGCCAACAGTGTTTCTCCACCTTAATAATTCTGTAGCCGCTTATCTTGGAATGGTCTTTGTTCGGTTTTGGCAGCGGCAGCAAGTAGCTGTGTAGCCATTCCTCTTTGATCTGACCCCTCTGAATACTGGTGTTGAATTCTCTGACCATGAGGATGAAGTATAAATCTTTAACTCGAGAAATAAGAAAGGACACAAAAAAGGACAAAAATCAATATATACAAGATTGTTGTACCAGAATAGAGCAATATCATAAGACTGGAAGAGATTACGAAATGTTCACATCCATGAAGTTATTGACAAGAAATGTTCAACATCAATTGAATGTTATATGTGGCAAGATGGGAAATACCTTAACAGAATCTGGACAAATTCTAGAAAGATGGCAGGAGTATTGCAGTGGAATGTATGATATGAGTGACAGTGAGGATATGAATGAGATACATGAGCCAACCACAGCAGAGACAAAACCTGAATCCTCATTAGATGAAAGTGCATGGGCAATAAAGGACCTGAAGAATGAATCATCACCTGGATGATGTGATGAGATACCAGCTGAGCTAATTAAAGCGGGAGGAGAAGAAAGCATACAAATCTATCACGCATTATGTAAAAAGATATGGAAATATGGTATATGGCCAAAAAATTGGAAGAGAACAATCTTCATTCCAATACCAAAATAGGGCAACCTGAAATTATGCACCAACTATAGAACTGTTGCCCTGATCAGTCATGCAAGTAAAATTATACTAACAATCATAATGACAAGACTTCGTAAGAAAATGGAAGAATAAATTAACGTGGTTCAAGCTGGATTTAGACAAGGAAGAGGGACAAGAGATCACAATATGCGTTTAATAATAGAGACGTACAGATAATTTAATGTAAACCTATCCTCATGTTTTGTGGATTATTCAAAGGCACTTGACTGTGTACAACATCAGAAACTTTGGGAAATTATGAGGGAATATGGGCTTTCCACCACATGTAATACAACTATTAAGAATGCTCTCTCTAGACCAACAAGCAGCTTTTAGAATAGATGGCGAGACATCAGATTGGTCTGGCTTCAAACAAGGAGTCCGTCAAGGATGTGTGCTGTTTCCCTATTTGTTTAACCTGTACGCCGAAAATATAATGAGAAATGTAAGAGATGATATAATTAGGGAGCTATATGATGCCCTTAATATCGGTGGTCTTGACATACCAGAAATTCGGTATGCGATGATACAGTATTGCTATCCACAACACAGACTGGTATATAAAACCTTATAGCCTCAACCCAATTTAATAGTGAAAATCACAACTTGTACCTCAACATTGCAAAACCAAAGATAATGCATACAGATAAAACCACTATGGAGAAAGAAATATATGTTAATGAGGAAAATTGGAGATGGTGGACAATTTTGAATATCTTGGGTCATTGATTACCAACAATGGTGACACAATGAAAGAAATTAAACGACGACTATCAATTGCTCTGCAAAGTCTAAAACAACTGAATAAATTATGGAACGGGACAGACAGAACTACAAAAATTAGATTTTTAAGAGCATGCATCTTTCCCATTGCAACATACGCCTGTGAGACCTGGACACGTACTAAACAAACTGAGCAGCGCATAAATGCCTTTGGAAATAAATGTTATAGACGAGTTCTAAGAATATCTTGAATAAAGAAAAGAACAAGTACTTCAAGAGCTGATTATTGAAGAAAGTTGGCTATTAAAAACGATAAAACAAAGAAAATTCAAATATTTTGGTCACTTGAAACGTCACGAAAGTTTGGAGAGAACAATAATGGAGGGGTATATGCCTGGGAAAAGAGGAAGAGGAAGGCCAAAGAGAAGATGGGTGTATAGGACGCGAGACATCTTGCTTATGATCGAGAGGTTTTCCGGAAGGTTGTTATGGGAGCGAGGTTCTGCAAAGTACATGCTACTGAATGAATGAATGAATGAATGAATGAATGAATGATTGATTGAATGAATGAATGAATGAATGAATGAATGAATGAATGAATTATCTTGAAAAACAAAGTATCAAATCCATTTATATAATTTATGTTTGTATATAAATGTAACTTACAAATCCTTTCAGACTGACTGTAGACATAAGATGGAGAATAAACTTCTATCAAGTGTCAAGACAGAACAACCTGAAGTCAGTGTAGGTCAAGGTAAGATGAAGTGCAATATAACGTAGCAGTTAGGTAAATATTCTTTACAGGATATTGCCATTAAATGTAGAAGATTTAAATGGGATCATCATTGGAGGACGAAAAATCAATAACATTAGATATGCAGATGATACAGTATTGATTGCAGTCAATGAGCAGGATCTGCAACAATTAGTAGATGCGGTTGTTGCACACAGTGAACAACTGGGGTAAGAATTAAATTGTACAAAGACACAGATTATGGTCGTCATAGGAAGAAAGAAGTACCACAATGTAATGTACAAGTAAATGCGAATATTCCTCAACAAGTGAATTGATACAATTATCTCAGAACAGTCATAACATCTGATGGGAGATGCATGGATGAGATTAGAACAAGAATCGTCGTGGCGAAAGTAGCCTTTAGCAAGATGAAAAACATACTGACCAATAAAACGATGTTAATTGAAACGAGAAAAAGAGTGTTGAGGTGCTACATAGAGCCTGTACTTTTGTATGGATGTGAAACTTGGACAATAAGCAGTCAAGCTGAAAAACATCTGATGGCTGTAGAAATGTGGTTTCTGAGGAGAATGCAAAGAATTCCATGGACAGACAGAATAACAAATGACCAAGTATTTAAGGAAACAAATGAAAATCGTAAATTGATTAGAGAAATTAGACGTAGACAGTCAAACATGTTTGGACATGTTATGAATTAAAGAACTTGGTGACAACTGGCAAGATCGAAGGGAACAGACCAAGGAGTAGACCGAGAAGTAAATACCTGGATGACTTGGCCGCATGGCATGGTCGAGACAGGAACACTGAGCTGATCCACGACTCTGGTGATCGAGTGAAATGGCGAGTCATGACCGCCGACGCTTCCCGGCACGGCACATGATGGATGGATGGATGGATGGATGGATGGATGGATGGATGGATGGATGGCCATCAACCCCAGCATTTATTGGCTGTTTATGATTTACTAGATCATTCTACATTGAGGACTTTGCTATTGCTTTCTGAATTGTCAAAGCATTAACCCATCAAAATCAATACAATAGCAGATTGATTGATTGATTGATTGATTGATTGATTGATTGATTGATCTTGGAAACGACATCACAGCACTCAGGACATTCCCATAGGCGTTCCGTCCCCATCCTCAGCAGCCATCGAAGAGTTTCAACACCAATAGTACCAGTAGCAATCTGATTATACGTCTGTCTCGCATTTCCTCTGAGCGTCGAGAGTCGGCCAGATCCCCTCGTCACAATAGTAGAATATACATTTACTCAGGCACTGGGAGAAATAAGGTCATAGGTGTGGTCAAGTATCAACTGCGATCAGTGCACAGCACTGCAGTTGAGCAGAGCAGGCACCCACTTGTCCTGACAATCAGAAATTATTGTCACAGGCGGAGGTAAAAGACCCCATGTGAATATGGAAGACAAGGGAAAACCATCACATTATCTCCCAAGACAAGTTTAAAATAGGAACATGGAATTTCACGATATTGGTGAGATTAGAAAGTTAGATAATGTAATAAAAGGAATGAAAGATATGAAGATTACTATCCTAGGCATGAGTGAGATGAGGCGGTGGAGATCTGGTAAAGTAATAACAGACAAACACACAATTTGTTCAGGAGGTAATACATAAGGAAACTGAGAAGTAATAATGTTTGATGAGCAAACAGCTAAATTAATTCATGGTTATTTGATTAAATCAGATAGTTATTATTGTCAAATGCAAAGTCAAACCAAGAGATGTAAATATTATACAAGTGTAGGTACCAAAAACAAGCAGTAGTGAAGTGGAATGACAAACATTTTATGACAAGGTAGAAATTGCGATATGGCTGGAAAATTCAAACATGATTCAGGAACCAGCACTTTTTCTCAGGAGCTAGCAAATATTTTAAACACGGGCTAAGAAAAATATAAATCAATCTAGATAAAGTTACATATTATGAAATGAGCCATTAAATGTCAAGACTGTAAGAACACTTAAATTATTCGCACGTCTCTAGAGCTTTGAAATAGCCGGCACTTGTTGCATCTTCCAATGGTACAATAGAAAGAAATGTCCTTCACTTTCCCTTCTCAGATAAAATGAATATATGGTATCAATCCCTCATCATCAGATCTGTCTGCATCTCCATCAAGAAAGATACTGTCATATGGTTTTCCTTTATTTTAATATCAAATATCTATGAAGATATGAGGCAATGTAACAAATATTTTCTCAACACTGTTTTCTTTTTTTAAACTTCTTTGAATCGATCACTTTAAGCTTGGTGAACAATGAAACCAAACCTTCAAGATAAGGGTAGGGTCTGTAATTATTGGCAATACAGTACAATGCCATATTATGTACATTCATTTGTTGCATCATATTAGCATCCATGTTTTTGTTTCCCCTCTCACTTTGCTAAAGGAGCACATTCAGGATTCCTCTTTGTACGTGCAGTCTTCTTACACTTGAAGTGCATATAGAATTTGTGGTACTTTGTAAGTTTCCTTCTTCTTCCGCGTTCATCCTGAGTGTTTTTTCCAGACATAATTGCAGTGTATCTGGTTAGGCACCCTTGGGCCGAAACCCTTAGGCTAACACATCCAACTTTAGCGTGCTTTGTTTACCAGGTTAGCATTCCCGCGGGACTCACAGTTGTGGTGCCGTCTACATCCTAGCTGGTCAAGTGAGAATGGTCGAAGACTTCACGGTCTGCCCTTAAGGGCAGGCAGGGGCAGTCCATGGGCATTTTCCGCCACACAAGGAGGTTCTCATCATTGCAGAGCCGATACATAGCGCTCTGGTGCTGGGCTCACCCAAGGAATCACCACGTCCTGCACATGGCTGCTTTAATTTCTCACTTCCATATATTGGGCATTTCGTTCGCTACAGGCCGCTCCCGCATGAACCAGGAACGGTCAGTCTGCAGATGACTTCCACTCAGCGACTTTTGGTTCGGTCGTGTACGGAAGCTGTGCCCGGAAGACTATATAGTCAGAGTTGTTCCAGCCAGAAGAAAATATGGTCAGAGCTTTTCCTGGCATGAAGGACATTTCACTCGGACGTTTTTGCGTTGTGCCACTTTATTTGCAACCTTCCCGCCAGCACATCCGATATCTGAGGGCGTTTTTACGGGTTTGCCTTCCTGGGGTTACGAGGGACATTAGACTCTTACTGTTGTGGTGTCGCACACATCTCAGCTGGACAAGGTAGATCGGTCAAAGACATCACGGTCAACCCTCAAGGGAAGGCAGGGGCAGACCATGGGCATTCTCCGCTATCCAAGGAGGCTTCCATAATTGCAGAGCCGGCACATAGTGCTCTGAGACTGGACTCACCCGAGGAATCGCCACGTCCTGCTCATGGCTTCCTCACTTCCATGCAATGGTTATTTTGTTCGCCTCTGGCCACTCCCCACCCAGACCAGGAACGGTCAGTCTGAAAACATCCACTCAGCAAGCTTTCGCTTCGGACTTCCACGTAATGGATTCACTAGCCAAGCGTCCCATTTCGTGCCAATGAGACGTTTCTCCACCTTTGTCCACACTCACTCTATCTTTAATCGTAACCATTTTGTGTAACTAGGTCGCTTTTTCCACCTTTAGTAACGCTCACTCTATCTTTAATCGTAACCATTTTGTGTGACTAGGTCGCTTTTTCCACCTTTAGTAACGCTCACTCTATCTTTAATCGTAACCATTTTGTGTGACTGGGTCGCTTTTTCCACTTTTAGTAACGCTCACGAGGTAGGCTACATGTGCTGCCGGCTCAGTGCCTTACCTCCATGCAGCAGAGAGCGAGTAATGGCCAGACTCTCTCATCGGGGGATCCCTCGGATGAGAGCCTTCGAACAGATATTTGAACCAATCATGTAGTAGACTTAGCATCTCACCACCATTTTGCAGTGGATGAGTATTGGCCCGGCTCTCACATCCGGGGGATGTTGACTTAGAGGAGTTCAGTCATATTCCTCAGCGAAGGCGAAGAACCTTAGAGAATGTGTCCGGACCAAGAATTAGTGGCATCGTGCCCCTGATTCGGTCTTTGACTGCCTATCCTCAGTCTACCTGCAGAGCAGCAGGTTGTGTCTCTCTTGGTCTGGTCCCTATCCCAAGACCTGTCCGACATGTAGTTATGCTTCCGTCGGCAGAGCTCTTGGGGTCATTGGGACACGCAAGCCTCTACCACGACAAGGTGGAGACACGTCAGAAGGGTGTAAGTTTCCAATTTAAATGGTCCCAAACATCCAAACACAACTTTCACATTCTGGTCTGTAGTGTTGATGGTAAACTTACTGCTCACTTCACAGTTCTTTCTTCATTGTGCAGATGTGGTTTAATTCGAGCCACGATTGCTTAAATTTTGATTTGCGTGACTGAGGAAATGTAGGAACACTATCTTAAGTGCAACAGCATCAGTTAACAGCAATGGTGCTAAATCAAAGAAGATCTGATATGAGAACAAGAGGACGCCCTAGAAGCAATTGAAGCGACAAAATTAAAGACTTTGTACAATCACATGGGATGACACTATCATGTGCCATTAATCAAGCACTGGAACGTTAAACGTGATGGTAAATATTGAAAATAATGATGATGATCTCCAATGATAATTGTTCCATTGTCATCTAGATCACATACAGAAAGCAAAGGCAAAATACTGAACATAATCTTTCCAAAACATGCTGTGACGTCTAGTAAAGGATATGCAACTAACTATATCACAATAATTAATTTTCTGCTGATCATTATCATCTTGAAAATCACAAATAGCACTTTGATTGGCTGGCGTCTCGCCTTCGTTCTCTTCTCGTTCTCTGCCTGGTACATTTTCAAGCAATGTCGACCCACTTCAGAAGAAATCTGTAATAGTACCCTTTGTTATTTACTTGCACCTGTCAATTTACACTGATATGTTCCATTGATTTTCTACAGTTTAAATAAACATAAAACAACTCTCTCGACTCCCGAGAGTTGGTGACGCATGATGTGCACGTGACTTATCGATAGATGAGCCGCTATCGAAAACAAGATAAATAATACTACGGTCATTTTACAAGAACATTAATGTTGAGGTAAAGAAATCGCTCCAGAAATCACAAGTTGGCGTGCAATGGTGCAAACCTGTATAATGCATATTTATCATTCCGATTTCACGATACATGGAAAATTGAAACATAAACATAAAAAAACATGTACAGTATTCATTTTAAACAAAAGTAATGGACATGTCTAATAGGGGACACAGAATGTTAAAATACAAAATATTTCTAGAACTGAATTTGAAAATTCAACTTCCAGGTAAACATTTTCAAGCAACATTACAACCGGATGCTTGTTTTTTTTTTTTTGTGTGTATCCCTGAATGGCAATATCTTAAACAAAATCACAAGAAATAAACTTAACACTTGATACCAATAGGGTATTATGTATTTCTAGAGGGGTTATGACATGGATCAGAATTAAACACAAAACCTGGATCACTCACACGGTTGCCTGGCAGATGCTGAAATTAATGCATTTAACGCAACTCCGGTGGCAGCTGACATATAGTTTATTTATGAGAATACACAACCAAACAAACCTTCACAGCCAGATGAGTCACTCACTCTTACTTATGTTCATGGAATTCCCATACACGATTCATTGTGGACAGAGTGATTAATGGCCCTTTATACAGTCCAGCTCGTGGTAAGATTTGAAACACTATAATCTCTCTCTCTCTCTCTCTCTCTCTCTCTCTCTCTCTCTCTCTCACTCTCTTTCTCTCTTGCTCTCTCTCTCTCTGTTATGACCCAGTGCTGTCCCAAACGCTAGCATACAGTAGTCGTTATGTATACTTGAAGACACAACTCAATTGTAGGGTACCACTGTTGACAATCATTAATTTCCTCTTGCATCAAATAATCATTAATGTCCTCTCGCATCAAACACAGGACTTTCAATCTCTCAGATGATCCCCATTTACATACACACACGTCCTCAAGTACAATGTTCATGAAAATACACTTGGAGTAGAAATACGGGATGTGTAGTTAATACTGTACAAATGATGTCAAATACTTGTAAATACACCTCAACTTATATGACTTGTCACTAAGCTGGATGACTTGTTGCTAAGCTGCCTCATGCCTGAATGAGACGTTATTCTGTCCGATTTGGCACAGCAACTCTGGCCATGAACATTCCATCATAATTACTCTATCTGGATTGCGACAGTTATATAGAACCTGTCTTACTCGGCAGTGAATCATAGAACATGGATAAATAAATTCACAACAGTTTAGAAGCAATAGAGATGTGGATGATGATGAATGTTGCTAATAACGATTGCCTGATATAGGCTAATGCCACTAGAACATTGTATACAACTATTAGAAGGAGAAAAACATAATTCTTTGGTCGTGTAGTTAGAAGAGGGGCATTGGAAAACCCTGATGATTGCATGTTGGATGGACTGAGACAGTGGCATGGTGGGATATCATCAGCACATTTGATTCTGAATACCGTGGGCTGAGATCTGTGGAGAGATATTAATGCTTACACCAGCCGGCAAGGCACATGATAATGATGAATGTACGAGTCTAGTCAGTGAGCATCAGCCAATGACTAGAGGTTCCATAAGCTTGTCCTCAAAACGTTTAATCTAAATAACTGATCTTTCTGCTAATCTAATGGCAAAGAGAACACCACGTGGAGTTCAGTGTATTGTAGCAGGATACATCGGCCTAGATCATACATCACCTTAGATCACACATCAGCTTAGATCATACATCACCTTAAATCACACATCACCTTAGATCACACATCACCTTAGAGCATACATCACCTTAGATCACACATCAGCTTAGATCACACATCAGCTTAGATCATACATCACCTTGGATCATACATCAGCTTAGATCACACATCACCTTAGATCAGACATCACCTTAGATCATACATCACCTTAGATCACACATCACCTTAGATCATACATCACCTTAGATCATACTTCAGCTTAGATCATACATCACCTTAGATCATACTTTAGCTTAGATCATACATCACCTTAGATCATACTTCAGCTTAGATCACACATCACCTTAGATCATACATCACGTTAGATCATACTTCAGCTTAGATCATACATCACCTTAGATCATACTTCAGCTTAGATCATACATCACCTTAGATCATACTTCAGCTTAGATCATACATCACCTTAAATCACACAGCAGCTTAGATCATACGTCAGCTTAGATCATACATCAGCTTAGATCATACTTCAGCTTAGATCATACTTCAGCTTAGATCATACATCACCTTAAATCACACATCAGCTTAGAGCATACGTCAGCTTAGATTATACTTCAGCTTAGATCATACATCAGCTTAGATCATACTTCAGCTTAGATCATATATCACCTTAAATCACACATAAGCTTAGATCATACGTCAGCTTAGATCATACATCACCTTAAATCACACATCAGCTTAGATCATACGTCAGCTTAGAACATGCATCCGTTTATATCATCATAGCCTTAGATCATACATTATCTTAGATCACACATCAGCTTAGATCACACATCAGCTTAGATCATACATCACCTTAAATCACACATCAGCTTAGATCATACTTCAGCTTAGATCATGCATCAGTTTAGAACATGCATCAGCTTAGAACATACATCAGCCTAGATCATACACCATCTTATATCATCATCACCTTACATCATACATCAGCTTATATCATTATTAACTTAGATCATACATCAGCCTAGATCATACACCATATTATTGATTGATTTATTGATTGATTGATTTAGGAACCTACATCACATAATTCGTGGCATTCCTATAAGCGCTCCGTCTCCATCCACAGCAGCCAGCAAAGAGTTCCAACACCAATAGTACCAGTAGCAATCTGATTATATGCCCCTCCCGCCTTTCCTCTGAGCGTCGAGCGTTGGTCAGATCCCCTCGTTACTCCTCGCTGTCTCATTCTTGCCAGACCATGGTGATCCATTTGCTCCTCCGAGGTGTACACGTGCTCCCACAAGGCCGTAACCACGTCTGCCTTGTCATGCATCAATACTCCACCAAGTTTTGCAGAGCCAGCCAATCTGTCCGCCTGTTCATTCCCCAGCACACCGGCATGCCGCGGAGAAAAGATCCAGGCGATGCTTGCCACCTGTGGTCTCCGAAGCGAAGCAAGCCACTCTGCCCGAAGCTTGCCTGTCCTCACCTTCCTCAGCATGCATTCTGAGTCAGTTACAATCACGATGTGTGTGTGTATCGTACTCTCCACCCAGCGGAAAGCTGCCCTGACCGCCTCCACCTCCATTCTTAAGCTAGATGTTGAGGTATCATATGCCAGGCTCTCCTGCACCAAACGTCAACCATTAGCTTTTGCTAGGCACTTCTCCTACCTCTCAACACCGACCCATCTGTGTAGATAATCACATCACCCGAGCGAGCATTATCCTGAATTAGTTTCTGGATTTCCACTTCCGTGGCCCCTGCTGGTCACTCCCTGCACTGCCGGCTCAATGTGATTAAAACTCTGCACAAGTCTGACTGCTCCGCTGACACTCTGACCCACTCTCCTCACCTAATGTTCTCCAAGGGGCACGCCTGTCTGATCGTATTCTCCACCTGAGCCATCCATGATTTTCCTCTGATCAGTCGCTGACCCTTAACGGTGTCCAGCGCCTCATGGAACGGGTGATCTGTGTCTGCAGCTACTCTGAGGTATGCCTTCGCCTGCATCACCTTGAGCCTACTAGCAACAGTTGGCAGACCAAGGATGTAACGCATACACACTACTGTGGACTGCCACAGGGATCCGCAATCTCACCGGTACTCTTTAACGTGTATACGAGGAGGATTGCAAACCTAGAAGCACCAGGGGTTGGAAGGATACTAACATTTGCAGATGATATTCTTTCATACAGGCAGGGGAGAGATAACGATCAAACAGCCCAGGAGCTACAGGCGAGAGTAGATGAAGTGATTGACTGGTGCACTGAAATGAGTGCTGTCATCCACCCGGAAAAGGCGGCTGTTTTGTGGTGCACTCTGGATAACAGGATTGTAAGAGCTGATGTCCCAAGCCTCGCTATAGATGGTAGAAGCGTCAACAGAGAGAACAAACTGAAGTATTTGGGAATCACATTTGACAGGAGTCTGTCCTTCAAGGACCATGTGGAGACGGTTGTGACAAGATCTCGAAAGGGACTCAATGCACTTAAAACTATGGCTGCAATGGACACAGAGCAGAGAATGCTTTTCACACTATACCAGCACTTGATCCTCTCAGTGATTGATTATGGACTAGGACTGCTCACTGTCTCAAAGAGTTAGCTGGTGAAATTGGAGCACATACAGAACGAAGCTATGGGAGTCATTCTGGGTTGCACCAGAGACACCATCTTATATCATCATGAACTTAGATCATACATCAGCCGAGATCATACGTAATCTTATATCATCATGAACTTAGATCATACATCAGCCTAGATCATACAACAGCTGAGATCAAACATCAGCCAGATCATACCTGAACTTAGATAATACATCAGCCTAGATCATACATCAGCGTAGATCATACGTGTGCACATTAATCATGTATCTTCTCCATCTTTCTTTCACTATATATTGATTGCCTATAGCCGCAATATGTGCCTGCTTGATTACACATACACATCTGTTTATAACCAATACCTGGTATATTCATAAAGATACTAATTATTTACTTTATTGTGTTTTAGAAATACACTCTTGGTCTCCAGGGAGTCCTTACCACTCCATACCAGAGCATTCACAAAAGTGGACATATGACAGCATAGACATAAAGGTTGTGAAACAAGAACTATCAGATTTCCCATATGAGAACAGGGGTCACAGATTCGGTAAAATGGTAGACATAGCTGGGAGTAGCATCATTCAAGAAATGACAGAACACAGCAGCTCACAATCAAGAATGGTTGAGGGCAGTTGTAAGGCATCAATCAAATATGAAATTTGTTGTCAAATGTCAGAAAATGTGTCTTCTGTGATTGATACTAACTATGAACTAGCTCTGGCTATTGAGAATTGTCAGCAAAAAAATAAGGAAACACAAGAAAAACATACACAGAGCTTTACAAAGTCTCTTGATGACATTTTTGATTATGTCAGTTATAGCTCTCAAAGAACGCACACAGGAGATTTGTCAGATGTTTCTAGTCCAAATGTTTGTGTAGACACATATAAGAGAACACATACTGAAGGGATGTCAAACAAATGTAATGAATGGGATGGTCTTTTGATTCATGATGACCAGCAAAAGTGTCAAAAGATCATGAATCATAAGAGAATACATGCAGGGGAGAAATCTTACAAATTTGATGATTGTATTGCTTCTTTTACTACAACTGACTGTCTGAGGAAACATAAGAGAACACATACAGCAGAGAACACATACAAGTGTGATGTTTGTGGTGTTTCTTTTGCTGAACTTGGTTCCCTGATGACTCACAAGAGAACGCACACAGGAGAAAAACCATACAAATGTGAAGAATGTGGTGCTTGTTTTACTAAAGCCGATCATCTGAAGTCTCACAAGAGAAGACATACAGGAGAGAAACCTTACAAGTGTGATGTTTGTGGTGCTACTTTTGCTGAAGGTGGCAACCTGAAGACTCACAAGAGAACGCACACAGGAGAAAAACCATACAAATGTGATGATTGTGGTGCTTGTTTTACTAAAGCCGATCATCTGAAGTCTCACAAGAGAAGACATACAGGAGAGAAACCTTACAAGTGTGATGTTTGTGGTGCAACTTTTGCTGAAGGTGGCAACCTGAAGACTCACAAGAGAACGCACACAGGAGAAAAACCATACAAATGTGATGATTGTGGTGCTTGTTTTACTATAGCCGACAATCTGAAGTCTCACAAGAGAAGACATACAGGAGAAAAACCATACAAATGTGATGATTGTGGTGCTTGTTTTACTACAACTAGCAACCTGATGCAACATAACAGAACACATACAGGAGAGAAACCTTACAAGTGTGATAATTGTGGTGCTTCTTTTACTACAACTGGCAGTCTGATGAAACATAAGAGAACACATACAGGAGAGAAACCTTACAAGTGCGATGTTTGTGGTGCTTCTTTTGCTGAATGTGGTTCCCTGAAGACTCACAAGAGAACACATACAGGAGAGAAACCTTACAAGTGTGATGTTTGTGGTGCTTCTTTTGCTAGAGGTGACCACCTGAAGACTCATAAGAGAACACATACAGGAGAGAAACCTTACAAGTGTGATGTTTGTGATGCTTCTTTTGCTAGAGGTGACCACCTGAAGACTCACAAGAGAACACATACAGGAGAGAAACCTTACAAGTGTGATGTTTGTTGTGCTTCATTTACTCAAAATGGCCACCTGAAGACTCACAAGAGAACACATACAGGAGAGAAACCTTACAAGGTCATCATCATGTCTCTGCCAATTACTTAGGTGTTCATGTATCTCCTCAGAACTCAGTCCTTGTTCAGGATCAGCTCTGCTGATAATGTTTCTCAATGTCACCATAAACCCATCCAGCATCATCTCATTGAGTCTGCCCATGTCTCTTTTCCCACTGATATTTTCAGTCATCACAATGCCTTCTTACCCTTCTCTTCTCATCACAGTTCTAAAAAACGCTAGTCTCTTTCTGATACTTGCATATAATGGTCTACTTTCATTAGCCTCTCCCAGGCAATTATTGTTACGTTACTCTGGCAATCGAAGCTATTTACAACAACCATCTCAATAATCACATATTTACAGTTTCCAACAAAATGGAAGACATTTAATTGAATCCTTCCAAAATTTAGTTGGAGCTTAAAGCCAGTAATCCAGTGGAATTGGATGAAAAAAAGTGAGGAAAGACAGTCAGTCACTTTTAGACAGTAAATTCATCAGTGAGACGACTGCACAGTAAGTTATTCCTTGGGGCCCATAAACCTCCAACTTGATTGCCTTCTTATATTGCACAAGCCTGGAGTACCACTGAGACAGATTTAAACTATTCTCAACTCTGTCCAACACAGGATGGTGAAATGTATTTCATCTTTAATATTTGAATATTCAACGGGACTGGTCATACTACTGGATGCTATTGATCGTAAACTAAACCACATGGTGCCAATGGATATTGCCTTTGTTTTCACTGATGTTCCCATGTCAGAAGCCTTGGGTTTTCCCCACTATATATCTAATGAAAAGTGGTCGACTGTGTATTATAATGGCGGTTATTGCTGTCTGTAGTGCATGCGTCTGAAACACTATAATCATACCACTGACGATGTGTTAGAGATACAAAACTTGTCCTCAGGATGTGTGATGGTGTAAAACTAGGCTTATGCTCACATGTCTAAGGGATACAACCTGACTACGTGCTCACTGGCTACAACCAGTCAAAGATGGCGGTGCTTCCTGTCACATAATAAGGTACAACTAGACCACATGCTCACAGACTAAAGCCGGTCAAAGAAGCGGTGCTTCCTGTCACATGCATAAGGACACAACCAGACCACGTGGGTCATAGTTATAGCCGCCCAAAGGTGGCGCTGCATTCGATCAAATATGTAGTGGTACATCCGAGACACGGACTCACTGGCTAAAATCAGTAAAAGATGGCCCTACTTCCGATCACATGCATAATGGTACAGCCAGTACACGTGGCCATGACTCAACCGGTCAAAGATGGCGATAAATCCAGTGACATTCATAACGAGACACGTGGAACACGTGGCTAGTGACTCAACCAGTCAAAGATGGCAGCAGGTTCAGCACTCTTGACAGGGACAATGATCTGAGAAACGTGAGCTGTTCCGTGACGTTTCACAGATCTTGGTGGTACAATGACTGTTACCGTGTCAATTTTAACGGAGCCTGGGCAAAAACAGACAACACAGGTATTGCTTGGTTTCTTACGAGTAGTTTAAATGACAACCTGATGCCGCTGACATTTACAGAGATGAAGGTGAAATGAGTAGAGGACACTATATGGTAACATGGCTGTGTATAGTTAGATCTACCAGATACTATGTAGTTTGCAGTATTTTAGTTTAAATAGGTAATAGCCGGTTCAATCGGTTGAATTACATTTGATAACTATAGTGTTCTTATTATTTCTGGCAATTAAAGTTTTATTAGTTTGTTCATAATTATTGAGCAATTCTGATACTCATGAGAAGTTTTTCATTTCCATCAGGTATTTTTTTCGATTATGTATACTGTAGATTAAATATTTCCTTTTCCCTTTGCACAGTTGAAGGTAGAACTGTTCACACACTTTAAATTATTTTTATTTTGCTGTAAATTTGTAGTTCTCTAAATAAGAGCTGTTGAAGGTAGAACTTTTGGTAATGTATTTTTAATTCACCCCAAACAAAATAAGCATCCCTTACAAGACCTCATTTGCATCGGTCCAGCAATCCCTTGCGGTTAAGTATTCGGTAGAGTGCTGGACCGATCGATGGATGTTTTGTTAGTTGTTGGGCCCGTAGAGCCTTCACTGACGTCGAAGTACTCCGACGACAGTACACCAGTGAGGGCAATATGGGCCCACAATTCCGACGACAGTGAGGGCCCACTGGGGCCCAAAAACTAACAAAACATCCACCGATCGGTCCAGCAGTTCACTGAACACTTAACCTTTAAATTATGTGTATTTTGCTTTTAGTTCTCTATATAAGGGTGTTTATTCTACACTGCAAACAAATATCGCCACACTAATAAAAGTCTAACTACACAATGGTTGTGTGTGGTGTGTACTTCAACATGGATGTTAATATTAGACGTTGGGTGTGTTAATGTTTGATGTTGAGTGTGTTAGTGTAGGACACTGGTTGTGTTATTGTTGGACACTGAGTGTTTTAATGTTAGACATAGGATAATACAACAGTGAAGAATCTGGAAGTATTGATACTTTTATTCAGAAGAGGAATGTGAGAATCGCATGGGCAGAGGGAGAAAACAAGCGAGCTAATATCAAGAGGCTCCACGTCATTGCACAGCGTTCTATCCCACATTGCGCGGTCTTCTTTCTGGAAAGAGTTAGTTAGCCGACAGATCATACTTATTGCACATCGAACCATTCAGTCCATACGTGCTCGGATCCCCTCATCGGTAAATCCTGCAGAGTGTAGCTGCTCACAACACCAGTCCCATGTTGGTTTATTAATCTTCTTTGGATTCCGGCGTAGTATTCTTCTCTAGCCACGCCTCTTTTATTTTTCTGTTCTCGCAGTCTGATCATGGTTGTAGATTTACACTGATCACTTGGTTATCGAAAACGTCTTAATTCTCATAGAGCAATCAGTATATCAACCTGGTCCATGATTCGTCCGCCCTACACTCAAGAAGAAGAAGAAGAAGAAGAAGAAGAAGAAGAAGAAGAAGAAGAAGAAGAAGAAGAAGAAGAAGAAGAAGAAGAAGAAGAAGAAGAAGAAGAAGAAGAAGAAGAAGAAGAAGAAGAAGAAGAAGAAATCAAATCAAATCAAATCAAATCAAATCAACTTTATTAGGGTCACAAATTGGGCGCGCAGGCCCGTCTTACATTCGGCCCTTCCAATCACTCGTCTTTCGTTCATCAAGAGCATTATACATTTGCATAGGAAGAAAAATAAACATTGTGAAATGAATGTTGTAAACATAAACAAGGCTAATTACCATGTTATGAAGCCCATCTCCAACCTATCCATACATCACCCCACCCACACAACACCCCCACCTTCCCACACACATGCGCACCAAGGGACACATACACACCCTCACCTACCGACACACACGCACACCAAGGGACACATACATACCCCACCAACCGACCCATCCCACACCCACACACACTGCCCTCACCTGATCCCCCAACCAAAACACACTCGCCACCCACAAACATTCCCCCACCAACCCACACATCCCACATCCACTCACACATCCCCAAACCATACACACACATTACCACCAACTTACATGTCCCTACCCCCCCCCCCAAACACACACACACACATCTCCCTAACCACCCATACATCCCCAATCCACTCACACACACACCACCACCCACACATACAACTTCCACCCACCCACACATGCCTTAACCTAATCCCCCACCACACAATCCCCCACCCGCACATCAAATACACTCCCTACCACGCACTATTCCCAACCCACGCACCACACACACACATATCCCTCACCAACACATCCCCACTTACACACCACACACATATCCCCTACCCAGATACCACACAATATTCCCACCCACACCCACACAGATACCCTTACCCATCCACCCCACATACCCCCACTCACACACCACAAAAATCCCCCACCCACACACACATACCTCACCCACACAATATCACCAACCAACACACCACACACCTCTCCCCACCCACACACGCATTGCCGACCCGTCCACCAACACACACTCACTCACACATCCTCCACTACGCACCCACACACCCCCACCAACCCACTCCCAACCAAACATCTCTCAATCACAATACCCCTACCCCCACACACATCCTCCACCCACTCACACATCCCACCCCGACACATACAACTCCCTCACCCACCTACACATCCCTAAGCCACTCACACACCCCCACCCACACATTCCCCACCCACATACACACATCTCCCACCCATACTCCCCCCAACCACCACAATCCCCTGCTCACCCACACATATACCCCACCCATACGCACATTCCCCACACCCATCACACACATCCCCCACACCACACACTATCCTCCACCCATACCACCACAAACATACCCTCCACCCACACATCATTCACACATCCCCCACCAACACACCGCACACATATCTCAAACCCACACACCATACACTTCTCCCCACCCGCCCTACCATCCCAAATCCACCCAACACAATCCCCTACCCACACAACCCCGCCTCCCACACATACTTCCTCAAACCATCCACACATCTCCACCCACATAAACACACATCCCCTGCATCCGTCCCATACACATATCCTACACCCATACACACATCCCCCACACCCATTCCAACACCCCTACTTTCACCCCCACACATCTATCCACACATCCCACCAACACCCACAAATACCAATACCCACCAAAACCCACACACCCCAACCCATCCAAATGCATACCCCGACCCACACACACCCCACCCACACATATCCCCACACTCACACACATCCTCCACATACACTCACACTTCCTCACATCTAGACACATACAAAATGTCTCACGTTAGTATTGAAACTAGTATGAACAAACTCCCACACTTTACTCACACACATACACTGACACTTGTCATGAGCAGTCTCATAAAAATGTTAAACATGGAGAAAAACGTGTACATAAAATGTATGTGACGTAAAAATAGTGATGCTCTCTCTCTCTCTCTCTCTCTCTCTCTCTCTCTCTCTCTCTCTCTCTCTCTCTCACACACACACACACACACACACACATTCACTCTCACGCTCACACATTCACTCTTCCGCTCATTCATTCACTCTCACGCATTCACTCTCCCGCTCATTCACTCTCACGCTCACTCATTCACTCTCCCGCTCACTCATTCACTTTCCCGTTCACTCAATCACTCTCCCGCTCACTCATTCACTCTCCCGCTCACTCATTCACTCTCACGCTCACTCGTTCTGTCTCTCATTCACACTCACTGACTCACTCACTCAAACTACAATAATGAACATGAGTTAATATTATGCATGATAAAATCAAATGGTATTTAACTGATAATATGACAGATGAGAATACACAAACATATGGATTCGCGTGTTACATAACATGCGTGTTATATGACATGCATCTGCTCAGCTCTCTCTCTCTCTCTCTCTCTCTCTCTCTCTCTCTCTCTCTCTCTGTATTCTTTCATATACACACACTCACACGCATGCGCGCGCTCACACACACACTAACACATCAACTCTCCCACTGTCTCTCTCTCTAACACACAATCCTTCATACACACACTCACTCTCTCAATCACACTCTCTCACACATACACATAGACATAAACGCATGCACGCACGCATACACTCCCTCACTCACTCTCACACATACACGTACGAATGCATGCACTGACACATTCCCCCACCATTTCTCGCTCAATCATTCTCTCCACACACACGCATGCACGTGCGCACACACGCATTCACTCTCTCCCTCTCACTGACACCCACTTTGTCTCTCTCTCTCTCTCTCTCTCTCTCTCTCTCTCTCTCTCTCTCTCTCTCTCTCTCTCTTTCGCTCCCACACGCACACACATATATAGTGAACAATTATAGTTAAACAATTATAATGAACAATTATACTGAACAATTATACCAGTAAATGAATTATGGTGGCATATAGTCGGTATGGATTAAGTATTGAAAGAGTTTTTGGTTAAATGTGTAGGGACTCATTGGAGTTTTCAGATCTGGAGGCAGATCATTCCATAAGTGAGCACCAGAATAGGCGAAACATGTTTTGTATAGGTCCAATCTAGGCTTTGAGACATGTAACAAATTTAGGCGCTTGCTGTTCATTGCATTAGATTGAATCAGCGGCAGAAGATACTCTGGGGTATTTTGAGATATAATTTTATTCACTAATTTGGCTTTGTTGAAAAGGAAGCGCTTTTGTAGTGGTAGAATTCTTAGATGACTGTACAAATTATTACTTTCAACGTGCTTTATGTCAGAAACCAGACGAATAGCGCGGTTTTGTAGAGAACATAGTCGTTTTAAATTAGATTTAGGGCAACCATCCCAAACTGTGGAACAGTAATCGAGATGTGATTGGATATAGCATGTATAGAATATTTTTCGTGTGCTTTCGTCCAGGAAGTGCTGAATTTTAGCAAGTTGGTAAACTTTTTTTGCTATTTTCTTGGTAAGAGCGTGAACATGAGAGCTCCAGTTCAAATGGCTGTCTATTAAAAGCCCTAGTGTTTTATGTTCAGTCACATTAACTATAGGTAACGTGCCCATGCGGAGTTCGAGCGGTGATCCAGTTATGGCTAGTGTCTGTAGTTTTTGTCTGGTCGTTATTAGCATGGATTTGGTTTTGTCGATGTTAATTTGCATGCGGTTTTCATTGCTCCATCTAGTAAGATTATCAAGTTCCTTTTGTAAAGAATTCTCTAATTCACTACGGTTTTCTTGACTAGTATATATAGTACAGTCGTCTGCGAATAGATCACAAGTTGTATTGATATATAAAGGAAGATCTTTAATATAAACTGCAAAAAGCAGCGGACCTAGTATTGAGCCCTGAGGCACACCAATATTAAGCTGTGTGGGTCTTGATAGACAGTTGTTGAAGGACACGACTTGTTGCCTGTCGGATAGAAATGACGTAATTATGTTCACCATGTTGGTGCTTGTCTTCATTTGCTTTAGTTTTCTAATTAAAATATCGTGATCTACCATATCAAAAGCTTTTTTAAAGTCTACAAACACCGCTCCACAAATTCTACCGTTGTTGATGTTTAAGTGCCAGTTATCGGTCATTTTTGTTAGAGCACTATGGCAAGAATATTTAGGTCGAAACCCAGATTGACTGTTAATTATTAGATCATTGTTAATTAAATGGTGTAACGTTATTTTATGAATGTGTTTTTCTAGTGGTTTTGATAGCGACGATAGTAAGGAAATAGGTCTATAATTACCCAAAACGCTATTATCGATTGAGCCATTTTTAATAAGCGGAAACACTTTAGCAATTTTAAATGCGGATGGAAAGTAGTTTTTAGCCAGGCACTGGTTATATATGAACGTTAAGGACTCGCTAATGACTGGCGCAACACAACGAAGAATTATATTACTGATACCATCTAGGCCGTGTTAGTTTGTTGATTTGAGGTTCAAGAGATATTTATAAACGTCTGCAACAGACATTAAAGGAATCTCAGCGGCAATATTTCTGGCGCACTTCTCCTCACAGAATGATGCCAGTGAACTTAAATTGCACGATGAGTCTGGTATTGAAGACTTTAGATTCTCTATTTCTGATTGAAAGAACCAACTGAATTCATCGCATGTTATAGAATTTGGTATTCCTGATTCTGTAGGGCGTTTCTTATTGGTTAGCAAGTTAATAGCCTTCCATATATTTGTACTGTTTGAATTATCTACAATCAAATTTTTAAAATGATCTTTTTTTATCCTACGAATTTCATATTTAACTTTATTCCTTAGTCTGCGGTAATTGATGAAGTCTTTATTTTTGTGTGCTGTATCTCGCTCTGTCATGATTTCCAGCACTTCTCTAGTGACCCATGGGGATTTATGTTGATTTTTGACTCGAACTTCTTTGATTGGCACGTGTTTATCGAACACATTGTAGACTGTCTTCGTCCAGAAAGCTAATGCATGGTCCGGGTCAGGAATTTGGTAAACGTGATCAAGGGCTGCTTTTCTTAAGTCTTGCAAAAATAAATCTTGGTTGAATGCTTTATAATTCCTAAATTTGATACTTACATGTTTATGTTTAAGAGGTTTGAATCCAATTCTTGACCATGTACAACATACCGGGTAGTGGTCACTAACTGTACAAACAGGAACAGAACATTCAATAATATTATCTGGACAAGTAACATATATGTGATCAATTATAGTTGAGGATGTGTCAGTAACCCTTGTGGGACGGTTTATTAGTTGTTTGAAATTGTAAGAAAGAATGATATCGTCCCATGTCTGGTTGGATTTACTAATATCTATGTTGAAGTCACCTAGTATCATAACTTCTCTATTTGCTGTAAACACTCTATCCATCATTGTAGTGAAGCAGTCATACCAACTGTACCCGGCACAAGGATTCCTATATAGGTATCCAATGAGAAACGGCTGTTGGCTGGCTGGCTTCACCTCTAACCAAACACATTCTATCTCTACTGTCTCGAGATCACTTCTACGGGACCAGTTGAGAGAATTGGAAATGTATACAGCAATACCTGTCTCTAATTTTTGATTTGCATCTTTCCGAATTACTTTAAACCCCTTAAGTGAGATTTCGGAGTCGGTTATTTTGTCGTTAAGACGACTTTCTGTGATTCCAAACAGATGGAACTGTTTGGACAGTATTACCGAGAGCTCAGGTAATTTGTTGAGCAGATGAAAGATGTTGAGATGGCCTATATATAGACCATTTTTGCTGAGCCACTGATCGTGATTAGCGAACATTACAAACTAAAAGGAAGATGTCGCTTGTGGTATACAAATAGCAGGGATATTGAAACTTTATTTAGAAATAGTTAAGGCTGTTAGAGGGGGCAAGAAAATGTCTTTGCTGGAGTGATATCATGAATGCTTGGTGCAGGGCTGCAGGATTGTATCGCATTAGCTGCTGAAGTTGACGGTTCCACTCATAGGGTTGTAGATTACCGTCCAGAGAGGGATTGCTATGAGTGTCACTGGAAGTGCCTACATTGGAAGCAGGCATCGACGGTACAGCACCATTGTTTAACGGTGTCCCCTTTGACATTATAGAGGGAGACTGTTTTACGGGCAAGGTAGGAAACAAAGTATCATATTTAGCAACATTTGGATTGGAGCTTGGGTTGCTATTCACAACATTGTGTTCCTGGGGTACAGGCAAGGGTGGTGTGGGAAGAGAAGGAGTGTTTTCTGAACACAGTGAGATGGCTGTTGCCGGAGGTGAAGCTCGGTTTACTCCTGTAACTGGTGCTGGTTGTTGTGCACGTTCGGGATATTTTATGTTCTTCGCTAGGAAGCTACTTCCTAGCTTGGAACAATGTATTTGATCCCTGTATAGTTTTTTCTTAGGAGCTCCGGACGGTGACGTAAAGTAAGGGGTGTTATTTATGAAGTTCATGCTATTATTTTTACAGAATGTATATAACGTTAGATTAGCAACATCGGCAGTACGACGCTGGAACCCGTAACATGGTGGAATGATGGATGAAATAAACAAAGATGATTTCGGAAATCTATTGCGCAACAGCACCTCCAATGTAGCTAGTTGTGAGGTGCTGATGATTTTATTATCCATTATGTCATTAACACCAATATGGACTGTTGCTCTCCTAATTCGGTCGTTCACTTGGAATCGTCGCAGTGTAGCGGTCAGCCTGTCAATGTCAGCGCCTGGTACAGGGTAGATTGAAGTTGATTCGCTGTCAGAAGATGACATGCGATCACTATAGATTCCCTTCAGCAGGGAGTCTCCAATGACGACATGTGTTGCACTATGATCTATGGTTATTTCACGCTGCTGGCGTGTCCGCTTGGACTGTTGTTGCCACTGGTCACTGTCGTCTTTCTTGTGTTTTTGTTTATTATATCTTGCTTGCGTTGGTTGTTGATATCCAGTAGTGGTAACGACTGGGGTCTGTGATTTTAAGTCTGCTGCTGGAGAGTCTACACTTAAGGCCTGGAACCTGTTGCTGACATGCACATCGATGGGGTAGATAGATGGTGTGCGTTCTACAAGTTTAGTGGTGGTTTTGTTGCTAGTAGAAACTATCTGTATGTCATTATGCGACGAACATTCACTGGTAACACACGCATCTACAACACCATGGATACTTTCTGTTTGTGCACTTTTATGAAATGACTGTGCACGCTTTAGTTTCAAGGCATGTATGGATGTTTTAAAAGTCTCCTTCTCTTCTTTAAGAATTCGGATTTCCTCTCGAAGAAGAATGTTTTCTTTTTTAAACTCCGCAATAATGTTAGTGGTGTTGTTGGTAATAAAATCTTTTAACCTCGTCTCCAAAGCCTGAATTAGATCACGACAACAATCATTGTGGCTCTGTGTTTCGGAAGAAGAAAGCGTCTTTGAAGGTGATGTGTTAGTTTGATAAGATTGAGCTGGCGAATTGTGTTGTTTGTCCAGCTGGACATCAGTGTCTACTAGTTCACTAGATTGTTCACTAGACAACGTGATGGATGTTGGCGATGAAGATGATCGATTCAGCCGCTGAGCTGGCGTGCTAACTAACCTTTGTCCCGTCTTGTTTTTGTTTACATTTTCACATCGCTTTGACACAGTTGATGATCGTAAGTTGGAGGACATGTTGGCAATATAGGCAGCTCGACAAGGCAAGGAGTAAATAAAACTGCAGGCCTTTCTGTAGATCGTGCGTGGCGCTTATCTCTTGCTAGTCACACATAGTTAAGTCTCACGTTGTCATGAATCAATAATTGGTAAAAATCAAAAATGGATGCTCTTACCCTCACGTGTCACAATGAAATCTTCATTTAACTAAATAAACAGTCACATAAACTTAACAGTTGAGAGTGTGTAAATTCAGCACAATAATGGAGTAAATAAAAGCGCCGGCCCTTCTGTATAGAAGAAGAAGAAGAAGAAGAAGAAGAAGAAGAAGAAGAAGAAGAAGAAGAAGAAGAAGAAGAAGAAGAAGAAGAAGAAGAAGAAGAAGAAGAAGAAGAAGAAGAAGAAGAAGAAGAAGAGGAGGAAAAGGTTAAAGCGAAGGAATAAGACGAAGAAGAAGAAGAGTCCTCCTGTATCAAATCCTCAGATGTTCATTAAGGTGAGGGTGGGGGAGGGGGTGGTAATTGTCCTTTCAAGCCGACGTCAGTTCATCTCTGACGATGAAACGGGAAATAATCTGAATCAAGAGGGAACAATCTTCCCGTTTGTCGCCCTTGTCAACCGGCAATTATTCGTGACATAGATCCTGACAAACATCCATTGGATGGATTCCCTTCGCCATCTCACCTGTGATCAAACGCCAGGTGTCCTATCTTTAGCTTGTTTACAACTTCAGCCGTTGACAATTTGTCACAGTGTGAAGGAGCACAGTGGAGAATTGTTAGTTCTAGAAATCAGGATGTGTCAATCCCTGTATTGATTTTGCAGGACGTTTCTCGCTAAACAGAATATATTATGTTACAAACTGGAACCGCCAGCGCTCAATATTCGAACAATAAATGTGACCAACAATTTTAAATATTTCAGTTAAAGTATTATCCTTTTATTCCCTTCATATAATGTTTCACACTGCAGTATGCACTTGACATGATGCCGAGGAATGTGCTAGGCAATAAATCGTGGAACCAGTGTTGATATTTTGACGCTTTTCGCACTAAATTTAATGCTTTTTAAAATCATGTAGTGCCCAAAATTTGCATTTAGCGCGGCCGCGCTAATGTGGTGCTTTTTAGTGCTTTTTTGGGTGGGTAAAAAGTACTTTAAAAAATCATTTTGAGGACACTAAAAAGCCAAATTTGAATTGAAGCGAGAAAGTAAAACAGTCTTAGTACATTACCATGCAATATTCAAGTAATGTAACTCTCTTTAATACGATTTAGTTGAAGTGAGTGACTGCAACACGCAGGCAATATGCAATGCGTTAAAAGATTGCTTAAACAAGAATGGACTTGAGTTGCAAAGATTAGTTGCACTCGCCACTGAAAATGCATCTGTCATGACAGGTGTAAACAATGGAGTATATGCAAAACTAAAATCCGTAGTTCCTCATTAGGTACTAGTTAGGTGTGTATGTCATTCCGTTCAGCTGGCAGTGCCACAGGCTGCAGCTGCTTGTCTGCCCAGGAACAAAGAGTTCATGATTAGAGAAACATATAACTGGTTTTCTCACGCAAGTCTTCGTCAAGAAAAGTACAGGGAGCTTTCTGCTTTATTAAATGATGGGCAACATCCGCTGAAGGTTGTTCAATTAAGCCAGACACGATGGATGTTCATTCAATCTGCCATTGTCAGAATATTGCAGCAGTGGGTCGAGCTCATAACTCATGTTGATAGAGAAAGACTCAACGAGCGCTGTTATACAGTAGACCTTCTACATTCTATGGTTAGCGACATGAAAATCTATGTGTATCTTATATTTCTCAAGCGTATTCTCGGAGAAGTTCAACGTGTGAATAAGAAATTCGAAGCAGACATATAGAATCCAACAAAACTACTCAGTGATCTTGTCCAACTTACTGATTCTATCAGTTCAAAGATTGCTATTCCTGGTGCGAAAAATAACTGAAAGTGATGCTATTCAAGATTATTTAGACAGTAATCCCAATCTAGGTTATGAGTTTGAGAAAGAAATAGCAGGCTACAAGTTTCCTGATGAGAAAGAAATTCGCGGAAGGTGCATCCAGTGTTTAATAGAGCTGTTGACACAGCTGAGATAACGTTTGCCCGTTAACGTTCGAGTTTTGCATCCATGTCATGTCTTAGTGGAAGTGAATGTCTACAGCCAATGACGCCCTGTATATTGGATCGTGCTAAAATGTTTGTAGAAGATGCAGCTACTCTCACCCGCATCGATTTCCAGAGGAGGAAATGTCATCATATGCAGTGGACACAGACCTCTGACACACTTGGACTGTGGGCAGAAATAGCTTCTTACAGGGATGCAACCGGTGAAAATACTTTCCAAGATTTTACAGATTTAGCTTTATCTGTGATCATTTTACCTCATTCCAATGCGTACGTGGCGCGTATTTTCAGTCAGATGGGAATTATAAAATCAAAATTGCGGAATAGACTGAGCATAAAGAGTTTACAGCTGTTTTGACTATTAGATATGGAATACAAAGATATGGCAAATGCTGTTATTATTAAAAACTACCTAAGGATATTCTACGAAAAATTGGATCACAGGAATCATATACACGTTTCTTTCAATCATCATCATCATCTTGCAAGAGCAAACACAGCAGAAAATAGCTACAGAAACTGAAGAGGGGTTGTCTGACTGGGATTTGGCAGATCTGGAATAAATTTCATTCTAATATTCAGTGATAATAATATTATATATTAAATAGAATGTATGTCTGTAAGTATGTCTGTATGTATTTTATGAGTTCGCGAACGGTCCATCCGATTGAGATGAAATTTTCTACACGTCTTCCTCTCATTCCCGTGCTGTTAACTGTCATATTTATTTTAGAGTACAATCAGTTATTTACTTAATATTATTTAATATTTAATTTACATTATAATGTATATATAGCGAGGGGACATAACTGCTAATAGCATTGCTATATATGTAAAATTGTTGCATATTTCTCAAATAGGTGGACCTTTTCTCTACAGTTATCGATAGGCATATGCGTTATAATCCTCCTACTCCCCCTTCTTCTCCCCCATCCTCCTCCTCATCCCCTCTCCATCCTTTTCCTCCCTTCCTTCCCTCCCCTCCCCCATCTCCATTTCCTCCCCCTCTTCCTCCCCCTCTTCCCCCTCCTCCTCCTCCCCTCCTTCTCCTTCTCCGTCCTGCTCCTCCTCCGTCCTGCTCCTCCTCCCTCCCCCTCCTCCCCCTCTCCTTCCTCCCTCCTCCGCCCTCCCTTCTTCCTCCTCCTCCCTCTTCCTCCTTCCTCTCCTCCTCCCCCTCCTCCACCTCCTCCCTACTCCTCCTCCCTTCTCCTCCTCCCTCCTCATTCTCCTCCCTCTTCCTCCTCCCTCCTCCTCCTTCCCCCTCCTCCCTACTCCTCCTCCTCCCCTCCTCCTCCTTCTTCCTCATTCTCCTCCTCCCTTCTCCTCCTCTCTACTCCTCCTCATCCCCTTTCTCCTCCCCTCCTCCTCTCTCCTCCTCCCTCCTCCTCCTCTCTCCTCCTCCCCCCTCCTCCTCCCTCCTCCCTCCTCCTTCCTCCTCCTTCATTCTCCTCCTCCCTCCTCCTCCTTCTCCCTCCTCCTCCTCTCTCCTCCCTCCTACTCCTAATGCCTCCTCCTCCCTCCTCCCCCTCTCACCAACTCTTCCCTCTCCCTCCTCCTCCCTCCTCCCCCTCCCTCCTCCTCCTCCTCCTCCTAATACCTCCTCCTCCTAAACCCTCCTCATCCCCTCCTCCTCCTTATCCTCCCCCTCCTCCTTCTTCTCCCTCCTCCTCCCTCTCCCTCCTCCTCCTTCTTCCTCCTCTCTCCTCCTTCTCTTCCTCCTCCTCCTCCCTCTCCCTCCTCCTCCCTCCTCCTCCCTCTCCCTCCTCCTCCCTCTCCCTCCTCCTCCCTCTCCCTCCTCCTCCCTCCTCCTCCCTCCTCCTTCTCATCCCTCCTCCTCCCTCCTCCTTCTCCCTCCTCCTACTCCTTACTCCTCCTCCCTCCTCCTCCCACCTCCTCCTCCACTCTCCTCCTCCTCTTCCCTCCTCCTCCCTCTCCCTCCTCCTCCCATCTCCTCCTCCTCTATCCTCCACATCCCTCCTCTTCCTCATCATCCCTCCTCCTCACTTATCCTTCTCCTCCCTCCTCCTCCCTCCTCCTCCTTCATCCTCCTCTCTCCTCCTCCTCCCTCCTCCTCCTGCCTCCTCCTCATCATCCCTCCTCCTCCCTTATCCTCCTCCTAATCCCTCATCCTCCCTCCTCCTCCCTCCTTCTACTCCCTCCTCCTCCTCCTTCCTCCTCCTCTATCCTCCTCCCTCCTCATCATCATCCCTCCTTCTCCCTCCTTATCATCCTCCCTTGTCCTCCTCCCCCTTCTCCTCCTACCTCCTCCTCCCTCCTCCTCCTAATCTCTCCTCCTCCTAATCCCTCCTCCTCCTCTCTCCTCCTCCCTGCTCCACCTCGCTCTTCCTCCTCCCTCCTCCTCCTTTTTCTTCTTCTGCTGCTGCTGCCGCCGCTCCTTTTACCCAAGTTAATTGTTGAAGGAAGATGTAAAGATCTTTCTAGTGCTCTTTCTAATGCTTTTTGTAAGTTGGTCTTTGTTTATCTAATGTTGTTCTAACTGCAACCAATAAATTATTAGACATACAGGCAGACAAACAGACAGGGAACGGGACCGGGAGCAGGGGCCGAATATGAATTAAACGAGATGGTCCCCGCTTTGGAGACGGGAACGGGAGCAGGGGCCGAATATGAATTAAATGAGATGCTCCCCGCCAGGAGCTGGGCGAAGCCGGGCCGGGTCGTCTTTGTTGGGAACGGGAACGGGAGCAGGGGTCGAATATGAATTAAATTAGACGCTCCATTTACCCAAGTTAATTGTTGGGGGAAGATGTAAAGATCTTTCAAGTGCTCTTTCAAATAATAGATAGACAGACAGGTAGATAGTCGGGAACGGGAACGGGAGCTTATATGACTAATTATATGAATTAAATGAGATGCTCCCCACCAGGGATTGGGCGAAGCCGGGCCGGGTCAGCTAGTAAATTATAATGTGCTACTTTATAATATTTTGAATGAATACCCGAGTGCTTGTTTTAGTACTTTCCCAAAAAACAGTATTGCAGATTAGTGCGTTTTTGGCTCGAGAGTAGTTCTGATTGAGATTTGGCGGATATGGAATAATCTTCATTGTAATGTGAATTGATAATAATAAATTATAATGTGCTACCTGGTTACATTTGTAATAACAAAAGTTGGTGCTTTTTATTATTTTGTTTGGTGCTTTCCTAAAATAATTTGTGCTTTTTTGCGTCGAATTTGGTGCTTTTTCATTAAAGGGAGATGGCAACACTGCGTGGAATAACGTGTTTGTGGCTTCTGTGTTTAATTATCTATTTGTATTACATATAATCAATTGAGCCAGTCCTGGGGAATTTAGCGTCACAGACCTGAACAACCTGACGCGCAGTGACTTTAATACTAATCCCGAGTGTAAAATTAAGTATGTGTCATTTGCCAATGGGAAGATCTTCTAGGCGTCTGGTCGGACTGCAAGTACAAAGTGAAGCAGATACATAACCTCATCAGATCAGCACTATTTACAGTATTCCTTGTTTGTGTGATTGTTTGAATAATCATTGTCGTCATCTTCATTTTCTTAAGGAGCATATTGACTTCTCATTCTTGATTTGGGGACATACATTTCAAAAGCCTCAACAGTGGGAGTGGGTTTGCCTGATGGCGAGGGGCACTGGTAATAGGGGGAGTTAATTCACACGCGAAAATCAGTCCAGTGCAGCAGATGTAATAGCAAGTGTGTGGACTATGGCTGGGTTCAAGGCCAGTGATTGCAAAACAAATAATAATAATTTAACAAAATAAATAAAATCAGGAGCATGATTGTGATGTGGCTGTCACGAACAAGTGTCTTGAGAACTCTAATCTTTATATGTCCCCAATAAAATCAGGAGCATCATTGTGATGTGGCTGTCACGAACATGTGTCTTGAGAACTCTAATCTTTATATGTCCCCAATAAAATCAGGAGCATGATTGTGATGTGGCTGTCACGAACATGTGTCCTGAGAACTCTAAACTTCATATGTTCCCAATATAATCAGGAGCATCATTGTGATGTGGCTGTCACGAACATGTGTCCTGAGAACTCTAAACTTCAAATGTCCCCAATAAAATCAGGAGAATCATTGTGATGTGGCTGTCACGAACATGTGTCCTGAGAACTCTAAACTTCAAATGTCCCCAATAAAATCAGGAGCATCATTGTGATGTGGCTGTCACGAACATGTGTCCTGAGAACTCTAATCTTCATATGTTCCCAATATAATCAGGAGCATGATTGTGATGTGGCTGTCACGAACATGTATCTTGAGAACTCTAATCTTCATATGTCCCCAATAAAATCAGGAGCATGATTGTGATGTGGCTGTCACGAACATGTATCTTGAGAACTCTAATCTTCATATGTCCCCAATAAAATCAGGAGCATGATTGTGATGTGGCTGTCACGAACATGTATCTTGAGAACTCTAATCTTCATATGTCCCCAATAAAATCAGGAGCATCATTGTGATGTGGCTGTCACGAACATGTGTCCTGAGAACTCTAAACTTCAAATGTCCCCAATAAAATCAGGAGCATCATTGTGATGTGGCTGTCACGAACATGTGTCTTGAGAACTCTAAACTTAAAATGTCCCCAATAAAATCAGGAGCATCATTGTGATGTGGCTGTCACGAACATGTGTCCTGAGAACTCTAATCTTCATATGTTCCCAATATAATCAGGAGCATGATTGTGATGTGGCTGTCACGAACATGTGTCCTGAGAACTCTAATCTTCATATGTCCCCAATAAAATCAGGAGCATGATTGTGATGTGGCTGTCACGAACATGTGTCTTGAGAACTCTAATCTTCATATGTCCCCAATAAAATCAGGAGCATGATTGTGATGTGGCTGTCACGAACATGTATCTTGAGAACTCTAATCTTCATATGTCCCCAATAAAATCAGGAGCATGATTGTGATGTGGCTGTCACGAACATGTATCTTGAGAACTCTAATCTTCATATGTCCCCAATAAAATCAGGAGCATGATTGTGATGTGGCTGTCACGAACATGTATCTTGAGAACTCTAATCTTCAAATGTCCCCAATAAAATCAGGAGCATGATTGTGATGTGGCTGTCACGAACATGTGTCTTGAGAACTCTAATCTTCAAATGTCCTCAATAACCAACACGAAAGGCCTCCAAATGAGTGTCTCAAACGTCTATGCTTCATGCACAAGTAACGAATCTTTATATTATTAAGATGTTTAGTTCAGTTTAGTAGACGCATCAACATTACGGCACACGGGTGTAAACCATAAGTGCTCCGTTCAACTCTTAACTCAAGCTTGAGTCCCGAGAAACTCAGCTCGGTGCACGAACTCCGTAACAACGGCGAGAATTCTGAAATACATTGGGTATATTTGTAACTTGAAATTTTGTTGGGATAGCGATCTCCAACCGCCAAGGCATATTTAACGTGCGCAACAGTACACACGGGCGTCAGATCTCACTAACCAGAGCCAGGGGAAAATTTCGTTACTAGAAGTCCACGTGAAAAAATCCTGGTCCTCACCGGGGATTGAATCTGGGATCTCCAGCACTCGAGACGTTCACCATACCTCGAGACCACTCAGCACTCCTAATTATATATTATCAAGAGAATCGCTATGACAAAGGTAGCCTTTTGCAAGATGGAAAACACACCGATCAAATAACAAAGATGTCAATTGCACAGAGAATAGGTGTTTTGAAGCGTTACATCGACCACGTATTGATGTATGGTTATAAAACGTGGACAATGAGCAGAACAACTAATGGCAATGGAAATGTGATTTCTGATGAAAATGCAAAAGAACACTATGGACAGACAGAAAAACCCATGAGGAAGTCCTACAAGAAGCAAGTTAAACCCGTAATCTAAGTAGAGAAATTATACGTAACAGTGGAAGTTTGTTTTTGCTATTATTATTTTTTTTTGGGGGGTGGGGGTGGGGGGGGGGGGGTGGGGGGTGTTTTAAGTAGAAATAAACTACAGAACGTGGTGACAACTGGTAAGATTGAGGGGGAAAGAACGAGTGGACGGCAGAGCAGTAAATATCTGGATGGCCTCATCAGATGGCACGGTCGAGACAAGAACATAGAGCTGATTCATGGCTTTATTGACTGTGGGAGATTTCGAAACATGACCACCTACGATTATCGGCGATGGGTCTGATGAGTGACGAGGCCTGTCTCGGTCATGTAACATGAACAATATTAACAATATTCTAATTATCAACCTGATCAAGAAAACAATTGTCCCAGCAGTATAGCTTTCCTATATCCAGTTATAACATGCGGTATTCCTCAAATAGCAATTAAAGGTAACGAGTAATATCCTGACATCTAAGCTACACAATAGCACATACCGCTTTCAAGTAGAATAATCTATCTGAATCTACCTGCAAGGCGTGCCTACATAAAGATTCCAACATATGTCACGGATACCAAGTGGTTACACGAACAAATATACTAGGCCTGTCGGTCGTTCCCTCCAATGAACCGCCACCTTCAGAACTTTGTCTGGACTCGTGTACGTTGCAACAAACCTTAAGTAGGTAACCATACGTTAGGCACGGGCAATATTGATTCGGTATTGTGAAGCTACAAGTCGAGACGCTTTCAACAATCATCATGATAATCACCACCAGTATCAGTAACAATTTCATCAACACAGTTATTTTCAGAATTGTGGTCAATGAAATCATCGACACCGTAGGCCTATTCCGTCTCATCCTGCTCCTACTTCTCTCCTTGTTCATCTCCTGGTTATGCTTCTGGGCAACATTCTCATGACACTGGTAGTACCGACGCCAATCCCTCACATAAAATCATTTCACCGCAGACATTTAGTGATATTCAGACAGCTAGCCTTCACTGACAAAAGGTGAAACTAAGTAAGCGATCCTTTACACATCACCATCATCAAGTGCCTTCCTGGATGGCGTTATCGATCATGCTTCTCCACATCTTGCGGTCTCCAGCGGCAAGCACCAGTTCGTGTATTGACTCCCTTCCGTGCTATGAAGCGAAACGGTCAATAATCTTTTATCTCTGTGTCTTCCCCTAAGTTTCTGACCATAAGTCTGGACATCATCCTGCATCATCTATGGGAGACAATTACAGTATCATGTGTTTAATTTGAAAGTTATCCTTTTTCAGAAACTAACACAAACGAACAATAAGTCAACAGCGGACATTATTTGGTTGTATGAGTTCGAATACATGTGATGGGTCTAGTCTTTTCTGCATGTCCCAATCGTCACTGCTGACTATAGAGTTGTAACTATCCACACTAATTCATTATGTTGAAATATTATGGGCCAAATGTGTAGGGAGCTCATAATGTCGACTCTTTCTGTTTGTTGACTCTCTGATACGACATTAGAACATGTAGGCGTACTGCCTCTCTGCTCTGCCATTGTAGGCAGATTGGCACATACACCGAAAATGATAGTTAGTTAGTTAGTCGCAGTTCCAACTTCACAGCAACGGGTCGTCTCCATTATGCTCCGTTCATGTGCCAGTGAATAGCACACAAAACGCTCCCCACTGCCCAATGTGAAAAGTGGAAAAGACAGGAGTCTCGACAAACAACAGCCCGCACAGATTCACTGTGCATAATACCGCCGCCAGAATGTCAACACACCAGTCCTCCACGAAACACCCAATTCATCTCTGATGGAATACGCAGTCATTTTCCTATCTGGATGTTTCCTAGATGTTCACCTACACAGTCCACGAAAATAGTTCATCACCGACGGCAGTGTCTGTCAACCAGAAGCCCAGCAGTCACGCACTTCTGCAGAAGGCAAAAACCGGTCAACTCTGGGACATAGCCACCTGCCATCGATCCGAACATGCAGTCACGTTCCAAAAAAAAAAAAAACAAACTTGGGCAGATACAAAAGCACTTCACACGAATCTCACAACTCACAGTGTCGCGCCACGCACTCATTCAGTAGCAAGGCGACGGAACCATCAAGCCTCCTTAGTCGCATTTTACGACATGCGTGGTAGGCTACAGTGTTGCTATTCTTTGCTTCCCTTATGGGCCCCGGCAAAAAACGGGAGTACCGAAAATGGTAAATGGATTTAGTGCCAGTTTAACTACAGAAGGCAGAAAAGCGAGGTAGTTGAACAATAGTGTGATAGAAGACATAACCCAACATGATAAATAGAATAAAACACAAAAAAGGATTCCGGTAGGGTAGTACAACTTACAGATAGAACATTACCCACTTCTTCATTAGTGTTCCATCTACTGACATTTGGTCTCCTATATGATAATGTCAATGCGTTTCGTGTGTTCTTGTTCACACAACCGTATACACAAAAATGATAAGATCCGCTGAGGCTGGTGCTAGATCTATGGCACGGCCATTGGTGTGTAAACAAAATGTCACGATTGTCATTTTAAAATTACCGTGGTAGACAATTTAAATTACAACAAAATATGATGACTTTCTACGTTTCATTTATCTTGTTGGACCTGGTCATTGGTGTTAATTTTATTTATTTTTTTAAATTTTTTATTTGTAGGTCTGTCCAATTTATTTTCTGATTTTCCCCAGAAACCTTATTTATACAGCCATTAGATGTTGTTCAGCGTGTCTGCTGGTTGTCCACGTCTTACATTCAAGCAAACGTATAGTTTCTATGTACCACTTCAACACTTTTTTTTTCTCTATACAATTGACATTTTATTGTTTTTGTAGTCATAATGTTTTCCATGTTGCTAAAGGCTACCTTCACCATAGCGATTCTTGCTTTAATATCTTCATGGCCACTCCCACCCATGATATGTACCGATTCAGTTGTTCAACTTCAGTGCACACCTTAAACATGCTTTGGAAGACATCCAATCCCGCATAAACTGGAATTTCTTCGACAATAGAGAAACTTTACCCCTAGTAGGTGTGTAGTCTGTGTGGGTGTGTCCACAACCCATGACAGACATAGAAAGATTGACCTTCAGTAGCACAGACTGAAAGTCAATTAATTCGGATTTGTTTTATAGAATCTAGTCTCATACAGCCATTCCAGAGAGGCAGTGACCGACTCCACTCCCATTATCATGCAAAAGAACTTCAATTAACGATTCTACCACGCCAAGGGAATTAAAGAACCAAAGAACAAAGTTGAACATGTTTTTACAAAGTTTATTTGTATTATTATTGTGTAAGCCGAAACGTTGTGTTAGCACGTCCGACTTGGACGTGGTAAATTAGGTAAATTACAACTGCTAGAAGACGTATATAACATGCATTGATAGTCCGAACGACACTTAGCAAATCGAATAGCCGAACACACACCAGCGTGAGTTAAAAAACGAGAGTTAACCATGAAAACAACAAAGAGAGTAATTCATTCTCCGAGTATCCCAGAGCAGTAGACATGTCTTAAAACTTCAGACTCGGCAATATAGAAACCTCTACTTAACACCTCCCATAAAGTTAACAAAGAAAAGATATTTCATATATTGTTTTCGACGAACAATAAACGTTTGCTTAAATATATCGAGACATCTGCAATCGGGAGGTACCAACCAAAGTTGTGCAAACAGGAAGATTTTGTTTTATTTTGTTTTTTGTTTTTCTGAGGGGATAACGTTTGCACCACTTTGGACCAATATCGCGACTGTGTTTTAAGTTAAGTTTAGTTTTCAACTAAACTTAATACACATAGTTTTAAGTATTTCAGCCAGAGTATAATTGATGTATTCACTTCATATGATATACAACTAAGCAGGGAGGCCTGCGTGGTTAAGTGGTTAAACTACCTGCCTCGCGCTCCAACAGTTGTGGGTTCGACTCCGGGCTACGACATCCGGGTGAAATTTTCTCGAAGACTCCCGGGGTTGGTCGCTGGAGATATGAAGTTCGTGTTTTGTTCGGACCTTTGGGCAGGCAGCTCTGCGGAAAGAGACCAAGCCATATGAGATAAGCCCGGTACGATAAAGTCGATCCCCTAGAGCAGAGAGATGGCTGATAACGCTACAGTATGCATCTAGCAAGATGCAGCTAAATATGCAGCTTTACAAGACGTCGCAGTCAACCCAGCATGTTTTGCTGTTTGATCTCTTGGCAAGTTAACGTTCAGTAGTTTGCCATTGCTTTCTGAACGACCGACATCCATATAATTTATTTTTGTTTTTTAAACGTAAAGCAGTCTGCTGCCAATTCGCCTACAGTCGTGTTTCGAACGCGGGTATACGGATCACAAGCTGCGTCTGTAACTTCTTCGCCGCGGAACCGGCAGTTAATGTGGCGGCGTCAAAATACAATATAAAAAACGAATGATAAAAACTCATTGGCGGAGCAAGCACGACAGAAGGCTTCTGATCATCAGATGTGGTCTCCATTCCCGGAATGTGTCTGTCCTGTACCTTCCTGATACTATCTGGGGGAGGGCCAACCCGGGTCATGACTCCGGGTGCCTGTCTCCTGCCATGCATTCGAACCATATTTCGAGACTACGTTACCTCTGTACTTGTCCACCAACTGCGAACTGTGCCTGCTCCCAAAGCCCCCCCCCCTCCTCTTTCCTCCCTCGGGGAGGACAGCAATGTGCACCATGTGCTACGCCCCCCTTTCAACACATATCATAGTACCTGTGGCCTTGGGAAGCCAGCTTCTTCCCTGGGCGTTTGCCTCCGTCACCTCCACGCCCTCTGCGCACTATAAACTGTTGTATGCCTTTCCCGCCATGATATCCTCTGCGTACTCCGTTCATGGTCCATGGAGCCACAGTCCGGGATACCGCTCATCCGTGCAACCTATCGTTTGTGTGTTATGTATTTGTCACAGGATACTGATAGGTTAGCGATCCTACAATAAATCTAAAACAGAAAATTACTTGTATTGCACGAGGATGGGAAGTATTGACCTTTGGATCAGAAAAACAAGCGAGCACTTCGGTCTTGAGGTGAATACAAGTCATTGACTCCAAGATCAAAAGAGATATCGCGTGTTTGTTGGAGGACGGACGACGTAAAAACGGCGATTGCAAAACCTTTGAACACGGACAACTCGCGATAAAGTATTTCACTAACCTTTGAAGTGGGAAACGGAGATTCGCGATCACGCCGTATCACAGCCTTTTGTAGTAACGGAGACGAATATCTGTGGTCGGAAGAAACGAGTAGATAATCATTGATGTCCCGAAATGACAGTGCATCAAAGGAGAAATTCGGTTGTTATTGAAAAAAGATGAAGAGGACAGGGGGAGAAATTGGTGGAATAAGCCATGATAGTCGTACAGAGCCAGAGTATTAATAGTCTGGATATTCTAGGTTAATTTAGTGTGCAACTAGTCTTCCACGAGAGAAGTGGTGATTTATTCTTGAGTGATTATGTAAAGGGAGGTACGATGTTTCAAATTGGATGGAACCGACGAGCATTTGTAGTTATGTGCAATAGTATTCCCGATTCAGCCGATGATAGTTATAAGGTAGTTGTAATGTTTAGTAGAAATCTAGCATAGTGAACTGGCGTGTGTAACCGTAAACCGTAACCTATTGAGTGTCGGCCAAATTTAGCTCAGAAGTGACTTAGTGGATTGAGTAAGGTGTCATGACGCTCGATAGTATGAGTACTAGTATAATAGAGGATAGGAGATTCTAGTATAGATGGTTACTGGGATTTCTGAGCTATCCTATGACATTTCCTTCTTTTACTTAGTCTTATGTTATGGTTATAACTCCTGTCTTATGTCATGGGTCAGTTCTCTGAATCTATAGAAGTAATAACTGATAACGGCCATAAGACTACTCTCACTTCTAATGAGTTTGAGTTAGGTTGATAGCACCTGATATTGTCTTTTCGACAGGTTCCCATGAACAAAGAAATAGCACCACTCCTGAAAAGAAAGAATGGACTCTAATCTGGTACAGTGATAAATAGCGGCCAGATTGAAGTCTGATATCATGCATACAGGTCAGCATGTTCTAGAATTTACGGATACCTATAAGGCATTCTGACAAAGATACTTACAGAAGAATAAAGTCAACTCCACATAGAACGTATTAGCAATATGGTTCACATGACCATAAGATAAATACAAACAAACTGTAATACCAGAACTTTTCCTATGAGGAATAGAACATTCTTGGACTTTCATACAAACAGTGTGTCAGTGGAATATATACGCAGGGTTGTGATTAGTCATACATCCATAGACACTAATTTATTAACTATATCGGATGTGTAAACATTCCCTGGATTTTAAGAAAAACATTCATAATATTGGATATTTCACCAGGAAAGACATTATCTACTAAAAATACGCAGTGGTAAACATTATGTTTAATTCTAACGTTGTCAAGTATATTGTGAATTCATCAACATCGTTCAGAGAGACACTTTACTGGGTGAGCGTAAACAAGTTCTGTGCTGTGGTGACATTATCTGGCCATTATGTGATGAGCACAGTGAGATGAATCTTGGACTGTCAATCTTATCTCACCTACACGATAGAACACACCAACAACATCTTTACATACACTCTATAAACACTCATGACACTTTTTATTCAATAAATATGTTAGTATTTATTGGAGGACAATGTTGTGTGGGTATGTTCTGAAGGAAAGTGAAAAGCGGTATGGCATAGCGATACTAGAGAGAGAGAGAGAGAGATAGTGAATAGAAGATTGGAACGGGGTGTGTGTAGACAAAGGTCTGGCAATAGACCCAACATTGGGAAATGGGAAGTTGAAGTGTGCTTGTTGATTCTACTGTTCCCCCCCCCACCCCACCCCAGGGATGACAAGCGACATTAAATGGGGGAACGTGCGGGATATATATTAGTGACCTTTAATAGGGGCACGTCCATTGGATAAATGGTAACTTTAAATTAGAGCACGTCCAAGTGAATATATATATATATATATATATATATATATATATATATATATATATATATATATATATATATATATATATATATATATATAGTGACTAAATGTGAGCAGGTCCACGGGATATATGGTGATATAGCATTAATATATGGGCTACATTACATTGTTGTTGGGGACATTATTGCCGGGGAAGTAAGATCCAGATAGGGTGAATGTGGAAAAGTGTTAAGACACATTACATACCTGTTCACACTTTACACGTCTACATAAGTCTTTGTCATAAATCTCCTCTTCTCGTTGAGAGATTGTGTTGTGGTGTACTGTGTGATGTCACATATATATATATTATATATATATATATATATATATATATATATATATATATATATTATTTACTTACTGCCTTGGGGTTCTTTACTCAACCTGCTGACTCACCTTCTTTTAAAATGGCCACTCCTAAACTAGATCTGGCAGAACTAAAGGCAAAGGGGGAAGCAATGGGATTGTCGAGGTCTGCACTAACAGATTACATACAGGAGGTGGTGAGGGATTTTCGCCAAGTTGAAAGGGAAGATCGAAAGGAAGAGCTAGAGCTAAAAAAGATGAAGTTGGAGAACAAGAGAATGGAAGCTGAACAGGCTGCCAAGAGACTGGAAGTTGAAGAGGCCGCCAGGAGACTGGAAGCTCAACAGGCCAACAAGAGATTGGAAGCTTAACAGGCCAACAAGAGCAGAGAACATGAATACCGCATGCGAGAACTGGAACTCAAAACACAAACTAAGGGAGAAAAGGATGGGGAAGAAGGAGGATCATCTTCACATAGTTCAACCAACATGGGTGGACATGGTTACCATGCCATGAAGTTTCCCTTAGCTGTTTATGAGGAAACTAAAGCAAGATTTGACCAATACGTGAATCGCTTCTAGGCCATGTCAGTCGCTATGGGGCTGGATAAAGGCAAATGGAATCTTAAATTGTCCCAGGGCTTACGCGGTTCCGGTTACGAGGTTTACTCACGCCTACCACCAGGACACGAAAACAACTACGAGGAATTGAAAGCCGCTTTGCTGAAACACTACGAGATCACCTCACAGACATATCGAAAGAAGTTTAGATCAGCAAAACGAGAGCCGGGAGAGCTATTCGTCGCCTACAGTCTGCGCCTAAAATAATATCTCCAAAAATGGATGGATTTGGCAGAGTTCAAGCGGGACTATGAGAGTCTGGAAGAGCTGATGGTAGTCGACCAGATGCGTCAGCAAATGTCAGAACCACTAAAGACATTTTTAGGAGTACAAGGGGCGGAACGGCTTGATGTTGTGAATAAGCTGGCGGAAAGATTCGTAGAAGTTCATGGGGAAGCTATAGAAAACAATATACCAACCACCAAAGGTCAGAAGAAACAGGACCGAAAGAAATCCAAGAACTCGGAATACAAGAAAGGGGAACCTTATGAAGAGCACTCAGAGAAGAGTCCAGAGAAGAAGAAGTATGGAAGACAGAGCCCACACAACTCTCAACCGACACGACAGTGGTCTGAGAAGTGGTGTTCGATCTGCAAGTCACCCTCTCACAGCACAAAAGACTGCAGATCGAAAACGAAAAGCTCTCACTTTGCGGCCTGCCGTGTGGCTCGAAGGGCAGTGGCCACCGAAAAAGTCGAGGTCGTTGAAGGAATTCTGGACCAAGAGAGGCCACCTGTAGTCGAACTGATTGAAGTCAATGGCCAGCAAGTTACTTGTCTTTATGACACAGATTTGGACGTGGAAGCTGTGATTGATGCCAGACTGGTACGCCCAGACCAACTTACAGGGGAGACCATTGAGATACAGCCTGCAATGAGGAGTGCTGTTGCCATGACACTGTTAATCGCCAAGGTGGAGATTAAGTCCAGGTACGTCACGGACATTATTCCAGCAGCTGTATTATCTGACTCCCTATTTCCCATGATCATTGGTACGAAATACGTGTTTTTGGGGGTGCCCAAACAGCCCGCCCACAGGGGAGCATTAGCCAGTGGATCTCAAGGGAAGAAAGAAGAGGCAGAGACACTATGCGACAACTCAGTGATAGGGGAATTGCATACTGCCCAGAGGAAGAATACTACGTTTCGTCCTTGCTACAGGAAGCTGCAAAGAAGTGCTGAGCCACCAAAACGGGAACAGTACTTTCTGAGGAATCGACTGCTCTATTGGAGAGATGGAAAGGGAGACAAACTGCACGAGCAGTGGGTGGTTCCAGAGACCCACCGTCCTCACATTCTTCAGAGCGGGTACACCATATCAGGGAATCGACATATTGATGTCAGAGAAACATTGCAGCAGATTTCGGGCCATTACTGCTGGCCAGGAATGACCGGTGATGTACGCTGGTCGCTTAAGTCTTGCTCAGAGTGCCAGAAAGCACCTTTCAAAAATCGGACGAAGAGTAAAATAGCTCTTAAGGTGGAAGACAAAGTGGAAGTATGGGGTCCAGCAGAGACTAATATACTCCAAGTAGGATGGCAAGGACCTTAACCTGTGGTAAAGGTTGTGTCCAAGAACACATACGAGATCCTGATCGGGGGAGAACTGAATAGTCTTCCTAGACATCTCCTTCAGAAATATGAGGATAGATCCGTGGTCAAATCGACTCACTTTTTGATGATGGCAGCCATTGAGAAAAAGGTTACAGGCCCGGACAAAGACCAGAGATCCCAAGTACTACATAGGAGGACCTATTGGAACGTACGAGGTAGGTCAGATTTTCCAGCTGAAGAGAAGAAGGACATCACACGTCAGAGAAAGACCCATAATGAGAAATTCTCTAGTAACCCAGTTCAGAAGGGGTGGGTAAAGTCGGGAACGACGCGAGAGACCCATGAATTTAACCGAAGATTGGCTGACCAGATCCAACATCGACCGAGATTTTACTGGAATCAAAAATCCAGGAGTTTTGGGAAAGACGATTCTGTCCAACGAGGACGATACTGCAGATCCCAGGAGGCAAAACTTTGGGAAACTAAGCGGATATGGAGACACTGTTACAGCCAGGATGGGAAGATCCATATGTATTGTGAACCGTCGCTTACGAAAGTCAAAAGTAGGTCGACCGAACGTACAGGAGCGATGTACCAACATTAGTGTCTGTCATGACTAGGATATAGGCTATCAGTGAGAACGCCTAATAGATGGCGAGGCAATACCTTTGAGGATACAGGCGGACCATCAACATTTTATGTGTTGGGCAACACCTCCCAGAAACTGAGTAAGAAACTTCTACCAGCTGAAAAGAAATATTCAACAGTCGAAAGATAATGCTTGTCACTCGTATGGGCCGTACAAAAATTCCAGCCATATTTGTATGGAGTACAGTTTACGGTCCAGGCAGATCATCAACCCTTGATGTTCCTAGCTACCTCCCAGAAGCTTAATACCCGGTTGATGCGGTGGTCGTTGCTGCTGCAGCCATACAACTTCACAATGGAGTATATTCCGGGAAGGGAGAATGTAGGAGCTGATTTCCTATCTAAACACCCAGCTCCAGAGGAAGAGGAATAGGTTGGTGGATCATAGCGATCGAACCTCCAGTGAGAAAGAGTTGACGCGGTCAACTCTTTTAAGAGGGGGCCTCTGTCACAGGATACTGATAGGTTAGCGATCCTACAATAAATCTAAAACAGAAAATTACTTGTATTGCACGAGGATGGGAAGTATTGACCTTTGGGTCAGAAAAACAAGCGAGCACTTCGGTCTTGAGGTGAATACAAGTCATTGACTCCAAGATCAAAAGAGATATCGCGTGTTAGTTGGAGGACGGAAGACGGAAAAACGGCGATTTCAAAACCCTTGAACACGGACAACTCGCGATAAAGTATTTCACTAACCTTTGAAGTGGGAAACGGAGATTCGCGATCACGCCGTATCACAGCCTTTTGTAGTAACGGAGACGATTATCTGTGGTCGGAAGAAACGAGTAGATAATCATTGATGTCCCGAAATGACCGTGCATCAAAGGGTAAATTCGGTTGTTATTGAAGAAAGATGAAGAGGACAGGGGGAGAAATTGGTGGAATAAGCCAGGATAGTCGTACAGATCTAGAGTATTAATAGTCTAGATATTCTAGGTTAATTTAGTGTGCTACTAGTCTTCCACGAGAGAAGTGGTGATTTATTCTTGAGTGATTATGGAAAGAGAGTTACGATGTTTCAAGTTGGATGAAACCGACGAGCATTTGTAGTTATGTGCAATAGTATTCCCGATTCAGCCGAGGATAGTTATAAGGTAGTTGTGGTGTATAGTAGAAATCTAGCATAGTGAACTGGCGTGTGTAACCGTTATATTGAGTGTCGGCCAAATTTAGCTGAGAAGTGACTTAGTGGATTTAGTAAGGTGTCAGGACGCTCGATAGTATGAGTACTAGTATAAAAGAGGGTGGGAGATTCTAGTATAGATGGTTACTGGGATTTCTGAGCTATCCTATGACATTTCCTTCTTTTACCTAGTCTTAGGTTATTGTTATAACTCCTATGTCTTACGTCATAGGTCAGTTCTCTGAATCTATAGAAGTAATAACTGATAACGGCCATAAGCCTACTCTCACTTCTAATGAGTTTAAGTTAAGTTGATAGCACCTGATATTGTCTTTTCGACAGGTCCCCATGAACACAGAAATAGCAACACTCCTGAAAAGAAAGAATGGACTTTAATCTGGTACAGTGATAAATATCGGCCAGATTGAAGACTGATATCATACATACAGATCAGCATTTTCTAGAATTTACGGATACCTATAAGTCATATTGACTAAGAGACTTACAGAAGAATAAAGTCAACTCCACATAGAAGGGATTAGCAATATGGTTCACAGGACCATAAGATAAATACAAACAAACTGTAATACCAGAACTTTTCCTATGAGGAATAGAACATTCTTGGACTTTCATACAAACAGTGTGTCAGTGGAATATATACGCAGGGTTGTGATTAGTCCTACATCCATAGACACTAATTCGTTAACTATATCGGATGTGTAAACATTCCCTGGATTTTAAGAAAAACATTCATAATATTGGATATTTCACCAGGAAAGACATTATCTACTAAAAATACGCAGTGGTGAACAATATGTTTAATTCTAACGTTGTCAAGGATATTGTGAATTCATTACATCGTTCAGAGAGACACTATACTGGGTGAGCGTAAGCAAGTTCTGTGCTGTGGTGACATTATCTGGCCGTTGTGTGATGAGCACAGTGAGATGAATCTTGGACTGTCAATCTTATCACACCTACACGATAGAACACACCAACAACATCTTTACATACACTCTATACACACCCATGACACTTTTTATTCAATAAACATATTAGGTATTTATTGGAGGACAATGTTGTGTGGGTATGTTCTAGAGGAAAGTGAAGAGGGGTATGGCATAGCGATACTAGAGAGGGAGAGATATAGTGAATAGTTGATCGGAACGGGGGGTGTGTAGACAAAGGTCTGGCAATAGACCCAACATTGAGAAAAGGGAAGTTCAAGTTTGCGTGTTGATTCTACTGTTCCCCCTTCCAGAGACGACAAGCGACAGTATTACATCTCACTGTTGAATATAGATCCGCATCACATTTACCCGGGTTGAGGTGGCACTACTGTCACCGGTCATGTAGATTTATGTTAACTGATCAAGTGTCATGGGGTGATGATTCGTCTTTGGTGACTTCCCGTATCTGTTATATGGATATATACACTATTTTTCCTTATGCAATCTCCCTTTAATTTGATTCATAATATAACATCTCTGCTATATATTAATTTATCATTGTGACGCATCCCAACTTCCCACTTAACGTCATCAATTTTTGTTAGCTTCAAACCTGCATTTTCTTTAGGCACTGAATATGTTTTTGTTTTTGTTTTTTTTTTAGTTTTGTTAATGTAAACATTTGATACAATATGTCAGTCATATTACTTCAGATTTAATTCATTTTACCATCTGAAACACTATGTCAATCCATCGGAGTCACTTTTCTTTCATTTTATCATTCCGTATAATTTATCAATCAATCATGTGCTATGCCGATAAGCGTGGACGGTCATGATTCGCTATTGCACTCGATCACCAGAGTCGTGGATCAGCTTAGTGTTATTGTCTCGACCATGTCACGTGGTCAAGCCATTCAGGTATTTATTTCTCTGAATTCGCCTGGTTCTTGTCCAATCGATCTTGCCAGTTGTCACAAAGTTCTCCAATTTAATTCTTCTCGTAACATGTCGAAAATATTTTGAGTGTCTACGTCTAATTTTTCTAATCGGTTTACGATCTTCCTTTGTTCCTTGTAGGACTTGGTCATTGGTATTTCTGTATGCCTATGGTATTCTTTCCCTTTTTCTCAGAAACCACATTTCCGCAGCCATTAGTTGTTTTATAGCTTGACTGTTCATTGCCCACGCTTCACATCCATACAAAAGTACAGGTCTATGTAGAAATTCAACACTCATTTTCCCGTAGAAATTGACATCTTTTTATTGATTAGTATGTTTTTCATATTGCAAAAGGCTACCTTCGCCACATCGATTCTTGTTCTGGTCTCTTCAAGGCATCTTCCATCAGATATTATGACTGTTCCGAGATAATTGTACCGATTCACTTGTTTAAGAATATTCCCATTTCCTTTACTCAACAGCATTAAGAACCTATCCAACAAGTCAAAATAACATTGTAGAGAACATGCATCTTTCCTGTGGCAACACATGCATGTGAGTCGTGAACACTTTCGCAATCACCAAACACGCAAATTGAGTTGTTTTTGTTTTTTTTTCCTTTTTTTTTAAGGCTCAAAAGCTCAAATATTACAGAAAAGTTATTAGAATATCGTAGACCAAGAAGAAGTAAAATTATGAATTTCTACAAGATCTAAACATCGAAGAACATTGGCTCATAAACAGTGTCGTGTCTCAGAAAAATTGCCGCATTAAATGTTAGAGGCTTGGGACGAACAGAGATGGAAGGCAGGGGTCAACCGGCAGGAAGATGTACACAGTACACTGAAGACACCTTCGGTATGAGAGAACATGAGCAGGGAACACTGTCAGAGATCGAAAGGGTTTCAACAGAGTTATAGCCGAATAGGGCAGGCAAGCACTGCATCCTACCAAAGGAAGAACGGTTTATGCATTATGTCCTTGTCATTTGAGAAATAATTCTTGTATCTTACATAGAACCAATTCTTTAAAAAAGCTGATCAACGTCATGGGGAATATCAAAGGAAGGCGAACAATTAATCTCGTGTGGGCATATACTAGGCGACAGGTGTATATGGGTAGCTCTAAAAGCTGAGCAACGACTAATCTTGTAAAGTCGAACCTTTCCAGCTTTAAGTTTTTGTTGATTTATTTATTCAAAAGTATATGCTAGAATGGCTAACTATGCACTTGGATTAAGTATGGCTATGTATGTGTAGTCAAGTAATTAACACATACCGAAATGGATCAACAGGATTAATAACAAAAACTGGTAGCATAGCAAAATCTACACACCAAACATTACCTGCATCATTAATAGTAGACGCGGTTGTTGTACACAGTGAGCAGCTGGGGTTGGAATTAAATTGTAAGAAGACACAGGTTATTTTCGTCGCTATGAAGAACGAAGTACCACAATATAATATACAAGTAAATGGAAATATTCTTCAACAAGTGAATCGATACAATTATCTCGGAACACTCATAACATCTGATAGGAGATGCCTTGAAGAGATTAGAACAAGAATCGCCATAACGAAAGTAGCCTTTAGCAAGATGAAAAACATTCTGACCAATAAAAAGATGTCAACTGAAACGAGAAAAAGTGCCTGTTCTTTTGTATGGATGTGAAACTTGGACAATGTGCAGTCAAGTTGAAAAACATTTGTGGGCTACAGAAATGTGGTTTCTGAGGAAAATGCATAGCGTACCATAGACAGATAGAAAAACCAATGACCAAGTAATAGAGGAGACAAATGAAAATCGTAGACTGATTAGAGAAATTAGACGAAGACAGTCAAAATTGTTTTCACATGTTATGAGAAGAAATGGATTGGAGAACTTATTGACAACTGGCAAGATCGAGGGGAACAGACCAAGAGGAAGACCGAGAGGAAAATACCTGGATGGCTTGGCCACGTGGCATTGACGAGACAGGAACACTGAGCTGATCCACGAATCTGGTGATCGAGTGAAATGGCGAGTCATGACCACCCACGCTTTCCGGCATGGCACATGATTGATTGATTGATTAATTGATATTTGATAGTTTGTTTAACACACAAAATAATTTAATGTTAAAGATGGTGGAGGCCATTGCTATTTATATTCAAAGACAACTTTGTACAAACAGAAAGGTGTTATGGTTCCTCTGGAGTAAACTAGACAAGCCTAAGAGGGAACATGCTGCATGGGCAACACATGGTCTCTAAATTCAGCCCAGGCTTTGTGCTAAGGAGAGGTATAACTCCATTTTACAAACTATAATCTGTCAAGACGACCAGGTGTCAGTCAGCACTGGGATGTGATCGTCAAGTCTAGCCACTTCAAGTGAAGATTTGTCTTCTCTACATTTATTCTCTCTTTCACTCTATCTCTCTATATCTCTATCTATCTATTTATTTGTATATCTCCCTCTCCATCAATATCGATCTATCTATGCATGCCTCATATATGTCTATCTCTCTCCCCTCTCTCTCTCTTTCATCTGTCTATCTATCTCTCCCCTCTATCATCCTATGTCTCTCTGATCTGGCAGCCAACAGTTGATGTTTTTGGGCATACCTTCCATCACACGGTGACGTATCACTTCAAACTTGTTATCCTGGCCTCTCGTTGGCCTCGCTCATTATCATTTATCAGCAGAGAGATGTAAGAACCCAGTGACAATCCTCATCCTTGACCTACTCCTGAACACAATTGCCCACTTTAATTCCCTCCCAGTTTAGAAACTGTCAAGAGTCCGTCCCTGGCACGGGAAGGTCATGTCAAGTAGTCAGTTCAAGTATCTCACACAGTGAGCCCAGCCATTGGTTAGTTCTACACCGGGCAAGTGTGTCTACACCGGCGGATGTCCGCCTGTAGCTACACTTGTATGTAAGATCCGTGGACACCATGAAGTGCCATCTGCTATTGGTCAGTCCAACATCCTCAAGTATGTATACAAATACCAGTGTCCGCCAGTAGCGGCACTATTGTGTCAGGTCTACAGACTGCATGTTGTGTCGTCTGTTTACTGACAAACAAGGACATGTCACTCCAGACCTGCAGTTTGATTATGTGTGTGTTCCTGGCACAGATGGCAGCTGGTACAGGTTGGTCATACATGATTGGTCATGTGACTGGAATATTTGATATTTATAGTTGATTATATCTGGTCCGCGAGCCAGGGTGGTCCAGTGGCTAGCACGCTGGCATCTTGGCCCGACGGTCATGTGTTCGAATTCCCTCCAGTGTGGGTTTGTTCTTCCTTGACCTCGGAATGTTGATCGATAGGGTACTACGATATTTCCTGGGAAGTAAAGGCAGCGAATGTGTTTTCCTCTTCTACTTCTTCTTCTTCTTCTTCTTCTTCTTCTTCTTCTTCTTCTTCTTCTTCTTTTTCTTCTTCCTCTTCTTACTCTTTTTTCCTCTTCTTCCTCTTCTTCTTCCTCTTCTTCCTCTTCTACGTCTTCTTCCTCTTCTTCCTCTTCTACATCTTCTTCCTTTTCTTCCTCTTCCTGTCCTCCTCATCCACCTCCTTCTCCTCCTCCTCCTCTTCTTCTTCTTCTTCTTCTTCTTCTTCTTCTTCTTCTTCTTCTTCTTCTTCTTCTTCTTCTTCTTCTTCTTCTTCTTCTTCTTCCTTGTCTTCTTCGTTCCTTTGTCGCGGAGAGTGTGTCACACCAGGTCATGCCCCTCAAAAATCAGTGTGTCCGACCTTGACATCCATTGGTGCCAGGTGTTGTTGTGATCTTGACCTCATAATCATAAGCCAATGAGTGCTGATTGGTTGAACAATAGCACCATATACCGACAGAGAATGGAAGAGTGACCAGGGATGGTTTACTTTACTCAGATGCAGTGTACAGTTGTTGTGTAATAGGAAGACACGTGCAGGTTATAACCCCGCGCTATGGGTTGAGGTGACCAATGATGAAGATGATCAGTGCCAGACATTCAAACACGACCAGCACTAGATGTTGATGGGGGAATCTGTAGCGTGGTGGCTAGAAGCTCGGTCCTGTTGTCGTGGGTTCCAATCCACACCGTAGCCAACATGTAAAAGCGACCTGTGCTCCCAGGTCGACCCAGGCTGTAATGGCTACCAGGACAGGTTTAGGGAAGTAAAGGCGGCCGCCGTCATACTGACCACATCACCATGTGTAGGGAAGTAAAGGCGGCCGCCGTCATACTGACCACATCACCATGTGTAGGGAAGTAAAGGCGGCCGCCGTCATACTGACCACATCACCATGTGTAGGGAAGTAAAGGCGGCCGCCGTCATACTGACCACATCACCATGTGTAGGGAAGTAAAGGCGGCCGCCGTCATACTGACCACATCATCATGTGTAGGGAAGTAAAGGCGGCCGCCGTCATACTGACCACATCACCATGTGTAGGGAAGTAAAGGCGGCCGCCGTCATACTGACCACATCACCATGTGTAGGGAAGTAAAGGCGGCCGCCGTCATACTGACCTCATCACCATGTGTAGGGAAGTAAAGGCGGCCGCCGTCATACTGACCTCATCACCATGTGTTTGTGTTGGTTGGCTTTGTACTCTAGCCTAGTCCACACACGTGCTGCTACTGCTACTGAGTGCACTTGACTTATTTTGCTTTTGTGTTAGCTGTCCCTATGACCAGTGTCCCTCGCCGTCAGGCGAATCCGTCTCCCACTTCAAGTGTACTTGTGATTTACCTCCCCATGTCAAGGACGAGAAGTCAACATTTTAGTCATGCTGCCCCGGCGTGGAGAAAGCTTAATCGCTTTAAAAGCTCACCTGCGCCGATTTCCAGTATGTCCCCACTGTATGCACGCTTGACATAGAGTTCTTCTCGCCTACACTGTGTGGGTTCAAATCTTTGTGTTATACTGGGTCTGTGCATATTGATTTGGTATCTCTTTATAACCACGGATGTCTGGTTGGGAGGCGAGACCCTGTGAGAAACTCTTTGACAACTATCAACCGCACTGACTCATTAGAAATACGAACGCATAAACAACTGGCCATTCAACTCTCTCTCTCTCTCTCTCTCTCTCTCTCTCTCTCTCTCTCTCTCTCTCTCTCTCTCTCTCTCTCTCTCTCTCTCTCTCTCTCTCTCTCTCTCTCTCTCTCTCTCTCTCTCTCTCTCTCCGAACTATTTATTCTTCTTACTTTTAAACTATCGGTTTCAAAATGTCAAATATATGACCGCACCAAACACTGACCGATATACAAGTCTAACAATATGATTCCACTAATCACTGACGGATCCAGAAATCTAACAATTGTATTCCCCCAATCACTAACCGATCTACAATTCTAACAATACAATTCCATCAATCACTGGCCTTTCTACTAGATTAAAAATATGATTCTACCAATCACTAACCGATCTACAATTCTAACAATACAATTCAATCAATCACTGGCCTTTCTACTAGATTAAAAATATGATTATACCAATCACTGACCGATCTACAAGTCTAACAATATAATTCCACCAATCATCATAATTCATACCTACATGCACACATTAATACATACATATATACAAGGGTGAGTTAATAAGAAATTCACAAATGGCTGTAGAAAAATAACTCAATATGATAACAACTTGAAACCAGTTATTTTTATACATACATTGTCCCCTTATTTCTCAACATAATTTCCACCAACATTGATGCACTTATCCCATCCTTTTATCAGTCCTCTCAAACCAGTTGCATGGAACTGCGTGTTCTGTTTTCTAAACCACGTTTTTACTTCACCTTCAACTTCGTCGCCATTCGGCAAATGTCTTTCGCCAAGGTGGGTTGTCAGAGTTTATGCTGACAAATGTTTGTCCCGTAAAGCGGTGCATAGCTGGGTAGAAAAAGTTACGAGGGCGAGTCAATAAGTTAGTCACACAGTTCTGTGTGTTGGCCGGTAAATTAAAACAAAGCACGCAGTTCTATGCAGCCAGTTTGGAAGGACTGATAAAATGATGGGATATGTGCATCAATGTTGGTGGAAATTATGTTGAGAAATAAAAGGACAATGTATGTATTTAAAAAATTAACTGGTTTCAAGTTGTTATCTCATCGCATCTCATCATTTTCCTCTTGTACCTTGCGGTGTCGAGGTGAAGTATAAACAGCGCCCGCTTAAGGGCTTCATGTATCGATATTCAAATGGACTTTGTTATTCACTGCGTCCATTGTTTACGTGGTCGGCCTCTTCCTCTGCTTCACTCTGGTCTGTACATCATTGCTTGTTGTAGTATACTGTTAGCTGGTAACCTACTTGCATGGCCAAACCATTTGACTTGCTGCCTTCTAATAAAATCTAGTGCAGCTATATCCCCCACTTTAGTCCTGATTTTTTTTCATTTCTGATTTAATCTCTTCTTAACACATTGAGTATTCTTCTTATGATCTCATTTCTGTTGTTGTGATTTTTTTTCTTTTCTCTTTTTCAGTCATTGTCCAGGTTTGGCAATGGTAGCATAGATTTGGTAGGAAGATTGTGTTGTAAAGAGCATTCTTAGTAGTTATTGATACATGTTTGTTCTTTAGTTTTGGTGCCATTTGTCCAATGAGTTGGTTTGCCTTATTGCATCTATTTTCGATCTCGTCTTCTGATTTGCCATTTGATGATATTATACTTCCTAGGTACTTGAATCTCTTTACTTGTTTCAAGGGATGTTGGTTTGGGTGAATCGTTGTTGTTTTTCTTCTTTAGTTATAGTCAATACTTCTGTTTGTTTTTTTTTTTTGTTTTTTTCCGCGTTTCCATCCTGTTTCAGGATATTGCGGTCAACACCAGCATCTTTCAGCTGTATGTTGATTCCTAGGCTAGATTACGCTCATCAGCACGCCACGACTTTCTGAGCGACCGGCTCCATACTCTCATAAGTCACTTTTGCGATTCGAACCACTGCTAATTCTCGTCGCGTCACGTGACGAGAGTATTCGGGGTTAGCGGAGAAAGCTGCTAACCCCTCGGCCATGGAGCCGGCTGTGTGCTAATTTTCATGTTATGTTCCCTACACATTTCGTTTAGACTATTCATGTGGTCTTGTAATTCAGCTTTTGATTTTGCTATTAGTGCTTGGTTGTCCAAACATGAGTTCTCTAATGGTTAGATTTGCAGATGGTTCTTCTTCTGTGTTCTCGTAATGAGGTGTTCTTGCGGTCTCTGTTTGGCCTTTTTCTTTACGTATGTTGTCTATATATGTTATAAACATGAGAGGGGACTGGACATAACGTTATCGTTTTCTGGATCTTATGGTGAAGGGTTCTGAGTGTCCTCCAGTAACTCTCACTATGCATTCACTGTTGTTGTATAAGCTTCTACGTAGGTTTGTTAGACGTGAACTCACTCCATATTGTTTAAGGATTTCCCACAACTTGTTTCTATTTACTCTATCAAATGCCTTTTCTTGGTCGACAAAGGCTAAGTAGAGTGTTTCATTGAATTCAATTGGTTTTTCTATAAGTTGCCTAAGAGCAAAAATGGCATCCGTTTATCCTTTGATTTTCCTAAATATAAGTTGTGTTTCGCTTAGCTGGGGTTCTATAATAGTTTGTAATCTTTTCTCAAGAATTTTGCAAAATATGTTCCCAGTATGATTCAACAGTGAAATGCCTCTTTATTGTGTTAAGTCTCTTTTGCTGCCTTTGTTTTTCCATGCTATCATGTGTAGTTATTATTGTACAGCCACGTGTGGCATACATATAACCTTACCCTCGTAATTTTCACAAACTCTCGCAGTCATACATCCACTCTAAAACATACGCGGACATTGCCCCTTACACACACATACCCATTCACATTCACAAACACACTATCAACATTCACTCTTACATGAATATATTCTTTCGCTCTGTCTCTCACTCTCTATCTCTCCCTCTCTCTGTCTCTGTCTCTCGTTCTCTCTCTCGCTCTCTCTCTGTGTCTCTCTCTCTCCCCCTCCCTCTCTCTCTGTCTCTCTCTCTCTCCCTCTCTCTCTGTAAAACTTCACTACCATGATGGATGTGGTTTTCGCTTCTGGGAACTAAATTATACTACTCGGAGACTTTAACATTGACACCAACAAATCCAACATAATATGGGGAAATATAATTGCATCATACAATTTCCAACAAATAGTACAACAAGCTACTAGAGTAACAAAGTCTTCTTCTACAGTCATAGATCACATTTATGTAACTTGCTCAGACAACATCATAGAATGCACCGTACCCAATTGTGCAATGAGCGATCACTACCCAATATGCTGCACGTGGTCTAAAAAAGGAATTAAAACTCCTAAACATAAACACATAAGTGTAAAATATAGAAATTACAAAAATTTCAACCAACACGCATTTTTACAGGACTTGCTCAGTTCACCTCTAGACAATGTTTATCAGCTTCCTGACCCGGATGATGCTCTGGAATTCTGGATGAAAACCTTTATTGATGTTTTTGATAGACATGTGCCAGTCAAGGAAGTTCGAATAAAACACCACGTCAAGCCACGTTGGATCACCCAGGAAATACTTGAAATTATGAGAGACAGAGATAAAGCACATAAAAAGCGGGATCTCAGTGCACACCGTACTCTTAGAAACAAAGTTCAATATACCATACGACAGGAAAATAAAAATTACTTTAAGAACTTATTAATGGATAAAACAAATAGTAAGGATATATGGAAGGCAATTAACACCTTCACAAACAAGTATAACCTCCGAAATTCTTTACCATCAAATCATATTACATGTGACCAATTGAGTAATTTTTTTTTCAAACTGACATAGACCAGTTGAAGGCTTCAATACCTAATTCTCCTTGCAACTTATCTTTATTGTCATCGTTTTGCGAGAATAGATGCTCCCGCGATATTCTTTCCGACATACCGCTAATGACAATCACTGAAGTAATCACTTACCTCAGTAACCTAAAAAAACACAACCTCATCTGGGTTAGATAGAATCAGCAACCGGATTCTCCGTTGTGCTGCGCCAGTGATCTGTACATCACTAACCTATGTATATAATCAGTGTCTCACCAAAGGCCACTTTCCATTAGCTCTCAAAATCGCTAAAGTGTACCCTCTTCTTAAATCTGGTTCATTGGACAATGGTCTCCCGAATAATTACAGACCTATTTCCTTACTATCATCACTATCTAAGACACTAGAAAAACACATCCATAAAGTAACATTACAGTATTTAGTTCGCAACAAGCTTATTGTTGACAGCCAATCAGGATTTCGACCAAAATATTCTTGCCATACGGCCCTAACAAACATGATAGAAAATTGGCACCAGAATATAAACAACAACAGTCTATGTGGAACTGTGTTTATTGATTTCAAGAAAGCATTTGATATTATAGACCATGTTATTTTAATTAAAAAACTTGAGACAATGAAAATTGGCCCTAATGTAGTCACTCTAATATCATCTTTTCTATCAAACAGAAAGGAAGTAGTATCACATAATAAATCTCTGTCTCAAACAACTACCTTCAATATTGGAGTACAGCAAGGTTCTATTCTTGGCCCACTATTATTTGCCATATATATTAACGATCTACCTTTGCATCTTTCGTCGTCCTGCGATCTATTTGCAGATGACTATACAGTGTACACAAACGCTAAAAACTGTATTTTACTGGAGTCGTCTTTACAACAAGAATTAAATAATGTAGTTAGGTGGAGCTATTCAAACCGTATGCAAATTAACATCACTAAAACAAAAGCAATGTTATTAACAACCAGACAAAGACTTCAAACTCTAAGCTCACACACATCACTTCAACTTCACATCGATAACATGCCAGTAGAAAGTTTTGAGCACAAAACATTAGGCCTAATCATTGATATAAACCTAACCTTTAATTCCCACGTTGAAGCGCTCATTAAACAAACAGCGAAAAAAGTCTACCAACTCGCCAAAAATTAAAAACTTCCTTGATGAGGACACAAGGTAACTATTCTATACTTCTCATATACAGTCACACTTTGACTACTGCTCCACAATCTGGGACGGTTGTTCTAATTCAAACACCAAGCGACTTTACTCACTCCAGAAACGGGCCATGAGTCTAATTTATAGCAAACATTTATCTGACAATCCTAGCCTGTATAAACGCCTTCAGTTACTACCATTCCGCAAACGCCTGCTTTTCAATAAAGCTAAACTAATTCACAAAATCCTGCATCGGAATGCCCCAAATTACCTTTGGCCAGTGTTTAAATATAATGCTAGACACAGTAAACGTTTAAATATACTACACATTCTGAAGCCTAGGATTGACTTATACAAAACAAGCCTAACGTACTCTGCAGCTCAGCTGTGGAACAATCTTCCACGAGAAATCAAAGACATCACCAATCCCTATTTATATAATCGCAAATTATTCGAACACTATCTCAATACGGATTACCTTCCCCCTTAATGATAGAGATAATAATAATAATAACAAAACCCTAGTATAACAGCCAGTCCCCTTTTTGTAGGCCAGTATATTCCACATGGCTAATAACAAGTGTCAGACCATTATCTAATATTACTGTGTCGTGTAGTTTTGATGTTCGCATTTTGCCCATGCCTTTATAATGCATATATTTTATATTGTTGCTGTTCTTTGTTAGCCTTGAATGATGTGTGAATGAAATAATGTATGAAAGAGAGTGATAGAAGGGCATAATGTTAGACGGGCCTGAGTGCCCAATTCTTAACCCTTTGAAAATAAAGTTCCTTCGTTCTCTCTCTCTCTCTCTCTCTCTCTCTCTCTCTCTCTCTCTCTCTCTCTCTCTCTCTCTCTCTCTCTCTCAATGTCTCTTTGTCTCTGTCTCTCTCTCTATGTCAATGTCTCTTTGTCTCTGTGTGTCTCTGTCTGTCTCTGTCTCCCTCTCTCTCTTTCTCTCCCTCTCTCTCTCTTTCTCTCTCTCTCTCTCTCTCTCTCTCTCTCTCTCTCTCTCTCTCTCTCTATTTATGTCAATGTCACGTTGTCTCTGTCTCTCATGAAGATAACACATCAATACAGTGACATGCTCTAGAGCCATGCAGATTTCACAACACTAACCACTCGTTCCAGGTGTCCAGTTTGTGATGGAAAGACATCCGGACAACTACTTCTGCGGACATCTTCAGTGTCTTGCTGACTTCACCCACACTGACCATGACGTCGCCTCGTTTGTGGAAATGACCATCTATGACATCACGCTAGTCAACTCGGAGCTAAGACTAGCTTCTGTGTCCACATTTGATCCAGACCTGTACGTGGACACGACAAAAAGCAGCTCTATGGGTTGTATCGGCACCATCTCTAGACTGAAGGCAAACCTGACTCTACAGTTACGTCATGACATCGACTGTCTGTATGGAGTTTACAAGTGTCAGCTGGACTTGGTCACTTTGTCGGAAAGTTCAGAGGTGCTCACAGAAATCGTCACACCAGAATACAACCACAGCTACTCCAGAATCGGTAAGTGCTCACATAAATCGTCATACCAAAACACAACTACTACTACTCCAGAATTGGTATGTGCTCACATAAATCGCCACACATGAATACAACCACAGTTACTCCAGAATAGGTAAGTGCTCACAAAAATTGTCCAACCAGAACACAATCACATCTACTCTAGAATCGGTAAGTTACTTCGTAGCTCCATCGACAGGTCCCATGAGTCCCGAACAAACATGCAATTCACGCTACAAACAACCGCGGGCAGATGTAAAAGCATTCCACACAAAATTCACTGCTCACAGTGTCGCGCCACGCACTCACTCATTAGCAGAGCAACGGGAAAATGCCCTACCAGTCCAACATAAGGAACATGCGAATGCAAACCGTAGTCTCAAGCGTAAACATTCCAGAGCCCTTAACGGATGAATGGCTATCCGCCATATCGGGGACCGGAGAGCGTGTTACTTGTTCTTGTATCACCCTGTTTATTCTTATGTTCATTGATGACCTTTCCTTTCCATTGATGATTATCATAGTGTTCGTTTTTTTTTTTTTTTTTTGATCTTTCTTCCTTCACTGGTAAGCTGGGTTTTGCAATGCGAATGCTAGTTTTTACACATTTTAATTGTGTATTAATTTTCTCCTCAGGATTGTCTCGTCGATATTGTTCCATGCTTTCAAAGATTAGCCTATCATAGTTATTTATTGCTTCATCTAGGTATAGTTGACTTATATCTGGTTGTTTCAATGCTGCTATATCAATCTGAGGCGATCTCGATGTCCTTTTACATGTTTTGTTTAGTTTTATTAGTAATTTTAAAATATAGGTTTGTGGTCAGTGTTGATATCAGCACCAGGGTATGTTTTGGCATTTTTAACATTGTTTTTACATCTATTTCTAATTATAATGTAGTCAGTTTGGTTTCTCCACGGCCTTTCCACACATACAGCTTCTTATGGTTATGTTGGGGTAATGTGTTACAAATAATAAGATGGTTTTCTTCACAAAACTATCATCCGATCTCCTCTGATGTGTCTGGTTCCTATAACATGTTTCCATACTATCTGCTTATTTTTAATTTTATCCAACCTTTTCGTTCATGTCTCCCATGCCAATTAGGAATGTTGATGATTATAAGACTTTCAGTGTTTGTTATAGGTCATCATAATATTCTTCTAGCTGTTCATCACTATAATCAGTTGTTGGAGCATACATCTGTAGAATTACCATGTCGATAGGTCTTAACTTAATTTTCAGCAGTATCAGTCTATCTTTCTGGGACCATAATCCACTTATATTTTTCTTTTAATTTAAGTTTGCTAAAACTCATACTCCTCTCTCATGATCACCCCTTCCCGAGTTTATGAATAAATAATCGTCTCTCATTATATAACTATTATTCTATTATTACATTATAGTATTATATTCTAGTATTATCTGTTTTAGCATTTGTTTGCATCTCTAGAGTTGGTCAGTCTGGTTTCCGTGGACTCTAAATATAACAGAACAAGTAAATATGATGAGAGACAACTTTGAGAATATATCCTATCTTGTTTTTTTTTTTTTTTTTTTTTTTTAACAGCTGAGGTACTGAGTCATTTCGAGAGACTGACAGAACTGCTAAACAGCTTCACAATCCGAATGACAGCCCAGATAAACAAATTAATAAGCCAGTCAGATGATCAGACAGCCAAACTTGTGAACCAAACAACACAGCTAAACAGATTAGCAAGCCAGTCAGACAATCAGGCAGCCATGATACACAGATTAGCAAACCAGTCAGACCAACTAGTGGACCAGACAGCTCAAATGGTGGACCAAACAGCCCACTTACACAATATTTCTCAACGATGTGATCAAGACCAGGCCGATCAAAAACACCGCCTAGAAGCAGCTGAGAACAGGCTGATACTCCCTCAAGAAAAACTGGACAAAGTTGAAGAACTGTCAAATCTGAGCATAGAACCAGTTCCGGACCTGGTGAGTGAGCTGTAGTGACCTGTATTACTGTGTGTGAAAGTGGTGACACATTTTTGTGTACGTTTGATTACGTTGTTCGGCCAGGATGTGTAAGTCTTCAGAAAGTTCAGTCGTTTCAGTCATAGACACTCTATCTGGAAACATGAAATTGACTGAGGCACATCTAACTTAGCATACCAAGGCGATGGCAGGTCTCTCTCTCAATTACTTTGGAAAACATGGGTTTTTTTTTTTTTTTATCTCCATGAAAAACAAACAAACCCCACCAAACAAGCAAACTGAAAATCCATCAGGAGACACAAAAGGACATCACAGTTAAAGATAAGGCGAACCCACTCCGACTTCTGAGGTACTTGTAATTTATGTCACCTTGCCACCAACGCACTGGAAGTTGATGAGTGAGCGCTCTTATTCAAACCTTATGTTATGCAGAATGAAGTTCCAACAGGAACAAATGTTCTAGTTCTAATGAAATGCTTTTATTGGGCTCTAGAATCCTCCAAGAGTTCAAAGAAGGAGATTCCAGTACAGTTCCCCAATGATATCACACCTGTAGATTATCTCTATGTACATCTCATAGTCACGAATGTATCACGTGTATGAGTAGCTGTGCTAATAAGTATTAGAGTATAGTAGCGTACACCTGGAGCAGTGTTGTACGAGAGTAGAGTAGTGAACGCGTGTACACGCCTGGGGCAGTGTTGTTCGAGAGTAGAGTAGGGACCGTACTAATCTCCGTTTGTACTGGACAGGTGTGAAAGTCTGGAAATTTAAGTATTGGCCAGTCCATGTATCTTTGTGGTACACCGATCTTGATCGGTGATATACACCCAGAACAGACGTACAGAGGAATTTGAAACTCTGAAGAATGCCTTAGACCTGAATGGGTACTCCACGGGATTTATAAAGCGCCACTGCCAATAGCCCAAACGAAAACCAGACGAAACCATAGTCCCTAACTTAAGGTATTTATTCATCTAACCTTTCGAGGGGATGGCGTAATCACACCTATTCCCACCCCAGCAGTTAAAGATCCTATCGCTTTGTACGCCAAATCTAATACTATTTATCAATTTACATGCAGATGCGAGTCTACCTACATCGGCAGGACAGAGTAAAAGTTAGACAACAGAGTTGCTGAACACATTTCTAACTGGATTAACAAGATACTACACACAGGCGATGCGAGCCTAGGTAGGCCGACATACCGGTACATTCCCGTTTCATCGATCGCTAGGCATGTGCTGGAAACTGGCCATGTGATTGAGAGAGACAGTGTCTTCCGTGTGTTGTTCAACACACAAAATAGTCGCTTGTTAATGTTTGCAGAAGCCATAATGTTTAACCTACATTAGCCAGCCTTGTGCAAACAGGAAGACATGTTAGTCAGTTTAAAATTACCGTGTTAGTCAATTGACATTACAATGCGAACATATGTGTATATTTCAGCTTGAAGGATTTATCTAGTCATTTTACTTTATGTTGTTTGAATTCTGCAGTATGTACCTGACGAGATGCAGTGAAATATGCCAAGCAATAAATAGTGCAATCTATTGTTTGTGTCTTCTATATTCAAATTCACTACGGCAAAACATTGTTTTTGATATTCTCAAAGTGCATATACACAGAAGAGAGAAGGAGGAGGAAAAGAAGAACAAGAATAAGAAAACTTGATAAATATTTCTTGAAAAGTTACATCTATTTTATATAATCTCAATTTTATATTCAAGAGAGCATGCAGAAGAGGAAAACGTCGGGAAAATAGCAGAGAGAAGATTGTTCTATGGGGGAACATCACAGCCTTGTGCGACACAACAACTGATGACGGAGGCTGGATAATTATACAGGTATTGCTTCCACGTCTCGGCCATCCATCCATACCTCAAACAGCTGACTCATTTATCGATGTGTGCATTAAATCATATATTTGAAACGCTCATCGTACAATTTCACACATCTGTGATCCACAAATAGTCTGTCCATATGAGCCAGTGTTATCTCCGCCGTGTAATCATTAACACAATAGGCCAAATGTACACATAGAGAAAATAAGATGACACGGTATTCGCATAGCACATACCACTGTTGGGGTGACGTGTTATATATTTTAAGCCACGCCGCATGAGTTGCGGTGACCAGCTCTCTTCCTCGTCAGTTTACCTTCTCGGGAAATTAGCAGAACATTGTAGCAGTTTTCCAGTTCCCAAATTAAGGAGACTGGATCGACCCCACAGCTGTGACAGTGGGCAAATAATTATTTTGCCTCTACTGGAGATAGAACCTACACTACTGTCGTGGCAGACACGTGGCCCTTTTCACATCGTGTCACTCCTTGGGTATATGATACCAGCCACATACTTGTACATACAGGCTCTCGTAAGATGCAATATTTTGGGGGAACTCTTTACGACTGCGTCCTTCTTGGGGGACGGGTATTTGATTTTGTTTCGAGGGGGATTCGAATACACGACCCCCAGGGCTAGCTACTCGACCACCGCGGCTCCAGAAAGTGTTACGTAGAACACACAGATAATGGCATCGCATACGTTTGTATCAGATAATGCGCTTGTCTATCTGTCTTTGTTCATTATAATGTCATCGTATACGTTTGTGTCAGATAATGCGCTTGTCTATCTGTCTTTGTTCAGTATAATGTCATCGCATACGTTTGTATCAGATAATGCGCTTGTCTGTCTGTCTTTGTTCATTATAATGTCATCGTATACGTTTGTGTCAGATAATGCGCTTGTCTATCTGTCTTTGTTCATTATAATGTCATCGTATACGTTTGTGTCAGATAATGCGCTTTTCTATCTGTCTTTGTTCATTATAATGTCATCGTATACGTTTGTGTCAGATAATGTGATTGTCTATCTGTCTTTGTTCATTATAATGTCATCGTATACGTTTGTCTCAGATAATGCTCTTGTCTATCTGTCTTTGTTCATTTTTGTTCTTCTTTTTACCGCACTGGATAAACTAGTGATAAATTTGGATGTAGGACATGGAAACAACAGGTGTGTCATGTTTACTGGCAACAACAACAGGTGTGCCATGTTTAATGACAACAACAACAGGTTTTCCATGTTTACTGACAACCACAACAGGTTTTCCATGTTTACTGACAACATCAACAGGTGTGTCATGTTTACTGACAACATCAACAGGTGTTCCATGTTTACTGACAGCAACGACAGATGTCCCATGTTTACTGACAACATCAACAGGTGTTCCATGTTTACTGACAGCACCAGGTGTTCCATGTTTACTGACAGCAACAGGTGTTCCATGTTTACTGACAGCAACAGGTGTTCCATGTTTACTGACAGCAACAGGTGTTCCATGTTTACTGACAACAAAAGATGTGCCATGTTTACTGACAACAACATGTGTGCCATGTTTACTGACAGCAACAACAGGTGTTCCGTGTTTACTGACAGCAACAGCAGGTGTTCCATGTTTACTGACAATAAAAGATGTGCCATATTTACTGACAACATCAACAGTTGTTCCATGTTTACTGACAACATCAACAGGTGTTCCATGTTTACTGACAACAACAGATGTGCCATGTTTACTGACAACATCAGCAGGTGTTCCATGTTTACTGACAACATCAACAGGTGTTCCATGTTTACTGACAACATCAACAGGTGTTCCATGTTTACTGACAATAAAAGATGTGCCATGTTTAATGACAACATCAACAGGTGTTCCATGTTTACTGACAACATCAACAGGCGGGCCATATTTACTGACAACACAACCAGCATGGTGGACGAGAAGTGGAGCTATCATGGACAGAAAAGAGGGCGGTCATAAAAAACTTACAGAGGATACGGAGAGCAACCAGTTCAGATGATACACAATTGGAGGAGGCTAAAAGAAAGAAAACAGTAAAGGTGCGGGATCTTAAACCCCAAGTAGAATAGTTCGAAATGATGAAGTGGGAACAATTTATAAGTGAAGTCGGTGGGGATGTGACATTTGGAAAATTCTGGAAGCCACATAGACATGTGAACAGAACAGCGCAGCCCTGTACACACGGTGCAGTATACGATGACAACAATCGGCCTATGATAACAGACGAGGAAAAGAAGGGGGGGGGGGATTTCTTGCACCATTTCTAAAACAGACTGGTCAACAGGACAGGGTTATTAGGGATACAGTCAGTGAGGCCCTGTCACAAGCCACTAGAAATGGCGACTAGGAACACATGAAACAGGTAGAAGATATTAGCCATGTTCTGCGGAGAACTAAGGACACAGCAGCAGGTCCGGATGGGGTTAGGTACACCCACATGAAGAACATGAACGAAGTTTACTTGGAGGTGCTGGTTTTTGTTTCAACCTTAACATGACAACGGCGGAAATACCCCAGGATTGGATGCACAGCTACCTTGTCCCATTCCCAAAGCCAGGTAAGAATCACCCAAAACTAAATGGATACAGAATTATCACCTTGCAAAACACCTTTGGCAAAGTACTCGAGAAGATAGTAGCATGAAAGATACAGCACCACTTGGAAAGATGCAAACTGTTCCCCAAATGGTTTGGGAGTTACCGGCCTGGGAAGGACACTTGGGCCAATGCGGCAACATTTACATTAGATGTCTATGACAGCGTTTAAATTTTTGTCTTTGCTTAATGTTTGTCTGAATGCTTTGTCTTGATTCCTGTTCTTAGAGGCGTGTGCGGGGAGATGTTGACTTCTACAGAGACTGGGACGATTACAAGAAAGGGTTTGGAACCCCAGACACCGACTTATGGATTGGAAATGACATTATTCACAACCTCACGTCACAGGTAGTTTGAACTTTCTTCTTTTTTTTTGTCGTTGCAATTTTGTTTGTCATTGACAGGTGTGTGATTGTCTCACGACTTTAATCTAACATTCACAGTGTGCCATACCGATAAGCGTGGGTGGTCATGTTTCACCATCTCACGCGATCACCAGAGTCGTGGATCAGCTCTGTGTTCTTGTCTTGAGCATGCCGTGTGGTCAAGCCATCCAGATGTTTAATTAACTGCCTTCCGCTGGTTATTTTACCCTCAATCTTGCCAGCTGTCACCAAGTTCTCACGTTTATTTCTGCTCATAACGTGCCAATAAATTGTAACTGTCTGCGTCAAATTTGCCAAATCAGTTTGCAGCTTTCATTTGCCTCGTGTAGGATTTGGTTATTAGTTTTTATGTTTGTCTACAGCATTCTTTGCATTTCTTCAGACACCACATTTCCACCGCTATGGGGTGTTTTTCAGCTTGTCTGCTCATTTTCGACGTTTCACATCCATACCAAAGCATAAGTTGTATGTAGCACTTCAAAATTTTTTTGTCGTTGTAAATGACATCTTATTTTCTTGGTCAGTATGTTTTCCATCTTGCAAAAGCCTTCGTTCACCATGGTGATTCTTGTTCTAATCTCTCCAAGGCATCTCCCATCCGATGAATATGCAACTGGATGTTAGGGGAATGCCACTTATGATCACCTATTAACCACATGAAGTAAAAGACTAAAGCTAGGAATTACACCGGCCTTTGTTTCATAACTATCTCTCGGTAGGCTTATTAGTGGTCCATATATTCAGCCCAAATACCCATTGATCCATAGAATGATCCATCAATCCATATACCAAGGGATTATTTTGTTCAGATGGATATCTGTTTAGTCAAGTATGCCCGGTATGCTTGGGCGACTCCCTTTTACCCAGGCCATGCCGGAAACAGTATAAAACAATACCCGTGAGTTTTATGTGAGAATAAACATTAGTCTTTCACTACCTACAAAGTCCTTAACATCTATCGCTTCTTTATCTATACTAGTATTAGTATATCTTAGCCATAACATAAATTAAGAACCTTATTGTGAACACATATGTTTAACTAATATTATTATCGCCTATTTCCCGACGCGCCGCCTACAGCCAACATTAAGTATTTAACCATTCACCCGAAGATCTGAACTCGCTGCCTGTACCACGCCGGGCCAGCCTAACTACACCTTAGCTACACAGCCGCAGAAGCGCGACCTCCTTTCACCTATGTCCAGCGAACAAAAGACACGCATTCTTTCCTGTGCCCACCCCGTCTCTGGCCAACGATCTCACCTGCCCCTATTGTCTGGTTGACCTAGTGATCGCGAGTGCTTTGCTATCTTCTTCTGCCGTCTGCTGTGTTTGTTTATATCTTGCCTTTCGTTCCATATTTACATGTTGCACTCGCATAGTTCTCATTAATTGTGTACGTCTAATTGCTTGGTTACATGAACATACATAGTTTATCCACACTCTGCCCATCTAACCGATTAATTTGACTCCAATCACTCTATTTCGGCCATTTAAATATAGGTCATATACCGGACGTCGCATTCAGTCCTGATCCTTTGCCGGGTCGTTCATAATTATTTGGTAAGCTTACCTATGGTAGTTTGCTATAGCGTTCTAAACTAAGATACCTGATTATAATATACAATTAAACTAATTAGGTCTAAGTCTTATGTCAACTTACATTCTTCTTCTGCCGTCCCGTTGTCCTTCTGGGTTTCATATCTGAACTACGATTGCTTTCTTCAACCTCTCGTTTGTCGTGAATCCCACTTGACCTTTCCAATCATGTTTGCCATTAGTCTCCTGTGTGATTCCGATCGCATTGTTTCCCGTGTGATTCCGATCGCAGTCTGGCTAGTGGTTGTCCTATCTGACGTTATCCATCATCTGCAACTACTGAGTGCTCTTCTTTAGCCAACAGTCCTTCTCAAATGGCTTGCACGCCATTTTGTGATCCTCGGAATTTGCGTTCCACTCCATCAGATTTATCTATCTGGAATAAATGGTTCACAGATCCTTGACCATCCTACTTTACTTCGGCAGTCCAGACGAAACCGTGATATATGCATCCTTTCCGTCTTTAATACTGCCTCTTCATCTTCCTGGACACTAAACAGCCTAGGATTTATACATCACCATCGCTAGAGTTCCAAACTCACACTTCCTCCTGGGCTGGGCGGTCGCCCAGCCCTCGACCCTGTTGCTACAGCACTCTTGCTCGTTACACACCCTCTCAACTGACTGGATCCAAAATATATATCACCTCTCGAGTTGGCGCCTTTCTTGAATCACGTGACCATGCTTCTCTCCTTGTGAAGGGCTACCCAATCAGTACCTCGCGTACCCTGCTTAATCTGCGTACTACCATCATATCATTAACCCAAATCTACATTGTTAGCTGGAGTTCACGGCCAAGTTCAGTTCTAAGTTCATTTACATTTTCCCGCCACCATAAATTTGGAGTAGGGCGTTCTATTCTGACAGCCAAGGTCCTTCCAATACCGCCTTGTACCCATAAATTATGCTGCCTCTAAAGTTCACCATTGTCCCTCTGACAGCTTGAACCAAAGTGTACAATACATTTGGCACTCCTCTCCCCAAGAAACTGCTAGCCAACAATAGAGGATGGCCTTGCCGCTAAATTGGTCATGCACTCCCGCTCAACCTATGACTATCAGAAAAACAATCCTGGCCCTTGACCTCTCGGTTTTTAAAAATATTCCAGTTTATATTTCCCCGGTAAACTCAAAAAGGCGGTATGTGAAAATCAATTTCCATACTGTCTCACTAATACAATTGCAATAATTTACAAATCTTATTAGTACGTACACAAAAATGGTTAGTACAAACAATGATACAAAACACACTTACACTCCTCTCTCAATCGAATGGAAACGACTAATTACAGAGTTTCCTAAACTACTCTACCTTTACTGAGATGAAAAATAAAAATTTTTGTACCAATTAACACAATTTATTAGAAATATTATTTCTAATTAGCTGGGTAGATCACGGACTGATACCACGGTTGTCACCGACCGTTAGGGTAATTCTATTGAAACAGACAGAAATCCCTATACAAGAGTTTGCCGACAGTCTCTCTAGAAAGTATGGCTCGTTATAAGATTGTCTAAAGGGATGTTCCCGATAGAAGAGACTGGGATTCACTTAGTAGACAAAGGCAGAAAGTGAAAAACACTCGTGTATGTAGAAAGACCTAACACGAATGTCTAGTTTATCTGTCGGTGATCCTTCGTCAGTTGATGAAGCCCCCTGTTTTAAATACTCTCACGCACTCACGCGCACGCCTTGCGTTCAAATGATCACGAGTTGAGTACGTTGGTGCAAGTATAAAACAATAATACTCTTTAATAGTAAAAGAGATAAATCAATGCAAATTGTCGTTCAATTTGTCAACTAGGACAATACAATTTATGTTACAGGTACAAAAATAATGTTTTCTGATGCTTAGCTAGATATCATATCATCATTCACACCCAGACAGTGACACACTCAGACCACATGTAGACACAGAGTAACCTGAGACAATCTGATCTCGTTTAGGAATAGTGCTGGCTTTCGTTCGAATTATGTCTTGGAGTCGACCCTGGCATTCGACAGGTGTACGATGCTACTCCGGATTCCAGGTTCCGTCTCCACTAGTTGGTGGCTCTGCGTTTCGGTAACCGGACCAGTTAGGTTTCAGTAGTATCAGCAGCGAGGCCACTTAAATAAAACAAACAGTTGCAGACTCCTTAGTGTCTTGGCAATAGCAATGTGTCTGAGTGCTGGTGTTGGGTGTTTGTTGTGTATATATCAGATGCAGAATATGAACAAAACATAGTTCCTCTCTGCTATTATGTATCAAAAGCAAAGGCCCAGTAGCCCTATTAGCTTGGCTATACATTGTATGACATGGTGATACAAGGTGAAAAAGGGTCCAGAAGTGGACATATCTTAAGACCAAATGGTTCATTGGAGTAAAACAAGTAGACAAATCTTTGTTTGAAAAAGGCATTACAGAATGTACATGGTTGTAAAACTTGAAGTGTCTCATTTGTAATAATTACTGCTGCATTCCTTAACACCATGGTGAGGAAGTCCTTGGCAGCCAGGATATTTCCCTAGATAGCTAAGGAAAGGCCAACAATAATTCAACCTAATCCCACATCAATCATCAGGCATAAAGCAATCAATTGTCACCACGAAGCCGTGAGGTATACCACACATAATATACGAGCTAAAAGATCAGGAGAAGGCAAGCAGGCAAGGGGGCTGACATATTCCAGGCACTGGGCTTTATGATGTCTCAGTTACCCCCTTTTGAGTTATTTACTCCCCAAATTCTGATTCCTCACCACATTTTTGTATTTAACTTCTGACCGTCAGTGTTGTGTAGTTCGGCATGGTGGTGGATCAGGGGTAAGTAAATGTATGTTTGAATATAAATTGCCTAGTAATATTGCTGGCATGTGAGAATCATGTTCCACATGTCTCTTCTACTTCTCTAGTCCAGTCATTGCCTTGTTTGGGGTTTTCTGGCTACCCACATGGCAAAATCATGTTTTCCTTATTTTCAACAAAATGTACACGTAAATATATTCACAAAATGCATATGAAAATAATCAGTAAGATTTATATATATATATATATATATATATATATATATATATATATATATATATATATATATATATATATATATATAGAGAGAGAGAGAGAGAGAGAGAGAGAGAGAGAGAGAGAGAGACCCCACATGTTTTCTCTCATTGTCTCTCATTTCAAATCCCACAGTTCATAGATATACATGGTCGGGAAAGTATGTGTGTTCCCAATATCAGAATATAAATGCGTACACACTCCTTACTATAATCGTAATTATTGTGTTATTACACTCACCCCCAGCCTTATTGCAGCGATTAAGATCTGTTTTGGTATAATCTACCAAGGATGAAATTGGATATGGCAGCTCACTTCATGTAAGGTCTCCTTAGCACAGCAGCTATGGTCGTTTTGAACCGGACGGAAGTCGGTGTTACAATTTCCGGTGTAGCAGTACTAAAAGCGTATCGCCGTATTCCCGTTGCTAGGGAGTGACGGACATATACCCCCAGTCATTAGACTTGGTATTAATGATAAGGGTTGAAGACAAGCGAAATAGAATGTGACGTCATTTGAATAGATGACGTGAAAATGTATGCTGTCCCCAATAGTGCAGTGTGTAGATTCAGTGCAGAAAATGTCTGCGTCATCAATATGACGTCATTATTAGTCATTTAGCTGCTGTACTGTGGTGGTCGCATAGTGATCTAGACTAATCTCGTCACACCATTATGCAACGCTGGTTCAACGAGTGCATCGCTGGCACTCGTTGAGGTCACCATTTTACAACGATGGATCAGCATGTGCATTACTCGCACTCATAGAGTTCTGAGTGGCCGAATGGATAAGAGCTTTCGTTCTTAAACATCTGGTGTTCTGATGCCGAGGTAGCGGGTTAAAAATTCAGTATGCCGTCACCTGTGTACATTCATTGTGGTCAAGTAAACAAAGGGTCATCACCCTTCCCCAACTTGAGGCGTGTTTTGTATATGGTGCTAGCCCCATATTTGTTAGACCCAGCAGTGCTCGATGGGTCACGTGGTCAATATCACACCGGCCTCTCCGTGAATAATTATTTCCAGTTAAATGTTCTGGTAACATTTTATTCTGGACTGACCTGAGGAAGCTGGTCAACTGAAGCACATTTCCCACATTCACTACACTCGCACAGAGCAGCATCTCTGTAGCACCAACGACGATTCTCAGATATCTTAGATATCTTAACACTCCAGAATCTGGTCAACTGAAGAAAATCAACGACATTCACTACACTCGCAAAGAGCAGCAACTCTGTAGCACGAACGACGATTCTCAGATATCTTAGATATCTTAACACTCCAGAACCTGGTCAACTGAAGAACATTTCCCACATTCACTACACCCGCACAGAGCAGCAACTCTGTAGCACCAACTCCGACCCTCAGATATCTTAGAAAACATAGCATTCGTTAACAGATCAAGTATCTCCTCGTGATAAATAAATGTTTGCATATCGTTTACAGGACATTACTGTCAACATCAGCATCTTTCAGCTGAATGTTGATCTCTTTGGCAAGATTACGCTCAGTAGTTTGTCATTGATGTTTGAGCGGCCGGCTCATTATCCCGCAAGTCACGAGCGCGGGGAGAACCGCAACCAATTCTCGAGCGCTGCGAGAGCCTGCGTGGATAAACGGGATTACGGAGAAAGTGTTGTAACCCCTCGGCCAGAGAGACCGGCCTCCTCGTGATAGTTTGTGTTTTTATTCCGACTCCAGTAGTCACTCGATAGTAGCATGGCCACCTATTTCCTATAGCATGCTGGGTTCAATATACTCTGTAATATTTTCAGGGTTACAAGGAACTGCGGATTGACTTTGTCTACAACGAAACTAACTATTTCGCTCAATACACGGACTTCAGTGTGGCCGACGAGTCTTCTAATTACCGCGTAACCATTAGTGGATTTTCTGGAAATGTTTTCGACAGTATGGAGTATCATAATGACAGCAGTTTCAGCACTCCTGACAGGGACAATGACCTGAATATCTGGAGCTGTTCCGTGGGAGGTCACGGATCTTGGTGGTACAAATCCTGTTACCATGCCAATTTGAATGGAGCCTGGGCAAAAACAAACCTCGAGGGTATTAATTGGTATTTTGGCTCAGCTGGCTTCAAGATGCCGCTGACTTTTACAGAGATGAAGATCAGATAGTTAGATAAATCCATATTGTACCTTGGCTGTGTATAGTTAGATCAACCAGAGAGTCTGTAGTTTGTATTATTTTAGTTTAAGAAGGTAATATCTCGTTCAATCTGTTGAGTTACATTTGGGATGTATAGTGTCGATTATTATTCCAGGTAGTGAACGTGTTATTAGTTTGTTCATAATTATTGAACAATTATGATGTGTATGTGAAGCTTTTCATTTTCATCAGTTTTTTTTTTTTTTTCATTCTGTTATGTAGATTTTTTGGGTTCATATTCCGTTGTTAAAGATTGACCTTTTCACAAGCTTTAGATGGTGTATATTTTACTTTCAGGTTGTAGTTCTCTATATAAGGCTGTTCAAAGCATAACGTTTCAAACAATCTAAATTATTTGTATTTTGCTTTCAATTTGGAGTTCTCTGTATAAGCCACTGTACACAAATATCACCACACTAATAAAAGTCTTACTACACGAATGGTGTGTGTGGTGTGTACGTCTCCTTGGATGTTACTGTTGGACATTGGGTGTGTTAATGTTAGACATTGGGTGTTTTAATGTTGGACACTGGGTTTGTTAATGTGTTCAGAGACGGTGGAAAGAACGCAGGCAATGGGGATACGTTTTGATCGAAGCCTTGCTTATAATGTGCACATAGACCAGGTGATAACAAAGGCCAAGCGGGGTTTGATTACGATGCGGGTGATGGCGGCAGCAAACTGTGACAGCGCCACCTATGTCTTCTATACGAGGGGCTGGTCATGTCTGTTTTTGAGTAAGCGATGGCAATCCTGACTCTCAGCCATAAGCAGATAGAAAGGATGGAAAGGATACAGAACAAAGCTATGCGTATTATTCTTGGATGTACAAGAGATACAGTATGTAGGGCGATGCACTACCTTCTTGATTTTCCAACCATTGAAGATATAATAAAAATATGCAGAGCATGTGCCTACCTCAGAGTTAACTCAAACACACAACATCCACTGCATAGTGTAATTAGGAAGGTGAAGGGCAGCAGATTAAAAAGAGGAAGGTCGTGGATGGGTTAATACGAAGACATTCTTCAACAGGTGTGTTCACTTTAGGACATAGAACCTGGCGAAGAGTGGGTACAAGGGCCAAAAGTTTTCTGTACGTCCTTTTCAGTTTGCATTCAACTAGACAGAAAATGCAGACAAGAAAACCCGGCTGCTGGTGGGGGGGGGGGGGGGAAAGAGGGGGGGAGGATACAAGCGTTGATTTTTGAGAATTCGTTAGACGGTGATGCTGTCATCTACACAGATGGCTCGGTCGTCCGACATGTGAGAAGCTCATGGGCCTTTACAGCTCAGGCCAGAGGGAGAATTGTGAAGGAGGAATTGGGTGCGTTTGTTGAGACCACAAGTAGCCTGACTATGGAGTCATGGCAGTAAGTAAATCAATAACATGGCTCGAGACACAGACATTCACTAGGGTATGGTTTCTTAGTGACTCAATGAGCATGATCAAGAGGATAGAGATGGGGTGGATCCGAAGAGAATGGGTGCTGTCTCTGGAGCGGTCTCGGCTAGCAAAGATTAGTTTCATCTTCGTGCCAAGGCATGCGGGAGCACAAGGAAATGAGCAGGCTGACACGCTCGTAGGTAAGGCTACTGTGGAGGGCGGACGCGCCATGGACCAGCTGACATTCTGAATGCTCTACGAGAAGTAAGACTTTTCCGAGAACCTAGTGATGACTGTGAATCTACAACCATGACCAGACTGTGAGAACGGCAAATTAAAAGAGGTGTGGCCAAACAAGAACACTAAGCAGGAAGCCAAAGAAGATTGATAAACCAACATAGAACTGGTGTCGTTAGCCGCTACATGCTGCGGGATTTGATGAATAGGGGATCCGAGCACTTATGGACTGAATGGTTCGATGTGCAATGAGGATGATCTGTCGACTAACTAACTAACTGTTTGGTAATGTTGGACATTCTGTGTGTTAATGTTAGACATTTAGTGTGTTAATTTTGGACATTGAGTGTGTTAATGTTGAACATTGAGTGTGTTAATGTTGGACATTGAGTGTGTTAATGTTGGATATTGAGTGTGGTAATGTTGGACAGATAGTGTGTTAATGTTGGACACGTGATAATGAATTAGCGAAGAATATGGAAGCAGTGATGCTTTTGTTCAGAAGAGGAATGTTGAGAATGGTATGGGCAGAGAAGGAAATCAGGTTTGTCAATATAAAGAGCAGGTCTCCCTGGTATAGAAGTTAACGTATTTCTCTGTAATCCCGTATATTCTCGTGAGTAACATAACCTGCGCGAGAATCTGTAGCTGTTCTAGCCGCGTTGTTAACTTACGGGGTATGTGGGCCGACCGCTCAGAAAGCAATAGCAAACTACTGAGCGTAATCTTGCCTAGTACATTAACAGCAGCTGCAAAATGCTGATGCTGACTGCAACGTCCTGTAAGTGATATGCAGCAACAACAAAATATCAAGAGGATCGACTTTATTGCACCACGTTCTATCCCACATTGTGCGGTCTTCTCTCTGGAAAGAGTTAGTTAGTTAGTCAACAGATAATACCCATTGCACATTGAACCATTAAGTCCATAAGTGCTTGGATCCCCTCCTCAGCAAATCCCGCTGCGTGTAGCGGCTAACGACGCCATTCCTGTGTTGGTGTTTTAATCTTCTTTGGCTTCCTGCGTAGTACCCTTGTCTGGCCACACCTCTTTTAACGTGCTGTTCTCACAGTCTGACCATGGTTGTAGTTTCGCAAACGTCTTATTTCTCATAGAACATTCAATATAACAGCCTTGACCATGCTTCGTCTCCCATCCCACCCACAGACTCATTACGTGCAAGCCCGTCAGCCCGCTCATTTCCTTGTACACTCGCATGTCCCGGCACGAACATAAAACTAATATTTGCCGGCTGTGAAAACGCCAGAGACACCACCCGCTGTCTTCGGACCCAATCCATGTCTATCTTCCTGGGCATATTCATTGAGTCACTAAGGAAGCATGCTCGAGTAAAGGTCTGTGTTTCGAGCCATGTTCTTCCATAGTCAGACTACTTGGTTGTCAAAGGAAAAGCAACAGAGTCTTCCCTTATAATGCTCCCTCTAACCTGAGCCGTAAATGTCCATGAACTTCTCACGTGTTCGAACGACCGACCCCTCTGTGTAAATGACACCATCACCATCTAAAGAATTCTCGAAGTTCAAAGCCTGTACTTTCGACTTAAAAGCAGCCTAATTTTCTTGTCTGCATTTCATGTCTAGTTGGGTGCAAAATGAAAAGGACGTACCAAATTATATTGGCACTTGTACCCACTCTTCGCCAGGTTCTAAGTCCTCAAGTGAACATACCTGTTGAAAGATGTTGCCTGGGATGAGACATATGTATTTGGGCTTTTAATTACAGCGCTCAGATGAAACTAGGACACTGTATTAAACAATAAGAAAGAGACAAACAACTTTCTGTGGTCATGTGATGAGAAGAGAGACGTTGGAGAACATCGTGACAACTGGAAAGATCGAGGGGAAGAAAGGCAGAGGGAGACCAAGGGAAATGATGATGGACGGATTGAGATGGTGGCGTGGAGGAATATCATCAGCAGCGTTGATCCAGAACACCAAAGACGGAGATCAGCACTGACGGAGACGGAGAGCCATGAACGCCTACGCCAGCCGGCACGGCACCTGATGATGATGCTCAGACGCATATATATATATATATATATATATATATATATATATATATATATATATATATATATATATATATATATATATATATATATATATATATATATATATATATCCTCAACATTGCTCAGAGATTGAAGGTCAAGACCAAAATTAGGAGGGTACTGATCAGAGAGTTGCTTTTTGCAGATGATGCTGCTATTACGACCCACCACTGAGGAAGATTTACAATGTCTACTATCTGCATTCTCTAATGCTTGTTCTGAATTTGGTTTAACAATTAACAAAAAGACACAGATTATGTCACAAGGTGCACAAAGGGTAATATCAATCTTTATTGACGACGTCGAATTAGAGATGGTAGACCATTTTATATAGCTAGGATCAGAGGTAAGTAGCAAATTATCCCTAGATCAGGAAATCAACATCAGGATTGGTAAGGCAGCAACAACAATAAACAGGTTAAGTAAAACAGTCTGGGACAACAGGAAGCTTACTGGCAAAACAAAAGTCCTTGTCTACCAAGTATGCATCCTTAGTAATCTTCTTCATAGCAGTGAAGCCTGGTCAGCTTACTCACACTAAGAGAAACATTTAAACAGCTTTCACTTGGTATTAAGTGGCAAGACAAAATCACATATACTGAAGTATTGGAAAGAACATGTTGTGTGACGGTGTATTCCATGCACAGTCTTCGTATATTTAGATGGATAAGGAAAGTTAGGAGGATCGATGATGGTAGAATACTAAAAGACATCTTTTTTGGTGAATTACAGATAGGTAGGAGATCTCAGGGTCGGTCTCTACTACGATACAAAGATGTGTGTAAGCGGGACATGATCGATACAGGCATCGATAATGCATATTGGGAGCAAGTCGCCGCTGAACGTTTTGCATGGAGTAAAGCTTAAAAAGGCAATGAATGAATCACCAAATACCGAGAAATAGATTGTGAGCTTTACTGAAACATTACTACAAGAGACAAATTGGACGTTGCTGCCAAAGCCTTCGTCAGCATAGGACAAACAAATACAAACCGACACAAAACTGCATGAAACACACTACATGACAATATTAAACTAATTAAAGGTACTTGTCTGAATCTTTATCTAAGAGAGACTGACACGCGTTGGACTGTCAGCGGATTGTGCAGACCGGAAGTATGGTAACTAAGGTGTCAATTTGTCTCTTGTAGTCGTGTTTCAGTAAAGCTCACAATCTACTTCTGGTTTTTTGGTGATTCATTCATTGCCTTTTTAAACTTTACTGCAGTTCCCCTCATTCTTGTTTACCATTGACGACTGGGGGTCGTCGCTGGAGTTACTGCGATTGCCCTGCAGAAAGAGACCGAGCCATATGTGATAAAACCTTGCTGTTTACACCTTTCTTATAAGAGCAATTAAAAAAAATAAAACTGCAAAACAAAGCGAATATCTATTTACATATCACATGAAGTGAATTTAGAGTCTCCGTGGGGAAGTGGTCAAACCGTTTTACCCGAGCTTCGAAGGTTTTGGGTTCGATTCCGGGCCGTGTGCTTCTGTTCACTGGTGATTTTTTTTTCCGAGACTCCTGTCGATCGTCGCTGGAGCTACGGAGTTCGTGCTTTGTGCGATGCTTTCATCGCTGCGGAAATAGATCGTGCCATATGAGATAAAACTCTGTGCAATGAAATTGACCCTGTCGACTTTTAAGCGACTCGTTTTTATGAAGTGAATATGTTAATAATACCTTACTGAAACACTCCAGTGAACGAACGAACGAACGAACGATCGAACAAACAAAATTTATTTTCAAAGGTTTAAGAATTGGGCACGCAGGCCCACCTGACACTCTACCTTTCTTTTCTCTATCCTCTCATACGTTATATCATTCATACTCACTTATGAAACAAATCTTAGACAACAACAGAATAATATGCATTACAACGCATGGAAAATAATCAATGATACATGACTCACTAATGCATTATTACATTACTATTATTAACATTACCATTATAAACACCAAAGGAAAGTGCAACGTACCATACCTATGGGAATGATTATTATAATAGTTGTCGATTGAGATTATTATTATTATTATTATTATTGTTATTATTATTATTATTATTATTATTATTATTATTATTATTATTATTAGCAATGTCAGTTACAAGTATTTCTCGAGTGGGAAACATCATTATTATTATTATTATTATTATTATTATTATTATTATTATTAACAATGACAGTTACAAGTATTGCTCGAGTGTGAAACATCTGTTATCCCCACTATAACCTCAGATTTAAAACGATCACCTTCTGTTTGAATACACCTGGCTGGAACAGGAACCGTCATCGCTCGACACTTGAACAATACCTGTGACTGTGTGTTTTAAGTGTTTCAGCTACATAAGTATTCATTTATTCTCTTCATATAATGTTTAACACTGCAGTATGCACTTGACAAGATGCAGCGAACTATGCCAGTCAGTAAATCGTGCAAGATAATGTTTGTGGCTTCTATGTTTAATTATCTGTTTGTATTACATATAACCAATTGAGCCAGGCCTGGGGAATTCAGCGTCACAGACCTGAACAACCTGACGCGAAGTGACCTTCATACTAATCCCAAGTGTAAAATTAAGTATGTGTCATTTGCCAATGGGACGATCTTCGTAGGCGTCTGGTCGGACTGCAAGTACAAAGTGGAGCAGGTACATAATCTCATCAGATCAGCACCATTTAAAGTATTCCGTGTTTGAGTGTTTATTTGAACAAGCATTGTCGTCATCTTCATTTTCGTCGGGAGCACATTGATTTATCATTCTTGATTTGGGGACAGAAACTACAAACACCTCAAAATTCTGATGGCGTGGGTCACTTCGTAACAGGGACAGCTAATTCACAGGCAAACGTCAGTCCAGTGCAGTAGACGCAATGGCACGTGTCTGGACTATTTTTGAGTTCAAATCCAGCAATCACAAGAAAAAAACAATCAGGAACATGATTGTGATGTGGCTATCACGAACATGTGTCTTTAGAACTCTAACTTTCATATGTCCCCAATAATCAGGAGCATCATTGTGATGTGGCTATCACGAACATGTGTCTTCAGAACTCTAACTTTCATATGTCCCCAATAACCAACATGAAAGGTCTCCAAATGAGTCTCTCAAACGGATATTTTCAATGCACCAGTTACGAATCATTATATTAGTAAGTTTTTTTAGTTTTTAGTTTTAGTCGTTGGATCAACATCATGGCACACGGTTTAACCCATAAGTGCTCCGTTTTCCTCCTAACTCAAACCTGAGTTTGGAGAAACTCAGCTCAATGCACGAACTCCGTTGCATCGGCGAGGATCCTGAAATACTTTTGGGTAGATTTTTAACTCGAAATTTTGCCCGGGCAGCGCCGTTAGGCTACTCTTTTTCGATTTCCAACTGTCAAGGGATTTTTTTACGTGCGCAACAATACACACGGGCGTCCGATCTCACTACCCAGAGACCAGGGGAAATTACTGGAAGTCCAGGTGGATTTTTTAAATAAATCCTGGTCCTCACCGGGGCCTGAACCCGGGACCTCCAGCACTCGAGGCGGACACCATACCTCGAGACCACTCAGCCCCCTATTTTTATATTAGTAAGAAAATCGTTATGGCAAAGGTAGCCTTTTGCAAGATGGAAAACGTAACGACCAAGTAAAAAAGGTGACATGTGCACATATAATTGGTGTTATGAAGTGTTACATAGACCATGTATTTTTGTATGGATGTGAAACGTGGACAATGAGCAGAACATGTAATGGCAGTGAAAATGTGATTTCTGATGAAAATGCAGAAAAATACCACGACAGACAGAAAAACCCCTGAGCAAGTCCTACTCGTAAACTGAGTAGAGAAATTATACGTAACAGTGAACCTTTTTCTTTGGGGTGGTGGTGGGGGTGTATGTTATGAGTAGAAATAAACTACAGAACATGGTGACAACTGGTAAGATTGAGGGAAGAAGAACGAGGGGAATGCAGAGAAATAAATATCTGGATGGCCTCGCCAGATGACACTTTGGAGAAGAGAACACAGAGCTGATTCACGGCTTTGTTGACTGTGGGAGATGTCGAAACATGGCCACATACGCTTATCGGCATGGGACATGATGATGATATTAATAAGGCTTTACAATAAGATATTTACTGAACATGCACGATGATCCATAAGATTGATGGGGGTCCATCTCAATCATATAACCCGTACAATCGTAGCAATATTCTAATGATCAACCTGTTCGAGAAAACGATTGTCCCAGCAGTATAGATTTCCTACATCCAATTACAGCATCCAGTATTCCTCAAAAAGCAATTTAAGTTTACGAGCACCATCCTAACATATCAGCTACAAAATAGCAAATATCTCTTTCCAGTAGAATGATCCATCTGCGTCTACCTACAAGCAGTGTCTGCATAAAGATTCCCCGCATATAGCAGGTACCAAGTGGTTACAAGAACAAATATACTAGGCCTGTCGGTCCCTCCAGCGAACCGCCGCCTTACTCCTTCAGAACATTAGCTGGATTCGTAGTTCATTGCAACAAAACTTCAGCAAGTAACCATACGTCACTCACGGGCAATATTGATGAGTTATTGTGCATCTACAAATCGAGAAGCTGTCAACAACCATAATAATAATCACCAACATTATCATTATCCATTTAATCAACACAATTATCTTCAGAATCGTGGTCAATGTTATCATCGACACCTTACGCCTCCTCCTTCTCATCCTTCTCCTACTGCTCTCCTTCTTCGTCTCCTCCTTCTGGACCGCTTTCTCATCCTTCAAGAATCTCATCTCCCTATACTGATCAATGTACGCCACTTAAATAGTTGATGTGTCAATGTTTTAGTTTCTGTGACATACTAATTTAGTTGCATGTCCTTCACATGACGTAGCAGTCAACCCCAGCATTTTGGCTGTTCGTGATTCCTGGGCAAGTTTTACGTTCAGTAGTTTGCCATTGCTTTCTGAACGACCGGCACCTATACATTTTTTTCGAAAAGACCAGCACCACTGTGTTTCGAACCCGGGTATACGGTACTACGAATTACGTCCGTAACCTCTTCGCCACGGAGCCCACATTGTGACATACTACTGTTTTCATAAGTTAAATGGTTCGGTCACGTAACTAGACTACCATCTGACAATATACCACAACAAGCAATGATGTACAGACCAAATAGATCCAGAAGCAAACGGCCGACCATGTAAACAATGGAGAGAGGGAATAAGCAGTCCATGGGAATAACGATACATGAAGCCCATAAACGGGCACTCTTCCGCTGTTTAAGCTTCACCTCGACCCCGCAAGGTACAAGAAGAACAAGAGGGGATGTTGAGACTGCAGATTATAAGCCAGTAATAAGAGAATTACACATTGTAACTTCATGACTTTGAATATAAACGTTATAGACGAGTTCTAAGAATATCCTGGGTTAAAAAAAAAGAACAAATGCATCAATACTTCAAGAGCTGAATATTGAAGAAGGTTGGCTATTAAAGACGATAAAACAACTAAAATGGAAATAATTTGGTCACTTGAAACGTCACGAAAGTTTTGAGAGAACAATAATGGAGGGTTATATGCCTGGGAAGAGAGAAAGAGGAAGGCCAAAGAGAAGATGGGTGCTGGATGTGGCGGATGATCTCCAGATGGGTGTATCGGACGCGGTACATCTTGCTTATGATCGAGAGGTTTTCCGGATGGTTGTTATGGGAGCGAGGTTCTGCAAAGGTCATAGCCTACTACTGACTGAATGAATGAATGAACTTCATTTAGTATATTAGAGAAGCGGTAGAGAAAGGAGACTGATAAGAGAAATCCTCCAATCGGAGATTATAAGTTCTTGAAGAATATCAGTATTTTCTCCCTTTTTGTAGATTATCAGTATTTTCTCCATTCTTGTATAATACCAGCATTTTATCCATTCTAGTAGAATATCAGTATTTTCTCCCTACTTGTCGAATATCAGTAAAGTGGTCCAGCCCTCTGACTCGGGCTCCGAAGGTTATGGGTTCGATTCCGGGCCACATCCTTCGATTCACGAGTTCATTCTTTTCGGAGATTACTGAGGGTCATCGCTTGAGCTACGGAGTTCGTGCTTTGTGCGACGCTTTCCGCGCTGCAGAAAGAGACTGAGCCATATTGGATGAAAAACGGTGCGATGAAATCGACCTTGTCGACTTTTAAGCGACTTTTAAGCAGTATTTTCTCCCTTTTTGACCCATGTGTTTTTTTTTTAAAACATTGTAGTGTTCATAAGTCAAGATGTACTTATTTAATTTTCGTTATATTCATATGAATTGAAATCAATTACGAACAATTAGCACGCCAAAAATAAATTATATGGAAGTGCCGTGCTGTGGTTGCATCGAGAGGGATCGAGAGACAGAGAGAGGCTGTCAGAGAAGAAGATAGAAAGATTAGCACTATGACATAGAAGATCATATATACATATATATCAGTATTGACTCACAGCATCTGAGACAGACGACAGTGAAAAAACATGGTATTCAACGCAAAACGGCGTGAAATTTCAGAAGAAGACATACATTACAACCCATGTCCGTCTGCAGGAAACACGCCTGTCCTGACAATTGTTTGCTGTTATATGTTTGCTGGCTTTGCAAAATAGTATTTGTGTGCCCCTTGAACTGTAATACAATAACACGTCGCGTGTGGACTTCTGTTGAACGGTCTCCGAAATGTCTTTCAGCAACTCCCAGCTTTCACTGCGATGATCATGTGTGACGCCATTGCCATGACTGTGCCTTTGTCGGTGGCGGAGAAGCCAGCCTCACTGACTTACATCTTTCCGCTGGGGTCGCACAGGTATTGTTAGTCTTTTATTATTATTATTATTATTATTATTATTATTATTATTATTATTATTATTATTATTATTATTATAGCAATTATTCTGAATAACATTCGATATGCAGATGATACAGTCTTGATTGCAGACAATGAACAAGTCGTGCAACATTTAGTAGATGCGGTTGTTGCACGCAGTGAACAGCTAGGGTTAGAATTGAATTGTAAGAAGACAGTCACTGGGTAGAAGGAAATACCACAATGAAATATACAAGTAAATGGGCATATTCTTAAACAGGTGAATCGGTAGAGTTGTCTAGGAACAGTCATAACATCTGATGGGAGATGCCTTAAAAGAAATTAAAACATGAATTGCCAAGAAAGGTAGCCTTTTGCAAGATGAAAAACATATTGACCAATACAAAGATATCAATTGAAACGAGAAAAAGAGTGTTGAAGTCCTACATAGAACCTGTAATTTGTATGGATGTGAAGCGTGGACAACGAGTAGACATGCTGAAAAACATATGATGGCTTTGGAAATGTGGTTTCTGAGGAAAATGCAAAGAATACCATGGACTGAATAAACCAATGAACAAACCCTTCAAGAAACAACTGAAGATCGTAAACTGATTAGTGAAATTAGACGTAGACAGTCAACATTTTTTGGGCATGTTATGAGAAGAAAGGAATCGGAGAACTTGGTGACAACTGGCAAGATCGAAGGGAAGAGACCAAGGGGAAGACCGAGATGTAAATACTTGTATGGCTTGGCCACGTGGCATGGTCGAGACAGAAACATGGAGCTGATCCACGACTCTGATGCTCGAGTGAGATGGCAAAACATGACCGCCCACGCTTATCGGCATGGCACATGATGGATGCAACTATTATTATGAATATTGTCAGTGTCATTATTAGTATCATTATATTATTATTATTGTTATGATTACTATTATTATGACTACTGTCAGTATTATAATTTTTATCATTATATTAGTTTTATTATTGGCTTAGGTTGTAGTGAGACGCGCAGTTTTATAATGCCCCAGCAATCCCAGTCGAGGATTCGAAATCGGCTTCTATCGAATTGGAAGAAAACAGACGCGTTGATTTCGATGGCATGAACATCGGTCGTTCAGAAAGCATTGGCAACGTACTGAACATGGAAAAACAATTGTCTAGTATATCACATATAAACAAATAATTATGGGGTTGATTGCCGCTTCACGTAAAGAACATGCAACTAAACTGTTAACTCACTGCAATACCACCAACAACACACCTCCAACCACAATACCGATAATGCAACATTTCTGCCTTGCTATGTGCCTCCCTGTCAGAGGAGGAGACCACAGTCCGACTTGCTATGTCCCTACCTGTAAGAAGTGGAGCCAAGAATCCGACAAGGAGGCTACCAGACGAACACCTGACGGGAAGTTTTCTATTGGAGTTCTCCGCATGTGTCCTTTCTGTATTGATAAGCGGCGAAGACTAAATTGTACATCTGAAATTGCATACAGTATATATCCAGAATTGAACTTCCGCTTCAATTTTGGGAAAGTAAAGTAATGACATTTCAACTCGAGCCGTTTCTTTCATTTTGTCGTCTGGAGTTCAGCTTAGCCAAATGGAAATGAGCGCTTGTTCTCATACATCCGTTGTTCTGATACCCAAGAAGCTCGGTCAGTTGAACTAAAATGTTAACTTCTCGTCCTTGACTTGGGGATAAATTACAAGTACCTCAGAATTTAGAGTGGGATCGCCTGTTTGAGAGGGACACTGGCAATAAGGGGAATTAATCCACACGCAGAAATCCTCCAGTTCACTAGAAGTAGAGCATGTATATGGACTACGCTTGAGTTCACAGCAAGCGAACGCCCCCCCCCCCCCGCCCACCTTCCCTCACCCATTAAAAAAATATAATGTCGTCTACAGTCACACGATATTCTCATAACACCCTGATCACACACCACCACAGATACTACAGCCAGAGAATCGACTTCATTGCATCTGGTGTTACCCCAGGTGTCTGGGTCTCTCTCAGCAGAAAGCCAGTAGTTCGACTTCATTGCATCTGGTGTTACCCCAAGTGTCTGGGTCTCTCTCAGCAGAAAGCCAGTAGTTCGACTTCATTGGATCTGGTGTTACCACATGTGTCTGAGTCTCTCTCAGCAGAAAGTCAGTAGTTCGACTTCATTGCATCTGGTGTTACCCCAGGTGTCTGGGTCTCTCTCAGCAGAAAGCCAGTAGTTCAACTTCATTGGATCTGGTGCTACCCCATGTGTCTGGGTCTCTCTCAGCAGAAAGCCAGTAGTTCGACTTCATTGCATCTGGTGTTACCCCGTGTGTCTGGGTCTCTCTAAGCAGAAAGCCAGTAGTTCGACTTCATTGCATCTGGTGTTACCCCATGTGTCTGGGTCTCTCTCAGCAGAAAACCAGTAGTTCGGCTTCATTGCACCTGATTGTACCCCATGTGTCTTTGTCTCTCTCCGTGGAAAGTCCAGAGGCTGGACTTCATTGCACCTGGTGTTACCCCATGGGTCTTGGTCTCTCTCCGTGGAAAAGCCAGGGGCTGGACTTCATTGCATCTGGCGTTACTCCATGTGTCTTTGTCTCTCTCCGTGGAAAAGCCAGGGGCTGGATTTCATTACACCTGGTGTTACCCTATGTGTCCCGGTCTCTCTCCACTGAAAGCCAGAAGATCGGCTTCATTGCATCTGGTATTACCCATGTGACTGTCTCTCTCCGCAGAACGCAAGCCGCTTGACTAAAGAATCACACAGAGTACAAACTCTGAAGCTCCAGAGATGACCTTCACTTGTATCACCATCACCACAATCAGCACTTCCATAATCATCTTCAGCATCATCGTCAGCATCATTACTATACTCATTTTCATCACCAGATAAGCCGACATAAAGATGTGGAAAGGCGCTCGTCTGCCAGTCCGACGGTCGTGGATCCGAAACTTATCGGAGAGGATTCCAAATTGTTTAATTGGTGTGGGCGACCAGGCCTAAATTGGGCACGATAGTAACTCTTGGGAAGTCAAGGCGTTCGATTTGATACTGCTGCATCACCCACACAGCGCCAATTGGTCTATCAAAATATGAATCTACGAGTCTGTGCCCTAA
>OY992884.1:21783196-21893196 GCA_963921405.1 Cepaea hortensis | reverse complement strand
CAGAGGAAGAGGCCGACCACGTAAACGTTGGACAGAGGGAATAGCATGGTCCATGGGAATATCGATATATGAAGCCCATCATTGGGCATTCTCACGATGTTTATACTTTACCTAGACACCGCAAGGTACATGAAGAACATGATGAGATGAGAGGAGGAGAGGTTGCTGCTCATCAGCTCTTATTTTTAAGTATGCACGAGCTCTCCAGATCTTGATCCTGTGTTCCATTGTCGGGAAGTCAAGGAGGTATCTCATTGTTACAGAGCTGGTGTCTCTCGTGCAGCCCAAAATGATGTGCGTGGCTTCGTTTTGTACCATTTTCAATTCTTCCAATCTGTGTAGGGCTGACAGTGAGGATGGCCAGGGCATATTCGATGGGTGAAAGCACCAGTCCTAGGAACAGAAGTATTAGCAGTCTTTGCTCGATATTGGCAGTCGCCATGACTCTCATTGCTGACAAACGTCTTCGAGCTTTCTTTATGACATAATCGACATGATCTCTGAAGAACAGGCTACGATCAAGCCTCACGCCAAGATATGTCATTGACTGGGTTCTACTCGAAATGCTCCCATCCATTCTTACTGCCGGTAGGTCTGTCTTCACAATATGGTTGTTTAGGGAGAACCATGTAACCGATGCATTTACAGGGTTGACAAGGTCACCGGCATCAGCACACCATGAGGAAATCCGATCTAGTTCGCCCTGCATATCATTGGCAAACTCCTGTCTATCTCTACCCTGTCGATACACGAGAATGTCGTCAGCAAATGACAGAGTCCTACCCCTCCCGTCCAACTGTTGTTCCGTGATCGGCACCGTATACACGTTGAATAGTACTGGTGACTGTGGTGAACCCTGCGGCAATCCTGGACATATCGTTAACGGCTCAGAAGACCAACACCGACATCTTAGCACCACCTTCCTATGGAGCAGAACTGCAGCTATCCATCGTACAAGGTGAGGGTGCACTTTCAGTCTGAGGAGGGTTTGCATCAAGTGCTCGAAGGATACTCTATTGTATGCGTCCTCTAAGTCTAAGGCGGCCGCACATGTCTCTTCTCTGACCTGAAATCCTTCGTAAGCAACTTGAGCAAAGACAGCCGCATTCAGCCTTGACTCTTTGTTACGCCTGTATCCTCCAAGTGTGGGCTGGAAGCAACCGAGATGTTCCAAAGTCACAAGCAAGTCTGTGTGCTACAATTTTCTCCAGTAGCTTGCCAGCAGTGTTTCTCCACTGTAATGATTCTGTAGCCGCTTATCTTGCAATGGTCTTTGTTCGGTTTTGGCAGCGGCAGCAAGTAGCTGTGTAGCCATTCCTCTTTGATCTGACCCCTCTGGATAGTGGTGTTGAATTCTCTGACCAGTTCTTCCATGTCATTATCTGCCATCACCAGTAGATCACCATATTGGATGCCGTCTGGGCCTGGGGCGGTGTTTGGTGATTTCTTGAGCATCGCCCGTATTGTCTCAGCTGTGATTACGCATTCTTCATCTGTCCCGACCCCGTCGCACAACTGAGAGAGTGTCGTTGTAGTCGTCTGTCTGGCGGGCTCGTCTTTCTGGTCAGTCTACTCTATGTAGCTTGCAAGAAGGGCCTTACCTTTATCCGCATCCGACTTTTTCCATGTGAGGTCTGTGCCTTGAAAGTCTGGAATATCCCTAAGTTGTGCAGCACCGTTCGTGCTCTTATGGAGGTGCCATAATGTTGTAAGAGATCGCCCGGAGCACACCTTCCTGTAGAACTCGTCCCATTTCTCGTCCTTGGCCTGGTTGGCGCAGGATTTGAATAGAGTCATCGTCCTATGGACCTCAGTCTTCAGGTTCGCCAACTCAACCTATGGCATGTTAGCCTTTCTGGCTTTTTGCCAGTCTTTGACAGCCTGCCTCTTTCCCAGCCATGCCTTCTCGACCTCTCCATTCCACCATGGTGGCTGCAACCATCTTTCTTGTCTCCTGTGGGAGGAAGTTAGTTTTCTTCTTCTGATCTTGCTTATGGCGTCTTGACCGAGGTTCAAGGCCACTTCGTTTTGATCTCACAAAAATACCAGATGCATACACTGTAGAAGTTAGGAATCGTTTTGGGGTCTTGATGTCTGTACAAGAGGAAATGACACCTGATGAACTGGCAGTACAAGCAAGAGATATCTTGATAACTGCAGCCAAAGATTTAATTCCGACCAAGAAAAAGCAACTAAAGCCATGGATTACATCAGACACGTTAGAATTATTAAAACAACGAAGGGAACTGAAACAGAAAGGAGGTGAATCCGATAACAGGAGGATGCAGTATAAATCTTTAACTCGAGAAATAAGAAAGAACACAAAAAAGGACAAAAATCAATATATACAAGATTGTTGTACCAGAATAGAACAATATCATAAGACTGGAAGAGATTACGAAATGTTCACATAAATGAAGTTATTGACAAGAAATGTTCAACATCAATTGAATGTTATATGTAGCAAGGTGCGAAATACCTAAACAGAATCTGGACAAATTCTAGAAAGATGGCATGGGTATTGCAGTGGAATGTATGATATGAGTGACAGTGAGGATATGAATGAGATACATGAGCCAACCACAGCAGAGGCAGAACCTGAACACTCATTAGATGAAAGTGCATGGACAATAAAGAACCTGAAGAATGGATCATCACCTGGATGATGTGATGAGATACCAGCTGAACTAATTAAAGCGGGAGGAGAAGAAAGCATACAAATCTATCACGCATTATGTAAAAAGATATGGAAATATGGTATATGGCCAAAAAATTGGAAGAGAACTATCTTCATTCCAATACCAAAAAAGGGCAACCTGAAATTATGCACCAACTATAGAACTGTTGCCCTGATCAGTCATGCAAGTAAAATTATACTAACAATCATAATAACAAGACTTCGTAAGTAAATGGAAGAATAAATTAACGTGGTTCAAGCTGGATTTAGACAAGGAAGAGGAACAAGAGATCAAAATATGCGTTTAATAATAGAGAAGTACAGAGAATTTAATGTAAACCTATTCTCATGTTTTGTGTATTATTCAAAGGCACTTGACTGTGTACAACATCAAAAACTTTGGAAAATCATGAGGGAATATGGGCTTTCCACAAAATGTAATACAACTCATAAGAATGCTTTATCTAGACCAACAAGCAGCGGTTAGAATAGATGGCGAGACATCAGATTGGTTTGACTTCAAGCAATGAGTCCGTCAAGGATGTGTGCTGTCCCCCTATTTGTTTAAACTGTACGCCGAAAATATAATGAGAAATGTAAGAGATGATATAATTAGGGAGCTATATGATGCCCTAAATATCGGTGGTCTTGACATACCAGAGATTCGGTATGCTGATGATACAGTATTGCTATCCACAACACAGACTGGTATATAAAACCTAATAGCCCCCAATTTAATAGTGAAAATCACAACTTGTACCTCAAAATTGCAAAAACAAAGATAATGCATACAGATAAAACCACTATGGAGAAAGAAATATATGCTAATGAGGAAAAATTGGAGGTGGTGGACAATTTTGAATATCTTGGGTCATTGATTACCAACAACGGTGACACAATGAAAGAAATTAAACGACGACTATCAATTGCTCTTCAAAGGCTAAAACAACTGAATAAATTATGGAATGGGACAGACAGAACTACAAAAATTAGATTTTTAAGAGCATGCATCTTTCCCATTGCAACATACGCATTTGAGACCTGGACACTTACTAAACAAACTGAGCACCGCATAAATGCATTTGAAAATAAATGTTATAGACGAGTTCTAAGAATATCTTAGGTAAAGAAAAGAACAAATACTTCAAGAGCTGATTATTGAAGAAGGTTGGCTATTAAAAACGATAAACAAAGAAAATTGAAATATTTTGGTCGCTTCAAACGTCACGAAAGTTTGGAGAGAACAATAATGGAGGGGTATCTCATCTCATCTCTCATCTCATCATGTTCCTCTTGTACCTTGCGGTGTCGAGGTGAAGTATAAACTTCGTGAGAGTGCCCGGTTATGGGCTTCGTATATCGACATTCCCATGGATTCTGTTATTCCCTCCGTCCAGCGTTTACGTGGTCGGCCTCTTCCTCTGTTTCCATCTGGTCTGTACGTCATTGCCTGTTGTGGCATGCTGTTGACTGGTAGCCTACTTGCATGGCCAAACCATTTGACTTGCTGCTTTCTAATAAAATCTAGAGCAGCTTTAACCCCCACTTTAGTCCTGATTTCTTCATTTCTGATCTTATCTCTTCTTGATACGTTGAGTATTCTTCTCAGGAACCTCATTTCTGTTGTTGTGATTTTTCTTTTCTCTTTTTCTGTCATTGTCCAGGTTTGGCATTGGTAGCACAGAGTTGGTAGGAAGATTGTGTTGTAAAGTGCTTTCTTAGTAGTTATTGATACATGTTTGTTCTTTAGTATTGGTGCCATTTGTCCAATGAGTTGATTTGCCTTATTGCACCTATTTTCGATCTCGTTTTCTGATCTGCCATTTGATGATATTATACTTCCTAGGTACTTGAAGCTCTTTACTTGTTTCAAGGGATGTTCGTTTAGGTGAATTGTTGCTGTTTGTTCTTCTTTAGTTATAGTCATTACCTCTGTTTTGCTTGTGCTAATTTTCATGTTATGTTCCCTACACATTTCGTTTAGACTATTCATGTGGTCTTGTAATTCAGCTTCTGATTTTGCTATTAGTGCTTGGAGGGGTATATGCCTGGGAAAAGAGGAAGAGGAAGGCCAAAGAGAAGATGGGTGCAGGATGTGGCGGATGATCTCCAGATGGGTGTATCGGACGCGGGACATCTTGCTTATGATTGAGAGGTTTTCCGGAAGGTTGTTATGGGAGCGAGGTTCTGCAAAGTACATGCTACTGAATGAATGAATGAATGAATGAATGATTGACTAAATGAATGAATGAATGATTGAATGAATGAATGAATGAATCATCTTGAAAAACAAAGTATCAAATCCATTTATATAGTTTATGTTTGTATATAAATGTAATTTACAAATCCTTTCAGACTGACTGTAGACATAAGATGGAGAATAAACTTCTATCAAGTGTCAAGACAGAACAACCTGAAGTCAGTGTAGGTCAAGGTAAGATTGAGTGCAATATAACATAACAGTTAGGTGAATATCCTTTACAGGATGTTTCCATTAAATGTAGAAGATTTAAATGGGATCATCATTGGGGGACGAAAAATCAATAACTTTAGATATGCAGAGGATACAGTATTGATTGCAGACAATGAGCAGGATCTGCAACAATTAGTAGATGCGGTTGTTGCACACAGTGAACAACTGGGGTAAGAATTAAGTTGTACAAAGACACAGATTATGGTCGTCATAGGAAGAAAGAAGTACCACAATGTAATGTACAAGTAAATGGGAATATTCCTCAACAAGTGAATTGATACAATTATCTCAGAACAGTCATCACTTCTGATGGGAGATGCCTTGAAGAGATTAGAACAAGAATCGCCATGGCGAAAGTAGCCATTAGCAAGATGAAAAACATACTGACCAATACAAAGATGTCAATTGAAACGAGAAAAAGAGTGTTGCGGTGCTACATAGAGCCTGTACTTTTGTATGGATGTGAATCTTGGTCAAGCTGAAAAACATCTGATGGCTGTAGAAATGTGGTTTCTGAGGAGAATGCAAAGAATTTCATGGACTGACAGAAAATCAAATGACCAAGTATTACAGGAAAAAAAATGAAATTCGTAAATTGATTAGAGAAATTAGACGTAGACAGTCAAACATGTTTGGACATGTTATGAATTGGAGAACTTGGTGACAACTGGCAAGATCGACGGGAACAGACCAAGGAGAAGACCGAGACGTAAATAACTGGAAGACTTGGCCACATGGCATGGTCGAGACAGGAACACTGAGCTGATCCACGACTCTGGTGATCGAGTGAAATGGCGAGCCGACGCTTCCCGGCATGGCACATGATGGATGGATGGATGGATGGATGGATGGATGGATGGATGGATGGATGGATGGATGGATGGCCATCAACCCCAGCATTTATTGCCTGTTTATGATTTACTAGAACATTCTACACTGAGGACTTTGCCATTGCTTTCTGAATTGTCAAAGCATTAACCCATCAACATCAACACAATAGCAGATTGATTGATTGATTGATTGAATGATTGATTGATTGATTGATCTAGGAACCGACATCACAGCACTCGGGGCATTCCCATAGGCGCTCCGTCCCCATCCTCAGCAGCCAGCGAAGAGTTTCAACACCAACAGTACCAGTAGCAATCTGATTATATGTCCGTCTCGCATTTCCTCTGAGCGTCGAGCGTCGGCCAGATCCCCTCGTCACAATAGTAGAATATACCTTTACTCAGGCACTGGGAGAAATAAGGTCATAGGTGTGGTCAAGTATCAACAGCGATCAGTGCAGTTGAGCAGAGCAGGCACCCACTTGTCCTGACAATCAGAAATTATTGTCAAAGGCGGAGGTAAAAGACCCCCATGTGAATATGGAAGTCAAGGGAAAACCACCACATTATCTCCCAAGACAAGTTTAAAATAGAAACATGGAATGTCAGGATATTGGTGAGATTGGAAAGTTAGATAATGTAATAAAAGGAATGAAAAATAAGAATATTACTATCCAAGGCTTGAGTGAGATAAGGTGGAGGAGATCTGGTAAAGTAATAACAGAAAACACACAATAATTTGTTCAGGGGGTAATACATATGGAAAAGGAGTAGGAATAATGTTTGATGAGCAAACAGCTAAATCAATTAATGGTTATTTTATTAAATCAGATAGTTATTATTGTCAAATGCAAAGTCAAACCAAGAGATGTAAATATTATACAAGTGTAGGTACCAAAAACAAGCATTAGTGAAGTGGAATAACAAACATTTTATGACAAGGTAGAAATTGCGATATGGCTGGAAAAATCAAACATGATTCAGGAGCCAGAACTTTTTCTCAGGAGCTAGCAAATGTTTTAAACACGGGCTAAGAAAAATATAAATCGATCTAGATAAAGTTACATATATTGAAATGAGCCATTAAATGTCCTTTATTGGAGGCCCAGTCAAAGATATCATTGTAAGAACACTTAAGTTATTCGCACGTCTCTAGAGCTTTGAAATAGCCGGCACTTGTTGCATCTTCCAATGGCACAATAGAAAGAAATGGCCTTCACTTTCCATTCTCAGATAAAATGAATATATAGTATCAGTCCCTCATCATCATATCTGTCTGCATCTCCATCAAGAAAGATACTGACATATGGTTTTCCTTTATTTTAATAGCAAATCTCTATGAAGATAGTAGACAATGTAACAAATACATTCTCAACACTGTTTTCTTTTTTCAAACTTCTTTGAATCGATCACTTTAAGCTTGGTGAACAATGCAACCAAACCTTCAAGATAAGGGTAGGGTCTGTAATTATTGGCAATAAAATACAATGTCATATTATGTACATTCATTTGTTGCAGCAATATTAGCATCCCTGTTTTTGTTTCCCCTCTCACTTTGCTAAAGGAGCACATTTAGGATTCCTCTTTGTACTTGCAGTCTTCTTACACTTGAAGTGCATGTAGGATTTGTGGTGCTTTGTAAGTTTCCTTCTTCTTCCGCGTTCATCCTGAGTGTTTTTTTCCCAGACATAATTGCAGTGTATCTGGTTAGGTACCCTTGGGCCGAAACCCTTTGGCGAACACATCCAACTTTAGCGTGCATTTTTTACCATGTTAGCATTCCCGCGGGACTCTCACTGTTGTGGTGCCGTCTACATCCTAGCTGGTCAAGTGAGAATGGTCGAAGACTTCATGGTCTGCCCTCAAGGGCAGGCAGGGACAGTCCGTGGGCATTTTCCGCCACCCAAGGAGGTTTTCATCATTGCAGAGCCGATACATAGCGCTCTGGTGCTGGGCTCACCCAAGAAATCACCACGTCCTGCACAAGGCTGCTTTAATTTCTCACTTCCATGTATTGGGCATTTCGTTCGCTACAGGCCGCTCCCGCATGAACCAGGAACGTTCAGTCTGCAGATGACTTCCACTCAGCGACTTTTGGTTCGGTCGTGTACGGAAGCTGTGCCCGGAAGACTATATAGTCAGAGTTGTTCCAGCCAGATGAAAATATGGTCAGAGCTTTTCCTGGCATGAAGGACATTTCACTCGGACGTTTTTGCATTGCGCCACTTTATTTGCAACCTTTCCGCCAGCACATCCGATATCTGCGGGCGTTTTTACGGGTTTGCCTTCCTGGGGTTACGAGGGACATTATACTCTTACTGCTGTGGTGTCGCCCACATCGCAGATGGACAAGGTAGAACGGTCAAAGACATCAAGGTCAACCCTCAAGGGAAGGCAGGGGCAGACCATGGGCATTCTCCGCTATCCAAGGAGGCTTCCATAATTGCAGAGCCGGCACATAGTGCTCTGAGACTGGACTCACCCGAGGAATCGCCACGTCCTGCTCATGCCTTCCTCACTTCCATGCATTGGTTATTTCGTTCGCCCCTGGCCAATCCCCGCACAGACCAGGAACGGTCAGTCTGAAAACATTCACTCAGCAAGCTTTCGCTTCAGACTTCCACGTAATGGGTTTACTAGCCAAGCGTTCCATTTCGTGCCAATGAGACGTTTTTCCACCTTTGTCCACACTCACTCTATCTTTAATCGTAACCATTTTGTGTGACTTGGTCGCTTTTTCCACCTTTAGTGACGCTCAGAGGTAGGCTACATGTGCTGCCGGATCAGCGCCTTACCTCCATGCAGCAGAGAGCGAGTAATGGCCAGACTCTCTCATCGGGGGATTCCTCGGATGAGAGCCTTCGAACAGATATCTGAACCAAGCATGTAGTAGACTTAGCATCTCACCACCATTTTACAGTGGATGAGTATTGGCGCGGCTCTCACATCCGGGGGATGTTGACTTAGAGGCGTTCAGTCATATCCATCAGCGAAGGTGAAGAATCTTAGAGTATGTGTCCGGACCAAGAAGTAGTGGCATCGTGCCCCTGATTCGGTCTTTGACTGCCTATCCTCAGTCTACCTGCAGAGCAGCAGGTTGTGTCTCTCTTGGTCTGGTCCCTATCCCAAGGCCTGTCCCACATGTAGTTGTGCTTCCGTCGGCAGAGCTCTTGGGGTCATTGGGACACGCAAGCCTCTACCACGACAAGGTGGAGACACGTCAGAGGGGTGTAAGTTTCCAATTTAAATGGTCCCAAACATCCAAACACAACTTTCACATTCTGGTCTGCAGTGTTGATGGGAAACTTACTGCTCACTTCACGGTTCTTTCTTCATAGTGCAGATGTGGTTTAGTTCGAGCCACGATTGCTGAAATTTTTTTTCATTTGCTTGACTGAGGAAATGTAGGCACACTATCTTAAGTGCAACAGCATCAGTTAACAGCAATGGTGTTAAATCAAAGAAGATCTGATATGAGAACAAGAGGACGCCCTAGAAACAATTGAACCGACAAAATTAAAGACTGTACAATCACATGGAATGACACTATCCTTTGCCATTAATCAAGCACTGGAACGTTAAACGTGATGGTAAACATTGAAAATGATGATGATGATGATCTTCAATGATAAATTTACCATTGTCATCTAGGTCACATACAGAAAGCAGTGGCAAACTACTGAACATTATCTTTCCAAAACATGCTGTGACGTCTAGTAAAGGATATGCAACTAACTATATCAAAAATTCATTTTCTGCTGATCATTATCATCTTGAAAATCACAAATAGCACTTTGATTGGCTGGCGTCTCGCCTTCGTTCTCTGTCTGGTACATTTTTAAGAAATGTCAACCCACTTCAGAAGATTGATTGTTTGATTGATTGATTGATTTAGGAATCGACATCACAGCATTCGGGGCATTCCCATAAGCGCCCCGTCCCCATCCTCAGCAGCCAGCAAAGAGTTCCAACACTAATAGTACCAGTAGCAATCTGATTATATGTCCGTCTCGCCTTTCCTCACTTCAGAAGAAATCGGTAATAGTACCCTGTTTTATTTACTTGCACCTGTCAATTTACACTGATATGTTCCATTGATTTTCTACAGTTTAAATAAGCATAAAACAACTATCTCGACTCCCCAGAGTTGGTGACGCATGATGTGCACGTGACTTATCGGTAGATGAGCCGCTATCGAAAACAAGATAAATAACACTACGGTTATTTTACAAGAACATTAATGTTGAGGTAAACAAATCGCTCCAGAAATCACAAGTTGGCGTACAATGGTGCAAACCTGTATAATGCATATTTATTATTCCGATTTCACGATACATAGAAAATTGAAACATAAACATCAAAAACATGTACAGTAGTCATTTTAAACACAAGTAATGGACATGTCTAATAGGGGACACAGAATATTAAACTACAAAATATTTCTAGAACTTAATTTGAAAATTCAGGTTCCAGGTAAACATTTTCAAGCAACATTACAACCGGATGCTTTTTATATCCCTGCATGGCAATATCTGAAACAAAATCACAAGAAATAAAATTAACACTTGATACCAATAGGGAATTATGCATTTCTAGAGCGGTTATGACAATGATCAGACTTAAACCTGGCACACTCACACGGTTGCCTGGCAGATGCTGAAATTAATGCATTTAACGCAACTCCGGTGGCAGCTGACATATAGTTTATTTCTGAGAATACACAACCAAACAAAATTTCACAGCCAGATGAATCACTCACTCTTACTTATGTTCATGGAATTCTCATACACTGTTCATTGTGGACAGAGTGATTAATGACCCTTTTTACAGTCCAGCTCGTGGTAAGCTGTGACACACTATAATCTCTCTCTCTCTCTCTCTCTCTCTCTCTCTCTCTCTCTCTCTCTCTCTCTCTCTCTCTCTCTCTCTCTCTCTCTCTCTGTTATGACCTAGTGCTGTCCCAAACGCTAGCATACAGTAGTCGTTATGTATACTTGAAGAAACAACTCAATTGTAGGGTACCACTGTTGACAATCATTAATTTCCTCTTGCATCAAATAATCATTAATGTCCTCTCGCATCAAACACAGGACTTTCAATCTCTCAGATGATCCCCATTTACATACACACACGTCCTCAAGTACAATGTTCATGAAAATACACTTGGAGTAGAAATACGGGACGTGTAGTTGATACTGTCCAAGTGATGTCAAATACTTGTAAATACTCCTCAACTTATATGACTTGTCACTAAGCCGGATGACTTTTTGCTAAGCTGCCTCATGCCTGAATGAGACGTTATTTTGTCCGATTTGGCACAGCAACTCTGGCCATGAACTTCCCATCATAATTACTCTATCTGGATTGCGACAGTTATATAGAACCTGTCTTACTTGGCAGTGAATCATAGAACATGGATAAATAAATTCACAACAGTTTAGAAGCAATAGAGATGTGGATGATGATGACTGTTGCTAATAACGATTGCCTGATATAGGCTAATGCCACTAGAACATTGTATACAACTATTAGAAGGAGAAAAACATCATTCTTTGGACGTGTAGTTAGAAGATGGGCATTGGAAAACACTGATGATTGCATGTTGGATGGACTGAGACAGTGGCATGGTGGGATATCATCAGCACATTTGATTCTGAATACCGTGGGCTGAGATATGTGGAGAGATATTAATGCTTACACCAGCCGGCAAGGCACATGATAATGATGAATGTACGAGTCTAGTCAGTGAGCATCAGCCAATGACTAGAGGTTCCATAAGCTTGTCCTCAAAACGTTTAATCTAAATAACTGATCTCTCTGCTAATCTAATGGCAAAGAGGACACCACGTGGAGTTCAGTGCATTGTAGCAGGATACATCTGCCTAGATCATACATCACCTTAGATCACACATCAGCTTAGATCATACATCAGCTTAAATCACACATCAACCTTAGATCACACATCACCTTAGATCATACATCACCTTAGATCACACATCAGCTTAGATCACACATCAGCTTAGATCATACATCACCTTGGATCATACATCAGCTTAGATCACACATCACCTTAGATCAGACATCACCTTACATCATACATCACCTTAGATCACACATCACCTTAGATCATACATCACCTTAGATCATACTTCAGCTTCGATCATACATCACCTTAGATCATACTTCAGCTTAGATCATACATCACCTTAGATCATACTGCAGCTTAGATTACACATCACGTTAGATCATACATCACGTTAGATCATACTTCAGCTTAGATCATATATCACCTTAGATCATACTTCAGCTTAGATCATACATCACCTTAGATCATACTTCAGCTTATATCATACATCACCTTAAATCACACATCAGCTTAGATCATACGTCAGCTTAGATCATACATCAGCTTAGATCATACTTCAGCTTAGATCATACTTCAGCTTAGATCATACATCACCTTAAATCACACATCAGCTTAGATCATACGTCAGCTTAGATCATACATCAGCTTAGATCATACTTCAGCTTAGATCATACTTCAGCTTAGATCATACATCACCTTAAATCACACATAAGCTTAGATCATACGTCAGCTAAGATCATACATCACCTTAAATCACACATCAGCTTAGATCATACGTCAGCTTAGAACATGCATCCGTTTATATCATCATAGCCTTAGATCATACATTATCTTAGATCACACATCAGCTTTGATCACACATCAGATTAGATCATACATCACCTTAAATCACACATCAGCTTAGATCATACTTCAGCTTAGATCATGCATCAGTTTAGAACATGCATCAGCTTAGAACATACATCAGCCTAGATCATACATCATCTTATATCATCATCACCTTACATCATACATCAGCTTATATCATTATTAACTTAAATCATACATCAAGCTAGATCATACACCATATTATTGATTGATTGATTGATTGATTTAGGAACCTACATCACAGAATTCGTGGCATTCCTATAAGCGCTCCGTCCCCATCCTCAGCAGCCAGCAAAGACTTCCAACACCAATAGTACCAGTAGCAATCTGATTATATGCCCCTCCCGCCTTTCCTCTGAGCGTCGAGCGTTGGTCAGATTCCCTGTCACTCCTCGCTGTCTCATTCTTGCCAGACCATGGTGATCCATTTGCTCCTCCGAGGTGTACACGTGCTCCCACAAGGCCGTAACCACGTCTGCCTTGTCATGCATCAATATTCCACCAAGTTTTGCAGAGCCAGACAATCTGTCCGCTTGTTCATTCCCCAGCACACCGGCATGCCCCGGAGAAAAGATCCAGGCGATGCTTGCCACCTGTGATCTCCGAAGCGAAGCAAGCCACTGTGCCTGAAGCTTGCCTGTCCTCACCTTCCTCAGCATGCATTTTGAGTCAGTTCCAATCACGATGTGTGTGTGTGTATCGTACTCTCCATCCAGCGGAAAGCTGCCCTGACCGCCTCCACCTCCATTCTTAAGCTAGATGTTGTGGTATCATATGCCAGGCTCTCCTGCACCAAACGTCGACCATTAGCATTTGCTAGGCACTTCTCCTACCTCTCAACACCGACCCATCTGTGTAGATAATCACATCACCCGAGCGAGCATTATCCTGAATTAGTTGCTGGATTTCCACTTCCGTGGCCCCTGCTGGTCACTCCCTGCACTGCCGGCTCAATGTCATTAAAACCCTGCACAAGTCTGACTGCTCCGCTGACACTCTGACCCACTCTCCTCACCTAATGTTCTCCAAGGGGCAAGCCTGTCTGATCATATTCTCCACCTGATCCATCCATGATTTTCATCTGATCAGTCGCTGACCCTTAATGGTGTCCAGCGCCTCATGGAACTGGTGATCCGTGTCTGCAGCTACTCTGAGGTATGCCTTCGCCTGCATCACCTTGAGCCTACTAGCAACAGTTGGCAGACCAAGGATGTAACGCATACACACTACTGTGGACTGCCACAGGGATCCGCAATCTCACCGGTGCTCTTTAACGTGTATACGAGCAAGATTGCAAACCTAGAAGCACCAGGGTTTGGAAGGATACTAACATTTGCAGATGATATTCTTTCATACAGGCTGTTTTGTGGTGCACTCTGGATAACAGGATTGTAAGAGCTGATGTCCCAAGCCTCGCGATAGATGGTAGAAGCGTCAACAGAGAGAACAAACTGAAGTATCTGGGAATCACATTTGACAGGAGTCTGTCCTTCAAGGACAATGTGGAGACGGTTGTGACAAGATCTCGAAAGGGACTAAATGCACTTAAAACTATGGCTGCAATGGACACATAGTAGAGAATGCTTTTCACACTATACCAGCACTTGATCCTCTCAGTGATTGATTATTGACTAGGACTGCTCACTGTCTCAAAGAGTCAGCTGGTGAAATTAGAGCGCATACAGAACGAAGCTATGCGAGTCATTCTGGGTTGCACCAGAGACACCATCTTATATTATCATTAACTTAGATCATACATCAGCTTATATCATCATGAACTTAGATCATACATCAGCCTAGATCATACATAATCTTATATCATCATGAACTTAGATCATACATCAGCCTAGATCATACAACAGCTGAGATCAAACATCAGCCCAGATCATACCTAAACTTAGATAATACATCAGCCTAGATCATACATCAGCCTAGATTATACATCAGCTTAGATCATACATCAGCCTAGATTATACATCAGCTTAGATCATACATCAGCCTAGATCATACATCAGCTTAAGTCATCATGAACTTAGAACATATATTAGCTTATATCATACATCAGCATAGATCATACGTGAGCACATTAATCAGGTATCTTCTCCATCTTTCTTTCACTATATATTGATTGCCTATAGCTGCAATATGTGCCTGCTTGATTACACATACACATCTGTTCATAACCAATACCTGGTATATTAATAAAGATACTAATTATTTACTTTATTGTGTTTAAGACATACACTCTTGGTCTCCAGGGTGTCCTTACCACTCCATACCAGAGCATTCACAAAAGTGGACATATGACAGCATAGACATAAAGGTTGTGAAACAAGAACTATCAGATTTTCCATATGAGAACAGGGTTCACAGATTCGGTAAAATGGTAGACATAGCTGGGGGTAGCATCATTCAAGAAATGACAGAACACAGCAGCTCAGAATCAAGAATGGTTGAGGACAGTTGTAAGGCATCAATCAAATATGAAAATTGTTGTCAAATGTCAGAAAATGTGTCTTCTGTGATTGATACTAACAATGAACTAGCTCTGGCTATTGAGAATTGTCAGCAACAAAATAAGGAAACACAAGAAAAACAAACACAGAGCTTTGCAAAGTCTCTTGATGACATTTTTGATTATGTTAGTTATAGCTCTCAAAGAACGCACACAGGAGACTTGTCAGATGTTTCTAGTCCAAATGTTTGTGTAGACACATATAATAGTACACATACTGAAGGGATGTCAAACAAATGTAATGAATGGGATGGTCTTTTGATTCAAGATGACCAGCAAAAGTATCAAAAGATCATGAATCATAAGAGAATACATGCAGGGGAGAAATCTTACAAATTTGATGATTGTGTTGCTTCTTTTACTACAACTGACTGTCTGAGGAAACATAAGAGAACATATACAGCAGAGAACACATACAAGTGTGATGTTTGTGGTGTTTCTTTTGCTGAACTTGGTTCCCTGAAGACTCACAAGAGAACGCACACAGGAGAAAAACCATACAAATGTGAAGAATGTGGTGCTTGTTTTACTAAAGCCGATCATCTGAAGTCTCACAAGAGAAGACATACAGGAGAGAACCCTTACAAGTGTGATGTTTGTGGTGCTTCTTTTGCTGAAGGTGGCAACCTGAAGACTCACAAGAGAACGCACACAGTAGAAAAACAATACAAATGTGATGATTGTGGTGCTTGTTTTACTATAGCCGATCATCTGAAGTCTCACAAGAGAAGACATACAGGAGAGAAACCTTACAAGTGTGATGTTTGCGGTGTTTCTTTTACTACAACTAGCAACCTGATGCAACATAACAGAACACATACAGGAGAGAAACCTTACATGTGTGATGTTTGTGGTGCTTCTTTTGCTGAAGGTTTCAACCTGAAGACTCACAAGAGAGCGCACACAGGAGAAAAACCATACAAATGTGATGATTGTGGTGCTTGTTTTACTATAGCCGGTCATCTGAAGTCTCACAAGAGAAGACATACAGGAGAGAAACCTTACAAGTGTGATGTTTGTGGTGCTTCTTTTACTACAACTAGTAACCTGATGCAACATAACAGAACACATACAGGAGAGAAACCTTACAAGTGTGATGTTTGTGGTGCTTCTTTTGCTGAAGGTGGCAACATGAAGACTCACAAGAGAACGCACACAGGAGAAAAACCATACAAATGTGATTATTGTGGTGCTTGTTTTACTACAACAAGCAACCTGATGCAACATAACAGAACACATACAGGAGAGAAACCTTACAAGTGTGATAATTGTGGTGCTTCTTTTACTACAACTGGCAGTCTGATGAAACATAAGAGAACACATACAGGAGAGAAACCTTACAAGTGCGATGTTTGTGGTGCTTCTTTTGCTGAATGTGGTTCCCTGAAGACTCACAAGAGAACACATACAGGAGAGAATTCTTACAAGTGTGATGTTTGTGGTGCTTCTGTTGCTCAAGCTGGCCACCTGAAGACTCATAAGAGAACACATACAGGAGCGAAACCTTACAAGTGTGATGTTTGCGATGCTTCTTTTGCTAGAGGTGACCACCTGAAGACTCACAAAAGAACACATACAGGAGAGAAACCTTACAAGTGTGATGTTTGTGGTGCTTCATTTTCTCAAAATGGCCACCTGAAGACTCACAAGAGAACACATACAGGAGAGAAACCTTACAAGGTCATCATCATGTCTCTGCCAATTACTTAGGTGTTCATGTATCTCCTCAGAACTCAGTCCTTGTTCAGGATCAGCTCTGCTGATAATGTTTCTCAATGTCACCATAAACCCATCCAGCATCATCTCATTGAGTCTGCCCATGTCTCTTTTCCCACTGATATTTTCAGTCATCACAATGCTTTCTTACCCTTCTCTTCTCATCACAGTACTAAAAAACGCTAGTCTCTTTCTGATACTTGCATATAATGGTCTACTTTCATTAGCCTCTTCCAGGAAAGTATTGTTACGTTACTCTGGCAATCGAAGCTATTTACAACAACCATCTCAATAATCACATATTTACAGTTTCCAACAAACTGGAAGACATTTAATTGAATCCTTCAAAAATTTAGTTGGAGCCTAAAGCCAGTAATCCAGTGGAATTGGATGAAAAAAGTGAGGAAAACAGTCAGTCACTTTTAGATAGTAAATTCATCAGTGAGACGACTGCACAGTAAGTCATTCCTTGGGGCCCATACACCTCCAACTTTACGGCCTTCTTATATTGCACAAGCCTGGAGTACCACTGAGACAGATTTAAACTATTCTCAACTCTGTCCAACACAGGATGTTGAAATGTATTTAATCTTTAATATTTGAATATTCAACGGAACTGGTCATACTACTGGATGCTACTGATCGTAAACTAAAACACATGGTGCCAATGGATATTGCCTTTGTTTTCATTGATGTTCCCATGTCAGAAGCCTTGGGTTTTCCCCACTATATATCTAATGAAAAGTGGTCGACTGTGTATTATAATGCCGGTTATTGCTGTCTGTAGTGCATGCGTCTGAAACACTAACATCATACCACTGACGATGTGTTAGAGATACAAAACTTGTCCTCATGATGTGTGATGGTGTACAACCAGGCATATGATCACATGTCTAAGGGATACAACCTGACTACGTGCTCACTGGCTACAACCAGTCAAAGATGGCGGTGCTTCCTGTTACATAATAAGGACACAACCAGACCACATGCTCTCTGACTAAAGCTGGTCAAAGATGGCGAGGGCATCCAATGACACGTGGTTAAATGGCTACAACCAGACCACGTGCTCACAGACTAAAGCCGGTCAAAGAAGCGGTGCTTCCTGTCACATGCATAAGGACACAACCAGGCCACGTGGGTCATAGTTATAGCCGCCCAAATGTGGAGCTGCATTCGATCAAATATGTAATGGTACATCCGAGACACGGACTCACTGGCTACAACCACTCAAAGATGGCCCTACTTCTGATCACATTCATAATGGTACAGCCAGTACACGTGGCCATGACACAACTGGTCAAAGATGGCGATGTATCCAGCGACATTCATAACGATACACGTGGAACACGTGGCTAATGACTCAACCAGTCAAAGATGGCGATAAATCCAGTGACATTCATAACGTTACACGTGAAACACGTGGCTAATGACTCAACCAGTCAAAGATGGCGATAAATCCAGTGACATTCATAACGTGACACGTGGAACACGTGGCTAATGACTCAAACAGTCAAAGATGGCGATGTATCCAGTGACATTCATAACGTGACACGTGGAACACGTGGCTAATGTCTCAACCAGTCAAAGATGGCGATGTATCCAGTGACATTCATAACGTGACACGTGGAACACGTGGCTAATGTCTCAACCAGTCAAAGATGGCGATGCATCCAGTGACATTCATAACGATACACGTGGAACACGTGGCTAATGTTTCAACCAGTCAAAGTTGGCAGCAGGTTCAGCACTCTTGACAGGGACAATGATCTGGGGAACGTGAGCTGTTTCGTGACGTTTCATAGATCTTGGTGGTACAATGACTGTTACCGTGTCAATTTTAACGGAGCCTGGGCAAAAACAGACAACACAGGTATTGATTGGTTTTTTACGAGTAGTTTAAATGACAACCGGATGCCGCTGACATTTACAGAGATGAAGGTGAAATTAGTAGAGGACACCATATGGTAACATGGCTGTGTATAGTTAGATCTACCAGATACTATGTAGTTTGCAGTATTTTAGTTTAAATAGGTAATAGCCGGTTGAATCGGTTGAATTACATTTGATAACTATAGTGTTCTTATTATTTCTGGTAATTAAATTTTTATTAGTTTGTTCATAATTATTGAGCAATTCTGATACTCATGAGAAGTTTTTCATTTTCATCAGGTATTTTTTCGATTCTGTGTTTTGTAGATTAAATATTTTCTTGACAGTTTGCGCAGTTGAAGGTAGAACTGATCACACACTTTAAATTATTTTTATTTTGCTGTAAATTTGTAGTTCTATAAATAAGGGCAGTTGAAGGTAGAACTTTTGGTAATGTATTTTTAATTCACCCCAACCAAATAAGTATCCCTTACAAGACCTCATTTGCATCGGTCCAGCAATCCCTTGCGGTTAAGTATTTGGTAGAGTGCTGAACCGATCGATGGATGTTTTGTTACTTGTTGGGCCTACAATTCCAACGACAGTGAGGGCCATGGGGGCCCAAAAACTAACAAAACATCCATCGATCGGTCCAGCAGTTCACTGAACACTTAACCTTTAAATTATGTGTATTTTGCTTTTAGTTCTCTATATAAGGGTGTTTATCCTACACTGTAAACAAATATCGCCACACTAATAAAAGTCTAACTACACAATGGTTGTGTGTGGTGTGTACTTCAGCATGGATGTTAATATTAGACGTTGGGTGTGTTAATGTTTGATGTTAAGTGTGTTAGTGTTGGACACTGGTTGTGTTAATGTTTGATCGTGCTAGAAAGATATGCACCCAGGACACACTGACAGAGGAATTTGAAACTCTGAAGAATGTCTTAAACCTGAATGGGTACTCCACAGGATTTATAAAGCGCCACTGCCAACAGCCCAAACCCAAAGCAGACGTAACTACGGTCCCTAAACTCAAGGTATTCATCCAGCTAACCTTTCGAGGGGATGACGTAATGCAACGTCTACAAGACCGGCTTACTACAGCTGTAGGCCGAACATTCTGTGCGGCAACTCCAGTCATTAGATTTAAAACCGTACCGATTCCTACACCAGCAGTCAAAGAGCCTGTTCCTCTGTACGCCACAAACAATTGTATTTACCAATTCACATGTAGATGCCAGGCCGTTTACATTGGTAGAACTGAGAGACAGCTTAACAAACGGGTGTTAGAACACATACCTCAATGGGTCAACAAGATACAACACACAGGAGATGCTAGCCTCGTGGGGCCGACACACCGGAAGCTCCAGGCGTCTTCAATTGGTAGGCACATCGTCGACAGTGGCCATATGGTGGACAGAAACACTGCCTTTCGCGTGATGTTTAACACACAAAATACTCGCTTGTTAAAATTTGCAGAAGCAATTATGATCTATCAACGCAAGCCAGAATTGTGCTAACAGAAAGACATGTTAGTCGGCTTAAAATTACCGTGGTAGATAAGTGACATTACTGTGCGAATATGTGTATATTTCAACTTGAAGGATTTATCTAGTTAATTTCACGTAAGTTGTGTGATTTCTGCAGTATGTACCTGACGAGATGCAGCGAAATATGCCAGGCAATAAATCGTGCAATCTATTGTTTGTGTCTTCGTTATTCAAATATAACTATTATCTATTTGTATTACATATAACCAATTATCTATTTCTATTACATATAACCAATTGAGCCAGGCCTGGGGAATTCAACATCACATACCTGAACAAACTGACGCTAAGTGACCTTCATACTGATCCCGAGTGTAAAATTAAGTATGTGTCATTTGCCAATGGGACGATCTTCGTAGGCGATGGTCGGACTGCAAGTACAAAGAGAAGCAGATACATAAACTCATCAGATCAGCACTATTTACAGTATTCCTTGTTTGTTTGATTGTTTGAATAATCATTGTCGTCATCTTCATTTTCTTCAGGAGCATATTGACTTCTCATTCTTGATTTGGGGACATACATTTCAAAAGCCTCAACAGTGGGAGTGGGTTTGCCTGATGGCGAGGGGCACTGGTAACAGGGAGAGTTAATTCACACGCGAAAATCAGTGCAGTGCAGTAGATGTAATAGCACTATGGCTGGGTTCAAAGCCAGTGATTGCAAAACAAATAATAATAATTTAACAAAATAAATAAAATCAGGAACATCATTGTGATGTGCCTGTCACGAACATGTGTCTTGAGAACTCTAATCTTCATATGTCCTCAATAACCAACACGAAATACCTCCAAATGAGTGTCTCAAACGTCTATGCCTAATGCACAAGTTACGAATCTTTATATTATTAAGATGTTTAGTTTAGTTTAGTAGACGCATCAACATTACGGCATACGGGTGTAAACCATAAGTGCTCCGTTCTACTCCTAACTCAATCCTGAGTCCGGAGAAACTTAGTTCGGTGCACGAACTCCGTAACAATGGCGAGAATTCTGAAATACTTTGGGTATATTTTTAACTTGAAATTTTGCCGGGATAGCGTTTTCCAAATGCCAAGGGATGTTTTACGTGCGCAACAGTACACACGGGCGTCCGATCTCACTAACCAGAGCCAGGGGGAAATTTCGTTACTAGAAGTCCACGTGAAAAAATCCAGGCCCTCACCGGGGATTGAATCTGGGACCTTCAGCACTCGAGGCGTTCACCATACCTCGAGACCACTCATCCCCCCTAATTATATATTATCAAGAGAATCGCTATGACAAAGTAGCCTTTTGCAAGATGGAAAACACACCGACCAAATAGCAAAGATGTTAATTGCACAGAGAATAGGTGTTTTGAAGCGTTACATAGACCACGTATTGTTGTATGCTTATAAAACGTGGACAATGAGCAGAACAACTAATGGCAATGGAAATGTGATTTCTGATGAAAATGCAAAACAACACTATGGACAGACAGAAAAACCCATGAGCAAGTCCTACAAAAAGCAAGTTAAACCCGTAATAATCTAAGTAGAGAAATTATACGTTACATTGGAAATTTGTTCTTGCTATTTCGGGGGGGGGGGGGGGAGGGGGGGATGTTATAAGTAGAAATAAACTACAGAACGTGGTGACAACTGGTAAGATTGAGGGAGAAAGAACGAGGGGACGGCAGAGTAGTAAATATCTGGATGGCCTCACCAGATGGTATGGTCGAGACAAGAACATAGAGCTGATTCATGGCTTTGTTGACTGTGGGAGATGTCGAAACATGACCACCTACGATTATCGGTGATGGGTCCGATGAGTGACGAGGCCTGTCTCTGTCATCTAACATGAACAATATTAACAATATTCTAATTATCAACCTGATCAAGAAAACGATTGTCACAGCAGTATAGTTTCCTATATCCAGTTATAACATGCGGTATTCCTCAAATAGCAATTCAAGGTACCGAGTAATATCCTGACATCGCAGCTACAAAATAGAACATACTGCTTTCCAGTAGAATAATCCATCTGAATCTACCTGCAAGGCGTGTCTACATAATGATTCCCCCGTATGTCACGGATACCAAGTGGTTACACGAACAAATATACTAGGCCTGTCGGTCCCTCCCTCCAACGAACCGCAACCTTTCTCCTTCAGAACTTTGACTGGACTCGTGTACTTTGCAACAAACCTTCAGTAGGTAACCATACGTTAGGCACGGGCAATATTTATACGGTATTGTGAAGCTACAAGTCGAGACGCTGTCAACAATCATGATAATCACCATCAGTATCAGTAACAATTTCATCAACACCGTTATTTTCAGAATTGTGGTCAATGAAATCATCGACACCGCAAGCCTCTTCCTTCTCATCCTGCTCCTACTTCTCTCCTTGTTCATCTCCTGCATATGCTTCTGGGCAACTTTCTCAGGACACTGGTCATAGCGACGGCTATCTCTCACATAAAATCTTTCCACAGCCGTCATTTAGTGGTATTCAGACAGCTGGCTTTCACTGACAAAAGGTGAAACAAAGTATGAGACCCTTTACACATCACCATCATCAAGTGCCTTCCTGGCTGGCGTTGGCGATCATGCTTCTCCACATCTTGCGGTCTCCAGCGGCAAGCACCAGTTCGTGAATTGACTCCCTTCCGTGCCATGAAGCTAAACGGTCAATAATCTTTTCTCTCTCTGTGTCTTCCCCTAAGTCTCAGTCCATAAGTCTGTCCAATGTTCACATGTTCCAGTTGTTGTCTTCTCATAACGTGCCCAACAAACAATGGCTGGAAAAAACAAACCACTGCGCCATAGCAGGATCCTTCTTGTAAAGTATTAGGATCCTCATATTTTGTAGGTTTAAATATTGGAGGATGAAGCCACCAGTCTATCTCTCCCGTCCCTAATGACGAGTGCTGACGTTAAAATCTAGTCGGCACTCATGCCATTGTGAAAATAAGGACATAAGTATTACACCGGCGTGGCATTGTGTGCATGTTACGCGTGTCAAACATACCCCGGACAGTTGGGATTCGAACCAAGCAGGCCCAGTAGGGCGCTTACACATTGCTTATTCTTTGCAGGGCTTTGTATTCACCCCAGCCCATTTGGTTTGTTTGTGACGTACTACTAGCGGTATTTTGTCGATGGTTTCTGTAAAAGTCAATGTGTCAGTCTAAATCTTTGTGGTTTACTACGTGCAGTAGTTTGTCACTGGTTTCTGCACGAGTCAACGTGTCAGTCCAAATATTTGTGGTTTACTACGTGCAGTAGTTTGTCACTGGTTTCTGCACGACAAGTCAACGTGTCAGTCCAAATGTTTGTGGTTTACTACGTGCAGTAGTTTGTCGACGGTTTCTGCACGACAAGTCAACGTGTCAGTCCAAATGTTTGTGGTTTACTACGTCATACGCCAACTCAGAGGCGGAAATGCAACATAATGTTTCAGCTTTCTCACGTGCCTGTGCCAACTTTGGGCCCAATATCAACTTGGAGAAGACTGTACTTATGTACCAGCCAGCTCCAGGGAATAATGACACTGTGCCGAATATCAAAGTGAGTGGTCATTGTCTAAGTGTTGTGGACAAATTCACCTATCTTGGCAGCACTGTGTCACAAGCTGCCACAATTGATGATGAAGTGAATGCAAGAATCTCCAAGGCTAGCGCGGCCTTTGGCAGACTGTACAAGAATGTATGGGACAGAAATGGAATAAGCCTGCAAACAAAGCTGAAAGTCTACAAAGCAGTTGTATTATCCACACTGCTATATGCTTGTGAAACCTGGACTGTTTATCAGCGACACGCTAGGAAATTAAACCACTTCCACACAGTCTGCCTTAGGAAGTTACTGAAGATTAAATGTCAAGACAAGATCCTAGACACTGAAGTCCTAGAAAGAGCGTCCATGCCCAGTATCCACACTATACTAATGAAGAATCAGATTCGCTGGGCTGGTCACTTGACTCGCATGCCAGATCACAGGCTCCCTAAACGAATTTTTTACGGTGAGTTGCGTTGTGGTAAACGCTCCCAAGGCGGCCAAAGGAAACGCTTTAAAGATACTCTGAAAATCTCACTGAATGCTTTAGGAATTCATCATGACACGTGGGAGACTGCAGCCAGAGACTGAAATTCGTGGCGTGCAACATTACGCAAGAGTGCAGCCACTTGTGAGGCAACCAGGATTGCAAGAGCTGTGAAGAAAAGACAGAACAGAAAAACCACTGCAGAAAATCCCCCTTTAGAAACGTCAAGCATTCTTTGTCCACATTGTCAAAGAACATTTCGAGCCAAAATAGGCCTTATCAGCCATCGTAGAATCACGTCTCCATACTTTCAACCACACTGGATGAAATGAATGGTCATCATCTTTCTTGATTGACAAACAACAGAACAGGAGTAATTAAGTGGGTCGCACGTCCACGTACTTTTGCATCCATCTATGTGGGTAAACGTGGGAGGTAATTTATGGGTGAAGTGTGAACACTGACGAGGGCGGGGGTGACGTATTTGGTGAGTTGGGTAAAAAAAACATTTTGGCGGGTTTCTGTAAAAGTAATTATGGCTGCCTGGTCTATTTTTTGGTGGGAACGGGGTGAAATCTGTGGGTTGTTTCTGTGAAAGTAATTAAGGTATTGGAGGGGCGTAAAAGTGTTCGTGTCTATTTTGGTTGGTGGGATATCTGTGAAAGTAATTAAGGTAGTGTGAGTACGGATGAGGCCTGAAGGGGTGATTGAAGGGAAAGTTATATATTGCGGTTGGACGTGGCTACGTAGGAACGGGTTATAGGCGGGAATGGTGAGTAAGAGGTGTGTTTAATGAAAACGAGGGTTCCAAGAACATGTTATGGTAGTCGGGGAAATTCTTGATGGTTGGTCGGGGTGTGACGGAACGGGGTAAAATATCGGTACCGTGTTAAATGTGTGATAGTAGTGTCTTTTTTATAATAATTTATTTAATAATCATTTTATAAAAATAGTAATTCCTTGGACTGCCAGAGTAACTAACGACGACTCCCTGAAACAGGCTAACGAAACTAGAACATTATATACAACAATAAGACAGAGACAAACAGCTTTCCTCAGTCATGGGATGAGAGGCATTGGAGAACATCGTAACAACTGGAAAAGATCGAGGGGAAGAGAGGTACACCAAGAGAAGTGATGCTGGATGGATTGAGACGGTGGCATGGAAGAATATCAGCAGCAGAGTTGATCCAGAAAACCAAAGACCGAGATCTATGGAGAGCCATGAACGCCTACGCCAGCCGGCACGGCACGTGATGATGATGAGTGTCTTACTGAAATTAAAGGGTGGTATGTAGCTTCTTCACTGAAATCTTATAAAGGTGTAATGGCTATGGTGTGTCGTAAGGGGTATTAGTGGTCGATATAGCGATGGTCATAAATATAATAAGATAAGAGGGTATAATCTGGAAAATAACTTGGAGTCTGGTAATATATTGCGATAGGAGCCCGAAAAATGAGCCATAGGACCATTCGTGAGGGGTGGAAATATTGGAAGTCTTGTTTAGGATGGCGGGTAATGTTTTTGTTGGACCAAAAGATAGGCATGTTTTAGGCTGGGGATGGCGGGTAAAGAAAATAACAAGTTGGTGGAACGCAGAAGTAAAGAAAGCGGTAAAAGAAAAAAAGGAAAAATATAAAAAGTGGTTGAAGAGCAAACAGGAATGTGATCTCATAGAATACAGAATATCGAGAAGACATGTGAGTAGAATAGTAAAGAGGGAAAAACAGAAAGACTGGGAAGAGTATGGAGAAACCCTAAATAAAAACTACAAGGAGGCAACCAGAAACTTCTACAAAAAGATAAGTGCAATGCGAACCAGAGGAGTACCCTTTGACCCAACTGAAATAATTAACAGCGAAAATGGAGAACCAATAAGTGAACAAAAACACATCCTAATAAGATGGAAGCAGTATTTCGAACAACTTCTCAACATCCCATCAGATGTCACAGGAATTCAAGAGACCTACACAGATGTCACCGAGGAACTAGAACCAGACATACTAAAAGAAGAAATTATAGAAGCCATCAGATTAGCCCCATTGAACAAATCACCAGGACAGGATGAAATACCAAATGAACTAATTAAAGCAGCAAGGGAAGTAGGAACAGCTTGGCTACATAGACTATTCAACCATGTTTGGGTAGAACAACAGACACCACGAGACTGGGGAAACGCCATAATTATCCCAATTTGGAAAAACAAAGGCAGCAAAAGAGATTGCACACAATACAGAGGCATTTCACTGTTGAGTCATACTGGGAAAATATTTTGCAAAATTCTTGAAAAAAGATTACGAACTACTTTAGAACCCCAGCTAAGCGAAACGCAGCTTGGATTTAGGAAAAACAAAGGATGCACAGACGCCATTTTTGCTCTTAGACAACTTATAGAAAAATCAATTGAATTCAATGAAACACTCTACTTAGCCTTTGATGACCAAGAAAAGGCATTTGATAGGGTAGATAGAAACAAGCTGTGGGAAATCCTTAAACAATATGGAGTGAGTACACATCTAACAAACCTATGTAGAAGTTTATACGACAACAGTGAATGCATAGTGAGAGCAACTGGAGGACACTCAGAACCCTTCACCATAAGATCTGGAGTACGACAAGGTTGTGTCCTGTCCCCTCTCTTGTTCATAACATATATAGACAACATATGTAAAGAAACCAGCCAAGCAGAGACAGCAAGAATACCGCATGACGAGAACACAGAAGAAGAACCATCTGCAAATCTAACCATTAGAGAACTCCTGTTTGCGGACGACCAAGCACTAATAGCAAAATCAGAAGCTGAATTACAAGACCACATGAATAGTCTAAACGAAATGTGTAGGGAACATAACATGAAAATTAGCACAAGCAAAACAGAGGTAATGACTATAACTAAAGAAGAACAAACAGCAACAATTCACCTAAACGAACATCCCTTGAAACAAGTAAAGAGCTTCAAGTACCTAGGAAGTATAATATCATCAAATGGCAGATCAGAAGACGAGATCGAAAATAGGTGCAATAAGGCAAATCAACTCATTGGACAAATGGCACCAATACTAAAGAACAAACATGTATCAATAACTACTAAGAAAGCACTTTACAACACAATCTTCCTACCAACTCTGTGCTACCAATGCCAAACCTGGACAATGACAGAAAAAGAGAAAAGAAAAATCACAACAACAGAAATGAGGTTCCTGAGAAGAATACTCAACGTATCAAGAAGAGATAAGATCAGAAATGAAGAAATCAGGACTAAAGTGGGGGTTAAAGCTGCTCTAGATTTTATTAGAAAGCAGCAAGTCAAATGGTTTGGCCATGCAAGTAGGCTACCAGTCAACAGCATGCCACAACAGGCAATGACGTACAGACCAGATGGAAACAGAGGAAGAGGCCGACCACGTAAACGCTGGACGGAGGGAATAACAGAATCCATGGGAATGTCGATATACGAAGCCCATAACCGGGCACTCTCACGAAGTTTATACTTCACCTCGACACCGCAAGGTACAAGAGGAACATGATGAGATGAGATGAGATGGCGGGTAATTTTTTTTTTTTTTTTTTGGGAAGTGGTTAAAAAAGATAATAGCCAGGAGTTTGTATGGGGAAAACAACCATACAGACAAATATGTTTCTTCTTATTCTGTCTGGTTTCTCATATGATAATCTCGCCTAGGCACACGCGCGCGAGAGCACAGGAAAAGAGAGAGGTCAGACACCACAAGATCTGTTTGTTTTTTACTTGCGTTATTTTCGCTTTTACTTGGTGTTATAGTATTTCGGTACCTCCATTTCAAAGGTACAGAATGTAAAATACCCCAAAAGTCAGCTACACGCCGTGTAAAACACGAAGCAATACACAATGCATGTAACACTCAGTAAAAAAAAAAAGATGTGAATGTTATCACATGTGTCAGGTATTTGATAGTGTACGGCATGTCAACTAATTAGATGTGCTTTTTAGATGTGCTTGAAAATCTACAAATTGGTGGGAAAGGAAAACATATATTGGAAACAGATCTGTCATTAGGATTGATAAGGAAATAGGCCACTGTCAGCCTATTAAGGATGTGTAATGATTTCTCCCCTGTACACCAGAAATATATGAAAAGATCAGTGAAGTACGTAACATCAATAACAATAGATATGCAGTCTTGATCGTAGACAATGAACACGACCATACAGTCAAATACATCTACGTACAACGAAGCAACCAGACAGACATCCGTACAGATAAACACACCTACGTACATATACAGAAACAAATAGACAGACAGACTATATATATATATATATATATATATATATATATATATATATATATATATATATATATATATATATATATACATACAGAACCAAAACAGACACGCGTACAGACATATACAGAAGCAAACACAGACAAAAACTAACATACCGGAATGTGAAAGAGCGTTAATATATACCGTGAGACTGGGACGGGTAAAATGGTTGAAAATCCCAGGTCGGGTCTATGAATTCTTTTTGGTTGAAGTGAAATTCTGTTGGTTGGAACGGGGTAGTCTGTGAAAGTAATTAGTCGAAAGTAGGAAGAGTGGGGTGTTCGTGTCGGTACCAACTGTTTTAAATGTTCGTAAATGTGTAATGATAAATGTGGGGTGATAGTGAAAATAAAAGGTGGTATGTTCATATTCACTAAAATCTTATAAAGTTATAGTGGATATGGTGTGTGGTAAGGATCAGGAACGCTTATACTTCTACATTCAGACAGACACGTACAACGAAACAGACACACAGTACAATTGCCTGGGACTATCAACACGCACGTTTCAGGGCTACGTTCAAGAATTTCTTAATGAGAAAAACACGCGATGGTACAACTAACACCTTGCTATGAATGGGGGTGAGCATCATGATTCTATTGGTTGTTTAAAGTGGCTGGCTTTTTTTTTTCTTTTCCGAGAGACGTCAACACTGACATATATATATATAGTGTGTGAGAGAGAGAGAGAGAGAGAGAGAGAGAGAGAGAGAGAGAGAGAGAGAGAGAGAGAGAGAGAGAGAGAGAGAGAGAGAGAGAGAAGAAAAACCATACAATGGAACAAAAACATAATAAAACAGAGAGACAAAATTAAAAACAAATAATAACATTTTCAAATGGCTTTTATTGGTATACAACATTTAAAAATGGCTTCGTTTACGATCGACTTGATTATTGTAGAAAGATGTCTGGTCTTTCAGAGGCTTGTCTTGATTGTCGGTAGATTGCTCTGGCTTGTATGTAGCTTGGTCACCGTAACTTAACTTCTCAAAAGCAGCTAGAATGTCAGACTTTATCGAGACGAGAGATTCAAACTCTGCTTTCGTAAGTGTAATTCCCACATTGGAAGGATACACAATCTCAGAATCATAATACTGATATAGTTGGAGTGTCGTCGTTCCTCTGTCTTGAGAAACTGTCACCGCTTTCAAACTGTTGGCTAGTTGTCTGGGCATATCAACAGGTCTTGACATGAATAACCACGTGGGTGTAGACATCTTGATCGTTGTAGACACAAAAAGACGAGTGGTCGTCTCAGTTTACAACGACGAATTTATCTAGTTTTAAACAGTTCTGGACTTGTCTTTTTTAACCACGGAGTAACCAATCGAAACACGAGACGTGTTGTCTGTGTCCAAATGGTTGCAGGATACGTGACATGCTCGAGCCGCGACATTTCATCAATAAGAAATACAACGCATAAAACCACAAGTACTGTTATTAATGTCTTGTAGCATACGGGTGTTGTACACTGGTGATCTGTCCGAGTTTCGTTGTATAAAACGGATAATGTCGGCGTGTAATGGTGGCAAGCCAAACGAATCGAAATATTCAAACTGACCTAGACCATTAAAATATAGGGCGACCCAATGTGACCCAGAGTAAGCACTGGTGTCAGTATTGACGATCAAAGCAGCTGGCTGTGTTCTATCAATGTGTATAGGCAAATGATCTCTAGCGCACACGTTGATTAGTGGAAGGCGTCGAACAACCAGATCAGACATGAGTAATTGTCTTAGTTGTTGGGTATCCATTATGCTATGTAATCTGTTAGCACTTGTCTCGTCTTGGAAACTTCTAGGACCGAGTCGAGTTCGGCATATACGACGACTTGTAGAGGTGCATCCGTTATAACGTCAAACTTTAGTTCTATTGACAGTGGAACAGATTTCGCAAATTCAAACTGTTCTCCGTCTAATATACTGGGAGTCAGATCAAAACCATATAAACAATACCCTTGACTAAAACTTTCATAATTTATACCATTCCCGACATCCTTACCGATCACACCAAGGGCCAAATTGGTACCACGGAAATCTCGCATGTACTGACTCGTGGTATAATTCATGGTTAAGGGTTTGCCTGTGACACTACGCCCATCTACCATCAGACTCAAATAGTTTAACTGATGATGATTGAATATGAAGGGGTTCGTATTCAGCTCACCATTGAAACAGGAAGCATTCACTAAACCGATCACCACCCTGGTCGGTGTCTGGCTGAGGAAAAGGTTATCTTGTGTGTGGGAAATCATACCTTTAGGGATAGAAAAGGTCTTTACCACCACTCTTTTAAAAGGATACTTGGCATTGGATCTCAATAAGGCTTTTTCATGGGCCCGAGAGATAGCTGGATTTAATTTAGCTTTCCTCACCAAGAGGTCGGCATAAGTAAAGACACTTTTGTACCCACCGTTTACATCCGTGGCAATCAAATTAAAGACGGATTTTGATGGGGTTTGATTTTAATATCGACACCATTAGACATGTACCTGTCCTAATTGAAAATATCGGAATGTAGGCGCCCCATCATATCCAGAGGCACACTATAGCTGGCTAAAGATCTTCTTTTGGCTAGACCTTTATTGTTATCACCCTTTGTGTCTGTCATGTGCAAAGGAGTATCTTGATAGTATATAGCTGACGTCAGATGACTCTTTTTGGCCTCTTCACCATAATTCAGAAGAGCTACAAAGTAGGCCCGGTACGGATACGAATTTTCACTCGGTGAAATAAGAGTGTCGTTCAGGGACACGTCTACTTGAGAAAACAAACTATGCAAATAATAATTTATAGGACCGACTTCCTCTGTTGGTGGTAGGTCGTCGCCATTGGGCAGTATAAATTTAGCTCTCACGTGAAGAAAAGTATTAAACAAATCAATGTAATCTTCACCGACACCAGAAATGGTGAATTCGATGGGTGCCCCATAAGCTAACGTGGCCAACGGATGAATCTCCACAAACTGTCCCTCTTCCACGGCTGTCTGGGTGGGAGGCACACTAAACAGATCCAGACCAGAATGCAGACACTCACACGACTTGGGATGAATTAACGCCATTATGAGAAAATATCCGAATGTCCCGCTTGGTGGTGATGTGTCTTATGAGTCGACGGCTTTCTGACTGTTGGTTTTATTCTTTTACTGCGCTGACCTGGCGGGGCGGCTCGTTTTCGTTTCCTAACCCCACTACCTGATTGGCTGATGTGTTGAGCAGCGCCTTGGAGTAGTCGTTGACCAGCATCTCTGGCGTGTTCTTTGAAGGACTCACCAACATTCCTACCAGCTAGGGCATCGTGAGCCACTTGCAAACCCGTCTCCAGTCCTTCTCTCAATAGGGCTTTGCCACCAGTCTTCAACCAAGGAAGAATTGTGCGACCAAGACCACTAAAGAAACTACCAATTCCATGACCTCGCTGACTTCGACCACCCACAAAAACAGGGAGACAACTTCCAGCTTGATTGCAGAAATAGTCCTCGTACAGTTTGGGGTTGCGTTGGATTGGGACGTGCCTAACCATGGTTAGCCCAGATCAAACCGTTTGGTTGTTCGAAAATGTAACGTCACTACTGAAGTTCCACCTGTAAATGGGATAGGTTTCCCCTTCTCGTCGGTTATAAGAAGTTCAATCGTGTCAAATGAAAATCGACTGAGGGGTACGTAATGTGGTTTGTCATACATCCTAAATACCGAGGTGGTAGATCTGTCTAGAACAGGGAGTGTCCTCAGTAATGGTACCATCACATCACCAACCACCCGCGAGGTGACAATATCGGAATAGACGAAGACATGTTTTGTGCCCTGGTCTAAATCTACTTCACCCACACCAGACAGACTGGGTTCAGTCTCGGTGACATGTGTCGAAGGAAATTGTAAAATTTCTGCCAACTTGTCACTAAGTCTAACTTCAGCCCCCTGTTCATATAATTGGAAACGAGCCTTATTCGAAATATCGTTATAAGAGAACATCATTCGGTTATGTTCTTGCAAGGCATCATCGAGACGCAGCCATTGCAGTTCATTGATAAATCGCTCAGCTTTGATAAGCAATCTATTCAATTCACCAATGAATTTTTCTGTTGATTTGTACAGACCAGGCGTCAGCGTAATCGTCATCGGTGGGTCCTCTAGGTCTGAAGGTGGAAAGTACTTTATCCACACCTCGTCTTTCAAAATATTAAAATAGGTGTTGGGAAACTGAATATCGACCAAACCAATTTCGTACTGGGAGGTGAGCTCAATAGTTTGTGGCAGCTTGACAAAGAAATGTCCGGCGTTATTTTGGGGGTATATTTGTAACGAAGCATTACTCGTCAGCGTCACGTAAAAACTCATTTTAGTCTATTCGAGGTCTGAATGTTTCCTTATTCGAAAATGTAAAGTTAGCACTGAAGTCCCATCCTTGAATGTGAGTGTTTTACCCGTATCGTCAGTTACAAGTATTTCCACCGTGTCGAAGGAGAATCGACTTAATGGTGCATAATGTGGCTTATCATAAGACGAAACACTGAAGGTGACAGTCGGTCCAATATAGGAACAGTCCTTAGTAAAGGAACCATGACGTCTCCAACTGGTCTCGCGGCTACGAGATCGGAATAGACATAGATATTTTTAACTTCGCTATCCATCTCTAATTCTATATTACCGTATAATAAGACATTATCGTCTGATAGAGTCGAGCTTGGAAAACCCAACATATTCTTCAATATGTCATTAACTTTAGCCTGGGCGCCTTTTTCAAATATTTTCATCCCGACTTTTTTCCAAGGTGTACCTAGCACGAATTTGATGTTTACTTTCTCGTCTAGTTGGGTTTCTACACACAACTTATTCAATTCCTCGATGAAAGTTTCAGGGCTGCTGAACGGACCCGGTGGACATACAAGGGTTATAGGTTCCATACCACTACCTTTAGGTGGAAAGTATTGGAACCAAATTTCCCCAGGCAAACCATTAAAATACGAATTAGGGAACTGAATCTCGACCAGGCCCACTTCGTATTGGGTCGTTACATCAATGGTCTGCGGCAACTTGACAAAAAAGTTACCTGGTTTGTTGTTGGGAAATACCTTTGGTCAAGCATTACTCGGTAAACTCACGTAGAAACTCATCGTTTTTCTAATTTAGGATTAGGTAGCATATAGCCCAAACAACTATTCATTAGAGCTACCCACAACTTGCTGTCTGGTGCGTCTGCGCTGGCTTGAGTCAGAATGAACAAAGACACGGAAATTACGGCATATATAACCACCATTTGACACAGAAATACAATCTCTGGCCTCGGTACACGTTGTCCAAAGAATGACCAGATCGATGTTCCTTCCCCCTCTGTCGGTTGTGGGCGCACCACAATAGTTTCCACCCTGTCTTCAGTCACACCACTAGTCTCCATAACTAGCTAGTTGCGTGTCAGCTATCCAACTATTGAATGAATTGGGATAACCAAACCACTTCACTAAATACTCTTTCCCACCACCTCTCCTGGGTCTTTCTTCTAAGATTGTTTCGATACGAACACTTGCTTGTCTCCAACTAGTTGTATATCTTCTCTGTAGAACGAGCCCTGTAGTTCCTGTCCCGAATCGTCTTTTACCACATAGGTCACTGGACTGGTCTGGTTTATGCGACTGACGGTAAACAATTCTTCTGTCCACGAGGGCATATACCCTTTTTTAAAAGGTTGTTTGGGTTGAGCCAGTCTGACTCGATCCCCAGGTGTAAAATACACTTTTTTCGATACGTATGTCGGCTTATACAAGTTATTCCACACCTCTTCTTGATTACTATAGTTGACTTGCACAGGGGCCATGCGAATACTTCTGTGATACGAACCATTGTAGTTCTGGATCAATTTATCTATCACGTCGACGTAGCGCAGTGTATTGGTTTTGGTGAAATAACGCCACATTTTTTCTTTCAGGGTTCGATTGAATCTTTCCACTATCGCTGCCTTCACGTCTTCATTCTCGGTGGTAAAGAAGTGCACACCTGGATCTTTCAGAAATTTTAAGAAGGTCCGATTAACGAATTCCGAACCTTTATCGCTCTGAAAATTTATCGGTTGGTTATCACCAATGATTTTACTCATAGCCACCACTAGAGCTTTCCCCGTTTTCTTCTGGATCGGGATGGCCCAAGCATATTTACTAAACACATCGATACAAGTCACTAGGTACGACATCCCATCGTTGTATATTTGTAATAGTCTCATATCTATCAAGTCGGCTTGAAATTGGTGATTTATACCACCGGTTATGGTCTGGCGTCTCTGGGAGCAGCGACGGATCGGTTTATGTAACTTGTAGGTATCCTGATGACGTAACCATTTATCTATTTTCTTCAGGTTAGTATTTCTTTTTAAGGCGGCGGCTTCACCATAGGCTCCCGGTTTCTTAGGGTCATAGTAATACTTTCTTAATTGGGCGGCCATTTTTGCCACTTGGGGGTAGGTATCCTAGTCTTCTTCTTGCTTCGCCTGAGTGTGTAATGTGGTGTGGTCTCGACTGTTTTGGGCTCGACTACTTGAGCCGGTTGAATAGGTGTTGGTTGAAGAGGTGTTGGTTGAAGAGGTGTCTCGGCTACTGTTGTCGGTACACTGGTGACTTCAGGTTTTTGTTCCTTGATATCTACTAGTCCCAGAGGTTTGTGTCTGTACTGTTCGAGTCGATTCAGATACCGCTGTAGTGTTTGCTGATACGATCTGGCCTTGTCACGAGGTGGTAGATCTTCTGTTTCCAGGACTTGTTGCATCTGACGATCCAAATCCTGTAGACTATCATTTAGTGTGTCGGGTGGTACATAGGGTTGTTCTAGCAACCGGGGATCGATCAAGATCATCTTCTTGGCCATTACAAACCCACCACGCTTTTCAACACATTTAGTATGGGGCCTAGTAAGGCGCCTATGAAACCACCTTGTTGCAGGATCTCTTTCCTTTTCTTGAGCGATAATTTCTTATGAGTGAGTGCTCTCAGACTGTCTTTGTGCCGTTGCAGACGCTTCTTCTGAGCTGGTGTCATGGGAACATTACCTTTTAAAACATTGTGACAGCATTCGCAAATATTGAGCCAGTCTGACTCGATCCCCAGGTGTAAAATACACTTTTTACGATACGTATGTCGGCTTATACAAGTTATTCCACACCTCTTCTTGATTACTATAGTTGACTTGCACAGGGGCCATGCGAATACTTCTGTGATACGAACCATTGTAGTTCTGGATCAATTTATCTATCACGTCGACGTAGCGCAGTGTATTGGTTTTGGTGAAATAACGCCACATTTTTTCTTTCAGGGTTCGATTGAATCTTTCCACTATCGCTGCCTTCACGTCTTCATTCTCGGTGGTAAAGAAGTGCACACCTGGATCTTTCAGAAATTTTAAGAAGGTCCGATTAACGAATTCCGAACCTTTATCGCTCTGAAAATTTATCGGTTGGTTATCACCAATGATTTTACTCATAGCCACCACTAGAGCTTTCCCCGTTTTCTTCTGGATCGGGATGGCCCAAGCATATTTACTAAACACATCGATACAAGTCACTAGGTACGACATCCCATCGTTGTATATTTGTAATAGTCTCATATCTATCAAGTCGGCTTGAAATTGGTGATTTATACCACCGGTTATGGTCTGGCGTCTCTGGGAGCAGCGACGGATCGGTTTATGTAACTTGTAGGTATCCTGATGACGTAACCATTTATCTATTTTCTTCAGGTTAGTATTTCTTTTTAAGGCGGCGGCTTCACCATAGGCTCCCGGTTTCTTAGGGTCATAGTAATACTTTCTTAATTGGGCGGCCATTTTTGCCACTTGGGGGTAGGTATCCTAGTCTTCTTCTTGCTTCGCCTGAGTGTGTAATGTGGTGTGGTCTCGACTGTTTTGGGCTCGACTACTTGAGCCGGTTGAATAGGTGTTGGTTGAAGAGGTGTTGGTTGAAGAGGTGTCTCGGCTACTGTTGTCGGTACACTGGTGACTTCAGGTTTTTGTTCCTTGATATCTACTAGTCCCAGAGGTTTGTGTCTGTACTGTTCGAGTCGATTCAGATACCGCTGTAGTGTTTGCTGATACGATCTGGCCTTGTCACGAGGTGGTAGATCTTCTGTTTCCAGGACTTGTTGCATCTGACGATCCAAATCCTGTAGACTATCATTTAGTGTGTCGGGTGGTACATAGGGTTGTTCTAGCAACCGGGGATCGATCAAGATCATCTTCTTGGCCATTACAAACCCACCACGCTTTTCAACACATTTAGTATGGGGCCTAGTAAGGCGCCTATGAAACCACCTTGTTGCAGGATCTCTTTCCTTTTCTTGAGCGATAATTTCTTATGAGTGAGTGCTCTCAGACTGTCTTTGTGCCATTGCAGACGCTTCTTCTGAGCTGGTGTCATGGGAACATTACCTTTTAAAACGTTGTGACAGCATTCGCAAATTGATTGGATGAGATCCTGGGAAGCTGATTTCATCACTGCCTTCACAGTAGCTGGGTTGGTCTGACCCAAGAAGCGTAAGATACCCTCGTTACGTTTAAGTCGGTTAGACATGTTATTTGGGGACGTAGGCGACTTGTTGCTGGTCGGGAAATATATGACTTCGTAAGCGGAGCTGATCCGGTGTTTCCTGTCGCAGGTCAAATAACAAATACCCGCGTGGAGCCGATGTCGCGTCTTTAAAACTCTCTTGGACATATGACACACGGCCTGGATACATCTGTTTGGCCAGATTGGTAATCTGAGACCCGTCTCGAGGATTCTTAAACACCACTAGGTAGTGTGAATTCAGACTGATAGTTCTTTGTTCTTTATTCTTACCAAATAGGTTCTGAACTATATACATAACACTGAGGTTGCGATGATGACTGCCTTTAGTAAATAATTTAGTCACTCTGTCATCTGTCTCAGACATTAGATCATCTATGACTACTAACCGACGTCTATCCCCTGTCCATTTTTCCATATCCGGCAGACCTTCATTAAATTGAACACCCTTGATAGTTTCGTAGATGGGTTGCCATTCCCCATAGCACCATATAATTTCCTCTGGACGGGGGTCTACCATGGCTGGTAGATGGGCCATGAACCGTTCGACAAAGACGGTTTTACCACTCCCCGTTGGGCCCGCAATCAAGGCCGTAAAATAATGTTTCCACCTAGGATCCATGGGTATTAATAACCAGCTACCTAGTCGCATTGGTGTTTATAAACGCATCGGGTGATAATATTAGACAATTTGACCACCAACTGCACGCCAGTGGGTCTCTGGTAGCTATCGGTATAATAATGAAACAACCAATGGTTGACTTGACACAAGTTCACACCGAGGTGGTGAGTATGGCGTTGACTATTATTAGTTCCTACAAGCCCACAAAGACCAATAACTCGAGGTTGTGTCGCTTAGTGCGTCAGATAGCCAACCAACATGATGTTTTATTTACGAGACTAGAAGTTTGGATCAAGCCCGAACAGGTTTTCCCGGTCTTTGTTTCAATCGCTGACGAAGTCTTTGCCGATAACATCATCAATTACGGGAGAATAATGATGGTTTTTACACTTGGTATGCGTCTGGGTAAGCATCTGGTTAATAATTCTTACAATACAGACGTGAATGTCCAGGACCTAGAGAAAAGCTACGCTACATCTGTAGGCATGTATATGACTCATAAACTACATCGTTGGATACTGGGAGGTGGATGGTGTAATTTCTATACTTGGTTGCAATCATCAGTTGAATAAATACATAATACATCTCAGTATGTGTCTTTGCTTCATTGTCTGTCAGTGTTGATGTCTCTCGCGACAAGACGTAAGAAGAAATCCACCCACTAAATAAAAGCAACAAAAATCTTGGTTTCAATATTTAATCACCAAAATATGTGTGTTTTTCATCAAAATAGTTTAGCGATATAAGAAAACATCAATGACATATATATTCATCAAGACAGTGTAGTGATATATCGTAAGAAAATCAATGACATACATATTCATCAAAACAGTTTAGCGATATAAGAAAAAAATCAATGGCATACATGATTAGTGAAAAACCAATAAGTTCTGGATTAGTGATCTTCGTTCTTCTGGGCTCTGATGGTTGACTATCAAAACCACTGTTGTTTCGGATCCAGAATAAAGACATGTATGAGCTATCATACAAGATATCTGAATACTTCTTTTTATCATACCAAAACCACCCGGTAGCGGTGGTCGACACTTTTTTCTAATACTACCACTTGATTGGGTAGCATAAGCGACAGGTCCTTGCAGTACGCCTTAAGGGCTGCCAAGCTGTCTCTATCATTTGGTTGGATATCATCTGCTACTATGAGTGGACGTGTTGCCAGGGTGTCTAAGGTGTCGTCCTTTCTCTCTGGTGATGTAAGTACCGTTTTAGGTTCGAATTGTATAGATTGGCACGTTACTGACAGGGATAATCATTATGAATGGTCCCATTGTGGTGGGTACGGTTATCAATGAAGATACAGTGGTGGCAGTCTGGTACTTGAGACGAGATCGTAGTATGAGGCTGGCGTAAATATATAGTTGGTGGTGATCTCTGATGTGATGATGATGGAGTGTTTGGTGTATTCATACGTGGCTGATGACGTATTCGTTTGTGTTTTTGTAGGCCATCGTTCGTATCATACACCTTATCACATAACTGACAGGGGTATTTCAGGTGCTTCTCATTGTGAATGGTCCGAATGTGACGATTAATGGTATACTTATCACAATAGGCTTTGTCGAAAACTGAACACATGAAAGTAGATCTGGTGGTCATATTGATAAACTGGTCATAAGTCACACGTTCACTTTTTTACAACCGCAAAAAAATGTTCTGGTGTATACAATATATGTTTCACTGTTTTACTAGATGCCGACGACACGAATAAGGCTCACACCAACCTGTTTCACTGCTGTAGCTAGACAAGTCAGTACGTGAACAATATCTGCTCACTACACGAACAATGCTCACACCAGCCTGAACCACAAATAACACTTTAGCTACTCAAGTCAGCACGTGAACTGGTACTGAGCTCATAAGAGACGCCGTCTATTTTATACACTGGGTCTGCACCCTACATAGCTGACGTGGCAGTTTTGGAAGACAGGGTATTCTCACGCCGCCCACCTGCTTCCCCACAAACCGATGACTCATGCTACCACTTAATGACGTTTGCATATGGCACTGATGACGTAGGGACTTTTCGGACATCCGCGTTCGTTACTAAAAAGGGTATGTGTGTTTGTGTGACCCTCTTTGTGTATTTGATTATGGGTGTGTTCTTGAGTATAGCTGTTGTTGTGACAGTAGTAATGGTATGGTTTGTCTGTACTTCTGTGTCTGTATGTGTGTGTTTGGTTGTCTTTGTATTTGTGTGTATCAAGTGTGTACATGTGTGTACTTGGCTGTCTTTGTGGTTGTATGACCTTCTTTGTATGATTTTTACACACCCCACAAGAAAGAGACTTGTATCTCTAACAACGCACCAGCTAATATACGTACTTTCCCCTGCAATTTAAGTGGTCACTCGACCACTTGACCACTACTTGACCACTGCTTGACCACTACTTGACCACTAATTTACCACCCTTTAAGCATCCCCATATCGTTACAACCACTTTTCCATAAAATTTCCTTACTTGACTACTTGACCATTACTTGACCACTGCTTGACCACTACTTGACCACTAATTTACCACTATTTAATCACCACCATATCATTTTAACCACTATTCCCTAAAATTTATCTTTCACTACATCTCACCACTCATATTAACAGATCATATACTCCGTTCCTTTGTAACCAAAATATATAACTTTCCCTTCACACCCTTCATCCGTGCTCACGCTACCTTAATTACTTTCACAGATATCCCACCAACCAAAATAGACACCCCGTTCCAGAGACGAACAAAGTCCCACCCAAATTTTTTTTTTACCCAACTCACCAAATCCTTCACCCCCGCCCTCGTCCGTGTTCACACTTCACCCAAAAATTACCTCCCACGTTTACCCACATGGATGGATGCAAAAGTACGTGGACGTGCGACCCACTTAACTACTAACAGGTTTACTACGTGCAGTAGTTTGTGAGTGGTTTCTGCACGACAAGTCAATGTGTCAGTCCAAATGTTTGTGGTTTACTACGTGCAGTAGTTTGTCACTGGTTTCTGCACGAAACATTGCCCACTTCTTCATTAGCGTTCCGTCTACTAAAATTTAATCTCGTATATGATAATGTCTATACGTTTCGTAAGTTCTTTTTCATTCAACCTTATAAACAAAATTGTTAAGATCCGCTGAGGCTGGTGCTGGTCCTATTGTTCGGCCATTGTTGTGTAAACAAAATGGCATGATCGTCATTTTAAAATTACCGTGGTAGACAATTTAAATTACAATATAAATATGTTTGTTGTATATTTCAGATTGATGGATACATTGTCTTGCTTTATAGTATGTGTACGATTGCTGTAGTATACACCTGACAAGATGAAGCGAAATATAGCAGGCAATAAACTGCGCAACTTATTGTATACGTCTTCATTATTCAGCTTCTTAAATTGTCAGCGCTGACGACACAGCAACGAAGACAATTTTATATGTGCTCCGTGAGTTTCGGAAAATGTGGTAATTATTATTATTCTTAATTCCAATATGCCGGCTTCCTGGACTAGAGGTTAGAGACTTTTCTCCGTAATCCCGTATACTCTCGTAAGTAACGTGACGACGGTGAGAATCAGCAGTGGTTCGAATCGCGTCGGTAACTTACGGGGTATGTGAGCCGGCCGCTGAGAAAGCAATGGCAAACTACTGAGAGTAATCTTGCCAAGAAATCAACAATAAGCTGAAAGATGCTGATGTTGACAGTGATGTCCTGTAAAGGATATGAAAAAAAAAAAAAAATTCCAATATTCAGTAGGTTATGTACTCTCCCGTTTCGTCCTCTACATATCTAATAATGCCGTACAGGCTCCCTGGTTGCATCACTCGTAGCCTGGTCTAATCGTTGATCGGCGTGTCCTCGTGCACCAGGTGGTCATGTGTATACACTACCAGGTCTCCCTTGTTCAGCTTCATCATCGTGTGCCATGCCGATAAGCGTGGGCAGTCACGTTTCGTCATCTCACACGATCACCAGAGTCGTGGATCAGCACTGTTTTCTTGTCTCGACCATGTCACATGGCCAAACCATCCAGGTATTGACTACTCTGTCTTCCCCCTGCTCTTGTCCCCTCAATCTTGCCAGTTGTCACCAAGTTCTCTACTTTAATTGTTGCAATATCGTGTCCAAAATATGATGACTTTCTACGTCTAATTTATCTAATCCGTTTACGGTTTTCATCTGTTTCTTGTTGGACCTGGTCGTTGGTGTTAATTATTATTATTATTATTTATTTATTTATTTTTTTTTTTTTTATTATTTTTTTTTTTTTTTTTGGGGGGGGGGGGGGGGGGGGGGGTGGTCTGTCTAATGTATTCTCTGCATTTTCCTCAGATATGATATTTATACCGCCATTAGATGTTGTGTTGTTCAGCTTGTCTGCTAGTTGTCCACGTCTTACATACATGCGATCGTATAGTTTCTATGTACAACTTCGACACTCCTTTTCTCGTTGCAATTGACATCGTTATATTTTTGTGGTCATAGGGGATGGACTCCCTGTGGTCAGATTAGTGTCCTAAACCTGCGACTGGCCTAGCAAGCCGGCAGGGGATCTTCATACTGCTCGTAGAAAAACTAAGAAGTATAAACGGACTGACTAATTAAAGCAGCAAGGGGAGTAGGAACAGCTTGGCTACATAGACTATTCAACCATGTTTGGGTAGAACAACAGACACCACGAGACTGGGGAAACGCCATAATTATCCCAATTTGGAAAAACAAAGGCAGCAAAAGAGATTGCACACAATACAGAGGCATTTCACTGTTGAGTCATACTGGGAAAATATTTTGCAAAATTCTTGAAAAAAGATTACGAACTACTTTAGAACCCCAGCTAAGCGAAACGCAGCTTGGATTTAGGAAAAACAAAGGATGCACAGACGCCATTTTTGCTCTTAGACAACTTATAGAAAAATCAATTGAATTCAATGAAACACTCTACTTAGCCTTTGTTGACCAAGAAAAGGCATTTGATAGGGTAGATAGAAACAAGCTGTGGGAAATCCTTAAACAATATGGAGTGAGTACACATCTAACAAACCTATGTAGAAGTTTATACGACAACAGTGAATGCATAGTGAGAGCAACTGGAGGACACTCAGAACCCTTCACCATAAGATCTGGAGTACGACAAGGTTGTGTCCTGTCCCCTCTCTTGTTCATAACATATATAGACAACATATGTAAAGAAACCAGCCAAGCAGAGACAGCAAGAATACCGCATGACGAGAACACAGAAGAAGAACCATCTGCAAATCTAACCATTAGAGAACTCCTGTTTGCGGACGACCAAGCACTAATAGCAAAATCAGAAGCTGAATTACAAGACCACATGAATAGTCTAAACGAAATGTGTAGGGAACATAACATGAAAATTAGCACAAGCAAAACAGAGGTAATGACTATAACTAAAGAAGAACAAACAGCAACAATTCACCTAAACGAACATCCCTTGAAACAAGTAAAGAGCTTCAAGTACCTAGGAAGTATAATATCATCAAATGGCAGATCAGAAGACGAGATCGAAAATAGGTGCAATAAGGCAAATCAACTCATTGGACAAATGGCACCTATACTAAAGAACAAACATGTATCAATAACTACTAAGAAAGCACTTTACAACACAATCTTCCTACCAACTCTGTGCTACCAATGCCAAACCTGGACAATGACAGAAAAAGAGAAAAGAAAAATCACAACAACAGAAATGAGGTTCCTGAGAAGAATACTCAACGTATCAAGAAGAGATAAGATCAGAAATGAAGAAATCAGGACTAAAGTGGGGGTTAAAGCTGCTCTAGATTTTATTAGAAAGCAGCAAGTCAAATGGTTTGGCCATGCAAGTAGGCTACCAGTCAACAGCATGCCACAACAGGCAATGACGTACAGACCAGATGGAAACAGAGGAAGAGGCCGACCACGTAAACGCTGGACGGAGGGAATAACAGAATCCATGGGAATGTCGATATACGAAGCCCATAACCGGGCACTCTCACGAAGTTTATACTTCACCTCGACACCGCAAGGTACAAGAGGAACATGATGAGATGAGATGAGATGGCGGGTAATTTTTTTTTTTTTTTTTTGGGAAGTGGTTAAAAAAGATAATAGCCAGGAGTTTGTATGGGGAAAACAACCATACAGACAAATATGTTTCTTCTTATTCTGTCTGGTTTCTCATATGATAATCTCGCCTAGGCACACGCGCGCGAGAGCACAGGAAAAGAGAGAGGTCAGGCACCACAAGATCTGTTTGTTTTTTACTTGCGTTATTTTCGCTTTTACTTGGTGTTATAGTATTTCGGTACCTCCATTTCAAAGGTACAGAATGTAAAATACCCCAAAAGTCAGCTACACGCCGTGTAAAACACGAAGCAATACACAATGCATGTAACACTCAGTAAAAAAAAAAAGATGTGAATGTTATCACATGTGTCAGGTATTTGATAGTGTACGGCATGTCAACTAATTAGATGTGCTTTTTAGATGTGCTTGAAAATCTACAAATTGGTGGGAAAGGAAAACATATATTGGAAACAGATCTGTCATTAGGATTGATAAGGAAATAGGCCACTGTCAGCCTATTAAGGATGTGTAATGATTTCTCCCCTGTACACCAGAAATATATGAAAAGATCAGTGAAGTACGTAACATCAATAACAATAGATATGCAGTCTTGATCGTAGACAATGAACACGACCATACAGTCAAATACATCTACGTACAACGAAGCAACCAGACAGACATCCGTACAGATAAACACACCTACGTACATATACAGAAACAAATAGACAGACAGACTATATATATATATATATATATATATATATATATATATATATATATATATATATATATATATATATATACATACAGAACCAAAACAGACACGCGTACAGACATATACAGAAGCAAACACAGACAAAAACTAACATACCGGAATGTGAAAGAGCGTTAATATATACCGTGAGACTGGGACGGGTAAAATGGTTGAAAATCCCAGGTCGGGTCTATGAATTCTTTTTGGTTGAAGTGAAATTCTGTTGGTTGGAACGGGGTAGTCTGTGAAAGTAATTAGTCGAAAGTAGGAAGAGTGGGGTGTTCGTGTCGGTACCAACTGTTTTAAATGTTCGTAAATGTGTAATGATAAATGTGGGGTGATAGTGAAAATAAAAGGTGGTATGTTCATATTCACTAAAATCTTATAAAGTTATAGTGGATATGGTGTGTTTAGAAAGCCATTAAACTACTAAAATGTTAACTACTACATGTAAACTTGCAAAGATGTGACAACCGGTAACAAAAAATGTAGGGCTGACTGCAACGTCATGTAAAAGGATATGCGACTAACCATTTCAACGATATACATCAATGGCTTTTGGCGTCACAAGGAGTCTTTTACTATATTACTGTTTGTTTTGTTTAGATCTTTGCCTACCCTTTCCTCTAGGGTTCACGATTTTGCCGTCTACTTCTCACTTGTTTCTTCTTGACTATCTCCTTTGTTTTAAATCCTTTTTATTTTTTTTTTTACAGGATATCGCTGTCAACACCATCATTTTACTGCTGTTGGCAAGTTTACGTACAGTAGTTTGCTATTGCTTTCTGAGCGACCGGCCCCCATACCAACTCTTTACCACTAAGCGCAACACAGTCTGCTGCCAAATCGGTCGTAGCTGTGTTTCGAACGGGGGTAAGCGGGCTTACGAATCGCGTCCGTAAAATCTTCGCCAGGGATCCGGCTGTGCCATGCATGCAATGTGGTGTAGGCGTTCATGAATCATACACAGGATTCAATCATTGATGTTTGTTGACAAAGTCTTAATTTGTATTTGCACTACACAGCACCAGTAGTGTCCGTGAGTAAAAAATGGTTACCTAATGACGTAAGATGTGTACACTGCGTCCTTGTTTACTATGCCTCATCTTTTCGCAGGAGCTGCCCATACCTAACTGTTTGTATTTCCTATTATTATATTCTACTGCAACCGTTCCTTCTGGTAGTTAATGGTGTTTTGTTCTAACGTACATGAGTCGGGCTAGATCCCTCACAGGTGGTAGGCGGTGGTTTGTGAAGGAATCTGCCGGACTAACATAATAATAATGGGGTTCAGCTAAAGCTTCTGAAGGGTTCCAAACCTGCAATATACTATTTGGGAGGGAGTCATATTGCGTTGATTTTCACAATGTTATGTGCGTCTGCCGTTCAGATGTTATGGCAAAACAACTTAACATAAAATTGCCTTCAAAACCAGGACTAAAAAATAAATGCTGGGATTGACTGTGATGTCCTGGACACACACACACACACACACACGCATGTACACACACACACATGTACACACACACACACACACACACACACAGAGAGAAACGACTTGATACTAACTAACTATCTGCTTGTATACCATCTCGCTTGTGAAACTATAACCTGATTCGACTGTTAATTAACATTCAGAATTAACGCCAGCCAGACAAAACATGTATCATGTATTTTAACGCGACCCGTAATTAAAACATGGCCGTTAATTGATTTTCCTGTGCTCGCGTCTTTTGTGGATCAATGGATCAACCACAGGACACTTAGGAATAACCGGTCAATCGCTTGCGATGAAAACAAAACTGACCAATCAAATAACCTAGTATTGATCACAAGTAATGTCTTGTGTAGTAATTTATTGGAAGGCGTAGCTATGAGGTTTAATCTGCTGTAAGTTATTGGAAGGCGTAGCTATGAGGTTTAATCTGCTGTAAGTTATTGGAAGGTGTAGCTATGAGATTTACATAAAATGGACACACATAGTATTATTTGGCACTCACAGAGGAAGAAGAATGAAATAGAGAATAGAAGACGCACTAGACAACATAAAATTTGAAAGCTATAATAGTTACCAACCGGGATCGAACCTGTCGGATCCAAAATGACGACGGCGCCTCGCTGAAGGAACAAGTGTACTTCAATGCACGACCAACTATTATGAGATTTAATCTGCTGTAAGTTATTGGAAGGCGTAGCTATGAGGTTTAATCTGCTGTAAGTTATTGGAAGGTGTGGCTATGAGGTTTAATCTGTTGTATGTTATTGGAAGGCGTAGCTATGAGGTTTAATCTGCTGTAAGCTATTGGAAGGTGTGGCTAGGAGGTTTAATCTGCTGTAAGTTATTGGAAGGTGTGGCTATGAGGTTTAATCTGCTGTAAGTTATTGGAAGGCGTAGCTATGAGGTTTAATCTGCTGTAAGTTATTGGAAGGCGTAGCTATGAGGTTTAATCTGCTGTAAGTTATTGGAAGGTGTAGCTATGAGGTTTAATCTGCTGTAAGTTATTGGAAGGCGTAGCTATGAGGTTTAATCTGCTGTAAGTTATTGGAAGGTGTAGCTATGAGGTTTAATCTGCTGTAAGTTATTGGAAGGTGTGGCTATGAGGTTTAATCTGCTGTAAGTTATTGGAAGGTGTGTCTATGAGGTTTAATCTGCTGTAAGTTATTGGAAGGTGACTATGATGTTTCAAGTGCTTTAATTTTAACTTCCGACCGAGAAGTATTCATTTCATTTCAACGTTGGTCAGTCAGTTGAACTTAAATGTTTACTTCTCGTCCTTTTCTTGAGAAGGCAAATTAGAAGTGCCTCATAGGTCGTAGAGAGGTAGCATGATGGCGAAGGACACTGGTAATAGGGACGGCTATCCCTCACATAAAATCATTCCACCGCAGACATTTAGTGATATTAAGACAGCTAGCCTTCACTGACAAAAGGTGAAACAAAGTAAGCGATTACAGATCATCATCATCAAGTGCCTTCCTGGCTGGCGTTGGCGATCATGCTTCTCTACATCTTGCGTTCTCCAGCGGCATGCACTAGTTCGTGTATTGACTCCCTTCCGTGCCATGAAGCTGAACGGTCAATAATCTTTTCTCTCTCTGTGTCTTCCCCTAAGTCTCAGTCCATAAGTCTGTCTAATGTTGACATGTTCGAGTTGTTGTCTTCTCATAACGTGCCCAACAAACAATGGCTGGAAAAAAAATCTAGTACGACAGCACTCATGTCATTGTGAAAATAAGGACATAAGTATTACACCGGCATGGCATTGTGTGCTGCAGCGACTCAGACCACTGTCTATGTACACATCCAGCTTCGACCTTCTGAATCATGCTCATTGAATCACTTAGTACACACACGTTGGTATAATGCTGTGATTCCAGCCATATCAAAGCCTGTGTAACTGCCATCACCTCCATCGTCATGCTGCTCGTGGTCATAGAGTGGGCACCACTGGATTCTTGAACGGTTCGGCCCGCTGAACGGGCTGTAAATGCCCACGCACTTCTCTGCTGCTTTACAACAGATCCATCTATATAGATGAGCACTTCGGGGCTATCTGAGTGTTCATAGATGAGCGCGTTTACCTCTGCATTGACAGCGACACGGTTCTGATCTCTGCACCGTCTGTGGAGTGTGATAAATTATCACTGATAATGCAGGAGAAAGTGCACTTAAAAACTGGAGGCATCGGCACCCATTCCTTGCCGGGGTTGATACTGGTAAGACTGCAGACCTGTCTGACATCTTTCGCCCGACCCATCCATGTTTTGCCCCTCTTTAGCCTGTCACCATTTTCTCTGAATATGAAGTCATGGAGAGGGAAACAGAGGAAGAGGCCGACCACGTAAACGTTGGACGGAGGGAATAGCATGGTCCATGGGAATATCGATATATGAAGCCCATCATCGGGCACTCTCACGATGTTTATACTTCACCTCGACACCGCAAGGTACATGAGGAACATGATGAGATGAGAGGAGGAGAGGTTGCTGCTCATCAGCTCTTATTTTTAAGTATGCACGAACTCTCCAGATCTTGATCCTGTGTTCCATTGTCGGGAAGTCAAGGAGGTATCTCATTGTTACAGAGCTTGTGTCTCTCGTGCAGCCCAAAATGATGCGCATGGCTTCGTTTTGTACCTATTTCAAGTCTTCCAATCTGTGTAGTGCTGTTAGTGACGGTGGCAAGGGCATATTCGATGGGTGAAAGCACCAGCCTTTGGAACATAAGTATTAGCAGTCTTTGCTCGATATTGGCAGTCGCCATGACTCTCATTGTTGACAAACCTCTTCGAGCTTTCGTTATGACATAATCGACATGATCTCCGAAGAACAGGCTACGATCAAGCCTCACGCCAAGATATGTCATTGACTGGGTTCTACTCAAAATACTCCCATCCATTCTTACTGCCGGCATGTCTGTGTTCACAATATGGTTGTTTAGGTAGAACCATGTATCCGATGCCTTTGCAGGGTTGACAAGGGCAGCACATCAGCACATCATGAGGAAATTCGATCTAGTTCGTCCTGCATATCATTGGCATCCGCCTGTCTATCTCTACCCTGTAAATGTCGTCAGCAAATGACAGAGTCCCACCCCTCCCGTCCAACTGTTGTTCAGTGATCCGCACCCTATACGCGTTGAATAGTACTGGTAACAGTGGTGAACCCTGCGGCAATCCTGGACATATCGTTAACGGCTCAGAAGACCAACTAACACATCTTAGCACCACCTTCCTATGGAGCAGAACTGCAGCTATCCATCGTACAAGGTGAGGGTACACTTTCAGTCTGAGGAGGGTTTGCATCAAGTGCTCGAAGGATACTCTATTGTATGCGTCCTCTAAGTCTATGGCGGCCGCACATGTCTCTTCTCTAACCTGAAATCCTTCGTAAACAACTTGAGCAAAGACCGCCGCATTCAGCCATGACTCTTTGTTACGTCTGTATCCTCCAAGTGTGGGCGGGAAGCAGCCGAGCTGTTCCAAGTCACAAGCAAGTCTGTCTGCTACAATTTTCTCCAGTAGCTTGCCAGCATTGTTTCTCCACCTTAATAATTCTGTAGCCGCTTATCTTGGAATGGTCTTTGTTCGGTTTTAGCAGCGGCAGCAAGTAGCTGCGTAGCCATTCCTCTTTGATCTGACCCCTCTGGATACTGGTGTTGAGTTCTCTGACCAGTTCTTCCATGTCATTATCTGACATCACCAGTAGATCACCATATTGGATGCCGTCTGGGCCTGGGGCGGTGTTTGGTGATTTCTTGAGCATCGCACGTATTGTCTCAGCTGTGATTACGCATTCTTCGTCTGTCCCGACCCCCTCGCACAACTGAGAGAGTATCGTTGTGGTTGTCTGTCTGGCGGGCTCGTCTTTCTGGTCAGTCTGCTCTAGGTAGCGTGCAAGAAAGGCCTTACCTTTATCCGCATCCGACTTTTTCCATGTGATGTCTGTGCCTTGAAAGTCTGGAATACCGCTAAGTTGTGCAACACCGTTCGTGCTCTTATGGAGGCGCCATAATGTCGTAAGAGATCGCTCGGAGCACACCTTCCTGTAGAACTCGTCCCATTTCTCGACCTTGGACTGGTTGGAGCAGGATTTGAATAAAGTCATCGTCCTATGGACCTGAGTCTTCAGGTTCGCCAACTCAACCTGTGGCATGTTAGCCTTTCTGGCTTTTTGCCAGTCTTTGACAGCCTGCCTCTTTCCCAGCCATGCCTTCTTGACCTTTCCATTCCACCATGGTGGCTGCAACCATCTTTCTTGTCTCCTGCGGGAGGAAGTTAGTTTTCTTCTTCTGATCTTGCTTATGGCGTCTTGACCGAGGTTCAAGGCCACTTCGTTTTGATCTCACAAAAATGCCAAATGCATACACTGTAGACGTTAGGAATCGTTTTGGGGTCTTGATGTCTGTACAAGAGGAAATGACACCTGATGAACTGGCAGTACAAGCAAGAGATATCTTGATAACTGCAGCCAAAGATTTAATTCCGACCAAGAAAAGGCAACTAAAGCCATGGATTACATCAGACACGTTAAAATTGTTAAAACAACGAAGGGAACTGAAACAGAAAGGAGGTGAATCCGATAACAGGAGGATGAAGTATAAATCTTTAACTCGAGAAATAAGAAAGAACACAAAAAAGGACAAAAATCAATATATACAAGATTGTTGTACCAGAATAGAGCAATATCATAAGACTGGAAGTGATTACGAAATGTTCACATAAATGAAGTTATTGACAAGAAATGTTCAGCATCAATTGAACGTTATATGTGGCAAGATGGGAAATACCTTAACAGAATCTGGACAAATTCTAGAAAGATGGCAGGAGTATTGCAGTGGAATGTATGATATGAGTGACAGTGAGGATATGAATGTGATACATGAGCCAATGACAGCAGAGACAGAACCTGAACCCTCATTAGATGAAAGTGCATGGGCAATAAAGAACCTGAAGAATGGATCATCACCTGGATGATGTGATGAGATACCAGCTGAGCTAATTAAAGCGGGAGGAGAAGTAAGCATACAAATCTATCACGCATTATGTAAAAAGATATGGAAATATGGTATATAGCCAAAACATTGGAAGAGAAATATCTTCATTCCGATACCAAAAAAGGGCAACCTGAAATTATGCACCAACTATAGAACTGTTGCCCTGATCAGTCATGCAAGTAAAATTGTACTAACAATCATAATGACAAGACTTCGTAAGAAAATGGAAGAATAAATTAACGTGGTTCAAGCTGGATTTAGACAAGGAAGAGGGACAAGAGATCACAATATGCGTTTAATAATAGAGAAGTACAGAGAATTTAATATAAACCTATTCTCATGTTTTGTGGATTATTCAAAGGCACTTGCCTGTGTACAACATCAGAAACTTTGGGAAACCATGAGGGAATGTGGGCTTTCCACAAAATGTAATACAACTCATAAGAATGCTCTATCTAGACCAACAAGCAGCGGTTAGGATAGATGGCGAGACATAAGATTGGTTTGACTTCAAGCAATGAGTCCGTCAAGGATGTGTGCTGTCCCCCTATTTGTTTAAACTGTACGCCGAAAATATAATGAGAAATGTAAGAGATGATATAATTAGGGAGCTATATGATGCCCAAAATATCGGTGGTCTTGACATACCAGAAATGCGGTATGCTGATGATACAGTATTGCTATCCACAACACAGACTGGTTTATAAAACCTAATAGCCTCAACCCAATTTAATAGTGAAAATCACAACTTGTACCTCAACATTGCAAAAACAAAGATAATGCATACAGATAAACCACTATGGAGAAAGAAATATATGTTAATGAGGAAAAATTGGAGGTCGTGGACAATTTTGAATATCTTGGGTCATTGATTACCAACAATGGTGACACAATGAAAGAAATTAAACGACGACTATCAATTGCTCTGCAAAGGCTAAAACAACTGAATAAATTATGGAATGGAACAGACAGAACTACAAAAATTAGATTTTTAAGAGCATGCATCTTTCCCATTGCAACATACGCCTGTGAGACCTGGGCACTTACTAAACAAAATGAGCAGCGCATAAATGCCTTTGAAAATAAATGTTATAGACGAGTTCTAAGAATATCTTGGGTAAAGAAAAGTTCAAATACTTCAAGAGCTGATTATTGAAGAAGGTTGGCTATTAAAAACGACAAAACAAAGAAAATTGAAATATTTTGGTCACTTGAAACGTCACGAAAGCTTGGAGAGAACAATAATGGAGGGGTATATGCCTGGGAAAAGAGGAAGAGGAAGGCCAAAGAGAAGATGGGTGCAGGATGTGGCGGATGATCTCCAGATGGGTGTATAGGACGGGGGACAACTTGCTTATGATCGAGAGGTTTTCCGGAAGGTTGTTATGGGAGCGAGATTCTGCAAAGTACATGCTACTGAATGAATGAATGAATGAATGAATGAATGAATGAATGAATGAATCATCTTGAAAAACAAAGTATCAAATCCATTTATATAGTTTATGTTTGTATATAAATGTAACTTACAAATCCTTTCAGACTGACTGTAGACATAAGATGGAGAATAAACTTCTATCAAGTTTCTAAACAGAACAACCTGAAGTCAGTGTAGGTCAAGGTAAGATGAAGTGCAATATAACGTAACAGTTAGGTGAATATTCTTTACAGGATGTTGCCATTAAATGTAGAAGATTTAAATGGGATCATCATCGGAGGACGAAAAATCAATAACAGTAGATATGCAGAGGATACAGTATTGATTGCAGACAATGAGCAGGATCTGCAACAATTAGTAGATGCGGTTGTTGCACACAGTGAACAACTGGGGTAAGAATTAAATTGTACAAAGACACAGATTATGGTCGTCATAGGAAGAAAGAAGTACCACAATGTAATGTACAAGTAAATGCGAATATTCCTCAACAAGTGAATTGATACAATTATCTCAGAACAGTCATCACTTCTAATGGGAGATCCCTTGAAGAGATTAGATCAAGAATCGCCATGGCGAAAGTAACCTTTAGCAAGATGAAAAACATACTGACCAATACAAAGATGTCAATTGAAACGGGAAAAAGAGTGTTGAGTTGCTACATAGAGCCTGTACTTTTGTATGGATGTTTCATTTGCGTGACTGAGGAAATGTAGGAACACTATCTTAAGTGCAACAGCATCAGTTAACAGCAATGGTGCTAAATCAATGAAGATCTGATATGAGAACAAGATCCCTAGAAGAAATTGAAGCGACAAAATTAAAGACTTTGTACAATCACATGGAATGACACTATCCTGTGCCATTAATTAAGCACTGGAATGTTAAACGAATGGTAAACATTGAAAATGATGATGATGATCTTCAATGATAAATTTTCCACTGTCATCTAGATCACATACAGAAAGCAATGGCAAACTACTGAGCATAATCTTTCCAAAACATGCTGTGACGTCTAGTAAAGGATATGCAACTATATCACAATAATTCTGTTTATGCTGATCAATATCATCTTGAAAATCACAAATAGCACTTTGATTGGCTGGCGTCTCGCTTTCGTTCTCTGCCTGGTACATTTTCAAGCAATTTCGACCCACTTCAGAAGAAATCTGTAATAGTACGTTGTGTTATTTACATGCACCTGTCAATTTACACTGATATGTTCCATTGATTTTCTACAGTTTAAATAAGCATAAAACAACTATCTCGACTCCACAGAGTTGGTGACGCATGATGTGCACGTGACTTATCGGTAGATGAGCCGCTATCGAAAACAAGATAAATAACACTACGGTTATTTTACAAGAACATTAATGTTGAGGTAAACAAATCGCTCCAGAAATCACAAGTTGCCGTGCAATGGTGCAAACCTGTATAATGCATATTTATCATTCCGATTTCACGATACATGGAAAATTGAAACATAAACAACAAACACATGTACAGTATTCATTTTAAACTCAAGTAATGGACATGTCTAATAGGGGACACAGAATATTAAAATACAAAATATTTCTAGAATTGAATTTGAAAATTCAGGTTCCAGGTAAACATTTTCAAGCCACATTACAACCGGATGCTTGGTTTTTTTTTTAAATCCCTGAATGGCAATATCTGAAACAAAATCACAAGAAATAAAATTAACACTTGATACCAATAGGGTATTATGCATTTCTAGAGGGGTTATGACATGGATCAGACTTAAACACAAAACCTGTCTCACTGACACGGTTGCCTGGCAGATGCTGAGATTAATGTATTTAACGCAACTCCGGTGTCAGCTGACATATAGTTTATTTATGAGAATACACAACCAAACAAACCTTCACAGCCAGATGAGTCACTCACTCTTACTTATGTTCATGGAATTCCCATACACTGTTCATTGTGGACAGAGTGATTAATGGCCCTTTTTACAGTCCAGCTCGTGGTAAAGTTTGACACACTATAATATCTCTCTCTCTCTCTCCCTCTCTCTCTCTCTCTCTCTCTCTCTCTCTCTCTCTCTCTCTCTCTCTCTCTCTCTCTCTCTCTGTTATGACCTAGGGCTGTCCCAAACGCTAGCATACAGTAGTCGTTATGTATACTTGAAGACACAACTCACTTGTAGGGTACCACTGTTGACAATCATTAATTTCCTCTTGCATCAAATAATCATTAATGTCCTCTCGCATCAAACACAGGACTTTCCATCTTTCAGATGATCTCCATTTACACACACACACGTTCTCAAGTACCATGTTCATGAAAATACACTTGGAGTAGAAATACGGGACGTGTAGTTGATCCTGTCCAAGTGATGTCAAATACTTGTAAATACTCCTCAACTTATATGACTTGTCACTAAGCTGGATGACTTGTTGCTAAGCTGCCTCATGCCTGAATGAGACGTTATTCTGTCCGATTTGGCACAGCAACTCTGGCCATGAACCTTCCATCATAATTACTCTATCTGGATTGCGACAGTTATATAGAACCTGTCTTACTTGGCAGTGAATCATATAACATGGATAAATAAGTTCACAACAGTTTAGAAGCAATAGAGATGTAGATGATGATGAATGTTGCTAATAACGATTGCCTGATATAGGCTAATGTCACTAGAACATTGTATACAACTATTAGAAGGAGACAAACATCATTCTTTGGTCATGTAGTTAGAAGATGGACATTTTAAAACACTGATGATTGCATGCTGGATGGACTGGGAGAGTGGCATGGTGGGATATCATCAGCACATTCGATTCTGAATACCATAGGCTGAGATCTTTGGAGAGATATGAATGTTTACGCCAGCCGGCAAGGCACATGATAATGATGAAAGTACGAGTCTAGTCAGTGAGCATCAGCCAATGACTAGAGGTTCCATAAGCTTGTCCTCAAAACGTTTAATCTAAATAACTGAACTTTCTGCTAATCTAATGGCAAAGAGAACACCACGTGGAGTTCAGTGCATTGTAGCAGGATACATCGGCCTAGATCATATATCAGCTTAGATCACACATCAGCTTAAATCATACTTCAGCTTAGATCACACATCACCTTAAATCACACATCACCTTAGATCACACATCACCTTAGATCACACATTAGCTTAGATCACACATCACCTTAGATCACACATTAGCTTAGATCATACATCACCTTAAATCACACATCACCTTAGATCACACATCACCTTAGATCACACATTAGCTTAGATCACACGTCATCTTAGATCATATATCACCTTAGATCATACATCAGCTTCGATCATATATCACCTTAGATCATACATCAGCTTAGATCACATATCACCTTAGATCATACATCACCTTAGATCATACTTCAGCTTAGATCATACATCACCTTAGATCATACATCACCTTAGATCATACATCACCTTAGATCACACATCACCTTAGATCATACTTCAGCTTAGATCATACATCACCTTAGATCATACTTCAGCTTAGATCACACATCACCTTAGATCATACTTCAGCTTAGATCACACATCACCTTAGATCATACATCACCTTAGATCACACATCACCTTAGATCACACATCACCTTAGATCATACATCACCTTAGATCACACATCACCTTAGATCACACATCACCTTAGATCACACATCACCTTAGATCACACATCACCTAAGATCATACATCACCTTAGATCACACATCACCTTAGATCATACTTCAGCTTAGATCACACATCAGCTTAGATCACACATCACCTTAGATCATACATCACCTTAGATCACACATCACCTTAGATCACACTTCAGCTTGGATCATACATCACCTTAGATCATACATCACCTTAGATCATACGTCAGCTTAGATCATACGTCAGCTTAGATGATACATCAGCTGATATCACACATCAGCTTAGATCATGCATCACCCTAAATCAGACATCAGCTTAAATCATACATCAGCTTAAATCACACATCAGCTTAGATCATACATCACCTTAAATCATACATCAGCTTAGATCATACATCAGCTTAGATCATACATCAGCTTAGAACATACATCAGCCTAGATCATACACCATCTTATATCATCATCACCTTACATCATACATCAGCTTATATCATTATTAACTTAGATCATACATCAGCCTAGATCATACCTGAAGTTAGATAATACACCAACCTAGATCATACATCAGCCTAGATCATACATCAACCTATATCATACATCAGCTTAAGTCATCATGAACTTAGAACATATATTAGCTTATATCATACATCAGCGTAGATCATACATGAGCACATTAATTATGTATCGTCTCCATCTTTCTTTCACTATATATTGATTGCCTATAGCTGCAATACGTGCCTGCTTGATTACATATACACATCTGTTCATAACCAATACCTGGTATATTCATAAAGATACTAATTATTTGCTTTATTGTGTTTTAGACATACACTCTTGGTCTCCCGGGAGTCCTTGCCACTCCATACCAGAGCATTCACAAAAGTGGACATATGACAACATAGACATAAATGTTGTGAAACAAGAACTATCAGATTTTCCATATGAGAACAGGGTTCACAGATTCGGTAAACTGGTAGACATAGCTGGGGTTAGCATCATTCAAGAAATGACAGAACACAGCAGCTCAGAATCAAGAATGGTTGAGGACAGTTGTAAGGCATCAATCAAATATGAAAATTGTTGTCAAATGTCAGAAAATGTGTCTTCTGTGATTGATACTAACAATGAACTAGCTCTGGCTATTGAGAATTGTCAGCAACAAAATAAGGAAACGCAAGAAAAACATACACAGAGCTTTGCAGAGTCTCTTGATGACATGTTTGATTATGGCAGATATAGCTCTCAAAGAACTCACACAGGAGACTTGTCTGATATTTCTAGTCCAAATGTTTGTGTAGACACATATAAGAGAACACATACTGAAGGGATGTTAAACAAATGTAATGAATGGGATGGTCTTTTGATTCAAGATGACCAGCAAAAGTGTCAAAAGATCATGAATCATAAGAGAATACATGCAGGGGAGAAATCTTACAAATTTGATGATTGTGGTGCATCTTTTACTACAACTGACTGTCTGAGTAAACATAAGAGAATACATACAGCAGAGAACACATACAAGTGTGTTGTTTGTGGTGCTTCTTTTGCTGAACTTGGTTCCCTGAAGACTCACAAGATAACGCACACAGGAGAAAACCCATACCAATGTGAAGAATGTGGTGCTTGTTTTACTAAAGCCGACAATCTGAAGTCGCACAAGAGAAGACATACAGGAGAGAAACCTTACAAGTGTGATGATTGTGGTGCTTCTTTTACTACAACTAGCAACCTGATGCAACATAACAGAACACATACAGGAGAAAAACCTTACAAGTGTGATAATTGTGGTGCTTCTTTTACTACAACTGACAGTCTGGTGAAGCATAAGAGAACACATACAGGAGAGAAACCTTACAAGTGTGATGATTGTGGTGCTTCTTTTACTACAACTGGCAGTATGGTGAAGCATAAGAGAACACATACAGGAGAGAAACCTTACAAGTGCGATGTTTGTGATGCTTCTTTTGCTAGAGGTGACCACCTGAAGACTCACAAGAGAACACATACAGGAGAAAAACCTTACAAATGTGATGTTTGTGGTGCTTCTTTTGCTGAAGGTGGCAACCTGAAGACTCACAAGAGAACGCACACAGGAGAAAAACCATACAAATGTGATGATTTTGGTGCTTGTTTTACTAAAGCCGACAAGCTGAAGTCTCACAAGAGAAGACATACAGGAGATAAACCTTACAAGTGTGATGTTTGTGGTGCTTCTTTTACTACAACTAGCAACCTGATGCAACATAACAGAACACATACAGGAGAGAAACCTTACAAGTGTGATAATTGTGGTGCTTCTTTTACTACAACTGACAGTCTGGTGAAGCATAAGAGAACACATACAGGAGAGAAACCTTACAAGTGTGATGATTGTGGTGCTTCTTTTACTACAACTGGCAGTATGGTGAAGCATAAGAGAACACATACAGGAGAGAAACCTTACAAGTGCGATGTTTGTGATGCTTCTTTTGCTAGAGGTGACCACCTGAAGACTCACAAGAGAAGACATACAGGAGAGAAACCTTACAAGTGTGATGATTGTGGTGCTTCTTTTACTAGAACTGGCAGTATGGTGAAGCATAAGAGAACACATACAGGAGAGAAACCTTACAAGTGCGATGTTTGTGATGCTTCTTTTGCTAGAGGTGACCACCTGAAGACTCACAAGAGAAGACATACAGGAGAGAAACCTTACAAGTGTGATGTTTGTGGTGCTTCTTTTACTACAACTGGCAATCTGATGCAACATAACAGAACACATACAGGAGAGAAACCTTACAAGTGTGATGATTGTGGTGCTTCTTTTACTACAATTGGCAATCTGGTGAAGCATAAGAGAACACATACAGGAGAGAAACCTTACAAGTGCAATGTTTGTGGTGCTTCTTTTGCTAGAGGTGACCACCTGAAGACTCACAAGAGAACACATACAAGAGAGAAACCTTACAAGGGTGATGATTGTAATGCTTTAGTTTACTCAGACTTGTAATATGAAGAGATATATGACTGTGTCATCATCATTTGCTCTGCCAACTACTATAGGTGTTCATGTATCTCCTCAGAACTCGGTCCCTTTTTCAGGATCAGCTCTGCTGATAATACTTCTCAATGTCACCATAAACCCATCCAGCATCATCTCATTGAGTCTGCCCATGTCTCTTTTCCCACTGATCTTTCCAGTCATCACAATGCTTTCTTACCCTTCTCTTCTCATCACGATACTAAAAAACGCTATTGTCTCTTTCTGATACTTGCATATAATGGTCTACTTTCATTAGCCTCTTCCAGGCAATTATTGTTAAGTTACTCTGGCAATCGAAGCTATTTACAACAACCATCACAAGAATCACATCTTTACAGTTTCCAACAAAATGGAAGACATTTGATTGAATCCTTCCAAAATTTAGTTAGGGCCTAAAGCCAGTAACCCAGTGGAATTTGATGCAAAAGTGAGGACAGACAGTCAGTCACTTTTAGATAGTAAATTCATCAGCAGCATTCATTATCAACAGTGGGAGTGGGTTTGCCTGATGGCGAGGGGCGCTGGTAACAGGGAGAGTTAATTCACACGCGAAGATCAGTCCAGTGCAGTAGATGTAATAGCACGTGTGTGGACTATGGCTGGGTTCAAGGCCAGTGATTGCAAAACAAATAATAATAATTTAACAAAATAAATAAAATCAGGAGCATCTGTGTTAAGTGGCTGTCACGAACATGTATCTTGAGAACTCTAAACTTCAAATGTCCTCAATAACCAACATGAAAGGCCTCCAAAATAGTGTCTCAAATGTCTATGCCTAATGCACAAGTTATGAATCTTTATATTATTAAGATGTTTAGTTTAGTTTAGTAGACACATCAGCATTAAGGCATACGGGTGTAAACCATAAGTGCTCCCTTCTACTCCTAACTCAAGCCTGAGTCCGGAGAAACTCAGCTCGGTGCAGGAACTCCGTAACGGTGAGGGGATTCTGAAATACATTGGGTATATTTGTAACTTGAAATTTTGTTGGGATAGCGATCTCCAACCGCCAAGGGATGTTTAACGTGCGCAACAGTACACACCGGCGTCCGATCTCACTAACCAGAGCCATGGGAAAATTTGGTTACTAGAAGTCCACGTGAAAAAATCCCGGCCCTCACCGAGGATTGAATCTGGGATCTCCAGCACTCGAGACGTTCACCATACCTCGAGACCACTCAGCACTCCTAATTATATATTAACAAGAGAATCGCTATGACAAAGGTAGCCTTTTGCAAGATGGAAACACACCGACCAAATAACAAAGATGTCAATTTCACAGAGAATAGGTGTTTTGAAGCGTTACATAGACCACGTATTGATGTATGGTTATAAAACGTGGACAATGAGCAGAACAACTAATGGAAATGGAAATGTTATTTATGATGAAAATGCAAAATAACACTATGGACAAACAGAAAAACCAATGAGCAAGTTAAACCCGTAATCTAAGTAGAGAAATTATACGTAACAGTGGACATTTGTTTTTGTTATTTCGGGGGTGGGGGGGGGGGGCGCTGTTTTAAGTAGAAATAAACTACAGAACGTGGTGACAACTGGTAATTTTGAGGGGGAAAGAAAGAGGGGACGGCAGAGCAGCAAATATCTGGATGGCCTCACCAGATGGGATGGTCGAGACAAGAACATAGAGCTGATTCATGGCTTTGTTGACTGTGGGAGATGTCGAAACATGACCACCTACGCTTATCGACGATGGGTCTGATGAATGACGAGGCCTGTCCCGGTCATCTAACATGAACAATATTAACAATATTCTAATCATCAACCTGATGAAGAAAACCATTGTCCCAGCAGTATAGTTTCCTATATCTAGTTATAACATGCGGTATTCCTCAAATAGCAATTCATTGTAACGAGTAATATCCTGACATCTCAGCTACAAAATATCACATACCGCTTTCCAGTAGAATAATCCATGTGAATCTACCTGCAAGGCGTGACTACATAAAGATTCCCCCGTATGTCACGGATACCAAGTGGTTACACGAACAAATATACTAGACATGTCGGTCCCTCCCTCCAACGAACCGCCACCTTTCTCCTTCAGAACTTTGGCTTGACTCGTGTACGTTGCAACAAACCTTCAGTAGGTAACCATACGTTAGGCACGGACAATATTGATTCGGTATTGTGAAGCTACAAGTCGAGACGCTGTCAACAATCATCATGATAATCACCACCAGTATCAGTAACCATTTCATCAACACAGTTATTTTCAGAATTGTGGTCAATGAAATCATCGACACCGTAGGCCTCTTCCGTCTCATCCTGCTCCTACTTCTCTCCTTGTTCATCTCCTGCTTATGCTTCTGGGCATCTTTCTCAGGACACTGGTAGTAGCGACGGCTATCCCTCACATAAAATCATTCCACCGCAGACATTTAGTGGTATTCAGACAGCTAACCTTCACTGACAAAAGGTGAAACAAAGTAAGCTACCTTTTACACATCACCATCATCAAGTGCCTTCCTGGCTGGCGTTGACGATCATGGTTCTTCACATCTTGCGGTCTCCAGCGGCATGCACCAGTTCGTGTATTGACTCTCTTCCGTGCCATGAAGCTAAACGGTCAATAATCTTTTATCTCCGTGTCTTCCCGTAAGTTTCTGTCCATAAGTCTGGACATCATCCTGCATCATCTATGGGAGACGACTGCATCAATTACAGTATCATGTGTTTAATTTGAAAGTTATCCTTGTTCAGACACTAACACAAACGAACAACAAGTCAACATTGGACATTATTTGGTTGTATGAGTTCGAATACATGTGATGGTTCTAGTCGTTGCCTTGAAGAACACTTTTCTGTATGTCCCAATCGTCCCTGCTGACTATAGAGTTCTAACTATCCACATTGATTCATTATGTTGAAATACTATGGGCCAAATGTGTAGGGAGCTCATAATGTCGACTTTTTCTGTTTGTTGACTCTCTGATACGACATTAGAACATGTAGGCGTACTGCCTCTCTGCTCTGCCATTGTAGGCAGATTGGCACATACACCGAAAATTATAAATGGATTTAGTGCCAGTTTAACTATAGAAGGCAGAAAAGCGAGGTAGCTGAACAATGGTGTGATAAAAGGCATAACCCAACAGGATAAATAGAATAAAACACAAAAAGGATTCCGGTAGGGTAGTAAAACCTACAGATAGAACATTACCCACTTCTTCATTAGCGTTCCATCTACTGACATTTGGTCTCCTATATGATAATGTCAATGCGTTTCGTGTGTTCTTTTTCACACAACCGTATACACAAAAATGATAAGATCCGATGAGGCTGGTGCTAGATCTATGGCATGGCCATTGTTGTGTAAACAAAATGTCACGATTGTCATTTTAAAATTACCGTGGTAGACAATTTAAATTACAACAAAATATGATGACTTTCTACGTTTCATTTATCTTATCCGTTTACGGTTTTCATCTGTTTCTTGTTGGACCTGGTCATTGGTGTTAATTTTATTTATTTGTTTAAAATTTTTTTATTTGTAGGTCTGTCCAATTTATTCTCTGATTTTCCCCAGAAACCATATTTATACAGCCATTAGATGTTGTTCAGCTTGCCTGCTGGTTGTCCATGTCTTACACTCAAGCAAACGTATAGTTTCTATGTACCACTTCAACACTTTTTTTTTCTCTTTACAATTGACATCTTTTTAGTTTTCTAGTCATAATGTTTTCCATCTTGCTAAAGGTTACCTTCGCCATAGCGATTCTTGCTTTAATATCTTCATGGCAACTTCCATCCATGACAGGTGTACCGATTCAGTTGTTCAACTTCAGTGTACACCTTAAACATGCTTTGGAAGACATCCAATCCCGCATAAACTGGAATTTCTTCGACAATAGAGAAACTTTACCCCTAGTAGGTGTGTAGTCTGTGTGGGTGTGTCCACAACCCATGCCAGATATAGAAAGATTGACCTTCAGTAGCACTGACTGAAAGTCAATTAATTCGGATGTGTTTTATAGAATCTAATCTCATACAGCCATTCCAGAGAGGCAGTGACAGCCTCCACTCCCATTATCATGCAAAAGAACTTCAATTAACGATTCTACCACGCCAAGGTAATTAAAGATCCAAACAACAAAGTTGAACTATGAACGTTTATTTGTATTCTTATTGTGTAAGCTGAAACGTTGTGTTAGCACGTCCGACTTGGATGTTATAAGTTGCTTCTCTCATATTTTTTATATAAATGCTGCAGCCAATCTGAGAGTTATTCAACCCAAGCTAATACTGGTCTGCTTACCTAACTTAACTACAGAAACTAACGAAGTCGAGCGAGGCAAACGGCAGCGGGAGCCTGTTAGAACAGAATACAGTTATTAATGAGAGTAAATCTATAATCAAGTATTCATACTTAGTGTGTGATCTGTGTGCATTTGTTATCTGTTCGTATATACTTGTCTCTGTTGCCTATTGTAATTGTGGAGCTTTAAAAATATATTGCGTCTTCACACACGACAGTTTGTTGCAGTGTGCCCTACAAATGTGTTATAATCTCTCCATAGCAATTTAAAGCTATCGAACAAACAAACAAATGTGTGTACTTTGACGAGTGAGGTGCCAATTAAGCATCTGCACATCTGGCGGTCTTCAGAAGATTGTAAGAATTCGTGTGTTAAAATTTGAATAGTTTTATTTCGTCTCTCACTGTTAGTTCAAGCGTCGTCTATACAAGTGCTACTACTTTAGTGCACGGAACTGATTCTTGTGTGTGTATTAGCCTTCCCTATTACCAGTGTCCCTCGCCATCAGGCGTACCCAATCCGACTACAAAGGTACTTGTAATTTACGTCCCCAAGTCAAGGGCGATAAGTCAACATTTTAGTCCAACTGACCGATTTAGGGGTTGAACGCGCCATCTCGACATCAGCAAACCGGATATTTAAGAATGCGCGCTCTTATCCATTCGGCCATGCTGACCTTCGTGTATTATAATTACTATAATAATAATAATGTAACAGTAATAATAATAATGTAATAGTAATAATAATAATGTAATAATAATAACAGGGATAACGAATATGACCGAACGAACGTCTCCACGGCAGGGGTAAGACGCCCGGAATCTTGACTCGGGTGAGACCACCCCCAGAGAGTGTTAAGACATTGAAGTTCCGAAATGCTTGAGGAAGGGGGTTGGCTTCTGATGATCGGAAGAACCTGCCATGATTGCTCCGCGTCGGAGTTCTTACGATTTGTAATAGTAATGATAATAATGTAATAGTAATACTAATACTAATTATATATATATATATATATATATATATATATATATATATATATATATATATATACACACACACACACAATATATGCCCGTCTGTATGTATGTTATTTATGCGTTCGCGAACGGTCCTTCCGATTGAGATGAAATTTTCTACACGTGTTCTTTTCATTCCCTTACTGTCAACTGGCATAGTTTGTTAGTTTATAAACAGTTATTTACGTAATAAAATTTAATTTTGTAATTACATTATAATTTATATATAGCGAAGGGACTTAACTTAAGAAAAGTTATATCAAGGGACATAACTTTTAATAGCATGGCTATATATGTAATTAAAATAATTGTTGCATATTTCTAAAATAGGTGGATCTTTTCTTTACAGTTATCTACAGGCCTATGCGTTATAATATATAATGATACAGTCTTTAAGGCATTTTTAAAGTCTTCATAAAAATAATGTATGTATTTAAATGGTGAAAATTTTCTAACACATCTTTTTATTTTTCTTCAACAGCACATTTAATTTTTTTTTTTTTATATTCTCATATGTATGGCGCGTTACACCCACGCTGGGTATTTATAATGTCCATGTTAAACATTGCCTCAACGAGTTACTTTTCATGCGTTTTTTTTTTTCATGCACGTTGTTCTTTTGTCAAAGAATTGCTTCATAAGAGATGTTGAATGAAAGAATGTATGAGAGGAAATAGAAAAGAAGGGCAGAATGTAGGACGGGCCTTCAGTGCCCAATTCTTAATCCTTTGAAAATAAAGATTTTCGTTCGTTAAAAAAAAAGTAATTTTTGTGAGAGAAAGTTAGTTGCATATCCTTTGTAGTACTCTGCCGTCAACCAACCGCCCACCATTTATTGGCTGTTCGTGATATCTTGGTAAGTTTACTTTAGATAGATTTCTTCCAATCATATTTTCTACTATCAATCTATCTATTCTTCTATTATATCTATATTTGTAACGGGAACGGGTCGAACACAGACAGGCAGACAGACAGACAGACAGACAGACAGACAGACAGACAGACAGACAGACAGACAGACAGACAGAGAGGGGGTAGGTAGGTAGGCAGGCAGGCAGGCAGATAGATAGATATATAGATCCCGGCTAGGAGCTGGGCGAAGCCGGGCCGGGTCAGCTAGTAATCATAATAATCAAAATAATGTTTTCCCGTAGTCAATTTGATTAGCGAAGACACAAACAATAGATCGCACCATTTATTGCCTGGTATATTTCGCTTCATCTCGCCAGGTAGATGTTGCATACTGTTTTGATTTTCTGAAACGTCGCCTCCCATTACCAACTGTGAAGCAATTAGGTGGTTTACTCAAGCTGAACTGTAATATAACGGTGCAGGTTTGTCGATTAAATTACTGTTTGAACATTTGTATATTTCAGCTTGAAAGATTTATCTAGTTATTTTACTTTATGTTCTGTTATTTCTGCAGTATGTTCATGACGAGATGCCAAGCAATACATTTTGCAAACTATTGTTTGTGTCTTCGTTATTTAAAAAAAATAAATAATAATAACCATAAAAATATAATAGTAATAATAATAATGTAATAGTAATAATAATAGTAACAATGATGTCAGTACATGTGTGTAAGATTACGATACACAAGACGACGAGGTTGTCATTTCTGTGGCAAACAGAGGCACAGTTAACGAGTAGGAAAGATGAACCATTTAATGTGGCGGTATTTCGAAGACTTGCATCATACTGAGAACATGGACCGCACGGACAAGGTGTGTTCAGTTTATTAACGAACATTTAACGGATTCGGTGCCAAACAAAAAGTATGGTAGGACCAAACAAAAAAGAAAGACGGAAAGTTGGAAGTGCAGGTGTGTCACAGTTATGGTTTAAGAGTTGTAAATATGGTAGCAGACATGTTGTATTATAACACAATGTCAACATTTTGGCGATATATAAGCTCATGGCAGATGTGGGAAGTTGCTTAAAGTGATTAATAATTACATAGCACTTAATGAGTTACAAAAGGAAAATCTTAGGAAGTTTTCAATGTTCTACACATATTAGGTAAATTAAAACCATCTCTCAGCTGGTTACTATTTTCTTTCTCACATGCAACTGCTAGAAGACATATAAAACATATATTGATAGAATGGAACGACACTTAGCAAATTGAATAACCGAACACACACCAGCGTGGGTAAAAAACAGGAGACTTAATCATGAAAACGATAAAGAGAATAATGCATTCTCTAGGTATCCCAGACCTGTCGGCATGTCTTAAAACTTCTAACTCGGCAATATAGAAACCTCTGCTCAATAGCTCCCATAAAGTTAACAAAGAAAAGATATTTCATATATTGTTTTCGACGAACAATAATCGCTTGCTTAAATATATCGAGAAATCAACAATCAGGCGGTTCCAGCCAAAGTTGTGCAAAAAGAAAGATTGTGTTATGATTAGTTTCGTTTTTCCGAGGCGATAACTGGTCTCTACATTGGACCAATATCAGGACTGTGTGTTTTAAGTATTTCAGCCAACGTATAATTTATGTATTCACTTCATATGATATACAACTAAGCAGGGAGGCCTGCGTGGCGGAGTGGTTAAACTACCTGCCTCGCGCTCTGACAGTTGTGGGTTCGACTCCGGGCTACGACATCCGGATGACGAGTGCAATTTTTTAGAAGACTCCTGGGGTTGGTCGCTGGAGCTACGGAATTTGTGTTTTGCTGGGCCCTTTCAGCAGGCCACCCAGCGGAAAGAGACCGAGCCATATGAGATAAACCCGGTACGATGAAGTCGATCCCCTAGAGCAGAGAGATGGCTGATAACGCTACAGTATGCATCTAGCAAGATGCAGCTAAATATGCAGCTTTACAAGATGTCGCAGTCAACCCCAGCATGTTTTGCTGTGTGATCTCTTGGCAAGTTAACGTTCTAGAGTTTGCCATTACTTTCTGAACGACCGACATCCTTACAATTTATTTATTTTTTTAAACGTAAGGCGGTCTGCTGCCAAATCGTCCACAGCTGTGTTTCGAACGAGGGTATACGGATCACGAGCTGCGTCTGTAACTCCTTCGCAACGGAGACGGCAGTTAATGTGACAGGCAGCGTGCAGTGATAAAAACGCATTCGCGGAGCAAGCACGACAGAAGGCTTCTGATCGTCAGATGTAGTCTCCTTTCTCTGAATGTGTCTGTCCTGTAACTTTCTGACACTCTCTGTTAATCGGCCAACCCGGGTCATGACTCCGGGTGTCTTTCTCCTGCCATGCATTCGAACCATATTTCGAGACAACGTTGCCTCTGTGTTTGTCCACCAACTGCGAACTGTGCCTGCTCCCAAAGCCCCCTCCCCTTTCCTCCCTCGGGGAGGAAAGCAGCGTGCACCAGGTGCTACGCCCCCCCTCCCCAAACACATATCCTAGGACCTGTGGCCTTGGGAAGCCAGCTTCTTCCCTGGGCGTTTGCCTCCGACGCCTCCACGCCCGCTGCATACTATGAACCGTTGTATGCCTTTCCCGCCATGATATCTTCTGCGTACTCCGTTCATGGTCCATGGAGCCACACTCCGGGATACCGCTCATCCGCGCAACCTATCGTTTGTGTGTTATGTATTACAATTCACTGTTGAATATAGATCCGCATCACAACTACCCGGTGGCACTACTGTCCCGGTCATGTAGGTTTATGTTAACTGATCAAGTGTCATGGGATGATGATTCGTCTTTAGTGACTTCCCGTATCTGTTTTATGGATATATACACTATTTTTCCTTCTGCAATCCCCCTTTAATTTGATGCATAATATAACATCTATGCTACATATTAATTTATAATTGTGACGGATCCCAACTTCCCACTTAACGTCATCAACTTTTGTTAGCTTCAAACCTACATTTTGTTTACTCACTGAATATGTTGGTTTTTTAGTTTTTTTAATGTAAACATTTGATACAATATGTCAGTCATATTACTTCAGATTTCATTCATTTTACGATCTGAAACACAATGTCAAGCCATCGGAGTCACTTTTCTTTAATTTTATCATTCCGTACAATATATCAGTTTTTCAGTCTCACTAGGTACTTTCTACTGCCTCACTTTGCTCTAAACTTGTCAGTTGTTAGTGTGTGAAACACTGAGAGTTGTTGTTTGCTAACTTAGAGTATGTTGCTCATATTTGTATCAAAGGTAGTTAATGAGATACGCAACCCCGCACTCCACGTTCATAATCATCTGCAGACAATGTTGAAACAAACTGCCTTGTGATACTTGCTTGCTTGCTTGTGTTCGCTGGCTGTGAACTCCGCGCGAAGTTCTGTATGTCGGATGAAGACCTTCTGTTGTCCAATATCAGTGTGATTTCAAACTGGACTGAGGTTTGCGTAAGTATCCGTTGTCCCATGTCTGGCTTATTGGTGTGCAGACTGATGGTGCCTCGCCGTGCAGGAAGATACTCTCTAACTTCGAAAGAATCAGCAATGCTACTACGTTAGCCAGGACCCCGAAGGGACCTGTTGCCCAGGATGCACGACTAGGACGTGTTAGTAGGTCTTGGCCAGTATAGAACCTGTCCCTGGTGCCTTGGAAACACCTCTGCTTCCTTGCCTTGTTATGATTTCCAATCATGGTATGAGTGTCGGTCGTTCAGAATGCAGTAACAAACAACTGAACGTAAAATTCATAATCCATTATCCATTATGATGTGTTACTTTCTGACCGTCCCTTGTAGCAGTGTCTCGTTTACCAATTCTGTGAATGTCTGCTTCTTGTCTAACTGTATTCTTCTCAAATCGATCATCATGGTATGGCTGGTTGTATACACTGTTGATGCTCCAAAACCGTGCTCTGTCATTTTAATTACATTTATTTGTCATTTTCAGTCTCTAGTATTATTTTATGAGTGTTTTTGTATATGTAGTATCCATACATCATGTGCCGGTCTATCTGGCCGAGGGGGTACACGACTTTCTCCGTAATCCCGTTTATCCACGCAGGGTCTCGCAGCGCGCGAGAACTGGAAGCTGTTCTACCCGCGCTGGTGACTTGCGGGATAATTAGCCGACCGCTCAGAAAGCGATGGCAAACTACTGAGCGTAATCTTGCCAAGCGATCAACAATCAGCTGAAAAATGCTGATGTTGAAAGCGATGTCCTGTAAAAAGGATATGCGACTTTTTTTTTACAATCCGATAAGCGTGGACGGTCATGATTCGCAATTGCACTCGATCACCAGAGTCGTGGATCAGCTTAGTGTTCTTGTCTCGACCATGCCACGTGGTCAAGCCATTCAGGTATTTATTTCTCTGAATTCGCCTGGTTCTCGTCCAATCGATCTTGCCAGTTGTCACATAGTTTTCCAATATAATTCTTCTCGTAACATGTCGAAAATATTTTGACTATCTACGTCTAATTTTTCTAATCGGTTTACGATCTTCCTTTGTTCCTTGTAGGTCTTGGTCATTGGTTTTTCTGTCTGCCTATTGTATTCTTTGCATTTTTCTCAGAAACCACATTTCCGCAGCCATCAGTTGTTTTTCAGCTTGACTGCTCATTGCCCACGCATCACATCCATACAAAAGTACAGTTCTATGTAGAAATTCAACAGTCATTTTCTCGTAGCAATTGACATCTTTTTATTGTTTAGTATGTTTTTCATATTGCAAAAGGCTACCTTCGCCACATCGATTCTTGTTCTGATCTCTTCAAGGCATCTCCCATCAGATGTTATGACTGATCCGAGATAATTGTACCGATTCACTTGTTTAAGAATATTCCCATTTATTTTACTCAACAGCATTAAGAACCTATCGAACAAGTCAAAATAGCAGTGTAGAGAACATGCATCTTTCCTGTGGCAACTCATGGATGTGAGTCGTGAAAACTTTCGCAATCACCAAACACGCAAATTGAGTTTTTTTTTTTTTTTTTATTCCTTTTTCTTTTTTAAAGCTCAAAAGCTCAAACATTACAGAAAAGTTTTTAGAATATCGTGGACCAAGAAGTAGTAAAATTATGAAATTCTACAAGATCTAAACATCGAAGAACAATGGCTCATAAACAGTGTCGTGTCTCAGAAAAAAATGGCCCCATTTAATGTTAGAGGCTTGGGAAGAACAGAGATGGAAGGCAAGGGTCAACCGGCAGGAAGATGGACACAGGACACTGAAGACACCTTCGGCATGAGAGTACATGAGCAGGGGACACTGTCAGAGATCGATAGGGTTTCAACAGAGTTATAGCCGAATAGGGCAGGCAAGCACTGCATCCTACCAAAGGAAGAACGGTTTATGCATTATGTCCTTGTCATTTGAGAAATAATTCTTGCATCTTACACAGAACCAATCTTAAAAAGCTCATCAACTTCATGGGGAATATCAAAGGAAGTCGAAAAATTAATCTCGTGTGGGCAAATACTAAGCATTAGGTGTATATAGATAGCTCTAACAGGTGAGCAACGACTAATCTTGTAAAGTCGACCCTTTCCAGCTTTAAGTTTTTGTTGATTTATTTATTCAAAAGCATATGCTAGAATGGCCAACTATGTACTTGGATTAACTATGGCTCTGTGTGTGTGTAGTCAAGTAATTTACACATACCGAAATGGATCAACATGATTAATAACAAAACATTGGTAGCATAGCAAAATCTACACACCAAACATTGCCTGCATCATTAATAGCACACCATATTTGATAGTTTGCTTAACACACAAAATAATTTAATGTTAAACATGGTGAAGGCCATTGCTATTTATATTCAAAGACAACTTTGTACAAACAGAAAGGCTTGATGGTTCCTCTGGAGTAAACTAGACAAGCCTAAGAGGGAACATGCTGCATGGGCAACACATGGTCTCTAAATTCAGCCCAGGCTTTGTGCTAAGGAGATGTATAACTCCATTTTACAAACTATAATCTGTCAAGACGGCCAGGTGTCAGTCAGCACAGGGATATGATCGTCAAGTCTAGCCACGTCACGTGAAGATTTGTCATCTCTACATTTATTCTCTATCTTATTTTCTCTCTCTCTCTCTCTCTCTCTCTCTCTCTCTCTCTCTCTCTCTCTCTCTCTCTCTCTCTCTTTCTCTCTCTCTCTCTCTCTCTCTCTTTTTCTCTCTCTCTCTCCATCAATCTTGATCTATGTATATATGTCTCATCTCTGTCTATCTCTCTCTCCCCCCCCCTCTCTCTCTCTCTTCCATCTGTCTATCTGTCTCACCCCTCTATCTTCCTATGTCTCTCGCGATCAGCCTGTCTTAACCACTGACGTGGGAGCCAACAGTTGATGTTTCCGGAGAAGCCTTACATCACAAGGTGGCGTGAGTATCACCTCAAACTTGTCTTCCTGGCCTCTCGTTGGCCCCGCTCATTATCATTTATTAGCATAGAGATGTAAGAACCCAGTGACAATCCTCGTCCTTGACCTACTCCTGTACACAATTGCCCACTTTAATTCCCTACCAGTTTAGAAACTGTCAAGAGTCCGTCCCTGGCACGGGAAGGCCATGTCAAGTAGTCAGTTCAAGTATCTCACACAGTGAGCCCAGCCATTGGTTAGTTCTACACCGGGCAAGTGTGTCTACACCGGCGGATGTCCGCCTGTAGCTACACTTGTATGTAAGATCCGCGTACACCATGAAGTGCCATCTGCTATTGGTCAGTCCAACATCCTCAAGTATGTATACAAATACCAGTGTCCGCAAGCAGCGGCACTATTGTGTCAGGTCTACAGACTGCATGTTGTGTCGTCTGTTTACTGACAAACTAGGACATGTCACTCCAGACCTGCAGTGTGATTATGTGTGTGTTCCTGGCACAGATGGCAGCTGGTACAGGTTGGTCATACTTGATTGGTCATGTGACTGGAATATTTGATATTTATAGTTGATTATATCTGGTCCGCGAGCCAGGGAGGTCCAGTGGCTAGCACGCTGGCATCTTGCCCGACGGTCATGTGTTCGAATTCCCTCCAGTGTGGGATTGTTCTTCCTTGACCTCGGAATGTTGATCGACAGGGTACTACGACATTTCCTGGGAAGTAAAGGCAGCGGATGTGTTTTCTTCTTCTTCTTCTTCTTCTTCTTCTTCTTCTTCTTCTTCTTCTTCTTCTTCTTCTTCTTCTTCTTCTTCTTCTTCTTCTTCTTCCTTGTCTTCTTCGTTCCTTTGTCGCGGAGAGTGTGTCACACCAGGTCATGCACCTCAAAGGTCATTGTGTCCGACCTCGACATTCATCAGTGCCAGGTGTTTTTGTGATCTTGACGTCATAAGCCAATGAGTGCTGATTGGTTGAACAATATCACCATATACCGAAAGAGAATGGAAGAGTGACCAGGTGTGGTTTACTTTAATCAGATGCAGTGTACAGTTGTTGTGTAAGAGGAAGACACGTACAGGTTATAACCCCGCGCTATGGGTTGAGGTGACCATTGATGAAGATAATCAGTGCCAGACAGTCAAACACGACCAGCACTAGATGTTGATGGGGTGTTCAGTGGCGTGGTGGCTAGTCGCTCGGTCCTGTTGTCGTGGGTTCCAACCTACATCGGAGCCAATATATAAAAGACCCAGGCTACAATGGCTCCCAGGACAGGTGTTGGGAAGTAAAGGCAGCCGCCGTCATACTGACCACATCACCATGTGTAGGGAAGTAAAGGCGGCCGCCGTCATACTGACCACATCACCATGTGTAGGGAAGTAAAGGCGGCCGCCGTCATACTGACCACATCACCATGTGTAGGGAAGTAAAGGCGGCCGCCGTCATACTGACCACATCACCATGTGTAGGGAAGTAAAGGCGGCCGCCGTCATACTGACCACATCACCATGTGTAGGGAAGTAAAGGCGGCCGCAGTCATACTGACCACATCACCATGTGTAGGGAAGTAAAGGCGGCCGCCGTCATACTGACCACATCACCATGTGTAGGGAAGTAAAGGCGGCCGCCGTCATACTGACCACATCACCATGTGTAGAGAAGTAAAGGCGGCCGCCGTCATACTGACCACATCACCATGTGTAGGGAAGTAAAGGCGGCCGCCGTCATACTGACCACATCACCATGTGTAGGGAAGTAAAGGCGGCCGCCGTCATACTGACCACATCACCATGTGTAGGGAAGTAAAGGCGGCCGCCGTCATACTGACCACATCACCATGTGTAGGGAAGTAAAGGCGGCCGCCGTCATACTGACCACATCACCATGTGTAAGGAAGTAAAGGCGGCCGCCGTCATACTGACCACATCACTATGTGTAGGGAAGTAAAGGCGGCCGCCGTCATACTGACCACATCACCATGTGTAGAGAAGTAAAGGCGGCCGCCGTCATACTGACCACATCACCATGTGTAGGGAAGTAAAGGCGGCCGCCGTCATACTGACCACATCACCATGTGTAGGGAAGTAAAGGCGGCCGCCGTCATACTGACCACATCACCATGTGTAGGGAAGTAAAGGCGGCCGCCGTCATACTGACCACATCACCATGTGTAAGGAAGTAAAGGCGGCCGCCGTCATACTGACCACATCACCATGTGTAGGGAAGTAAAGGCGGCCGCCGTCATACTGACCACATCACCATGTGTAGGGAAGTAAAGGCGGCCGCCGTCATACTGACCACATCACCATGTGTAGGGAAGTAAAGGCGGCCGCCATCATACTGACCACATCACCATGTGTAGGGAAGTAAAGGCGGCCGCCGTCATACTGACCACATCACCATGTGTAGAGAAGTAAAGGCGGCCGCCGTCATACTGACCACATCACCATGTGTTTGTGTTGGTTGGCTTTGTACTCTAGCCTAGTACACACACGTGCTGCTGCTACTGAGTGCACTCGACTTATTTTTCTTTTGTGTTAGCTGTCCCTATGACCAGTGTCCCTCGCCGTCAGGCGAATCCGTCTCCACTTCAGAGGTACTTGTGATTTACCTCCCCAAGTCAAGGACGAGAAGTCAACATTTTAGTCATGCTGGCTCGGCGTGGAGAAAGCTTCATCGCTTTAATCCGCTCACATGCGCCAATTTCCAGTATGTCCCCACTGTATGCACGCTTGACATAGAGTTCTTCTCGCCTACACCGTGTGGGTTCAAATCTTTGTGTTGTTCTGGGTCTGTGCATATTGATTTGGTATCTCTTTATAACCACGGATGTCTGATTGGGAGGCGAGACCCAGTGACAATCTCTTTGACAACTATCAACCGCACTGACTCATTAGAAATACGAACGCACAAACAACTGACCATTCAACTCTCTCTCTCTCTCTCTCTCTCTCTCTCTCTCTCTCTCTCTCTCTCTCTCTCTCTCTATCTCTCTCTCTCTCTCTCTCTCTCTCTCTCTCTCTCTGTCTCTCTCTCTCTCTGTCTCTCTCTCTCTCTCTCTCTCTCTCTCTCTCTCTCTCTCTCCTATTTATTCTTCTTACTTTTTGTCACCGCCTCACTTGCACATTTAGTAAAGGGCTGCAATTCCAGCCCAAGGGAAACCATTGAGTCGAGCAGGACCCGAGTAATCTAGAACCTTCTCAAAAGAGATGGTCACCAAGTCCATGATTCCGTGGACACTGATGTGGCCCGCCTAATGCGGGGTCCACGAGGAACTCGGACAGAGTTACCGCCCGTGTCGAGTTAGGACACGCGGAGACCGGCAGAGGACAGACGGACTTGAGAGAGGCAACAGGGCCTGCCTTTGAGGGACTCTATAGATATCAATAGATATATAGACATAGGCTAGATAGTTTGCTAGACTGTTAAATGATACTTATGTGTTTGAGGTTCACTATGTGGGAGATGTAATATAGCGCGGGTCTGTTTGCCCACTGCGCCAACGCATACTGTATATGTAAATACAATAAATATTCGATCTCATAACGGACAGATTTATTGTTGCCTGTATGAACCCAAGTTTAGTTACCTAGATACGAGCAAGACTATGACAGGCTTTTTGGGGGCTAGTTTTCCGGTTTTGGCATAGAATGTTTTCTTAAAAACCTATTAAATGCCATGTAAAATTAATTATTTAATCATATCACACTGATTTTTGATAAAACATTGATTTTTGGTAACACATTGATTTGTTTAAATCAAAGAAATTGTTAACATTACAAAGTTACATAAAACTAGTAGCTATCTAGCGATAAAATAGAAGTAATCTGAGTCCCTCGGCAATGTCTCACCATTGCCTCCACAGCGCCTCTTTATTTTGATTCTGTAAACAATTTTTATTTGACATGTTATTATTTTGACATTTTTTTTTTTTTGTGTGACAGTAACTAATGTGTTCTCGCTCCACGAGCAGATTGTTCCGCAACAAGTGCCGCGTCCAACCGATGAAACCTTTCCAACAGTAACGAGAGTGCAAGATAACATCGAGGAGCTTCAAAATTCGGAGCTAAGTTTCACCTCATACTCATTGTACTTCTAAGCTGTACTTCTCATGTTTCATCACTGTATTATTTTGTACCATATTCATTTCTTTGCATATTCATAAGTTTGCACCAACATAACCTTGCATTTTGATTTACACATTAATAAGTAAGGGAGTTAACAAAATTTTCGAGTACACAACATTTTTTCTAAGGGATTTAACTTTAAAAACATTACATACAAGTAAAACACAAAATGTCTTCCTTAGATAAATGCATTGAGCAAGGAATAAAGTTAGGTTATAAAGAAGAGAAATTATCAGAATGGGCACAGAAAACGCACGCAGAAAACATTGCCCGTGAAGAAAGAGCGATAGAACGAGAAGAAAAGAAATTTCAAATGGAGGCCGAAGAGAAGAAAATTCAGATGCAAATACAGGCCGAAGAAAAAAAAATGCAATTGCAAATTGAAGAGAAGAAAATACAATTGCAGGCTCAAGAGAAACAGATGGAGCTTGAGGCCGCCGCCAAACAGGCCCAATTAAATGCCGAGACACAGATTAAACTAAAACAGATGGAAATGGAGGCCAACGCAGAAATATCAATAAATAAGTTAAGAAGCAAAGAAGAAGAACAAAAATATAATAAATATAAAGGTCTCGTGAAAGCTTTCTGTTCTGGAGATTCCATCTCCGCTTACTTAGAAAATTTTGAATGTCTCATGTCTCATCATAAAATCAGTAAATCAGATTGGGCATTTATTCTAATGAGAAATTTGGCTCTTGAACCACTGAAAGTAATAGAAACAATACCACAGGAAATGCGAAAAGACTATGAGTACCTAAAACAACGCATTCTCCAACATTTTTCTTTAGACACTGCTGGTTACCAACAACAATTTGCCAAATTATCTCCACAACCAAACCAAACCTTCATAGATTATGTCAGTACAGTCCAAGACATATGCACAAAATGGATTACCTCGGCTAAAACCAACAACAGCCATGATAAACTTAAGGAACTAATTATAATAGATAAAATAGTTAGCACCATCCCCACACCTTTTGCCAAGTTCTTAAAACAAATGGATTGTAAGAGCATTCAGGAAATCGAGGCGAAAGGGAATGCATTTTTTACAGCAAATAGGGATATTTTTCAACATAATATAAGTAACAATGATACAGCAGCTGCAATAGTGAACACCAAATACTCCAAACAATCACAGAGCAGATTTAAACCACGATCCAATGTCGGTAAAGTAGTAAGGTGCCAATATTGCAATTTTCATCACGACAGTTACGGGATGTGTGACAAATCACCCACCTACCCTGAACACCTCAAAAAGATGGTAGAGAAGCAAACAGCTAAACGCATGGCTTACCACAGAGCAATTAAATGTTATTTCTGCAATAGCTGGGGTCACTATAATAAGGATTGTAAAGGCCGAAAGTTATTGAAACAGGCCAATGCGGCATTAGTAGAAACGTCGACTGACGAAGAGCTTGAGTCACTAAATGAAAGCGAGCTTGGGAATGCTGTACACGTCATCAACACCATAACAGACAGTAAGTGCAACACCTGTACAAAGTTCCAATTTGACACAACACTACATTGTGGTCACATAGTCCCAATTGCAAATGAAATAGCTAACGCTGCCTTATCATCTACAGGCAAGCTACGTTTTTACACAGGGTTTGTTAACAACAAAAAGGGCACGTTAATTCGTGATTCCGGCGCAACTCTCTGTGGAGTGAGGAGAACATTGGTAGACGCTAAAGACTACACAGACAAACATGTGACGTGTCGCACATTTTCAGGTACAATAGAGAAATACCCCCTTGCTTTGGTCGAAATTCAAACACCGTTCATATCGGGGTTAGTATTGTGTGCTATCCTTGAAAATCCCGTCGCGGATATTATACTTGGTAATTTACCCAACATACATCCATGCTCTGAAACAGAGATCAAAAGGTGGGAGCAAAAACACGGCATCCACCACAGAAATAGCAACACGAAAGAGAAACACCATTCTTGCTTGTCTCAAACTGCCAAAATACCAAGGGAGACAACCACTGAGGTAATTCAGGAAGAATTTACCGAGGTGTACAATGCAGGGGCGGTCGAATCAAGAAACGGTACGACCGAATTAAAACCTCGAATTGAGGATGCTACTCATGTACCAAATACCAAGCCTGTAAATGTGCAACAAAACACACAACACACAAACGCAATAACACGACAGACAACCCACAAAACCAACACCGACCAACTACAGGAATCATTAGAAATAGTAGCGCCAAACTCAACTAACATCACTTTTGGTAATGAACAGAAAGCAGATACTACACTTGCACCATACTTTAAATTAGTAGGACTTAAACCAAAAGTCACTAAAAACGCATCGTGGACATTTAGGCTACAGAATAACATCTTAACGAGATTTTACACAACAAACCAGACCACGACACAGCAAGTAGTGTTACCACAAGCACATCGAAACAAAGTGCTAAAAATAGCTCATGACTCCCCTTTTGGAGGTCATATGACATACGAAATGACCAGGGCTATTATCCTGACCCAGTTTTATTGGCCAAAGTTTGACCAGGATATTAAAACCTTTTGTACATCTTGTGTCATATGTCAGAAACTGGTCAACAAGGGGAATAACCCTACTGTATTCTCTTTAAATAGAAACTTGCAATTATCCCATGGAAATAAGTTGAAACCATATTATGTTAGACAGGACAATGAGACAAATGAACTGACTCAACGAACTGTTGACGGAGACGTAACGACAATTTCCCAACGAAATGACACCTCGACAAACGAAGCATCGTTAACGACACACTCTTACGACGACGGAAACGACGAAGACATATGGACATTACCGACAATCTGTGATATCGACATTGCCGACAAATTTCACGATATATTGACAACGATTGATCTCGACGACGACGACAATGACATTGAAGACAATTTACAAACAGTGGCATCTGTGGTAAATCAGACAGACGTGGACAACACTGAAATCCCTGTACCAATCATGACTGACGACGGAAGTATAAATGACATACATATCTCTGACACTTTGACACAACAACAGCGACAAGACATTTTGACTATCCTTGACGAATATAAATCTATCTTTTCTAACAAACCTGGACGCACTGATAAAATTGTTTCCAAGATCCTTAAGCTAGAAGTACCTACCACCTGTCACCGACCGTTAGGGTGTTTCTATTGAAATAGACAGAAATCCCTATCCAAGAGTTTGCCGACAGTCTCTAGAAATTATGGCTCGTTACAAGAATGTCTAAAGGGATGGTCCCGATAGAAGAGACTGGGATTCACTTGGTAGACAAAGGCAGAAGGTGAAGAACACTCGTGTATGTAGGAAGCCCTAACACGAATGCCTAGTTTATCTGTCGGTGATCCTTCGTCAATTGATGGAGCCCCCTGTTTTAAATACTTTCACGCACTCACGCGCACACCTTGCGTTCAAAATGATCACGAGTGGAGTACGTTGGTGAAAGTATAAAACAATAATACTCTTTAATAATAAAAGAGAAAATGAAAATTGTGGTTCAACTGGTGAACTATGATAGTTACATTTATGTTACAGGTACAAAAATAAAATAGTTTTCTGATGCTTAGACAGATAGCATGTCATCATTCACACCATCCAGACAGTGATACACTCAGAACACATGTAGACACAGAGTCACCTGAGATAATCTGATCTCTGTTAGGAATAGTGCTGGCTTTCGGTTGTAGTATGTCTTGGAGTCGACCCTGGCATTCGACAGGTGTACGATGCTCCTCCGGATTCCAGGTTCCGTCTCCACTAGTTGGTGGCTCAAAGTTTCGGTAACCGGACCGGTTAGGTGTCAGCAGTATCAGCAGCGAGGCTCCTTAAATCAAAGAAACAGTTGCAGACTCCTTAGTGTCTTGACAATAACAATGTGTCTGAGTGTTGGTGTTGTGTGTCTGTTGTGTATGTGTCAGATGCAGAACAGGAATAAAACAATTCCTCTCTGCTATTCTGTATCAAAAGCAAAGGCCAATAGTTCTTATCAGCTTGGCTATACCTTGTATGACATGATGATACAAGGTGAAAAAGGGTCCAGAAGTGGACACATTCTAAGACCACATGGTCCATTGGAATAGAACATGTAGACAAATCTTTGTTTGAAAAAAACATTACAAAATGTACATGGTTGTAAAACTTGAAGTGACTCATATGCAATAATTACTGGTGTATTCCTTAACACCATGGTGAGGAAGTCCTGGGCAGCCAGGATAATTCCCTAGATAGCTAAGGAAGGGCCAACAATAATTCAACCTAATCCCACATCAGTCATTAGGCATAAAGCAATCAAGTGTCGCCATGAAGTCGTGAGGTATACCCCACAGAATATATGAGCTAAAAGATAAGAAAAGGCCAGCAGGCAAGCAAGGGGCTGAGATATTCCAGGCATTGGGCTTTAGGATGTCTCAGTTATCCCTTGTTGAGTTATTTACTCCCCAAATTCTGATTCCTCACCACATGGTATTTGCTTTGAACTTATGACCGTCAGTGTCATGTAGTTCGGCATGGCGGTGAATCAGGGGTAAGCAAATTTATGTTTGAATATATATCGCTTAGTAACATTGCTGGCATGTGAGAATCTTGTTCCACATGTCTCTTCTACTTCTGCCCACATGGCAAAATCATGTTATCATATTTTCAACAAAATATACATGTAAATACATTCACAAAATGCATATGAAAATAATCAGTAAGGTTCATACATTATATCTATATATATTTTTATCTATAAATATATCTAGGCCTCACATGTTTTCTCTCAATGTCTCCCCTTTCAACTACCACGTTTCATAAATATACATGGTCGGGAAAGTTTTGGGTTTTCCCAATATCAGAATATAAATGTGTACACACTTCTTACTATAATCATAATTATTATGTTACTACACTCACCCCCAGTCTTATTGCAGCACTTAAGATAGGTTTTGGTATAATCTACCAAGGATGCAATTGGATATGGCAGCTCACTTCATATAAGGTCTGCTTAGCACAGCAGCTATGGTCGTTGTGTACCGGACGGAAGTTGTTAGTCACAATTTCCGGTGCAGCCGTACTAATAGCATATCGCCGCATTCCCGTTGCTAGGGAGTGACGGACCTATATCCCCAGTCATTAGACTTGATATTAATAAGGGTTGAAGACAGGGAATTTCCCTTGTGACATCATTTGATGATGACGTGGAAATGTGCTGTCCCCAATAGTACAGTGTGTAGTTATAGTGCAGCAAATGTCTGCGTCGCCAATATGACGTCATTATTAGTAATTTAGCTGCCTACTGAATCCAGAATGTAAATAGTAATTCCACTAACGCAGTAGTGGTGGTGTCTGCATAGTGATCTAGACTCATCCCGTCACATATGCCGTCCCTAGAGAAAAGTACGGCTCAGCGAACTTTTAGGGTGGATGAGCCTAGATCGACTATGCATTCTCCCCATAGTTTATATCTGAACCAATTGTTCCCCTCTAGAGAAGGATCTATTAGACTTCTTTCGACTTCGGGGCTGGCTTGGTACCTTGGTATGACCTGGTGTTTCTCCAGATAAGTTTAGTGAGGATCCAGTCAGAGGTGGGTATGGAAAGCTAAGAGGTTCTTCCCTCCTTCCTACTTTCTGAACAACATTTAGAGCTACCAGATGTACTGGTCGTTCTTTTGCTCTGTCATAATATTTGCGGAGCAATTTAATGTGGTAGATTTTTATCTTACCTTTCATGAAGATTTTATATTTGGTGTTGGACACTTTCTCCATTATGGGGAATGGTCCTTGCCACTCAGTCTCCTTATTAGTCCCACTAGATCTTAAGAGTAACACTTTGTCCCCTACCGCTAGCGAACGTTTTGAGGAAAAAAAATTCCCTCTCTGGAGAGTCTTCCTATCACTAGGAAGTTGGTTACAGCCAGGTGTTAGAGTTGGGACTTGGGTCAGTGCACTCCCTACTATCATGGGAGTGGATGGTTCCCCTAAATAGACATATTTACTTCCCAGTATCATGTCATAGATAGGATCAGTCATCACTGCTGCCGATATAGTTCCCTTTACAAATCTAGAGTTAACTAACACTTGGGCTATTGGTAAAGTTAGGGTAGGCGAACTTCTTGTCGAACCCATAACTTCAACCATGTTTTGCGTCAACTGACCAGGTTTTACTAAGTGTGATGCTATTATGGCATCATACGTTAAACCCGTATCATGCAGACACTCGACCACCTGTCCATTGACATTGATCTTCTCTACCACTCGATGTCCTCTCATTTCGGGAGGCGGTGGTAGTGTAGAGGTTTTCTTCCCTATCGAGAAGCAAGCCGCAATCTGGGATTTTGCTCTGCGCTTGCAGTCTGCCGTACTGTGGGAATTATTATGACAATTCGTGCAGTATGGTTTTCTAGCCCCAGATGTGGTTTGTGTTTTATTATGCTGCTGCTGAGGTTGCCTCTGGTCTGCTGGAATATTGCTAAGGGTTTGTCCCTGATTGGTTGGAGGTGGGTTATGTTGAGGTTGGGGAGGTTGCGTTGGGACTGAGTCCCCATGGGCAGTCAGATATCTTTCAGCCAAGACTATCATTTCCTCCAGTGTTTGTGCCCCTTGTTCAACGATGAAAGTTTCCATCGGCTTCGACATACAGTTCCTCAGCTGCTCACACAAAACCATCTCCCGCAAGCCCGCATAGGAGTGTTCATACTCTCCCAATGTCTCCCATTTACAGAGATAACTCTGCAGACGAGCGGACAATTGTGAGAATGACTCACCCTTCAGACGTCTTGCGGCTCGGAATTTCCGCTGATAAGCAGCTGAGGTTAACTCATATCTCTTCAATAAAGCCGATTTCAAACTTTCATAAGAATGTTCATGGCCTGGAGGTAGTCCCTGAAAGACTACATACGCTTGTCCCCTCAGTGCCTGAGAAAGCTTCAAGTTCCAGTGTTCCCTAGCCAACCCAAATGACTCAGCTAATTTCTCGAATTTCTGAAGGTAACTATCCAATTGTTCCTGAGTTTCCTCGAACGGCATCAAAGGAAAACTCATAGGACCCACATGAGAAGTCGAATGTAGCTGGGTTTCAATGCTGGGTGCCGGGGAGCTGGCGTTAGAACAGGTTGCTGATAGAGCTTGGTTTTCTAGCTCTTTCATCCTAAACTCATGCTGTCGGATTTTTTCGTTTTCCTGTAACTGCCTAAGTTCTTTCTCAGCCTCGGCCTCGATTTTCTTAAGCTCTGTCTCTGCTTCCAGTTTCTTAAGCTCGAGTTCATGCCTACGTATTTTATCTTCCCTGTCTTCTTTCCTTAACTCCCTCTCCATATCATGGACATATTTGGCTGCTTCGGGCTCCGATAACCCCATAGCTACCGCTGCTGCGTGCAAATCTGCTGATGAACTCATGACTGAGTTTTGACTGAGAGGGTGAGTGATCAGTGGGCTACAATTTCTATATCAATATTATACTACTTCCCAATTCAAGTTATACTAATACAATTGCAATAATTTACAAATCTTATTAGTACATACACAAAAATGGTTAGTACAAACAATGATACAAACACACTTTCACTCTCTCAATCGAATGGAAACAACTAATTACAGAGTTTCCTAAACTACTCTACCCTTTACTGAGATGAGAAAAAAAATTTTTTTTTTTTTCCAAGTAACACAATTTATTAGAAATATTTCTAATTAGCTGGGTAGATCCCGGACCGAGACCACAGTTGTCACCGACCGTTAGGGTGTTTCTATTGAAATAGACAGAAATCCCTATCCAAGAGTTTGCCGACAGTCTCTAGAAATTATGGCTCGTTACAAGAATGTCTAAAGGGATGGTCCCGATAGAAGAGACTGGGATTCACTTGGTAGACAAAGGCAGAAGGTGAAGAACACTCGTGTATGTAGGAAGCCCTAAGGAAGCCTAGTTTATCTGTCGGTGATCCTTCGTCAATTGATGGAGCCCCCTGTTTTAAATACTTTCACGCACTCACGCGCACACCTTGCGTTCAAAATGATCACGAGTGGAGTACGTTGGTGAAAGTATAAAACAATAATACTCTTTAATAATAAAAGAGAAAATGAAAATTGTGGTTCAACTGGTGAACTATGATAGTTACATTTATGTTACAGGTACAAAAATAAAATAGTTTTCTGATGCTTAGACAGATAGCATGTCATCATTCACACCATCCAGACAGTGATACACTCAGAACACATGTAGACACAGAGTCACCTGAGATAATCTGATCTCTGTTAGGAATAGTGCTGGCTTTCGGTTGTAGTATGTCTTGGAGTCGACCCTGGCATTCGACAGGTGTACGATGCTCCTCCGGATTCCAGGTTCCGTCTCCACTAGTTGGTGGCTCAAAGTTTCGGTAACCGGACCGGTTAGGTGTCAGCAGTATCAGCAGCGAGGCTCCTTAAATCAAAGAAACAGTTGCAGACTCCTTAGTGTCTTGACAATAACAATGTGTCTGAGTGTTGGTGTTGTGTGTCTGTTGTGTATGTGTCAGATGCAGAACAGGAATAAAACAATTCCTCTCTGCTATTCTGTATCAAAAGCAAAGGCCAATAGTTCTTATCAGCTTGGCTATACCTTGTATGACATGATGATACAAGGTGAAAAAGGGTCCAGAAGTGGACACATTCTAAGACCACATGGTCCATTGGAATAGAACATGTAGACAAATCTTTGTTTGAAAAAAACATTACAAAATGTACATGGTTGTAAAACTTGAAGTGACTCATATGCAATAATTACTGGTGTATTCCTTAACACCATGGTGAGGAAGTCCTGGGCAGCCAGGATGTTTCCCTAGATAGCTAAGGAAGGGCCAACAATAATTCAACCTAATCCCACATCAGTCATTAGGCATAAAGCAATCAAGTGTCGCCATGAAGTCGTGAGGTATACCCCACAGAATATATGAGCTAAAAGATAAGAAAAGGCCAGCAGGCAAGCAAGGGGCTGAGATATTCCAGGCATTGGGCTTTAGGATGTCTCAGTTATCCCTTGTTGAGTTATTTACTCCCCAAATTCTGATTCCTCACCACATGGTATTTGCTTTGAACTTATGACCGTCAGTGTCATGTAGTTCGGCATGGCGGTGAATCAGGGGTAAGCACATTTATGTTTGAATATATATCGCTTAGTAACATTGCTGGCATGTGAGAATCATGTTCCACATGTCTCTTCTACTTCTGCCCACATGGCAAAATCATGTTATCATATTTTCAACAAAATATACATGTAAATACATTCACAAAATGCATATGAAAATAATCAGTAAGGTTCATACATTATATCTATATATATTTTTATCTATAAATATATCTAGGCCTCACATGTTTTCTCTCAATGTCTCCCCTTTCAACTACCACGTTTCATAAATATACATGGTCGGGAAAGTTTTGGGTTTTCCCAATATCAGAATATAAATGTGTACACACTTCTTACTATAATCATAATTATTATGTTACTACACTCACCCCCAGTCTTATTGCAGCACTTAAGATAGGTTTTGGTATAATCTACCAAGGATGCAATTGGATATGGCAGCTCACTTCATATAAGGTCTGCTTAGCACAGCAGCTATGGTCGTTGTGTACCGGACGGAAGTTGTTAGTCACAATTTCCGGTGCAGCCGTACTAATAGCATATCGCCGCATTCCCGTTGCTAGGGAGTGACGGACCTATATCCCCAGTCATTAGACTTGATATTAATAAGGGTTGAAGACAGGGAATTTCCCTTGTGACATCATTTGATGATGACGTGGAAATGTGCTGTCCCCAATAGTACAGTGTGTAGTTATAGTGCAGCAAATGTCTGCGTCGCCAATATGACGTCATTATTAGTAATTTAGCTGCCTACTGAATCCAGAATGTAAATAGTAATTCCACTAACGCAGTAGTGGTGGTGTCTGCATAGTGATCTAGACTCATCCCGTCACACCACCAAGAAACAGATCAGAAGTTTACTTGGCCTTATCAACTATTACTCTAAATTCATTCCACATTGGGCAGAATTAACCTCAGTCTTTTCTGATATGTTAACTAAAAATCATCCATCAAAAATTTGTAAAAGTACCAGCTTAGATGATGCAATGTGTAGATTGAAACATATTTTTTCTAATCCACCAGTCTTACGATTACCCAACATAAATTTACCCTTTATTTTGACCACAGATGCGAGCGCTATCGCAATAGGAGGATGCTTGATGCAGGAAGTGGATGGCATAAGACACCCCATTCTCTATGTGAGCCGCAAACTTAAGAAGGCTGAGACTCGGTATGCCACAGTTGAATTAGAGTGTTTGAGCCTAGTGTTTTGTATATTGAGATTATCGAAGTTCCTCTTAGGGAGTCACTTTGTGGTCCTCACTGACAGTTCGCCATTATTGGTCCTAAACCAGGGGTCGCCTAAAAACCATCGGCTACAAAGATGGCGTCTTCTACTTCAAGATTTCGACTTCGAAATCCGCCACATCAGAGGCACCGACAATATTATGGCTGACCTTTTATCACGCCAAATAAATGCGCCAGTAGAATGACTCTGATCACATCGACCATTAGCCATACTATAAACTGTGATACTTTTAGTCGGTTGCATATTACAGTGGAACTCTACACCTGCTAGAGTACTCTCAGTAATTAGTTTAATTACGACACCTAAGAACATAATACGTTACTTTGAGAACTATACCATCAAGTGCCTAAGCGCTAGAACGATTCCAGCAAGAAACAGTAACTGTGTTTGTGTCAACCAATAAGATCAACCAGCGAACTAACTCCGAATTCTGTAAGAACTCGTTATATGGGACATTAAGAACATTCCATACTTGCTGTTACTACGTAACTTAACAAACAGCCGAAACAGAACGACATCGACTACAACACTTAAGAGACAGCCATACTAGCTTTACCATTCATGGCATAACACGCTAGCGACAGGACAACGCGCACATCATCGTTGGATTTAATTAATTAATTAGTTTAGGATTAAATATGTATTATATTTCCATTATTGTTGTATATAAATTGTATTCACCTGTAATTTGTACATATTCGACATTAATATTACAGGCGGTACCATTCCTAAGCTAAAGAACCGTCCTATACAATTGTCTCTATTTAAATTATAACCCATTTGTGAGTCATCGTACAAGAAGTACGTATTTTCTTAAAGAGCAAATATCGCCTAGCCCATTTTTTCTAAGGGCAATAACACTTACCTCAACTTTAATTATATATTTTAACCAAATACTATTTTTAATGAAAAGTGAGTGAATGACTGTGTGAATGGATTAAATGAGAGAACGATACACTTGGCGGACAAATTGTACGCAAACCGTATTTATTTTAATTTGTCTGCGTCTTTCATGTAAATTGTATGACTTGTCTAATTTGTGAATACATGTGTAGTACTTAGTTTCATAGTGAGTTAATATACTTAGCTTAGCAGTTAGGATACATCTAAGCACCACTACTTGGAATGCCTGTTCATATATTGCACACAGTGCAGTAGTTCATGATTGAGGTTATCCCAACTCGTGACGCTTGGAAATACGCCACACATTCAGCACACACAGTACACAAACCTTAAAACTCAACACTATCAAGTTAAAAGTCACAGTCACTTTATTAGAAACATCAACTTATTAGTCAAGCACACTAACAAGCCAACAGGGACACTTGTAGTATGAAGGGGATAAAAGAACAAGGTAACTACATATTTAGCATTATATAACATACGGGAGTAAAAGTGTATAGAAATACACACACAGATCAAGATTTGAAGGTGTACTTATTTAGCCAAGACTTCGGTCTTGTTAACCCTCTATTATATAGGGTTATTTGTCTGGGTACCATTTTGGGTACTATGAGAAGGGCAAGTTGTAAATACAACTACTAAAATGCCACGTAACTTCGGTCTGATAAGCATATTTAAGCACACGAGAGACAGGGATCTCTGCACCAAATCAGACAAGTGTTGTATGGTAGAATACATGAGTTTTTAGTGCTAATAGGTAGGTTGCCAGGTTACTATCCACCAAACTACAACACCAACTGTATGTGAGTCGCTGACAGAATTAGAACGGATCTAATTCCCAACAACAAATCATGTCACGGGGGAGGAGGGATCCTGTCACCGCCTCACTTGCACATTTAGTAAAGGGCTGCAATTCCAGCCCAAGGGAAACCATTGAGTCGAGCAGGACCCGAGTAATCTAGAACCTTCTCAAAAGAGATGGTCACCAAGTCCATGATTCCGTGGACACTGATGTGGCCCGCCTAATGCGGGGTCCACGAGGAACTCGGACAGAGTTACCGCCCGTGTCGAGTTAGGACACGCGGAGACCGGCAGAGGACAGACGGACTTGAGAGAGGCAACAGGGCCTGCCTTTGAGGGACTCTATAGATATCAATAGATATATAGACATAGGCTAGATAGTTTGCTAGACTGTTAAATGATACTTATGTGTTTGAGGTTCACTATGTGGGAGATGTAATATAGCGCGGGTCTGTTTGCCCACTGCGCCAACGCATACTGTATATGTAAATACAATAAATATTCGATCTCATAACGAACAGATTTATTGTTGCCTGTATGAACCCAAGTTTAGTTACCTAGATACGAGCAAGACTATGACACTTTTAAACTGTCGGTTTCAAAATGTTAAATATAGGATTCCACCAATCAATGACTTATCTACATGTCTAACAACGTAATTCCACCAATCACTGACCGATCTAAAAGTCTAACAATATGATTCAACCAATCACTGACCGATATACAAATCTAACAATATAATTCCACTAATCACTGACGGGCCAAAAAAGTCTAACAATTGTATTCCCCCAATCACTAACCGATCTACAATTCTAACAATACAATTCCACCAATCACTGGCCTTTTACTAGATTTAAAAATATGATTCTACCAATCATTGACCGATTTACAAGTCTAACAATATAATTCCACCAATCATCATAATGCATACCTACATGCACACATTAATACATACATATATACGAGGGTAAGTTAATAAGTAAGTCACAAATGGCTGTAAAATAATAACTAAATATGATAACAACTTGAAACGAGTTTATTTTTATACATAAATTGTCACTTTATTTCTCAACATAACTTCCACCAACATTGATGCACTTACCCCATCGTTTTGTCAGTCCTCCAAAACCGGTTGCACAGAACTGCGTGCTCTGTTTTCTAAACCACGTTTTCACTTCACCTTCAACTTAGGCGTCATTCGCGAAATGTCTCCAGCCAAGGTGGGTTGTCAGTGTTTATGCTGACAAATCTGTGTCCCGTAAAGCGGTGCATAGCTGGGTAGAAAAAGATACGCAAGCGAGTCAATAAGTAAGTTACACAGTCATGTGGGATGGCCAGTAAATGAACACAAAGCACGCAGTTCTGTGCAGCCGGTTTGGAAGGACTGACAAAACGATGGGATAAGTGCATCAATGTTTGTGGAAATTATGTTGAGAAATATAGGGACAATGTATGTATAAAAATAAACTGATTTCATGTTGTTATCATGTGTAGTTATTTTTCTACAGCCATGTACGACTTAACGATTAACTTACCCACGTTATTTTCACAATCTCTCAAAGTCATACATCCACTCTAAAACACACGCGCACATTGCCTCACACACACATACCCACTCACAGTCACAAACACACTATCAATATTCACTCATACACGAATATACTCTCTCTCTCTCTCTCTCTCTCTCTATCTCTCTCTCTCTCTATCTCTCTCTCTCTATCTCTCTCTATCTCTCTCTCTCTCTCTGTCTCTCTCTCTATCTCTGTCTCTCTCTGTCTCTCTCTCTTTCTCTCTCTCTCTCTATCTATCTCTCTCTCTCTCTCTCTCTCTCTCTCTCTATCTCTCTTTCTTGTCAACTGGGGAATTGTTGGTGGGTATAGATGTGTGTGAGGGATGTGTGTATGGGTGGGGAGATGTGTGTGTGGGGGGATGTGTGTGTATGGGTAATGGTGTGTGGTTAAGGGATGTTTGGCTGGGGGATGGGTGGGTGGGTAGAGGATGTGTGGGTGGGTGATTGTATATAGGTAAGGTTGTGTGGTTAAGGGATGTGTGGTAAATGGATGTGTGGTTGCGGGATGAGTGGGGGGAGAATGTGTGGATGGGTAGAGGATATGTGGGTGGATGAGTGTGTGTAGGTTAGGAGATGGTTGGGGATGTTTGTATGGGTGGGCTCGAGATCTGTGAGTGGGCTGGGGGAGATGGGAGATTATGTGGGTGGGCGCGGAATTTGAGTGTGGGTAGGTGCGGGATATGTGAGATGGCGGGTAGATGTGTGTGTGTGTGTGTGCGTGGGGGATGTGTGGTTGAGGGATGTGTGTTTGGCTGGATGGTTGGATGTATGTGGGTGGAGGAGGATATGTGGGTAGGTGATTGTTGGTGGGTAATGGGACGGGTGGAGAATATGTGAGTCGGTTGGGATATGTGTGTGGGTGGGGGGTGTGTGGGTTGGGAAAAGTATGTATGCTTGGGGTGTGGGTGGATGGGATGTATGGTTGGTGGGAGTGTTTGTGGGTGGGGAGATATGTAGGTGTTGGGATGTGGTGGATGGGTGGGCGAATGTATGTATGCCTGAGGTGTGTGTGTGTGTGTGTGTGGTTGGGTGGGGGGTGTGAGGGTGAATGGGGGATGTGTGGGTGGGTGGTGTATGTGTCTCATAACATGGTAATATACATTGTTTATGTTTACAAAATTCATTTGACAATGTTTTTCCTATGCACTATTGATAAACGAAAAATGAGATATTGGAAGGGTCGAATGTATGACGGGCCTGCGTGCCCAATTTGTGACCCTTTGAAAATAAAGTCTATTTGGTCGTTCGTTCGTTCGTTCGTTCTCTCTCTCTCTCTCTCTCTCTCTCTCTCTCTCTCTCTCTTTCTCTCTCTCTCTCTCTTTCTCTCTCTCTCCCTCTCTCTCTGTCTCTCTCTCTCTTTCTCTCTCTCTGTCTATCTCTCTCTTTCTCTCTCTCTCTTTCTCTCTCTCTCTCCCTCTCTCTCTTTGTCTCTGTCTCTTTGTCTCTCTCTCCCTCTCTCTCTCTGTCTATCTCTCTCTCTCTTTCTCTCTCTCTCTCTTTCTCTGTCTATCTCTCTCTCACTCTCTCTCTCTCTGTCTCGCTCTCTCTCTCTCTCTGTCGCTCTCTTTCTCTCCCTCTCTCTCTCTTTGTCTCTGTCTCTCATGAAGATAACACATCAATACAGTGACATGCTCTAGAGCCATGCAGATTTCACAACACTAACCACTCGTTCCAGGTGTCCAGTTTGTGATGGAAAGACATCCGGACAACTACTTCTGCGGACATCTTCAGTGTCTTGCTGACTTCACCCACACTGACCATGACGTGGCCTCGCTTGTAGAAATGACTATCTATGACATCACGCGGGTCAACTCGGAGCTAAGGCTAGCCTCTGTGTCCACATTTGATCCAGACCTGTACGTGGACACGACAAAAAGCAGCTCTATGGGTTGTACCGGCACCATCTCTAGTCTGAAGGCAAACCTGACTCTACAGTTACGTCATGACATCGACTGTCTGTATGGATTTTACAAGTGTCAGCTGGACTTGGTTACTGTGTCGGAACGTTCAGAGGTGCTCACAGAAATCGTCACACCAGAATACAACCACAACTACTCCAGAATAGGTAAGTGCACACAGAAATCGTCACACATGAATACAACCACAGTTACTTCAGAATAGGTAAGTGCTCACAAAACTTGTCCAACCAGAACACAATCACATCTACTCTAGAATCGGTAAGTTACTTCGTAGCTCCATCGACAAGTCCCATGAGTCCCGAACATGCAATTCACGCTACAAACAACCGCGGGCAGATGTAAAAGCATTCCACACAAAATTCACTGCTCACAGTGTCGCGCCACGCACTCACTCATTAGCAGAGCAACGGAAAAATGCCCTACCAAGCCATCATAAGGAAAATGCGAATGCGAACCGTAGTCACAAGCGTAAATATTCCAGAGCCCTTAACGGATGAATGCCTATCCGCCATATCGGGGACCGGAGAGCGTGTTACTTGTTCTAGTATCACCCTGTTTATTCTTATGTTCATTGATGACCTCTCCTTTCCATTGATGATTATCATAGTGTTCGTTTTTTTTTGTTCTTTCTTCCTTCACTGGTAAGTTGGGTTTTGCAATGCGAATGCTAGTTTTTACACATTCCTATTTTGTATTAATTTTCTCCTCAGGATTGTCTCGTCGATATTGTTCCATGCTTTCAAAGATTAGCCTATCATAGTTTTTTATTGCTTCATCTAGGTATAGTTGACTTATATCTGGTTGTTTCAATGCTGCTATATCAATCTGAGGCGATCTCGATGTCCTTTTACATGTTTTGTTAAGTTTTATTTGTAATTTTAAAATATAGGTTTAATGTCAGTGTTGATATCAGCACCAGGGTATGTTTTGGCATTTTAAACATTGTTTTTACATCTATTTCTAATCATAATGTAGTCAGTTTGGTTTCTCCACGGCCTTTCCACACATACAGCTTCTTATGGTTATGTTGGGGTAATGTGTTATAAATAATAAGATGGTTTTCTTCACAAAACTATCATCCGATCTCCTCTGATGTGTCTGGTTCCTATAACATGTGTCAGGACCTTAGAATTGGCTCGTTGGGCTAACACGTGTGAGACAGTACAAGTATAACATGATTCGACGTAAGACTCAACGACACAACGTTTTATGGATTTATTGCCATATTAAATACAGAACGATGATTACAACAATATACAATATATAACTCACGACGCTCACAACCACAATACAGCTCACAAGTCTGACGCTCAAGATGACAGTCGTTCGGCTTTCACCCACAGAGATCCACACAAACGCCTTGCTTTCACCGCACACGTCCTTCCAGTCTCAAGTCCCAGCTCGGTCTGTCGCTAGCGCGCAACTTGCTGACCGCCTCTTGTGGCGTCACGTGGCATGCGTGCGTCTTGTCGTCAGCCTGACCGCTGGTCGCGTGTCAGGTAACAATCTTGCCAGCCGACAATTCTTGTCCGCCGGGTGTCGCAACGATGTTGCTGCATAGCTATCCCATGTTAGGCTCTGACATCCTCCCCGGGTACCTCAATGAAAGATGCCATCTTTCATTCATGATGTATGTATATACTGGGGTAGTGTTAACTTCATGTCAGAGTCTACCCTTTCCCTGTGTTATGCATGAAAATACATATATGGCATAGAAATATATACGATAAATGTAAGTTGCATTGAAATGACAAATGAAGTTCAACTTTTAACACAAATCAGGTTTCATCCCCCTGATGGCTGGTTACCTCAATTGCAATAATACCCAGTCAGATCAGTAGTACCAGCTTCTCGCATCTACCTCGCAGCAATTTGAAAAAAAAACGTAATAATATGGTTGTTTTGCAACAGCCATCTAGCCAGACTGAAATACGGCTTTATATGAGTCGTATTAAACACTCAAACTCTGACCTCATTTGGCCAGGAGCTCTTATGATGGTTTGCAATGTTGGCAGCTCTCTGCCATGCTTGGTGGACGCCTACCCGGTGTGTTAGCCATTTGAGCAACAAAATGTCTATTTATACAATACACACTATTGAATATGTTTCAAATTATGGCCCTTGGTGTAATTCATAAATGCAAGGGAAGTAATTTTGACATTCAAGCAATACAATAAATTACAATAATTATTTAATTTCTTAGCGTCATTGCTTGTCGTTTCTTCATATTAACGAGAAAAAGTCGGTAATATGAATACATTAATCAAGATATGATTCTAAGATTACACTAATCAAAATAAATAAGTACCCAATTGGTGTATTATGTTTTATAGATTCACAAGGATTTTACAATCGTCATAAGTTTTTGAATATTTGTATATTGTCTACTAATTTTGGTGTACTTTTTAAATTACACAGGAAGTACACACGAAACTCAAAATTTAGTTGCTGTTACACTGTCTGAACACAACTGCTCAGGTGTTATTTTATAACGGATAGTAAAATGTTCTCAAAGTTCGTGTCTGATGTTATAGTATCACAACTTTCGGATTATGATGGAATGTTCTTATTTCCGATGTGTTCACAACTTATGGATAATGATCGACTGTTCTTATTTCTGATGTTTGAGTGTCGAACCTTTTGGATTAAGTTCGCTTGTAGAAGTCACTGTTCAGTCCACATTTGCACACGTCGTTAAAATATCACGGTGAAGAAATCCACACACAGCTGTCACTGTTAACCCGCAAAGTTCGCTTCTGGTAAGTGGTTAAGCGTCTGTGACACTATTCTTGTTGTATATTTACAGTTAATAATGTTCTCTTTCTAACACACACTACACAATTATACTACACTCATTACAAGACTTAATTAAAATAAGTATATTATACATGTCGGTTTTTTTTACCCGTATCACAATTACAATTATAGACCTTACACAGTAGGTGAATAGAAACAAAATTCACTCATTGGTGGCTGTGTTGGTCTGAGTGTATTAGTACACTCTGCACTCAGACATTGCTTACTGGGTCGGTCGGACAACGGGACAAAAGATCGGCAATTGTATTGATTCTGCCTGGAATATGTCGAACCTCGAAACTGTAATTTTGAAGCTTCAAGGACCAGCGAGCAATCATATTGTTGGATGGTACTCCGGCATTTATATACCGTAATGGACTGTTGTCAGTTTCGATGATAAAGTGACGTCCTAGAAGGTATCTGGATAGTTTCGTCACACTTTCTACTAAGGCAAGTGCCTCTAATTGTGGAATGGACCATGCACGCTCTCGAGGCCTTAGTTTTCTTGATATAAAACAAACGGGATGCAGGATGTTGTTGTATTCCTGCAACAGGACTGCCCCAATCGCAACGGAGCTAGCATCTGTTCTCAATCTGAAAGGTAAACGAATGTTGGGCAATTTAAAGATGAGATTATTCGAATTCTTATCAGAAAAGTATGCCAAAACTTTATGAAATGCATTTCGTAGGCATTCATCGTGTACAACTTTTTCAGGCTTATCCTTAGTTAGTAAATTAGTAAAAACCTCGGTCAGTTCTGAAAAATCAGGAATGAATTGCCTGTAATAATTGATCAGTCCCAACAAACTCCGGACTTGTTTCTTATTAGTCGGGAGTGACAGTTTTAGAATTTTGGAGACAATTTTGTTGTCTGTCATGACAAAGCCATTGGATATTCTGTACCCCAAAAATGATATCTCTTGGTAAGCCATGCTCACCTTTGAAGGCTTCACTGTCAGTCCGTGCTGTCTGATACGTTCTAGTGTCTGTTCTAGTGTCTTTATATGTTCCGTCATTGTCTCTGTATGGACACAGATGTCGTCGATATAGCAAATAATATTAGGAATGTCAGCTAGGAGGAGTCGTGTCATGCGTACGAATGTGGCTGGGGCATTGACTAGCCCAAATGGAAGTTTGCACCATTCGTACAGTCCCCAAGGCGTGGCAAAAGCTGTTAGATGTCTGCTGTCTTCATGTACAGCTATCTGCCAGTAACCTTTAGACATGTCAAGCGTCGTAAAGAACTTAGCGTCAGTCAGTTCTGTCAGAAGATCGTCAGTGTTTGCCATTGGTTCAAGATCTAAAACAGTTATTTTGTTCAGTTTTCTGTAGTCGATGCAAAGTCGTATTGTGTTGTCCTTTTTGCGTACAATGACCATGGGTGAAGAGAAGTCTGATAAGGATCGTCTGATGATGTTGTTTTTTTCTAAGTTGATGGTTTCTTGATGTAATTGTTCTTTGTAATGTAATGGTATTGTGTATGGTCTGCATCTTATGGGTGTGTTTGATGTGAGTGTGATGTGATGCTGTACTAATTCTGTTTGTCCTGGGTTGTCGGAAAAGATGGTGTTGTACTGTTGTATCAACTGTTTGCAACTGTTTGTCTCTGCTTGACTTAAGTTTGGATTGATCTTGATCTCATTCAAGCAGTTTGTCGTGTCTAATGTAGGTGTTGGAATCTCGTCGCTAGAATCGTCATCTTCGTGATCTATTATCACGGTGCAAGCTGTCGTATCGTCTTGTTCGTTGTCTCTGTTGTGGTATGGTCTTAGCATATTTATGTGAAATATTTTGTGTTTGTCTTTTATTAGGATTTCGTAGTCTACAGGTGAGATTTGTCTTGTCACTTTAAAAGGTCCCTGCCAAGAATCATTCAGTAGCTGTCTGTCACTAGGTAGTAGTAGTAGAACGTCCTGTCCAGGTGTCAATGTTATAGTCCTGTTACCTTTGTCTGCGTACTGTCTGTAAGTAGCACCAGATAGTTTTAGTGCATTTTTAGCAATTTCACATGATTTAATAATCCTTTCACGCAATGATGTTACATACAAGAATGATGATATGGGTTTAAGTACTGGAGTAGAGTCAGTTAACATTTGGTGATAAATTGTTAATGGGCCTCGTGGTTTGGCATCATAGATTAATTCAAAAGGAGAGAAACCGGTACTAGAATGTGGTACCTCGCGATAAGCAAAAAGGACAGCTGGTAGGTATACATCCCAGTTATTGGGGTGATCTTGAGTTACTTTTGCAAGCATGTGCTTCAGATCCCCGTTAAGCTTTTCTATAATCCCGCTCGAGTGAGGATGATAGGGGCTATTGAAGACTTGCTTCACTCCTAACATTTTGGTGAAAGCTTGGGTCGATGCGGCAATAAACTGAGTGCCTCTATCAGACTGGATAGTATCTGGAAACCCGATTCGGGAGAAGATATGGAAGAACACTTCCATGATGTCGTTGGCAGTAATGTTCTTTAGAGGAATCGCTTCTGGCCAGCGACTACATTGATCAATAAAAGTTAGAATATATTTATTCCCTCTAGTTGTTGTATGACTAAGAGGGCCCACAATGTCAACTGATAATTTTTCAAAGGGTCGACTGGCTAAGTCAGTGACTTGTAACTTTGCCTGTGGGTGTTTACCTTTTTTTACCAGTTTCTGGCATGTATCACAACTTCTGCAATATGTTTTTATGTCATTGCAAAATTTTGGCCAATGAAACTGTGTCAATAACCTTGACCTGGTTTTAACATATGCCATATGACCTGCAAAGGGTATATCGTGAGCAAGATGTAAAGCTTGCTTGCGATAAGTAGTTGGCAAAACAGTTTGCTTCGTTGTAATGTCACCTCTGGTGTAATACCTGGTGAGTATATCATTGTGTAAAGCAAAATGCCATCTCGCATTCTTGGTTATTCTTGCCTTTTTGCCGATCAGGTCAAAGTACTTTGACAGTGAAGGATCAGCTTTTTGAGCTGTTATGAATGCTTCCTTCATAGAGTCACTAGGTGGTAATTCTTTGCTAAGCATTTGTATAGCCTCAGTTTGGTTACTTTCATCTTGCACTCTAGCAGTAGCTCTTGTTACTGCGTTCACACACTCAATGACATCAGATGATGATGGAATGATATCGTTAATGATGTGATGAGAACTTAGTGCTGCATTAGCTAACATACATTCAATAGGTGATATGACATTTGGTGGTGATGTCGTGTTATCATCAATACATAATGATGTTATGTCATGATTATGAGGTTTGTCATTCACCTCAAGTAAGTTTCCTATGATTATATCGCACACTGGGTTTGTAAGTGCGGCGCACTTTACTTTCCCGGTGAGGAAAGGTGTTTCAATGTATGCCCATGCTAATGGATATTTCTCAATATTGCCTGAAAATGTTCTACATGTAATGTGCCTGCCTGTATAGTCTGTAGGCGTTATGAATGTTGTTTTCAGGCCAATAAGTGTACTTCCGGTGTCGCGAAGTACTGTAGCAAACTTGCCATTAACATACCCGTGATGGATGTCTAATCTGCCTTTTGAGTCTATTACCAAGTTAGCTTCCTCATTGGCAATAGGGATGGCGTGCCCGCATGTTAAGATACCATCTTCATAGAAGGTGTTACAGACAGTGCATTTGTTAGCACTAAATACATCACAAGCCTGTGCTGCATTCACAGGATGTTTCTCTGGATTTTCGTCTTCTGACGCTGAGCTATCGAACAAGGCGGCATTGGCTTTGTTGGTCATATGCCTGCCTCTACAATCCATGCGATGGTGCCCGTAAGCCTTGCAGAGAAAACATTTACGTAAACTTTTGAACGATTTACGCTCTTTGTCTTGTCTGTTTACCATATTTTGCAAGTATGTTTGGTACCCTGGGTTTTTATCGCACATCTCGTTCAAATGGTGAGAAAATTTACAGTGAATGCAATGTCTAAATTTCTCAGAGGTAGGCCTGTTTGGTTTTTGCCTACTATAGTTTTTCTCATAGTTGGCCGCTGCTACCCAGTTACTGTCAGTAGCTTCCGTGGCAAAGCACTGTTTGTTGGCCGTGTAATAGGCCGACCCACGTCTTTCAATTTCTTCCACACTTGTGCATTCATTCTCCTGTAAGAACTTAGAAAACGATGATGGGATAGAAGAAATGATTTTATCTCGAATGATGAGATCTTCTAATCTATCATAACTTTTGTTAATTTTGGCTGCTGAAGTCCATTTGCTGAAAACATCTCGGACTAAACAGAGGTAGTCAGAGAACGTTTGAGTTGATTTTGGACTCAATTTACTGAATTGTTCTCTGTAACCTGCCTCGTCTAACATGAAATGTGCCATTATCTTAGATTTAATATAATGGTACTCTTTTCTGAGGTCTTTGGGGATGGTTTCAATGACTTTAAGAGGTTCCCCAGATAGACTCCTCATATATAGAATATTCCATTCAGAAAGTGGAACTTGGTAATGTTCCATTAAAGTCTCAAAATTTTGAGTAAAGGCTGCTATGCAGTCACCCGAGGTATAGTTACGTACGATACCTTGATACTTCTTATACTGGTTTTCTTTTTCCAGTCTTTCAGATTTCTTTGACTCTTTATTCATCGCAGTCTCAGTGTCAAGTTGTTTCATTTTCAACTGTAACTCTAGTTCTTCTTTCTTACTTTGAGCTGCTATTTCTGCTTTCTTAAGTTCACTGTCTATCTCAGCTTGTTTTAAGGCTGTTTCAATCTCTGCCTGTTTTAAGGCTGTTTCAATCTCTGCCTGTTTTAAGGCTGTTTCTGCCTCTGCTTGCTTGGCAGCCATTTCTGCTTGTTTTAGAGCTCTCTCCGCTGCTCTTTCTTCGCGTTCATTATTTTTCTCCTGTACCAGCAGGTATTCAGCGTATTTGTTCTCGCTCCATTTTGTTAATTCATCACCTGTTAGATGCAATTTAATACCCATATCGATGAAATCAAATAATGACGACATGATGGGGAAAATACGTCAATGAAAATCAGCCACACAAAATATGTTATAAATGGTTAGTAATAAACAATTTACAATTTATTTTACTATACGATGCGTGCCTACTATTGCATACGTAAAGTTAAAGTATAGAAAAATATACTCAAGTGCCCTGGATACGGTGAAGAATGGTTGGACAATCGGGCTAGAAAACTGTAGGGTCGTTACTTCGGAACCACTAATGACCTCTACGGCAAGGTTATGGATGGTACGGAAAAACCTGCTTTGTTTTTGGAAGAAAATAAGTTAGCGTCTATTTGTTGGTGTGTGCCTGCAAGTCACTAAGTGTTGATTAGGTTTGGATGGCGTCAAGTATAATTGTATGTCGTAAGTTTGTCCGTCAACAGTGTTTTTCTCAACAGAAGTTACACTCTTTCCAAAACTCTTTGCGTTCCACAAACTCAATGCACAAAGACAATTTATCTGTATTTGAACACTCAATAACATTGATGACACATCACTTACATCACGATGACATTCAGTAAGGACATAGACATCAAGTTTACAAGATGGCGACAAGGTCAAAATGGCGACAAAATCACAATGTCGACAAGGTCAAACGGTGACAAGTTTCACAAATCACAAATGTTTTACACGCTTACAGGATCAAACAATATGTACTGTACGTTTACAAATGGTTTTACACATATTTAAACAATGTAGTAATGGATCACAATGAGACTTTTACGATCACATTTACATAACTATAACCTTGACAAATTTTACAAGTTCAAGAATTATAGTTTTAAATCGTTAATGACGTATGGTTTAAACAAAGACGAGCAACACACGTCTACATATATTAGGTTCTTAAACAAGGACGAGCAACCCACGTCCACACATGTCAGGACCTTAGAATTGGCTCGTTGGGCTAACACGTGTGAGACAGTACAAGTATAACATGATTCGACGTAAGACTCAACGACACAACGTTTTATGGATTTATTGCCATATTAAATACAGAACGATGATTACAACAATATACAATATATAACTCACGACGCTCACAACCACAATACAGCTCACAAGTCTGACGCTCAAGATGACAGTCGTTCGGCTTTCACCCACAGAGATCCACACAAACGCCTTGCTTTCACCGCACACGTCCTTCCAGTCTCAAGTCCCAGCTCGGTCTGTCGCTAGCGCGCAACTTGCTGACCGCCTCTAGTGGCGTCACGTGGCATGCGTGCGTCTTGTCGTCAGCCTGACCGCTGGTCGCGTGTCAGGTAACAATCTTGCCAGCCGACAATTCTTGTCCGCCGGGTGTCGCAACGATGTTGCTGCATAGCTATCCCATGTTAGGCTCTGACATCATGTTTCCATACTATCTGCTTATTTTTAATTTTATCCAACCTTTTCGTTCATGTCTCCCATGACAATTAGGAATGTTGATGATTATAAGACTGTCAGTGTTTGTTATAGGTCATCATAATATTCTTCTAGCTGATCATCACTATAATCAGTTGTTGGAGCATACATCTGTAGAATTACCATGTCGATAGGTCTTAACTTAATTTTGAGCAGTATCAGTCTATCTTTCTGAGACCATAATCCACTTATATTTTTCTTTTAATTTAAGTTTGCTAAAACTCATACTCCTCTCTCATGATCATCCCTTCCCGGGTTTATGAATAAATAATCGTCTCTCATTATATAACTATTATTCTATTATTACATTATAGTATTATATTCTAGTATTATCTGTTTTAGCATTTGTTTGCATCTCTATAGTTGGTCAGTCTGGTTTCTGTGGACTCTAAATATAACAGAACAAGTAAATATGATGAGAGACAACTTTGAGAATATATCCTATCTTGTTTTTTTTTGATGTTTTTTAACAGCTGAGGTACTGAGTCATTTCGAGAGACTGACAGAACTGATAAACAGCTTCACAATCCGAATGACAGCCCAGATAAACAAATTAATAAGCCAGTCAGATGATCAGACAGCCAAACTTTTGAACCAAACAACACAGCTAAACAGATTAGCAAGCCAGTCAGACAATCAGGCAGCCATGATACACAGATTAGCAAACCAGTCAGACCAACTAGTGGACCAGACATCTCAAATGGTGGACCAAACAGCCCACTTACACAATATTTCTCAACGATGTGATCAAGACCAAGCCGATCAAAAACACCGCCCAGAAGCAGCTGAGAACAGGCTGATACTCCCTCAAGAAAAACTGGACAAAGTTGAAGAACTGTCAAATCTGAGCATAGAACCAGTTCCGGACCTGGTGAGTGAGCTGTAGTGACCTGTATTACTGTGTGTGAAAGTGGTGACACATTTTTGTGTACGTTTGATTACGTTGTTCGGCGAGGATGTGTAAGTCTTCAGAAAGTTCAGTCGTTTCAGTCATAGACACTCTATCTGGAAACATGAAATTGACTGAGGCACATCTAACTTAACATACCAAGGCGGTCTCTCTCTCAATTACTTTGGAAAACATGGGTTTTTTTTTTTTTTTTACTCCATGAAAAACAAACAAACCACACCAAACAAGCAAACTGAAAATCCATCAGGAGACACAAAAGGACATCACAGTTAAAGATAAGGCGAACCCACTCCGACTTCTGAGGTACTTGTAATTTATGTCACCTTGCCACCAACGCACTGGAAGTTGATGAGTGAGCGCTCTTATTCAAACCTTATGTTATGCAGAATGAAGTTCCAACAGGAACAAATGTTCTAGTTCTAATGAAATGCTTTTATTGGGCTCTAGAATCCTCCAAGAGATCAAAGAAGGAAATTCCAGTACAGTTCCCCAATGATATCACATCTGTAAATTATCTCTATGTACATCTCATAGTCACGAATGTATCACGTGTGTGAGTAGCTGTTCTAATAAGTATTAGAGTATAGTAGCGTACACCTGGAGCAGTGTTGTACGAGAGTAGAGTAGTGAACGCGTGTACACGCCTGGGGCAGTGTTGTTCGAGAGTAGAGTAGGGACCGTACTAATCTCCGTTTGTACTGGACAGGTGTGAAAGTCTGGAAATTTAAGTATTGGCCAGTCCATGTATCTTTGTTGTACACCGATCTTGATCGGTGATATACACCCAGAACAGACGTACAGAGGAATTTGAAACTCTGAAGAATGCCTTAGACCTGAATGGGTACTCCACGGGATTTATAAAGCGCCACTGCCAACAGCCCAAACCAAAACCAGACGAAACCATAGTCCCTAACTTAAGGTATTTATTCATCTAACCTTTCGAGGGGATGGCGTAATCACACCTATTCCCACCCCAGCAGTTAAAGATCCTATCGCTTTGTACGCCAAATCTAATACTATTTATCAATTTACATGCAGATGCGAGTCTACCTACATCGGCAGGACAGAGTAAAAGTTAGACAACAGAGTTGCTGAACACATTTCTAACTGGATTAACAAGATACTACACACAGGCGATGCGAGCCTAGGTAGGCCGACATACCGGTACATTCCCGTTTCATCGATCGCTAGGCATGTGCTGGAAACTGGCCATGTGATTGAGAGAGACAGTGTCTTCCGTGTGTTGTTCAACACACAAAATAGTCGCTTGTTAATGTTTGCAGAAGCCATAATGTTTAACCTACATTAGCCAGCCTTGTGCAAACAGGAAGACATGTTAGTCAGTTTAAAATTACCGTGTTAGTCAATTGACATTACAATGCGAACATATGTGTATATTTCAGCTTGAAGGATTTATCTAGTCATTTTACTTTATGTTGTGTGAATTCTGCAGTATGTACCTGACGAGATGCAGTGAAATATGCCAAGCAATAAATAGTGCAATCTATTGTTTGTGTCTTCGTTATTCAAATTCACTACGGCAAAACATTGTTTTTGATATTCTCAAAGTGCATATACACAGAAGAGAGAAGGAGGAGGAAAAGAAGAACAAGAATAAGAAAACTTGATAAATATTTCTTGAAAAGTTACATCGATTTTATATAATCTCAATTTTATATTCAAGAGAGCATGCAGAAGAGGAAAACGTCGGGAAAATAGCAGAGAAAAGATTATTCTATGGGGGAACATCACAGCCTTGTGCGACACAACAACTGATGACGGAGGCTGGATAATTATACAGGTATTGCTTCCACGTCTCGGCCATCCATCAATACATCAAACAGCTGACTCATTTATCGATGTGTGCATTAAATCATATATTTGAAACGCTCATCGTACAATTTCACACATCTGTGATCCACAAATAGTCTGTCCATATGAGCCAGTGTTATCTCCGCCGTGTAATCATTAACACAATAGGCCAAATGTACACATAGAGAAAATAAGATGACACGGTATTCGCATAGCACATACCACTGTTGGGGTGACGTGTTATATATTTTAAGCCACGCCGCATGAGTTGCGGTGACCAGCTCTCTTCCTCGTCAGTTTACCTTCTCGGGAAATTAGCAGAACTTTGTAACAGTTTTCCAGTTCCCATGTTAAGGAGACTGGATCGACCCTACAGCTGTGACAGTGGGCAAACAATTATTTTGCCTCTACTGGAGATAGAACCTACACTACTGTCTTCATTATCAATCATTATTGCAGCTTGTTGTTTCTAATATAGTTAGTTAGTTAGTTAGTTAGTTAGTCGACAGATCATCCTCGTTGCACATCGAACCATTCAGTCCATATGTGCTCGGATCCCTTTCTCAGCAATTCCCGCAGCGTGTAGCGGCTAATGACGCCAGTTCTGTGTTGGTTTATCAATCTTCTTTGGCTTCCTGCGTAGTGTTCTTGTTTGGCCACCACTCTTTTAAATTGCTGCTCTCGCAGTCTGGCCATTGTTGTAGATTCACAGTCATCACTTGGTTCTCGCAAAAGTCTCACTTCTCGTAGAGCATTCAGAATGTCAGCCTGGTCCATGGCGCGTCCGCCCTCCATAGTAGCCTCACCTGCGAGCTTGTCAGCCCGCTCATTTCCTTGTACTCCCGCATGCCCTGGCACGAAGATGAAACTAATCTTTGCCAGCCGAGACCGCTACAGAGGCAGCATCCATTCTCTTCGGATCGACCCCTCCTCTATCCTCTTGATCATGTTCATTGAGTCGCTAAGGAAACAAGCCCTAGTGAATGTCTGTGTCTCGAGCCATGTTATTGCTTTACTTACTGTCATGACTTCCATGGTCAGGCTACTTGTGGTTTCAGTGAAAGCACCAGAGTCCTCCTTCACAATTCTCCCTCCGGCCCGAGCTGTAAAGGCCCATGAGTTTCTCACATGTCGGACGACCGACCCATCTGTGTAGATGACCGCGTCACCGTCTAGCGAATTCTCGAAAATGAACGCTTGTACTTTAGCCTCAACAGCAGCCGGAATTTCTTGTCTGCATTTTCTATCTAGTTGGATGCAAACTGAATAGGATGTGCAGACGTCTGTTGGCACTTGCACCCACTCCTCGCCAGGTTCTAAGTCCTCAAGTGAACACACCTGTTGAAGAATGTCTTCGGCTTGACCCATCCACGACCGTCCTCTTTTTAACCTGCTGCCCTTCACCTTCCTAATTTCGCTATGCAGTGGATGTTGTGTGTTTGCGTTAATTCTGAGGTAGGCGCGTGCCCTGCAAACATGTATTCTCTCTTCAATGGTTGGAAAATCAAGAAGGTAGCGCATCGCCCTGCATGCTGTATCGCTTGTACATCCAAGAATAATGCACATAGCTTCATTCTGTATCCTTTCCATCCTTTCTATCTGCTTATGGCTGAGAGTCAGGATTGCCATTGCATACTCCAAAACAGACATGACCAGCCCCTCGTACAGAAGACATAGATGGCGCTGCTCACAGTTTGCTGCCGCCATCACCCGCATCGCTGCCAAACCCCGCATGGCCTTTGTTATCACCTGGTCTATGTGCACATTATAAGCAAGGCTTCGATCAAACCGTATCCCCAGGTAATTCATTGCCTGCTTTCTTTCCACCGTCACTGAACACAGCATTACAGTTGGTGTTGGATTGTTGACAATATGATTATTCAACGAGAACCAAGTCACTGTTGCCTTTGTTAGGTTGACCATTGCCCCAGCTTCATCACACCAAGTACTTATGCGATTGAGTTCGGTTTGTAGTTCCACAGCAACCTCCTCTCTATCCTTACCCTGACGATACACTAAAACATCATCGGCATATGACAATGTTCTGCCAAGTCCAGTGATCTGCTCACTGGTGATTCTCACTGTGTAGGCGTTGAACAGTACCGGAGATAATGGTGATCCCTGTGGTAGGCCAGGATATATTGTTGTTGGTTCCGAAGTCCAACTGCCACATCTAAAAACTACTTTCCGTTGGAAGAGGGCTGCAGCGATCCAACTAAGGAGGAATGGACTTACGTTTAGTTCAAGAAGCTGAAACATTAAAAAATCCAGTGGTACTCTGTTGTATGCGTCCTCAAGATCAATCGCTGCAGCAACGGTTTCAGTGCCTGAGTGGAAACCTTCATAGACATCATGGGCAAAGACTGCTGCATTGGTCCAGGTTTGTCTTTTTGGACGGTACCCACCCAGGGTAGGTGGGAAAACACCTTGCCTCTCTAGTTGGCTTGATATTTTCCTGGCAATGACCTTCTCCAGCAGCTTGCCTATTGTATTCTGCATGGTTATAATTCGATATCCCTGAATTTTTTTGTGGTCTTTGTCAGGCTTCGGCAAGGGAATCAGATAGCTGTGTAACCATTCCTCCTTGATGCTAGCACTCCCTATACTGTTGTTGTACATGTCTGCTAGTTTCTCTAGCTCATTGTCGGTACACCTATTTATGTCGTCGTATCTTATGCCATCAGGACCTGGAGCACTGTTTTTTGATCGTCGAAGCACAGCCTTGATTTCTTTCACTGTCACTGTGTCTTCTAATATATCTTTTTTTTATAAGTCTAATGTCTTTCCCATCAATTTGTAGTTCTGCAAGCATATCCACCATGTTGACATGTCTAACTCTATCAAAAGCCTTTGTATAGTCAATAAAGCAAAGATGTATATCCTTGTTTACTTCTATAGCACGTTCAATAACTGTTCGCAGCATATACACAGCATTTACTGTACCCTTACCTTCTACAAACCCACATTGTTCTTCCCCTATTTCAGGTTGTATCTTCTTCCTCACTCTTTGCATGATAATTCTTAGCAAAATCTTTTGTTGATCACATTCCAAGGTTCCTGATTTCTTTGGGATTGCAATAAATACAGAGTTACATAATTCAGGAGGTATATCTCCAGTATCATATAATGTGTTCATCAGTCTGGTGACTTGCTCTAGTCCAAATTCTTCTAAATCTTGAATCATTTCTGTTGTGATGTTGTCTGCACCGGGGGCCTTGCCGGCTTTCATAGTCTTAAGAACATTTCGAACTTCCATCTCCACAATTGGAGGTCCTTCATTATTAAATCTAATATCATACTGTTCGTCTCTGTTATCACCATAAAGGTGTTTCACATAATCTGTCCATACATGTAGAATCTTGTCTTTTTCTATTATGATTTTGCCATCTTTAGTTTTTAGACACCCTGTTGATGTACTTGTTCTTTTATTAGTAAGTTCCTGAATTCTTTTGTGCACTAATTTGGTATTTTGACTGTTGTGTTGGCTTTCAAATTCTAAGCAGATTTCCTCAAGCCATGATTCTTTTGCCTCCTTACATAATATTCTGACTTGTCTGTGAATTTCTTCATATTTGACAGAATTATTTTTGTTGAGTCTTCTTGTTTCCATGAGGTGTACAATTTCTTCAGTCATCCAGTTCTTACGACCCACCTTCTTTAATTTTGGAATAGTTGTTTCTGCAGCCACATTGATTGAATTCTTCAACGTTTCCCATTGATCATCCACATCCTGGAATAATATCTCTAGATCAGAAAATATTTCAAATCTGTTCTGTACTTCTATGTTAAATTTGTTTTGCATTTCCTTGTCATTACTCAATGTACACAAATCATATTTAGTGTTTCCTGTTATATACTTGACTTTCTTCAACTTTATCCTAAATGTTCCTGTGAGTAATCTGTGGTCACTATACCAATCAGCACTGGGAACTGTTTTTGCTACTGTTAACGCGTTTCTAAATCTTCTGCTAATGAGAATGTAGTCAATCTGGTTTCTAATCCTGCTATCAGGACTCCTCCATGTCCATAAAGTTCTAGGGTGTTGCTTAAACCAGATGATTCCTACAATCATTTCCTGTTCTTTTGCCCACTCCACGAGTCTGTATCCTATTTCATTTCTCTCTCCTAAACCATAGTTTCCTACTGTGTTTCTATCCCCTTGATTTCCTACTTTTGCATTGAAGTCCCCTATTATGATGTTTATTTCTGCATTTTTACATTTCTTTAAGGCAGACTATATGTCATTATAAAATTCTTCTACACTTTCTTCACTGGATTCTCCTTTTGGGGCATATACTTGAATAATATTTATGCTAAAAGGTCTGCCACTTAATTTAACTAGTAGAACTCTGTCCGACACGGCCCAATATCCTTGAACAGATTTTGATGTTTTCCGGTCCAAAATAACTGCCACTCCCCTATGACGCACTTCACCTCCAGAATAAATAATCTTGAAATCTTCATCTATCTTGATACCTGCTCCTGTCCATCTTGTTTCGCACATACCTAAAATATTAATTTTTTCCCTTTCAATTTCTTGTTTTATGTTCTCTAATTTTTCGTCGTCGTTTAACATCCTAACGTTCCATGTTGCTAATTTTAACGTCTCTGTCCTTGTCTTGCGATGATCAGTCTTTAAGCGAATCATGATATACTAGGCACTTTTAAAGAGGTAGTTTGCCGTTGCTTTCCTCTGTGGCAGTGACCGTACTGGTCGGAGACCGCAGCCATTGACTCAAGAAGAGCTCCTCTGCCTGCCGTCGTGAACTCGAGACCATGACCAACAAATATCTGTCGGCTGCCCTCAACATTTCATCCACCACCTGCCTTCCGTGGCTTCTTTTGAAAACTTCCAATAAAAGAACACAAAATATCATCACATAATCCACAGGAAAACACTATTCACAGGAAATCCATAGGAAATCACACGAAATCCAAAGGAAAATATTAAATAGCGTCCCCCCAAAAAAGTAACGCGTCATTTTGTCGCCATTGTACCGGAATTCTCTTATTACTGGCTTATAATTAGCAGTCTAAACATCCCCTCTTGTTCTTCTTGTATCTTGCGGAGTCGAGGTGAATATTAAACAGCGGAAGAGTGCCCGTTTATGGGCTTCATGTATCGTTATTCCCATGGACTACTTATTCCCTCTCTCCATTGTTTACATGGTCGGCCGTTTGGTGATGGATCCATTTGGTCTGTACATCATTGCTTGTTGTGGTATATTGTCAGTTATATTGCCTAGTTATGTGACCGAACCATTTCACTTACGTAAACAGTAGTATGCCAAAATCTGGGCGAGGTTACGGACGTAATTCGTAATCCCGTATACCCAGGTTCGAAACACAGCGGTGCTGGTTTTTTCGAAAAAAGGTATAGGTGACAGTCGTTCAGAAAGCTATGGCAAACTACTGAACGTAAAACTTGGCCAGGAATCACGAACAGCCAAAATGCTGGGGTTGACTGCTATGTCATGTGAAGGACATGCAACTAAATTAGTATGTCACAGAAACTAAAACATTGACACATCAACTATTTCAGTGGCGTACATGATCTGTAGAGGGAGATATGATTCTTGAAAGACGAGAAAGCGGTCCAGAAGGAGGAGCCGAAGAAGGAGAGCAGTAGGAGAAGGATGAGAAGGAGGAGGCATAAGGTGTCGATGATAACATTGATCACGATTCTGAAGATAATTGTGTTGATTAAATGGATAATGATAATGATGGTGATTATTATGATGGTTGTTGACAGCGTCTCGATTTGTAGATGCACAATACCTCATCAATATTGCCCGTGAGTGACGTATGGTTACTTGCTGAAGTTTTGTTGCAAAGACTACGAATCCAGCTAATGTTCTGAAGGAGAAAGGCGGCGGTTCGCTGGAGGGACCGACAGACCTAGTATATTTGTTCATGTAACCACTTGGTACCCCCTATATGCGGGGAATCTTTATGCAGACACTCCCTTGCAGGTAGATGCAGATGGATTATTCTACTGGAAAGAGGTATTTGCTATTTTGTAGCTGAGATGTTAGGATGGTGGTCGTTAACTTAAATTGATATTTGAGGAATACTGCATGCTATAATTGGATGTAGGAAATCTATACTGCTGGGATAATCGTTTTCTCTAACAGTTTGATCATTAGAATATTTCTACGATTGTACGGGTTATATGATGGAGATGGACCCCAACACTCATCTTATGAATCATAGTGCATGTTCAGTAAATATCTTATTGTAAAGCCTTATTAATATCATCATCATGTCGCATGCAAATAAGCATAAGTGGCCATGTTTCGACATCTCCCACAGTCAACAAAGCCGTGAATCAGCTCTGTGTTCTCTTCTCGAAAGTGTCATCTGGCGAGGCCATCCAGATATTTATTTCTCTGCCTTCCCCTCGATCTTCTTCCCCCAATAAAACCAGTTGTCACCACGTTCCGTAGTGTATTTATACTCATAACATGCACCATCCCCCACCCCCCCCCCCTTCCCAAGAAAAGGTTAACTGTTACGTATAATTTCTCTACTCAGTTTACGAGTAGGACTTGCTCAGGGGTTTTTCTGTCTGTCGTGGTATTGTTCTGCATTTTTATCAGAAATCACATT
>OY992884.1:21673485-21782996 GCA_963921405.1 Cepaea hortensis | reverse complement strand
ATGTTTTCCATCTAGGTAAAGGCTACCTTGGCCAAAGCGATTCTTGCTGTAATATCTTCATGCATCTCCCATCAGATGTTATGACTGCTCCATGATAGGTGTACCGATTCAGTTGTTCAACTTCCCTAAACATGCCTTGGAAGACATCCAATCCGGAATAAACTGGAATTTCTTGGACAGTAGAGAAACTTTACTCGTAGTAGGTGTGTAGTCTGTGTGGGCGTGTCCACAACCCATGACAGACATAGAAAGATTGACCTCTAGTAGCACTGACTGAAAGTTAATTAATTAGGATTTGTTTTATAGAATCTAGTCTCATACAGTCATTCCAGAGCGGCAGTGGCCGTCTTCACTTCTATTATCATGCAAAAGAACTTCAGTTAACGATTCTACCACGCCAAAGGGAAGTAAAGAACCAAACAACAAAGTTGAACTATGAAAGTTTATTTGTATTCTTATTGTGTAAGCCGAAACGTTGTGTTAGCACGTCCCACTTGGGTATTATAAGTTGCTTTTCTCTTATATTTGTTATATGAAAGTTATAGCCAAACTGTGACTTATTCAACCCAAGTTAATACTGATCAGCGAGCACTGCCTACCTAGCTTACTACAGAAACTAACGAAGTCGAGCGGAGCAAACGGCAGCGGGAGCCTGTTGGAACAGAATAAAGTTATTAATGAGAGTGAATCTATAATCAAATATTCATACTTAGTGTGTGATCTGTGTGCATTTGTTATCTGTTCGTATATGCTTGTCTCTGTTGGCTATTGCAATTGTTGAGCTTAAAAAATATATTGCTGTCTTCATACACGACAGTTTTTTACAGTGAGCTTTAAAAAGGTGTAAAAACCTCTCAATACCAATTAAAAGCTATCGAACGCAAAACAAAAACAAACAATAAATACATGTGTTTTGACCAGTGACATTGTCAAATAATCATCTGCACATCTCGCGGTCTTTAGAAGGTTCTAGCAATTCCTGTGTTAAAATGTGAATATTGTTTTCTCCTGTCGCTTATAACTCAAGCGTAGTTTACACACGTGGTACTACTTTTAGTGCACGGGGCTGATTCTTGCGTGTGGATTAGCTGTCCCTATTACCAGTGTCCCTCGCTATCAGGCGTTCCCAATCCGACTACAGAAGTACTAGTAAATTACGTCCCCAAGTCAAGGACGAGACGTAAACATTTAAGTAGAACTGAAGGATGTAGAGGCTGAAACCGCAACCTTGGCATCAGCGCACCAGAAGCTTAAGAACGAGATCTTTTATCCATTCGGTCAATCTGAGATCGAGTATTATAATATAATAATAATGTAAAAGTAATAATAATAATGTAATAGTAAGAGTATTAACGTAATAATAATAATAATAATAATAATAATAATAATAATAATAATGTAATAGTATTAGTAATAATGTAACAGTAAAAATAATAATAATAATCATAATAAATATAATAAAAGTGTAATAGTAACAGTAATAATGTAATAGTAATAATAATAAAAATAATAATAATATAATAATGTAATAGTAATAATGTAGTAGTGATAATAATAACATAATAATAATAATAATAATAATGTAATAGTAATAGTAAACATGCAATAGTAATTGTAATAATGTCATAATAATAATGTAAAAGTAATAGCAATAATGTAATAGAAATAATAATAATGAATAATGTAATAGTAATAATGTAATAGTAATAGTAATAATGTTATATTAATAATAATAATGTAATAGTAATAATAATAATAATAATAATAATAATAATAATAATAATAATAATAATATATTGGTAAAGTACTAATGTAATAGTAATAATAATAATGAAATAGTAATGATAATAATGTAATAGCAATAGTCATAATGTAATAGTAACAATAATAGTACAATAATAATGTAATAGTGATAATAATAATGTAAAAGTAGTATTGATAATGAAATAGTAATAATAATATTGTAATAGTAATAATGTAATAGTAATGATAATAATGTAATAATAATAATAATAATAATAATAATAATGTAATAGAAATAGTGATAATATAATAGTAATAGTAATAATGTAATAGTAATAAAAATAATGTAATAGTAATAATATAATAGTAATAGTAATAATGTAATATTAATAGGAATATGTAATAGTAATAGTGATAATGTAATGGTTATAATAGTAATATAATAATAATACTAATAATAATAATAATTTAATAGTAATAATAAAAATGTAATAGCAATAATAACAATATAATAGTAATAATAATAATGTAATAGTAATTCTAATATTAATAATAATAATAATAATAATAATAATATTAATAATGCAATAGTAATAATAATAATTTAATAGTAATAAAGAACTGGCAAACTAATGAGCGTAATTTTGCCAAGAAATCAACAATCAGCTGAAAGATGCTGATGTTGACAGCGATGTCCTGTAAAGGTATATACGAAAAACAACAACAAAAATAGTAATCATAATGTATTAGTAATAATATTAATTTAATAGTAATAATAATACTAATGTTATAGTAATAATAATATTGTTATAGTAATAATAATAATGTAATATCATTAATAATAATGTAATAGTACCAATTATAATGAAATAGTAATAATAATAATAATAATAATAATAATAATACTGTAATAGTAATAATGATAATGCAATAGTAATAATAATATTGTAACAGTAATAATAATAATAATAATAATAATAATAATGTAATAGTAATAATAATAATGTAATAGTAATAATAATAATGTAATAATAATAATATTAATAATAATAATAATAATAATATAATAATAATGTAATAATATAATAATAATGTAATAATGTAATAATAATAATAATGTGATAATAATAATGTGATAATAATATTAATAATGGGATAATAATAATAATAATAATAATAATAATGTAAAAGTAATTAAAATAATAATCAAAATAATGTTTTCCCGTAGTTAATTTGAATTACGAAAACACAATCAATAAATTGCACCATTTATTGCCTGGCATGTTTCGCTGTATTTCGCTATGTAATTACTGCACACTGTTTTGATTTTCTGAAATGTTGCCTCTCATTACCAACTGTGCAGCAATTAGATCAGTGGTTCTCAACCTTTTTTGGCCCGTGCCCCCTTCACCATATTTCAGAACGTCATTCCCCCCACCCCCCCCCCCTCTTTCATATTTCCTACCGGAAAGTCCCCCTCCCGCCCCTACACAGTATACGTAATTATGGAAGCACATACTAAAACAAATCTAGATGTCAACATAAAAAGTGATTTGTGGGTCTACATACTTTATAAAATGAATTTTAGAAGGGTGAGACGTACAGAACCGTACAGTATGAAGGGAAAAACAATATCAAGTAATCGATTCTTGTATTAACGCGATCTTGAAATAATCTTCACCCCCCCCCCCCCCGAAACCCCAAAATTCCCCCTGGGGGGGGGGGGGAGGATTCCCCATCGATTGATAACCACTGGATTAGATGGATTACTCAAGAGGAAGTGTAAAGTATTGTCGATTAAATTACTGTTCGAACATATGTATATTTGAGCTTGAAGGATTTATCTAGTTATTTTACTTTATGTTCTGTAATTTCTGCAGTATGTTCATGACGAGATGCAGCGAAATATGCCAGGCATATATGTCGTGCAATCTATTGTTTGTGTCTTCGTTATTCCAAATAATATTAAGAACAATAATAATGTAATAATAATAATAATAATAATAATAATAATAATAATAATACCATTACCTGGGTGTGAGATTGCGATACACGTAAGGCGACGAGGTTGCACGCTCTCTGATGAACAGGGGGACAGTTGACGAGTATGTGTTGCATGTTATTGTTACAGTATGTGCCGGGTGTTTCTGAAGTGAATAATCATTAGCTTCACAAACATTTCTCTTACAAGTGTATTCCTTCTGGCACTTTTCCTCTATACCTAAGTTACTAAATAATACTTAACGTTGATAACAGTTCCATTAGTAAAACGCCTTAGAGATCTAGTAGCAGAATATGTATAGTTAGTTGCATATCCTTTACAGGACGTGGCAGTCAACCCCCGCATATTCTGACTGTTTGTGATTTCTTGGCACATTTACGTTCAGTAGTTTGCCATCATAAGTTCTCGAAAAGCTGAACATATTATTGATTATTAAGTATAGAAAGCCATTCACAAATTTAGATTGTCCCTCATAATGGCAGAAGAAAGAAGCACAGATATGTGAATACATCCTCTATTGCTATTATTTCTTTGTTTTATCTGGTGTGCCTTTTTTATATTTTTTGTTGATCGCTCCCTTTGAACTCAGACGTAGTCCATACACGTGCTACTAAGTCTAGTGTATTGGGTTGATCTTTGAGTGGTGAATTTTTGTTTGTTCGTTTTTTGTTTTTTTTTCTTTCTTTCGCATATCCTTTACAGGATATCACTGTCAACACCAGCATTTTACCGCTGTTGTTGATTTCTTGGCAAGATTACGCTCAGTAGTTTGCATTTCTTTCTGAACGGCCGACACACTTATCCCATAAGTCAACAACCCGGCGAGAACCGCTACCAATTCTCGTGCGCTGCGAGACCCTACGAGGATAAACGGGATTACGGAGAAAGTCGTTTAACACCTCGGCCAGAGAGACCGGCCAGTGGTGGATTAGCTATCCTTATTACCAGTGTCCCCCGCCATCAGGCGAACCCACTCAGAATTCTGAGTTAAGTGTAATTTACGTCCTTAATTCAAGGACGAGAAGTCAACAGTTTAATCCCACAGTCCGGTGTATGGGGTTGAACCCGCTACCTCGGCATCACATAGCGAGTGTTCTTCTGATATTATCTCTGCTTCTTTATTCTGCTTCTACAGGTGCGAATAAATAATTCTTGAAATGTTTGTGTGCTGTCTTGGTGACCTCAGCAATTGATGTTTTTATCTATTCATCATATGCCATGCCGGTAAGCGTGGGCGGTCATGATTCGCCTTTTCACTCGATCACAAGAGTCGAGAATCAGCTCAGTATTCTTGTCTTGAACATGCCACGCAGTCAAGTCATCCAGGTATTTACTTCCCTGTCTTCCCCTTGTTCTCTTCCCCTCGATCTTGTCAGTTGTCACCAAATTCTCTAATTTATTTCTTCTCATAACATGTCCAGACATTTTTGACTGTCTACGTCTAATTTCTCAAACCAGTTTACAATTTTTATTTGTTTCTTGTAGAACGTTTTTGTTTTTCTTTCTGTCCATAGGATTCTTTGCATTCTCCCCAGAAACAACATTTCCACAGCCATCAGATGTTTTTTTTCTTCATCTTAACTGCTCATTGTCCACGCTTCACATCCATAGAAAAGTACATTTTCTTTGTATGACCTCAACACTCTTTTTCCCGAAGAAATTGACATCATTTTATTGGTCAGTATGTTTTTCATTTTGCAAAAGGCTACCTTCGCCAGGCCGATTCTTGTTCTAATCTCTTCGAGATATTTCCCATCAGATGTTATGACTGTTCCGAGATAATTGTACCGATTCACTTGTTTAAGAATATTCCCATTTATCTGTATATTACATTGTGATATTTCGTTCTTCCTATTGACGACCATAATATGTGTCTTCTTACAATTTAATTCTAACCGTAGTTGTTCACTGTGTGCAACAACCGCATATACTAAATGTTGGAAATCCTGCACATTGTCTGCAATCAATACTGTATAATCTGCATATCTAATGTTATTGATGTTTCTTCCTCCAATGCTGATTCCTTTCATATCTTGTACATCTTTTTATAGACAAGGAAGTAGACTGTTTTAATGCCCAAATGCAAAAATAGAGCACTATGCGTATGAGCTGTACTCCATTAAATTCAGACGGGTTGTTATGCAATGGATCTCCCCCCCCCCCTGCCCCCCCCCCCCCCCCCCCCCCGCCCCCAACGTGAAAGTAATAAAATGAAATATTAATACGAAATAAATCAATGCCAGTTGTGTAAAATATTATTTAAAACATAAATATCACGCACACACCCACACACACACACACACACACATACACACACAGAGAGAGACACTCACACACACACACATACACACAGGAGACACAAGCAAAGAGGCACTAAACTCAAGATGAACGAAGCAGACATGGCAACTACGATGTGACTTTCAACATGAAAAACGAGGTACTTAAAATTAAGAGTGATCTATTATAATACTGTACAAGAATATAGTGGATCGGAGCGACTATAACAACTTAAGGGGTATCTCACTTCTGAGTATTGTTGGGAAAGTATTTGCCAGAATTGTTCCGCACATACTTCAAGTTTTGGGAGATCATGACTACCTCCGAATCACAGTGTGGCTTCCGACAGAACGGGTCTAACATTGATATGGTATTCACATTGCGACATATGCAAGAACAGTACTGTGAACAGAATCAACCACTGTTTATTGCCATCATAGACTTCATAAAGGCATATGATTTGGTCAGTCGTGAGGGTTCAAGGCACTAAAGAAGATTGGCTGCCCACCAACACTTCTATTGCAATGCACGGACCGCTTTGCGTTGGTATCCGTGTCGGTCGTTCAGAAATCAATGGCAAACTACTGAACGTAAATTTGCCAAGAGATCACATCGGCAGAAATGCTGTTGTTGACTGCGATGTCCTGTAAAAGGATACGAGAGGGGAAAAAAAAACATTTCTGTCCATTGTGGAATCGTTCCACACAGGCATGAAAGGTATAATCAAGTTTGATGGTGTAACTTTAGAAAAGTTTGAAATCAATAGTTGATTTAAGCAAGGTTGTGTTCTAGCTCACACGCTCTTTGGAATATACTTTTCAAGCCTACTGAAATATACTTTTCATGATCAGGATGGTGGTATATGCATTCACTTACGCTCAGATGGCGGCATCAACAATGCTCAGAGATTGAAGGCCAAGACCAAAATAAGGAGGGTACTCATCAGAGAGTTGGTTTTTGCAGATTATGCTGCAATTACGACGCACTCTGGGGAAGAATTACAACGTCTACTATCTGCATTCTCCAATTAGTTAGTTAGTTAGTCTTTCCTCTTGAGCCTAAGGCGGCGCATAGGGCAGAAGTCCTGTCTCTCCATGCCCGGCGGTTCGCTGCTATCTGTTGTAGATCTTGGATATTTACTTGGCCATTGAATGAGCCTTCTCTAATGATGGTTCTACGCAGGGTCTCTCTTGGTCTTCCCCGTTTTCTTTTCCCTACTGGTGACCATATGAGGGCTTGTTAGGGGAGTCTTGTCTTGTCCATTCTAAGTACATGGTCGATGTAGTTCCAACGGCGTCATCTTATGAAATTGGATACTGTATCTTGCTTAGTCTCTTGTCTTATTTGAGTATTGGTTCTGAAGTCTTTCCAGTGGATGTTTAAAAGTCTTCTAAGACATTTGTTCTCAAAATTATCTAATTTTTTATCTAAAGCTACCGTTGAATTCTAACTTTCACATCCATACGTTAACACTGGAATCACACAAGAGTTGAAGATTTTAAGTTTTGTGTGTTTGCTGAGTGTCTTTGACTTCCAGATGTTTGACAGTTTATTGAAGGCACTAGATGCCAGTGCGAGTCTAGATGATATTTCTGGTGTTGAGTCCCCTGTAGATTCTCCAATGCTTGTTCGGAATTTGGTTCAACAATTAGCAAAAAGAGGAGCGGCTGGCGGAGTGGCTATAATGCCGGATTCTGCTTCGGGAGATCCGGGTTCGAATCATCGGTAAGGTGTGGAGTTATTTTATCAGTCGGGGGCAAAAAGACAATTCTAACCTGCACAGTTCTTTCTGTGGAATACACGCGTAAAAAGAAATAAATAAAGTCCTTAAAAACACGAAGAGGATTAGTGATATAAATGAGAAATAAGTGGAGGACAGCTGAGTCAGGACAATTTATTTGTGTCATAGCGTCAGCTTATTAGTTGACATCTGGCTTACGACAGGACATCTTACTTATGAGAGGACATCTATCTTGTAACATAACATCTGGCTTATGACAGGACATCTCGTTTATGACAGAGCATCGGGTTTATATCAGGACATCTGCATTATGAGAGAAGATCTGACTTAGAAGAGAACATTTGACTTATGAGATGACATCTGACTCATAGAAGGACATCTGTCTTATGATATGACATCTGACTTACGGCATATTATTTTTCTTCGAGGGGACTTGGAGAGATTAACCTCGGGGTCCTCGAAAAGGGAGGAGGGGAGGGGGTTAGTGCAAAGCATTGCGCTGGACAAGTTAACCCATGATGATGATGATAATGATGATGATGATGATGATGATGATGATGATGATGATGATGATGATGATTGTCATGATGAGAAGAAGGATGGTGCTGATAATGATGATGATGATGAGAACGATGTTGCAGTGAGTACATTTCTAAAAATTTAACTCAGATGCTATCAAGCACATGTGCTACTCTTACGTTCTGAACGAGGCTCCTACAGTCTGGCCAGACTGCTGAATAGCTTCCAGGACCAAGCTGCACGATTCTGATGTTGCATGCCGGATCTGTTACAAAGTTATAGTACTTCACATAATGCAGGTCTTGAACCTGGAACTCAAGAGGCCTGAAAACAAATAACACCAGTGTTGAAAGCTGTTATTATTGCCTATAGAACTTTGCTATGTACGACATCGGGGTCTTGAGCCTGAGGAGTTATGGTCGTTTGGCTAAGGCAATCCCCACAAAGTGTGCAGGTTAGAGTTTTCTTTTCTGTCTATACAGAAGACAAAAATACATCTCCTAACCGAGGAATCGAACCTGAGTCTGCATAATGGAATCTCTGTGTTTTAGCTCCAATATCATGTAGCATCATGCCCAAGGCTTCTGCAAAGTCAGGTGTCATTGTTTGTGCTGGTCGACTGTGTCTCTCGTTCCAATAACCATGAATTATATTCTGTTCTTTCCCAGCGACTGTGGCGATTAATATGGACAATATATTTCAGATTCCGAGATATGATATTCTTTATAAGCCAGTCATCACAAAAACTGTAATTTACTGCCAATATAACAACGTGCTGTGTGCGGCAAGGTGTGGGAGGGGGGAAGTGTCTTTGAGCCTGAGGAATTAAGGCCACCAGGCTAGTGAGGTCGCCGCCAACTGTGCAGGTTAGGATTCTCTTTTTTCCACCGACAGAAAATAAATACACACCTTACCGAGGATTCGAACCCGGGTTTCCCATAGGAAAATACTACGTTCTAGCCACACGACCAGCCACTCCTCTATGAGCAAATTTACTTTAATATTTAGGTTTGTATACTCCGTAGCAAAGGCGTTGCAGACGCTGTTCGTAATTCCGCTTACCTGCGTTCCAAACGCTGCTGTGCGTGATTTGGCAGCAGATCACGCTGTGCTGGGTTTGAAAGGATTGGTATTAGAGCCAGTTGTTCAGAAAGCAATGAAAAACTACTGAACGTAAAGTTGCCAAGAAATCAACAACAGCAGTAAAATGCTGGTGTTGACAGCGATGTCCTGTAAAAGCTTATGCAAAAAAGAAAAAAAGAAAAAATGAATGTTAATATTTGAAGATTGAGCACAACCCACTACTGGAAACACTGATCGTATTCCGGTACGAATATTGGGCCTTGTCTAAGCCGAACTGGAAGCACTAGACTCGAGTTTCGCTCTCTTTTGAGTCAGTAGTGCATATCCCTGACTGGACCCGGGATCGAACTTTGGATCACTGGCGTGTGAGGCGGGTGTGTAACCACTTGACCACGCCGCTCACACTAGACGATACCAAATTATCACTCTAGAATATCACAACATCACCCAATGTAGGCTGTAACTCAAAGGTTTTCCGATAGCCGCTACCGACATCCGTAAATCGATGTGGCCCCCGAATGATCACGTCATCTCAATCTGGCAAGGCACACCAGGCGCATAAAGTCCAGCGAGTAATGATCAAATTAATTTATTTAGTTGTTTCGGCATTTGAGGTTTGAAGATGTTAATATTTCTGTCTTCTAGGCCGACGATAATGTAAAAACTGTTGCATGACATCCGAGCTAAAATATTCCAAAGTTCTTCTTTGGTGTTTGCAAAACTGTCAATGACTCACATCCATATGTTATCACGGGAAAGTGTTGTGTTACAGAACATTAATACTATTTAATGTCTTTATTGCCAAGACCAGCATATGTCTAACTTCTCTTGAACTGTCCCAATTGCCATTGGTTGGGGACCGAAGATATTCACAGTTTGGGGCATGTTCAATTTTGCCATGGTTCATTGTGATCTTGAGTTGGTATCTAATTTTGTCTGTTGTCAATAATTTTGTTTCGATTAATTTCAGAAACGTATTTTGATTTTCATTTTGCCTTTTGAGAGGTAGAATCAGCTTGTCAAACTCTTTCACTCTATCTTAGGTAAGAACTGTGTCATCTGCGTATCTAAGTTTTGGGATATGAGTTCTACCAATTACGTGTGGATTAAAATTGCCTCGGTTCTGTCTAATTTGATGTTGATGATAACATTGTCTGCAAGTATGTTGTGTTTGTTTCAGTTTTTAGTTTTTTATTTAGTTTTAGTCGTTGGATCAACATCACGGCACATGGGTTTAACCCATAAGTGCTCCGTTTTCCTCCTAACTCAGACCTGAGTCTGGAGAAACTCAGCTCAATGCACGAACTCCGTAGCATCGGCGAGGATCCTGAAAATACTTTGGGTAGATTTTTAACTCGAAATTTTGCCCGGGCTACTCTTTTTTAAATTTCCAACAGCCAAGGGATTTTTACGTGCGCAACAATACACACGGGCGTGCGATCTCACAACCCAGAGACCAGGGGAAATTTTATTTCTGGAAGTCTACGTGAAAAACATCCCGGTCCTCACCGTTGCTTGAACCCGGGACCTCCAGCACTCGAGGGAGACACCAAACCTCGAGACCACTCAGCCCCCTGATGTGTTTGTTTCAGACTTAATAGATCAACATACAAATCATGTTATGAGTCTCGCTACTATACGACCAGCTACGCATTGGCCAAGGGGTTTGCGAAGCGATTCCAAGTCCCGGATACCGCGTTCGTAACACAGTTGCGAGCGATTTGGCAGAAGACCGTCTTGTATTCGTTATCATACACTGGTATGACTGAAGGTCGTTCGGAATTAAATGGCAAACTATTGAACGTAAAACTCGCCAAGAAATCACAGTCAAAGAATAAGGGTTTGACTGCGACGTATTGTAAAGTATATGCAACTAATTTCGTTAAAAACATGGCCCTATGACCTCATTCCTTGCATTAATTTGACAAATTAAGGTAACTCATTCACAAGCGATTTATAATTCCAACCTTAAACTATATCTATTCAAGTCCTCTGTAGAGAGGGTACAGTATGCCTCTGCACTGAGCCGTAAAAACAGATACAATTATGATTCACCTCGCCACAATAATTAACATTGAGAATATAGAAGAGAACAATGAACACTGAGAATATAGAAGAGAACAATGAACACTGAGACCAATTTTGCTTTGTCTTGCCCTCGCTCCATTTAAACTGAAGTGAACTCCATACTTACTATTTATAATAGCAGTGACATGAACTTTGCGTGTGGATTAGTTTTTCCTATTCCCAGTGTCTCTCGCCATCAGGCAAATAAACTCCGACTTCAGAGGTAAACGCTTAACTCGGCATATAGAAGGCATAAATAAACACTGAGAATATAGAATAGAACAATCAAGACTGATAATATAGAAGGCATAAATAAACACTGAGAATATAGAATAGAACAATCAAGACTGATAATATAGAAGGCATAAATAAACACTGAGAATATAGAATAGAACAATCAAGACTGATAATATAGAAGGCATAAATAAACACTGAGAATATAGAATAGAACAATCAAGACTGATAATATAGAAGACAACAATAAACACCGATAATATAGAAGACAACAAAGAACACTGATAATATAGAAGACAACAATAAACACCGATAATATAGAAGACAACAAAGAACACTGAGAATATAGAAGACAGCAATGAACACTGATAATATAGAAGACAACAAAGAACACTGAGAATATAGAAGACAGCAATGAACACTGATAATATAGAAGACAACAAAGAACACTGAGAATATAGAAGACAACAATCAAGACTGATAATATAGAAGGCATAAATAAACACTGAGAATATAGAATAGAACAATCAAGACTGATAATATAGAAGGCATAAATAAACACTGAGAATATAGAATAGAACAATCAAGACTGATAATATAGAAGACAACAATAAACACCGATAATATAGAAGACAACAAAGAACACTGATAATATAGAAGACAACAATAAACACCGATAATATAGAAGACAACAAAGAACACTGAGAATATAGAAGACAGCAATGAACACTGATAATATAGAAGACAACAAAGAACACTGAGAATATAGAAGACAGCAATGAACACTGATAATATAGAAGACAACAAAGAACACTGAGAATATAGAAGACAGCAATGAACACTGATAATATAGAAGACAACAAAGAACACTGAGAATATAGAAGACAACAATAAACACCGATAATATAGAAGACAACAAAGAACACTGAGAATATAGAAGACAGCAATGAACACTGATAATATAGAAGACAACAAAGAACACTGAGAATATAGAAGACAACAAAGAACACTGAGAATGTAGGTGACAACATTGAACACTGAGAATATAGAAAAGGTCAATGAACACTGACAATATAGAAGACAACAATAACCACCGATAATATAGAAGACAACAAAGAATATTGAGCATAAAGAAGACAACAAATGCTACTTAGAAAATAGAATAGAACAATGAACACTGAGAATATAGAAGACAACATTGAACACTGAGAATTTAGAAGACAACAATGAACACCGAGAATATAGAAGACAACATTGAACACTGAGAATATAGAATAGAACAAAGAAGACTGATAATATAGAAGACAACAAAGAACACTGAGAATATAGAAGACAACAATGAACACCGAGAATATAGAAGACAACAAAGAACACTGAGAATATAGAATAGAACAATGAAGACTGATAATATAGAAGACAACAATAAACACCGATAATATAGAAGACAACAAAGAATATTGAGCATAAAGAAGACAACAAATGACACTTAGAAAATAGAATAGAACCATGAACACTGAGAATATAGAATAGAACAATGAACACTGAGAATATAGAAGACAACAATGAACAATGAGAATATAGAAGACAACAATGAACACTGAGAATATAGAAGACAACAAAGCATATTGAGCATAAAGAAGACAACAAGTGATACTTAGAAAATGGAATAGAACAATGAACACTGAGAATATAGAATAGAACAAAGAACACTGAGAATGTAGATGACAACAATTGATACTTAGAATATAGAACTGAACAATGAACACTGAGAATATAGAAGACACCAATGAACACTGAGAATATAGAATAGAACAATGAACAGTGAGAATATTGTAGACAACAATTGACTCTTAGAATATATAATATAACAATGAACACAGAGAATATGCAATAGAACAATAAACACTGAGAATATAAAATAGAACAATGAACACTGAGAATATAAAATAGAACAATGAACACTAAGAATATAGACGACAACAATGAACACTGAGAATATAGAAAAAAAATTAACACTGACAATATAGAATAGAACAATGAACACTGAGAATACAGAATAGTACAATGAACACTGACAATATAGAATAGAACAATGAACACAGAGAATATAGAATAGAACAATGAACACCGAGCATAAAGAAGACAGCAACGAACAATTAGAACATATAAATTAACAATGAACACTGAGAATATAGAAGACAATAATGAATACAGAGAATATAGAATAGAACAATGAACACTGAGAATATAGAATAGACCAATAAACACTGAGAATATAGAAGATAACAAAGAATATCGAGCATAAAGAAGACAATAAGTGAAACTTAGAAAATAGAATAGAACAATGAATACTGAGAATGTAGATGAAAACAATTAATACTTAAACATAGAATTGAACAATGAACACTGAGAATATAGAATGCACCAATTTAAACCTAGAATGTAGAATAGAACAATGAACACTGAGAATATATAATAGAACAATGAACATTGATAATATTTTAGACAACAATTGACACCTAGAATATAGAATCGAACAATGAACACTGAGAATATAGAAGAAAACAATAAACACTGAGAATATAGAAGAAAACAATAAACACTGAGAATATAGAATAGAACACTTAACAATGAGAATATAGAAAAGAACAATTACCACTTAGAATATAGAATAGAACAATGAACACGGAGAATATAGAAGACAACAATAAACATTGAGCATATAGAAGACAACAATGTACACTGAGAATATAGAATAGAACAATGAACACTGAGAATGTAGAATAGAACAGTGATCACTGAGAATATAGAAGACAAAAATGAACACTGATAATACAGAGAACAACAATGAACACTGAGAATATAGAAGGCAACAATTGACACTTAGAATATAGAATAGAAAAAAAATAACACAGAATATAGAAGACAACAATGAACACTGAGAATATAGAATAGAACAATGAAGACTGATAATATAGAAGACAATAAAGAACACTGCGAATATAGAAGACAGCAATGAACAGTGATAATATAGAATAGAATAATGAACACTGAGAATATAGAAGGCAACAATTGACACTTAGAATATAGAATAGAAAAAAATAACACAGAATATAGAAGACAACAATGAACACTGAGAATATAGAATAGAACAATGAAGATTGATAATATAGAAGACAATAAAGAACACTGGGAATATAGAAGACAGCAATGAACAGTGATTCTATAGAATAGAATAATGAACACTGAGAATATAGAAGACAACAACGAATACTGATGATATGGAATAGAACACACCCCCCCCCCCCATCGTTCCCCCGTTGTGTCTCCACATTGTCGCGGTGGGGGGGGGGGGGGGGGCTTGCGTGTCCCAGAGATCCCAAGAGCATGGTCGACGGATGAAAAACTACATGCCGGACAGGCCTTGGGTTAGGGACCAGACCAAGAGAGACACACAACCTGCTCCTCTGCAGGTAGACTGAAGATTGCAGTCAAAGTCTAAATCAGGCGCACGATACCGCTAAAATTCGGTCCGGACACATACCCTAAGGCTCTCAACTGAGGGATAAGGCTGAACTCCTCTAAGCCATAAACACTCGGATGTGAGAGCCGGGCCGATACCCACCTACCAATAAATATAGGTGAGATGCTGAGCACGCTACATGCTTAGTTCTGATACTTATTCGAAGGCTCTCAGCTGGGGGATATGAGGGATCCCCGGATGAGAGGGACTGGCTGTTTCTCGCTCACTGAACGCGCACGGAAGGAAGGTGCCAAGCTGGCAGCACATGTAGCCTACCTCGTGAGCGAGTACTAAAGGTAGAAAAGTGTTCCAGTCGCATGAAATGGTTACGAAAAATGTTTGTATCTATAATCATAGAGAGTGTAGGTAAAGGAGGAAAAACATATCAATAACACGAAATGGAACGCCTGGCTAGCGAATCCATTGCGTGGTCCGAAGTCCGAAGCAAAAACATACCTAGTGGATGTCGTCCGCAGACTGACCGTTTCTGGTTTGTGAGGGGAGCAGCGAGTGGCTAACGAAATGTCCAATTTATGGAAGTGAGGAATTAAAGCAGCCATAAGCAGGATATGGCGATTCCTCGGGTGAGTCCAGTCTCAGAGCAATATGTGCCGGCTCTGCAACTATGGAAGCCTCCTTGGATAGCGGGGAATGCCCATGGTCTGCCCCTGCCTTCCCTTTAGGGTTTATCGTGATGTCTTTGACCGTTCTACCTTGACCAGCTGAGATGTGGATGACAACGCAACAAGTCTAACGTGCCTCGAAACCCGATGAAGGCTAACTTCATTAAAAATGCCCGCCGAAATCGGAAATGCCGTCCTAAGGGTGGCAAAATAAAAATTGGCACTACTCAATTACGTCCGTGTGAAATATCAAACGAGTCCGAATGTCCATCGTGCTAGGAACAGCTCTAACTCCCTAGTTTCCGAATGAGGCTCTTGTTTGGAACAGCTCTGAATTGGTAGTTTTCCGAATGTCCGTCGTGTCTGGAACAGCTCTGACGGGCACAAAGACAAGCACGTGTCCGAATGTAAAACTCGCTGAGTGGATACCATCTGCAGATCTGTCTGGTATGTGCGGGAACGGCGCGGGTCGAACGAAATGCCCAATATATTGAAGTGAGGAATTAAAGCAGCCATGAGCAGGACGTGACGATTCCCTCGGTAAACCCAGCACCAGGGCGCTATGTGTCGGCTCTGCAATTATGGAAGTCAACCTGGATGGCGGAAAATGCCATGGACTGTCCCTGCCTTCCCTTGTGTGATGACCGTGAATTCTTCGACTGTTCAAACTTGACCAACTGGGATGTGGACGGTACCACAAAATTGAGAGTCTCCCATGAATGCTAACCTGGTCAAAATTGAACGCTAAAAGTCGGATGTGTTGGCCTGAGGATTTCGACCCAAGGGTGCCTAACTGGACGGACCGCAATCACATCTGGAAAAAAAACTCCGGATGAGCGCAAAGAAGAAGAAGAAGAAGAAGAAGAAGAAGAAGAAGAAGAAGAAGAAGAAGAAGAAGAAGAAGAAGAAGAAGAAGAAGAAGAAGAAGAAGAAGAAGTAGAAGAAGAAGAAGAAGAAGAAGAAGAAGAAGAAGAAGAATAGAACAATGAACACTGCGAATATAGAAGACAACAAAGAACATTGGGCATAAAGAAGACAACAAAAGTGACACTTAGAAAATAGAATAGAACAATGACCACTGAGAATATAGAATTGAACAATGAACACTGATAAAATAGAAGACAACAACGAACACTGAGAATATAGATGGCAACAATTGAAACCTAAAATATAGAATACAATAATAAATACAGAGAATATAAAATAGAACAATGAAAAGTGAGAAAATAGAAGTCACCAGTGACTACTGAGAGTATAGAATAGAACAATGAACAGTGAGAATATTGTAGACAACAATTGACACTTAGAATATAGAATACAACAATGAACAGTGATAATATAGAAGACACCAATAAACACTGAGAATATAGAATAGAACAATGAACACTGAAATTATAGAAGACAACAATTGACACTTAGAATATAGAATAGAACAATGGACACTGGGAATATAGAAGACAATAATTGACACTGCAAATATAGAATAGAACAATGAACACTTAAAATACAAAATGGAACAATGAACACTGAGAAAATAGAAGACAACAATGAAAATTGAGAATATAGAAAAGAACAATGAACACTGACAATACAGAATAGAACATAGAACTCTGAGAATATAGAAGACTACAACGAACACTGAGAATACAGAAGACAACATTGAACACAGATAATATAGAAGACAATATTTCACACATTGAATATAAAATAGAACAATGAACACTGAGATTACAGAAGACAACAATAAACACTGTGAATATAGAATAGAACAATGAGCACCGAGAATATAGAAGACTACAACTGACACTTAGAATATAGAAAAGAACAATGAACACTGAGAATGTAGAAACAGCAACGAACCCTGATAATACAGAAGACAACAATGAACACAAACACTATGGAAGACAACAATTGACACTTAGAATACAGAATAGAACAATGAACACTGATAATATAAAATAGAACAATGAACACTTAGAATATAGAAGGCAACAAGTGGCACTTAGAATATAGAATAGAAAAAAGAACACTGAGAATATAGAAGACAGCAATGAACACTGAGAATATAGAAGACAACAATGAACACTGAGAATATAGAAGACAATACAGACGACTGAGAATATAGAAGACAGCAATGAACACTGAGAATATAGAAGGCAACAATGAACACTGAGAATATAGAATAGAACAATGAACACTGAGAATATAGAAGACAGCAATGAACACTGAGAATATAGAATAGAACAATGAACACTGAGAATATAGAAGACAACAATGAACACTGAAAATATAGAATGGAACAATGAACGCTGAGAATATAGAAGACAGCAATGAACACTGAGAATATAGAATAGAACAATGAACACTGAGAATATAGAAGACAGCAATGAACACTGAGAATATAGAATAGAACAATGAACACTGAGAATACAGAAGACATCAATGAACTCTGATAATATAGAAGGCAACATAACGTGACTTGCCTACCAATCTGTATCTGCTAGGATCTGTGAAGTTGTATGGTCTTAATATAAACACATTCCTGGCATAAAGATCTATATCCACCACGCAGACTTGCATGAGGACCACGTGATGGTTGACACTCAGCTCAAAATACAGCGCCGCGAGCTGAATGAGTCAGATAAGTAAAGTAGACATTTCAGAAATAAAAACACATGTTTGGTGGATACTGATTGAAGTAGAAGAAAGAAGTAGATATTATAGAACACACTATACATCATAACAATTGAAAGCTATAGTGTTTTAGATTAGAACCTGTCACCTCCAAATGCTCCAAATGACGACAGTGCCGCGATGCAGGAACAAATTTTAGTTTAGTTTAGTTTAGTTTAGTTTAGTTTAGTTTAGTCGACGGATCAACATCACAGAACACGGGTATAACCCATAAGTGCTCCGTTCTACTCCTAACTCAAGCCTGGATAACCTCAGCTCAGTGCACGAAATCCGTAGCACCAGCGAGGATCCTGAATTACTTTGGGTAAATTTTTAACTCGACATTGTGCCCGGGCAACACCGTTAGGCTACTCTTTTTCGATTTCCTACTGCCAAGGGATCTTTTACGTGCCCAATAATGCACAGGGGCGTCCAATATAACTACCCAGAGACCAGGGGAAAGTTGTTACTAGAATTCCACGTGAATAAATCCGGGCCTTCACCGGGGCTTGAACCCGGGACCTTCAGCACTCGAGGCGGACACCATGCCTCGAGACCACTCAGCGGGAAAAAGTGTACCTCGAGGCACGACCACCTTAAAAGTTATTTGCATATTCTTTACAGGGCGTAGCAGTTCACTCTATCATCTTCTTGGTTGATTGTGATTCCTGGGCAAGTTTACGTTCAGTAGTTTGCTATTGCTTCCTGAACGACCGGCACTCAAACCATTGTATGGAAACCAACGGAAGGCGGTCTGCTTCCAAATCGTCTACAGCTGTGTTTCGAACGCGGTATGCTGGATTTTTTTTTAGCGCATTTGTTCGTGTAATGTACAATATATGATTATCAGTGCTTTAGCCTCTGTATTGTACCTCTGTATTGTACCTCTGTGTTGGCCTTACATCAAAGATGATCTGCTACAAGACCAAGAGAACGTCCAAGAAGAAAATGGATTTGACGACATCTAAGACATTGTACAACCACACGGATTGACACTATCCAGTGCCGCCCATGGGTGCTGGAACGCAAATTATTCCTCCCCACGACACTTGACGGCAGAAGTGGAAGATGATGATGATGATGATGATGATGATGATGATGATGATTGTACACTTTACTACTGTGCATGCTTTTACCTCTGTAATGCACATTATACTACTTTGAGCGCTTTTGCCTGTATAATGAATAATTTAGGATTATGAGTGATTTGCAATTGTAATATGCAATAAACTATTATCCTTGTTCTTGCATATGCATTGTACAATATACTACTATTCATACTGGTACGTCGGTGATTGTACAATACACTATTGCGCATGCTTTTGTCTCTGCAATGCTCAACATACTACCATGATTGCTTTTGCCTCTGTAATGTACAATATACAATTATGCGTGCTCCTGCCTCTGAAATGCACAATATACTAATATGAGTGCTTTAGCCTCTGCGATCTACAATTTAATGTTATGCGTGATTTTGCATCTATAATATACAATATACTATTGTACGTGATTTTGTCTCTGTAATGTACAATATACGCTTATATTATTAGTGCGTGTGCTACTGTCATGTACAGTATACTGGTATGATTAATGTTAGCTCTGTAATGGACAATTTACGAGTATGCGTGCTTTTGCCTCTGTGATGTACAATTTACTATTGTCCACGCGTTTGCCTTTGTAATGCACAATATATTATTATCCGTATTTTAACCTCTGTAAATCACAATATATTATTATCCGTACTTTTACCTCTGTAGTGCACAATATACTATTATCCGAGCTTTTGCTCGGTACATTGCACTATCACGTAGGTAAACGCGAAACACAAATATACTTACCCCCAGAAATGGGTGAAACGTGAGTACGACTGGAATCAACCGGACTTGTATTCGGTCGTGTTCCTTAGACCCGGCTTGTATTTGTTCAATGTTATCAAATGTGCCGACTATGGCATCTACAAGATTCAAAATCACCTCAGGAATTGGGACTGTATATAAACAAAAACAAATTTGTTATTCTTTTATCATCAATGTGTGTCGTACAAGGAAATTAGCAAGCCTACAGAATGACAAACTACTGTGGAGGGCGGATGAGCAATGGACCAAGCTGATATACTAAATGCGCTACGAGAAGTAAGACTTTTGCAGGAACGAAGTGATCTTTGCGAATCTACAACCATGGTCAGACTGCGAGAACAGCAAATTAAAAGTGGTGTGGCCAGACAAGAACACTAAGCAGGAAGCCAAAGTAGATTAATAAACAAACACAGAACTGATGTCATTAGCCGCTACACGCTGCAGGATTTACTGAGGAGGGGGTCCGAGCACTTATGGACTGAATGGTTTGATGTGCAATGAGAATATCGTCGACGAGCTAACTATGTGTCATGCCAATAAGCTTGGGCGGTCATGGTTGGCCATAGCACAAGAGCACCAGAGTCGTGGGTCAGATGTGTGTATTAGCCTCGATTATAACATGTGGGTACGCCACCCACAAATTGTACTCTTTCTGGCCCTTATTCTTTTCTCCTTCTTACCTGTTTTTAAGAAGTTTTCCAGCTTATTTCTCCTTATAACGTACCAAAACATTCTTAACTGTCTACGTCTAATTCCATGAAACAATGCATGATTGTTTTTTGTTTCTTTATGGACTTGCTCATGGGCTTTTCTGTCCGTCCGTGGTAGTTTTCGTATATTCCACATAAACCCCTGTCAACAACCTACTTGCGACAGGATAATTCAGGACTCCCTACTTTTGCACGACACGAATCAATAACTCGTGTGGTTTACAAAAGGATACATTTTTATTTAGAGCTATTTACACATAAGCTCTGCGAGCGAAATACATCATGGATAATTAACAACATGGTATGTTTCACAGATGCATGTAAGAGGTGAACACAATGATACTAATAACTAATTGGAATCTAAAGCCTAGCCAACACTATTGCTGATAAACTATATAAGGTTCCTAGCGAACATGTCTGCTCTCTATCAGTCCTTGTCCCAGTCTGTCGCACGCTGGTAGTTGCGTGTTAAACCTCGGACATTCAGTCCTGCGTGCGCTGGCGAGTTTGCGTGCGTAGAGTCCCAGCACGCTTGGTTAGTTAACGCAAGTAACTGGTATTCTCCAGTTACTTGTCGAGAAGCGAGTTCCCTATACTCTTGGGAAACCCTCGCTCATCAGCACTCAATAACCTATTAGCTGACACGAGTGTGTCCTGTTGTCAAGCTAAATATAGTGCCTGTGTCTCTCCTGTCTGGTGTTCTCTGTATAGCTCCGTCTTAGCTCTCTAAACTCCTGTATGGATCTTTGACACACTCCTCTCCTCTGCGTGTAGTGTTACAAACGTACGTTAACTCCTGTCTGTAACACGTATTGGTCACCGAAAAATTGGCTGTCCAATTTTGTCAAAGATCTCATCAGTTTACGTATCTCTTCTGGGGATAGAACAAATTATCTTTTTTCCCTTTTCACACTGTTATATTGATTCACTCGGCTAATTGAGTAGTGCATCACATTATTATAGTTGGATATACCTCTATTATATTATTGGGAATTGTATTGATCCGGAACCGTTGTCTTCCGACTTATGTCCTGGCTTCCGTCGTTTGACCCTATGTCTTTTGACTTCTGCCCTTTGACTCATGTCTCGACCTGTCCTCAAATTGCCCAAAATGACAACCCGCTACAAGTTGTCTCTGTTACGAGAACAACACATGAGCATAAATGTTCATGTTCCCCTATAATATCAGTACCAACTCGTATGCTCTATGTTCTACTCTTCACCTTTAAACTTCCGTTTGTGAAGAAATATTTTCAATGTTACATTCAGGTTGTTTTAAAGAAATCATCGTGTCCCCTGTTTCGAGTTACCGTTCTTTGAAATAAATAGTGACTGCAAATTTTATGTGTTTGTTTTCCTGTTTGTTTGCGTGTTATTTATTAAACTACAATGTAATTAACTTGCTAACATGTGTATGTGTTTCTATTCTACATGTATGTATGACTTCGTGCGCCGTAAATCGGATTAGTATGGCTACAAATGTCGGTTACTTTCATTTATGACCACAATTTCGTTTTAAGATGTTCCAAGTACTTTCTCTATTTACTACTACTATTTCTAAAGTATAGCAGTTACACACTTAAAACTGAACAACACATTGGTTACACAGATTGACACTGACAAGTCATAATAAGACGATTTGCGCGGAGAAAAAAAAATTCCGTTAAATCTCTCTCTCTCTCTCTCTCTCTCTCTCTCTCTCTCTCTCTCTCTCTCTCTCTCTCTCTCTCTCTCTCTGTTTTCAATCAATGTTTACTTTGTCTTCATTCACTCCTCTCCTATTATACATCTTTCGTTCCATACTTTCATACCATACTCATGTTAAAACATTCATTCGTCTTTAAAATATGGTTCATAATAATACATAAATGAACATTGCACATTTACAATAAATACTTGGCTGAATCGTACAAGTGTTCACGCCACATGACTGTGCTATGTCTTTGCACGCGTCATATCTATACAAAATATTACACACGTTTATGATGATGGTTTGTTGCCGATCATATGAAACTAACTACTCTAACTACGTTATAGTGATTTCGTGTGCTGTTCTAAATTAACCTAAGGGAAATAACCTAATTAATTAACTACATTTAAGCAAAGTGGGTTAGTTACCTTATAGTAACTATCACGTACGTAAACGCGAAACACAAATATACTTACCCCCAGAAATGGGTGAAACGTGAGTACGACTGGAATCAACCGGACTTGTATTCGGTCGTGTTCCTTAGAACCGGCTTGTATCTGTTCAATGTTATCAAATGTGCCGACTATGGCATCTACAAGATTCAAAATCACCTCAGGAATTGGGACTGTATATAAACAAAAACAAATTTGTTATTCTTTTATCATCAATGTGTGTCATACAAGGAAATTAGCAAGCCTACAGGCTGACAAACTACTGTGGAGGGCGGATGAGTAATGGAATGATATTAATTTTGCAATGATTGGGTTAGTTTAGAAATGATATTTTAAGGAAATTAATATATAAATGATTATGTTTACATGGTGATGTGATAAAGTAATGTCTAATAATTGCATTTCTAAAGTTAGTATTAACCTAAATGAGGTTTTTAAGTAAATGTTAGTGACTTGTACCTATAAACTAACATAAATAATGCCATATATTTAATTGAACATTTGCATTACAATTATAAATATAAACAATGAGGTTATGCGCACTGTTTAAAAAAATCTATGTACTATACATATCACAATTCTATATAACTACACTAACTCCTCCTGTACGGTGTAATGTTCGAGCACTGTTCCTTGTAGACTAGTGTAATAACATAGTTCAATTCACCACAGTCTTATATGCTCTCCTTTCAGGATAGTGGTATATATAAAGTTCCCTACTAGTTTCTGTAGGTTCACGTCTAACACTTTTAATGTACTTATTGCTTATCTACGTGTTAGCGCTGTAGCAATATAGCTAATGTGCCTGTTCATTTATTCATAACGGCACTGTTCCTTTTGCACATTTTATTCGACTGGCGATATTAACGCACTGCAAAGTGTAAGTTTTTATCACACACGGCACTGATTTCATTCATAACTACAGTGTCACTGTTTCTGGTGATAAATCTTCTCCCTTCTCTTGTACTTCAGGTACCTCTATATTTGAAGGTCTACTTAAAATGTTTGCCAAAGAGTTCAATGATCCCTTCAAATGTTGGATTGTAAAGGCATAGTTTGCCAATATTAAGGACCATCTGTAGATACTGTTGTTTTGAGGGATACCAGACTGCATGACTGCAAGGGGAGAGTTGTCGGATTGGATTACAAACTCTGTACCTGCCAGAAACCTATGCAGTTTTCTCACACAATAGATTACACTGAGGCCCTCCAATTCAGATGCTGAGTATCTCGATTCAGCAGGGCTGATCTTACGGCTTACGAACATCACAGGGTGGAACCTCCCGTCGTAAAACTGGCCCAATATACCAGATATGGCAATCGCACTTGCGTCTGTGCGGAGAAAATAGGTAAGATTTTGATTGGGTAAACGTAAAATAGGTGGTACACTGAATAAATATTTCAACTTTGACAATGAGCAAATTAACTTTGCATCTTTTACATCTAATTTAGCCGAAGCTTTCAAAATATTTGAAAAAACACTGGTGATTTCCGCCAGATTGGGAATAAATTTACTATAATAGTTTACAAGACCAAGTAGACTTCGGACCTGTTTCTTGGTCGTTGGCATAGTCAAATTAAGAATCTTTGTGACTATTTTCTCGTCTGTTTTGAGTTGGCCTCTGCAGATGGTATGGCCTAGGAAGTCAATTTCCTCCATGCCCAGTTCTACCTTAGTAGGTTTGACGGTAAGACCGAATAATCGTAGCCTGTCGAAGACATGTCGAAGTTTCAGTAGGTGTGACGTCCAGTCTTCCGTATGAACACATATGTCATCTATATATGTAGAACTATTGGTCACCCCGTGGAGAAGATCCCTAGTAAGACGTACGAAAGTGGCAGGAGCATTACGAAGGCCAAAAGGGAGAAAGCGCCACTCATATAGCCCTAGAGGTGTAGAAAAAGCTGTCAAAGGAATTGAATTTTCTTCCATCGGAACTTGCCAGTAACCTCGAGTGAGGTCGAGTTTGGAAAATATACGAGATGTAGACATATCCAGGATCAAATCTTCGCATGCTGGGATTGGTTCAGCATCGATCTTTGTCACTCTGTTTAAACGTCGAAAATCGACACAGAGGCGAATTGTTAAGTCCTTTTTAGTGACAAGAACGATAGGAAAGGAATATTCTGACTGTGATCTTTGAATTATTCCACTCGACTCAAGAGATAGTATTTCATTGTCGAGATTTGCCCTATAATTCAGAGGGATGGAATAAGGTCGACATTTGATAGGGGTGGTATCAGTCAGAATGATGGAATGCTGTATTCTGTCTGTCTTTAATGGGATGTCGGAGAAAATGTCCCTGTTTTCTGTCACTAGATCTATCATCTGTCGGCGTTGCTCGTCCGTAAGTTTGGTTTCTATCCGTATGCTGTCGATGGTCCCAGTCGTGTCTACAGTAGGGACTGGTAATTCTGATCCGTCGTCATCTGTCTGGTTCAGTACTGTTGTGGTATTAGCTGCGTGTGTTGTTACCTGGCTAAGTGTGTTTGCGATGTCGCTGTCGTGTGTCGGCCTACCTAGTGTAGTTGCGTTGTGTATGTCTGTCGTCCGATTGACTGGTGTGGGTGCATTTTGTTCGTCTGTCGGTAGTTTCTGTCGTGAGAAATATGGTTTCAGCATGTTGATATGAAATATCTTTAATTTTCCCTTTATCAATATTTCATAGTCGACATCTGATATTTTACGTTCGACGTTGAATGGCCCTTGCCAAGATGTTAGCAACAAATTACGTTTGTCTGGTAGCAACAGTAGAACTTTCTGGTTCGGTTCTAGGTGTATTGTTTTTGCACCTTTATTTGCATTATCACACTCAACTGGTCGTGAAGCCAATAATGACCGTTGACCTTTGGCCATCACATGCTTTCCCTTTCTTACAAGATGTTGACACATAGTACATAAACGACAGAACAATTTTATATCAGAACAAAATTTAGGCCAGTAAAATTGTGACAAAATTCTGGCTCTGGTTTTGTCATAGGCCAAATGTCCAGCAAACGGTTACTCATGTGCGATTTTCAGCACAGTTTGTCGGTATGTTACAGGTAACACCGTTTGCTGAATTTCATGGTTATTATTTGTGTAATAACGCATGAGAATTCCGTTGTGTATTCTAAAATACCAAGATGCATTTTTGGTCACTTTCGCTCGCTCACCTAACAATCTAAAGTAAGGTGCGATAGTTTGATCGGTGCGTTGTGCCTCGATAAATTCTTGTCGAGTATTATTGTTAGTAGCACCGCAAGGTGTTAACAGCTGTAACATCTCGTTCTGCAGGTCAGTGTAGTGAGTTTGTGTTTCTGACCTTGTTACAGCGTTAGCCAGGTTCGTTTCCTTTCAGGCTACTATATCATCGTCAGTACATTTCTTTAATGAGTCTAGACATCCTAAGATAAGATCCGTGCAAGGGTCTTGCAGGATTGCGCACGTAAAGGTGCCGGTAAGGAACGGGGTATTTATATGCGCTTTTGCCAGTGGGTATTTCTCTATTGTTTCAGAGAAAGTACGGCATTTGACAAATTCACCCGTGTAATCTTCTGGTTTCACCAGTTCTTTTCTCAGGCCAAGTAAAGTGCTCCCGCTGTCCAGTAAACATTGGCATGGTTGGTTATTTACCAGTGCATCATAGAACTTCAATTTACCTCTGCAGGCATTAGCTGCGTTAGTATCTTCGATGGAACATGGAATAACGTGACCACATTTTAATTTCCCCTCCGCATGAAACCTGTTACATGTATCAAATTTATTGAAATCAAGTATATTAGTAACTACTGCCACACTTTCACACACATTCTCTGGTAGCACATTCTCAAGTTGAGAGTCTATCACACTATCATCGTCAGATGACGTATCGACGAGCATAGCATTGTTTGCCTTCATCCTTTGTCTGCCCAGACACTTTGCCGAATAGTGTCCATAGCTAGACAAAAATAACATTTGATAGCACGTTTGAACTCGTTTCTTCTATTCTCTTGCTTCTTTATGACTGTTTCTAAATGAGATGGATATGCGGGTTTTTTATCGCACATAGAATAACTGGTGTGATGTAAATGGCAATATCCACAACGTGGAGGTTTTTGATAGGGCTGGTCTTTCCTATGGTACTCTTTTTGCCTATACGGTCTATTAGGTTCGTTTTTTACGAATGCAGTGATTTCAGTCTCATGGATGTTGGTTTTAAAGATATCACGATTTGCAGAAAAGTAAGCAGATCCAAGTTTTTCTAGCTCTTGAATGGACTCTATGTCTGCCTGTTGGAGGAACTTTGCAAAGGGGGTCGGGACAGTGGATATTACCTTGTCCATTACCATTAGATCTTGCAGTTTATCGAAGTTTTTCCCCACTTTTGCTGCCTTAGTCCATTTATTAAATGTGCTCTGCACGTTAGAGACGTAATCTAAGAAGGTTTCACTAGGTTTAGGTCTTAACTGTGAGTATTGAATCTGATACCCCGGAGCGTCAAGTAAGAAATGTTGCATGATTCTATCGTTGATGTATTGATAGCCACTCCTTAATTCTGTAGGTATTGATTCTATCACTTTTAATGGCTCACCACTGAGATTTCTCATGTAGATCATTGCCCAATCTGTCAAAGGTATTTTATGAGTCCTAAGTTAAAACTCTATATTCTCCGTCCATGCAGAAATGGAATCGCCTACGCTGTATGGCTTGATAAGGCCTTTATATTTGGAGAATTTATTTTGCTCCTCTTGGCTTTTTTGTTTACTAGAGGCTATTTGAATGTTTGACTCTATCTCTAACTCTTTCATCTTTAAATTTGTCTCTGACTCTACATCAATCTGCTTTTGTTTGGTGGCTTCCTCTGCTTCTTTCAATTCTTTTTGATGTTGTCTTTCTAGTGCCCTTTCATCTCTATCTAGAGCGGCTTTTCTCTCTGTTTCCTCCTTGTATTTTTGATCAACCCATTTCTCTAATTCTTGTCCATTATGGCCTAGTGCCTTGCCTGCCTGGATGCAGTCATGTAACGATGCCATTTTAGGTTCTTATGTTATTTTACAATAATAATATTTCAGTCTCACACAATAGTTGTACAATTATATGTTAGTTCATTTACATTGTCACTGACAATAAAGATGCATCGTTAAAATGGTCAGTATCAAAATTATTCGAAAATATACTCATCTAATCGGTTGGGAAAAACTTGGCACTTGGGATGTTCCACCGCTGACTTCCTTACACAAAATGATTGACTTGATTGGAGAACTGACACTTCTGTTTAGTAGAGCATCAATTCTTAAGAAAATATGTATATACTCCAAATACATGTTCATTTTTCATGTGGCTGATCAATAACGAATGTGATTTGGATAATGATAATGATGTTAATGGATGAATGATATGATAGTATCAATGCTTGTCATGATTTGTAAGATGAAACGTCGTATGAGTGTCACTGTCGTCTTGTCTTCACTTTCTTCTGGTTGGTATGACTACGCTCTATAGATTCCGTTCAGTAGCTAATATATTCTTAAATGTGATGGATGTTGACATTGATGGTTGTATCACACAAAATGAAATGTACGATGGTGTGCTTGGTGACTTTGCAACATATTTGTACATATATTCATTTAACCAAATTCATCAACATTTGCTATCACTTTTCACAGAATTACACAATTTCTAAATTAATTTCTTTTAATTGTGGCTCAAACTCCACAAATGGTACTTTTTAAAGTATTTTGGTGTTCAGTTTCGAAAAAAATTCTATTTCCAACATTCTATAATAAATAATTCACGTTTGGATAATTTTAACACCACAAAATAAATCTAGAGTCTTTAGACGTTGGTTCAGAAAACTTCTGACACCAAATGGGTCCTGCCTGTCAACAACCTACTTGCGACAGGATAATTCAGGACTCCCTACTTTTGCACGACACGAATCAATAACTCGTGTGGTTTACAAAAGGATACATTTTTTATTTAGAGCTATTTACACACAAGCTCTGCGAGCGGAATACATCATGGATAATTAACAACATGGTATGTTTCACAGATGCATGTAAGAGGTGAACACATTGATACTAATAACTAATTGGAATCTAAAGCCTAGCCAACACTATTGCTGATAAACTATATAAGGTTACTAGCGAACATGTCTGCTCTCTATCATTCCTTGTCCCAGTCTGTCGCATGCTGGTAGTTGCGTGTTGAACCTCGGACATTCAGTCCTGCGTGCGCTGGCGAGTTTGCGTGCGTAGAGTCCCAGCACGCTTGGTTAGTTAACGCAAGTAACTGGTATTCTCCAGTTACTTGTCGAGAAGCGAGTTCCCTATACTCTTGGGAAACCCTCGCTCATCAGCACTCAATAACCTATTAGTTGACACAAGTGTGTCCTGTTGTCAAGCTAAATATAGTGCCTGTGTCTCTCCTGTCTGGTGTTCTCTGTATAGCTCCGTCTTAGCTCTCTAAACTCCTGTAGGGATCTTTGACATCCACTGAAATAAGACGTCTCTCAACTTGTCAGCGTATTGTCCATATTTCTTATGCACATAACCGTCTATGTTCTGCTAGTATAAGCACTTCAATTCGTTTTTCTCGCTGCAATTCAATCCCCCATTGTGAAATCATGTAACCGCCTGTTTCGCGCTCCGAAAGTTGTGAGTTAGTTTCCTGTTGACGTCGTTTGGTTCACGAGAACAATTTTCTCGGAGATTCCTGGAGGTCGTCGCCAGGGGTACGGAGCATGTGCTTCTTGAGATGATTTCCGCAGGTCGGCCTGTGGAAAAACGTCGATCCATATGGGATCAAACTCTATGCAGTTGATCTTCTTCGATCTGCAATGAAGTCGATATTTTGCTGTGCCTTTTCAAAGCAATTGGCAGTTGTTTTTTTTTGTTTTTTGTTTATTTTTTAAAATGGGTCGGTATGTTAATCCATTACGGCCGGCAACGACCGCTTGGCTGGAAAGGCTTTAGTTTGGATAACATTTCCGGTCCGGGGGATCCTAACATCGTAGCTGTGCCGGACCGCCCCCCCCCTTTTCCCACCACCCCCCCCCCCACAGGTGTAGAGCCTCATCTTGGAAGCCCTATTCTTCCCTGATGGGGTGGCTCCCTCGTAGGTACGGGACCGTAACTGTTGTTTCGATCTCATTGTGATGTGCAATCTTATTGAGAACAATAACTGATTCAGTGCCTAATAAACAAGTAGGTGTGGACCTATATTAGTACGCAACCAAATGAAAAAAGTATCATAATATATATTTCCTTTCACTGGGCATTGCAATTACAGAAGATACCTCGAAACGAAACACATAACACGACTCTAATATGGCGATATATCGTCCTTTTTTCACATTGGATGTTACATTTGGCGATATACAGTGGAACCTCAGTTTTCGTTGACATCGATTTTCGTCGATTTCGGTTTTCGTCTGTTTTACCGACAAAAAAATGTGTCTCGGTTTTCGTCGTTTGTCTCGGTTTTCGTCGGTGTGCCCATGTGGCCTCGCTGCTAATGTTACGATAGCAAAGGGATGCGCGCGTTCTTCTGTTTAGTTTGGCGTTGTTTCTCGTATTGTGAGCATCGCTTGCTAATAATTTAAACGTTACCTTTTAGCTCCATCATGGGACAAAAGAAAGTTTCCAGAGCGAGCAACCCTTTGAAGAAGTGTTCCAAGATTACGATAGAGTCGAAGAAGGAAATCACTGAAAAATACGAGAGCTGCATTAAGATTGCTTAAATCGGCCATATGTACGAGAAGTCATCAGCCACAATAAGTTCCAGTGTTGCGAAAAGGGAAGCAATAAAGGAGGCTAATGTAGCGTAGTGAAAGGCGCGAATGTACTAACGAAACAGAGATCGCAAACAATTGATGACGTCGAAAAGTTATTATTCATTTGGATAAATCAAAATCAGTTAGATGACGATTCTGTTTCTGAGGCAATCACATGTGAAAAGGTCAGATTGTTGTATGCCGATCTTATTAAGAAAATGCCTGGAACGAGTGCTAGTGTATTTAGTGATTTTAAGGACAGCAGAGGATGCGTTGAAACATTCAAGATACGCTCATCTCATCATGTTTCTCTTGTACCTTGCGGTGTCGAGGTGAAGTATAAACAGCGGGAGAGTGCCCGCTTGTCTTGTGTGCTTCATGTATCGATATTCCCATGGACTCTGTTATTCCCTGCGTCCATCGTTTATGTGGTCGGCCTCTTCCTCTGTTTCCATCTGGTCTGTACATTATTGCTTGTTGTGGTATACTGTTAGTTGGTAACCTACATGCATGGTAAAACCATTTGATTTGCTGCTTTCTAATAAAATCTAGTGCAGCTATAACCCCCACTTTAGTCCTGATTTCTTCATTGCTGATCTTATCTCTTCTTGATGCATTGAGTATTCTTCTCAGGAATTTCATTTCTGTTGTTGTGATTTTTCTTTTCTCTGTTTCTGTCATTGTGTTGTAAAGTGCTTTGTTAGTAGTTATTGATATATGTTTGTTCGTTAGCATTGGTGCCATTTGTCCAATCAGTTGGTTTGCCTTATTGCATCTATTTTCGAACTCGTCTTCTGATCTGCCATTTGATGATATTATACTTCCTAGGTACTTGAAACTCTTTACTTGTTTCAAGGGATGTTCGTTTAGGTAAATCGTTGTTGCCTTTTCTTCTTTAGTTATAGTCTGTTTTACTTGTGTTAATTTTCATGTTATGTTCACTACACATTTCATTTAGATTATTAATGTGGTCTAGTAATTCAGCATCTTTGCTATTAGTGCTTGGTCGTCCGCAAACAGTTCTCTAATAGTTAGATTTGCAGATGGTTCTTCTTCTGTGTTCTCGTCATGCTGTGTTCTTGCGGTCTATGTTTGGCTGGTTTCTTTACATATGTTGACTATATATGTTATAAACAAGAGAGGGGACAGGACACAAACCTTATCGTATTCCGGATCTTATGCTGAAGGGTTTTTAGTGTCCTCCAGTTGCTCTCACTATGCATTCACTGTTATTGTATAAGAGTCTACATAGGTTCATTAGATGTGTACTCACTCCATATTGTTTAAGGATTTCCAGTAGCTTGTTTCAATCTACTCTAGACAGACAGACAGACAGACAGACAGACAGACAGACATACAGACAGACAGACAGACAGAGACAACGAGAGAGAGAGAGAGAGAGGGGGGGGGGGAGAATGAGAGACAGAGAGAGACAGAAATTGTAATATATCGTTCATTCAGTTCTTTTTAAGTCACAGTTTCTCATTGATTTGCTTCTATCGACATAATTATGCTTTCTTCCACATCTTATTTCACGTTTTCCCATCTACTGCGTATTGTTATATTCGAGTGACATATTTAACAGTATTAAGTTAGCTTCACGCCCTTTACAGAACGCCGCAATCAACCCCTACATTTTTAGCTGTATGTGATTTACTAGGCAAGATTACGTTGAGTACCTTGCCAATGTTTTCTGAACGACCGACGCTCATACCAATGTTAAAAATCATCACAAGAGGTATGCGGGACTGCTAATCGCCACTGTTCTCCACAGACTCCGGTGTTTGACAGCTGCTCGCTGTTAACACGTTTGTCATTATTTGCTTGATGTTAACATTGATGTAGTGCGGCTTTGCAGGTGGGGTCTGATAACAAACTGCTGCGTTGAACTACTAAGGAGCCGCTGTGGCGTACTGTCTAGACGCCTGGTTGACATCTTGTGGTGGTGGGTTCAATTTCGCATTAGAAAGGAATTCAAATGGCCATATTGTTTGATTGATTGAACGTTATTGTCAAAAGCTCACAAATTGGGCACGCAGGCCCTTTTTACATTGGGCCCTTTCAATCACACATTTTTCATTTATGGGCAGTACATGGTACCTTCACATAGGAATAAAACATTGTCAAATGAATGTTGTAAACATAAACAATGCATATTACCATGTTATGAGATAGGCAGACACACGCACATTCGTAAAAACACACATACCTGCATACATACTTAAAATCATTTGCAGAAACTCACATATATATATATATATATATATATATATATATATATATATATATATATATATATATATATATATATATATATATATAAGAGAATCTCCGTCTGTCTGTCTGTCTGTCTGCCTGTATGTCCTTTATGCGTTCGCGAACGGTCCATCCGATTGAGATGACATTTTCTACACGTCTTCTAATCATTCCCGTGCTGCCAACTGTCATAGTTTTTTTTAGTGTACAAACATATTTTCTTATTATTATTTAATACTTAATTTACATTATAATGTATATATAGCGAGGGGACATAACTTCTAATAGAATTGCTATATATGTAAAATTGTTGCATATTTCTCAAATAGGTGGACCTTTTCGTTGCAGTTATCTACAGGCATATTCGTTATAATCCTCCTCCCCTCCTCCTCCTCTTCCTCTCTCCTCCTCCTCCTCCGACCCTCCTCTTCCTCCTCCTCATTCATCCTCCTCCTCCCTCTTCCTCCTCCTCCCTCTTCCTCCCCCCTCCTACCTCCTCCCCCTCCTCCCTCCTCCACGCTCTCCTCCCCCTCCTCCTCCTAATCCCTACTCCTCCCTCCTTCTCCTCCTCTCTCCCCCTCCCCCTCCTCCTCCTCCTCCCTCCTCCTCCCTCTTCCTCCCTCCTCCTCCCTCCTCCTCCTCCCTTCTCCCCCTCCTCCCTCCTCCTCCCTTATCCTCGTCCCTCCTCCCTCGTCCTCTCTCCTCATCCTCCCTCCTCCATTCTCCTCAATCTACCTCCTCCCTCCTCTCTCCTCCTCCCTCCTCCTCCCTCCCACTCCCTCCGCCTCCCTCCTCCTCCTCCTCCTCCCTCTCCCTCATCCTTCTCCCGCCTTCTTCTCCCTCTTCCTCCTCCCTCCTCCTCCTTCTCCCTCCGCCTCCTCCCTTCTCCTCTCTCCTCCTCCTCCCTCACCCTCCTCCTCCCCCTCCACCTCCCTCCTCCTCCTCCCTCCTCCTCCTCCCTCCTCCTCGTATTCATCCCTCCTCCTCCCTTCTCCTCCTCCCTTCTCCTCCTCCCTCCTCCTCCTCCCTCCTCCCTCTTCCTCCTCCTCCTTCTCCCTCCTCCTCCCTCTTCCTCCTCCATCTTACTCCCCCTCCTCCTCCCACCTCCTCCCCTCCTCCCTCCTCCTCGCTCTTCCTCCTCCTCCCTCCACCTCCTCCTCTCCTCCTCCTCCCTCCTCCTCCTCCCTCCTCCTCCTCTCTCCTCCTCCGCCTCCCTCCTCCTCCCTCTTCCCTCTCTCTCCTCCTCCTCCTATCTCCTCCTCCGCCTCCCTCCTCCTCCCTCTTCCCTCTCTCTCCTCCTCCTCCCTCTTCCTCCCTCCTCCTCCCTCTTCCTCATTCTTCCTCCTCCTACCTCCTCCTCCCTTCTGCTCCCTCCGCCTCCCTCCCCCTCCTCCCTCCTACTCCTCCTCCCTCCTACGCCTCCCTCCTCCTCCTGTCTCCTCCTCCTCCCTCCTGGTCCCTACTCCTCCTCCCTCCGCCGAATATGAATTAAATGATATGCTCCCCATCAGGGACTGGGTGAAGCCGGGCCGGGTCGTCTTTTTTTGGAACGGGATCGGGAGCAGGGGCCGAATATGAATTAAATAAGACTCTCCATTTACCCAAGTTAATTGTTGGGGGAAGATGTAAAGATCTTTCAAGTGCTCTTTCTAATAACAGACAGACAGTCAGTCAGACAGACAGACAGACAGACAGACAGACAGACAGACAGACAGACAGACAGACAGACAGACAGACAGACAGTCGGGAATGGGAACTTATATGACTACTTATATGAATTAAATGAGATGCTCCCCATCAGGGTCTGGGTTAAGCCGGGCCGGGTCAGATAGACAGACAGACAGATAGACAGACATACAGACAGACAGACAGATAGATATTCGGGAACGGGAACGGGAACTTATATGAATACTCATATGAATTAAATGAGATGCTCCCCACCAGGATCTGGGCGAAGCCGGGCCGGGTCAGCTAGTGTGTGTGTGTATATATATATATATCCAATCACAATCAAAAACTCACTGGCAAATGTTTACTTATCCACACACACATATACATACACATACACACACCTCCCCACACATCCCCCAACACACCTATCCCTATACACACCATACTACACACACACACACTCACATCCAACCCCACACACTCACCCACACACCGACACATCCCCGGATACATTCGCGGACGAAAGAAAGACAGAGGGATGGACGGCGGACTGACGAAAAGAGAACAGACAGAGAAGCAGGCAGACGGACAGACAACAGACAGACATACAGATGGACAGACAGTCGGACTGACGGACAGAGAAACAGACAGACAGAGAAGCAGACAGACGGACAGACAACAGACAGACATACGGATGCACAGACAGACAGTCGGACGGATGGAGAGACAACAGGCATACACATATGCATAATAACACACAAACAATGGTAAGCGAATGCATTGCTGTGACAATGTGTAAATCACAGATCACTTATATGTGTAACAGTCACTTACTATTAATTCCTGTAAATTGAAGGCCCTTTAACAGACACATGAAGACGAAGACAGACGACATCCGTGATGACATGATTTCGTGACTCAAACGGCTCTGGCTGAAGCTAGGTATGCTAAAATGTACACAGTGTTTTACATGCTTGCATAGCAATAGGAAAAACGTATTTACATTCAAGTAATACAAGCACATGATTATGTAATAATTATCACTGCCTCTCTACAGAGCATACATCGATATGACACAATTATGGACACGTGGACAACATCAAAGCATCTTTTAACCCAGTCAAGGATGTCCGGGGTTTAACTTGGAGGCATTACCTCTTAGTGATATATAGTGGTGTTTGTCCATCAAGAATGATGATGATCATTCATTTCATCCAGTGGGGTTGAAAGTTTGGAGCCGTTAGTTGGTTTAAGTTGGTTGAAGTTAGAAGAAGAATGACTTGCGCTATGACCTGGATTAAAGTAAGGAAGATTTGCGCAATTTGTCGGCCACTCTCTCGCCTGAGTCAATCTGAACCCAGTGGCAGAACAAGTCAAGACGACTGGAGACAAATACAGCTGCAGTGTATGACAAGGGCGCTGTACGTGCATTGCCGTGCTCGTTATATTTCACAAAGCTTTGCAGGTAAACGTCGTCTACCCCGTTGGATCGTCAATGATGTCTTCCACACAGTCTGCTGAATGCTGACGTCACAAACCGGGTAGGCATACCCTATTTCACCGATTGGCTTGACGCCGAATCTGTTACCCTCGCCTGGTTTTGCCGGCATATCACAGCCGTTGCCAGGATGTTGGAAGCTGTCGCATGCTGGCAACTACTAGGAGCCACAGGCGTGAGCTTTATGTAAGGCTTGGACCAGTGGAAACTGGGCCCTGAAAAGGGCGTGACAGCCATCCTTACCTTAGTGAAATATATTTATCTTATCAATGCACAGTAGTGGCTGCGTTAGCAAAGCTGATAGGAAGCTGTAATGATAATGTCATTAGCACAGGGAACGAGGGGTCTATGCCTGGGTTGGTCGCCTGCTAAGTGGTGAGAAAGGTTGTCCACCAATTTCTCCGTCCACGCAAGCCTATAGAATGTGATGACTCTGTCACATCACATACCAATACAAGGTTCCAAGTTCTGTGCCTGTTATTTAAATGTTTTTTTGTATCATAGTTACTGACTGTGTGCAAGAAGAGCATCCACTAAATGTGCAGATCATGTTCATTGTCGGCAATATAAACTGTATCATGCACATCACATATTGTTGATGTTATGTCCACAAATGGGGAGCTACAGAGATATGCATGCAAAACTTTGCAGTGGATGACTGAGTCTATTGCCATGACATAGATATATACAAGCAATTTTACAGTAGATGACAGAGTGAAATGCCATACTCAGAGTTATACAATCAACGTTACAGTAGATAACTGTGTGAAATGTCATAAATTCTATAGATATACAAGCAACTTCACAGTAGATAATAGAGTGAAATGTCATGATCTCTGTAGATATACAATCAACATTACAGTAGATAACTGTGTGAACTCTATACACGCATCTTTATAGTAGATGGCTGAGTGAAATGCCATGATCTCTGTAGATATACAAACAACTTTACAATAGGTGACTGAGTGAATTGCCATAACCAGAGATATACAAGCAACTTTACAAACGATGACTGAGTGATGTACCATGACCAGGGATATAAAAGCAAATTTACTGTTGATGACTGAGTGAAATGCCATGACAAATGATACACAAGCAACTTTACAGTTGATGACTGAGTGATGTGCCATGACCAGGGATATAAAAGCAACTTTACTGTTGATGACTGAGTGATGTGCGATGACCAGCGATATAAAAGCAACTTTACTGTTGATGACTGAGTGATGTGCCATGACCAGGGATATAAAAGCAACTTTACTGTTGATGACTGAGTGATGTGCCATGACCAGGGATATTAAATCAACTTTACTGTTGATGACTGAGTGATATGCCACGACAAGAGATACACAAGCAACTTTACAGTTGATGACTGAGTGATATGCCATGACAAAAGATACACAAACAACTTTACACACGATGACTGAGTGATATGCCATGACAAGAGATACACAAGCAACTTTACTGTTGATGACTGAGGGATATGATAAGATCAGTGATATGACCAGATCAATGTAACTGTGAATCCTGGAAAGGCATGTAGTGTTCTTTGAACAACGCTACAGCGACAGCGGACGTGTCCGCCACACTTATACATGGGCAGACACAGAAAGAAGCATTCACAACTGTGGAGCACTATCGAGAACAATTCACCCAACTGTTCAAGAAACCTGATACGGGGGATAAAATGATACGCTCCAATCCTAAAACTATAAGACACCCAATGTTCAAGATGAGCAGCTTAGAAGCCACCAATGCCAAAAGAAGACGAGAGAATGGAACCTGCTTGCGATCTGCAAAGAGGTGGCAAAACTTCCAGTTACCTAAAATGACGCGACCACTAGGAAGGGCGACGACAACCCACCACAGACAAGATCCAAGACTATCGAGAAGCAGAGTGAGGAGAAAAACACCATGGTCGAAAGGACCGACGTGCAGACGATCAGATGGGTTATCAAACGCATCAAAGTGGAACTTACAGACTACCAGATACTGAAGCAGCTACAACAGGAAAATCTTCACATCCAAGCCTTAAAGGCTGAGCGGATTCTATTCTACTCTAAGATTAATACAACTCTAGCGGTGGTGACAACAGAGGGGTTGAGATGCCTATCAAAGTGTCGATGAACAAGAAAGCCCACACGATTCATTCCAAGAATCATACAGTGCTCAAGGTGCCAGAGGGCCGGCCACAGCAGAACAACATGCGGCAGCAGGACAGAGATCTGCCGATACTGCGCCGAACACCATGCATTCAAGGAATGTCCGCTGGCCAAACAGGACAGATATATCCGAAAACCTAACGACAATAGACAGTGTGCTAACTGCCTTAGCAAACACGGACCAAGATACATGAGCTGCTCGTACCTCCAAAGACACAGAGACGTCATACAGACCGCCATAACTACAAACACTCCATTCTAGAAAGCACGGCGGAGGTGCGAGACAGCTACAGGCATCTAACAAGCTGAAAAATATTAACTGCAATGTCAGAAAAATCAAACCAAGCTACTCCTGACGCCGACACCAATTAACAGAACCCAAGAGCAAGACACACGCAGCAACATGAAACTTCTGGTCGACATTCAGGAAATTCAGCGCAGCATTCAGCAAGTTGCGAGACGCATGGTCCAGATGAAGATGAAGCATGAAGAAATTCTACAAGTCATCAAAACAAACAGAGAACTACTAAAAGCTGAAAGGGAACCAACCCAAAACAAGCCAGCAGAAGCCATGCAAAAGACCACAGAGAAGCCTTAAACTGAAGCCAGCAACCCATTATCAATGACGAATAAAGTCAATAAAAGATCAGTCTTTCTCTGCGATAGAAATTACAAGGAAGAAATATTCGAGATATCCAGCACATTCATGGGTGAGTGAGTGGCACCTTGCAGTCTTGACAGACTAAAGTATGTGGATTGGAATTTGGCCAAAATTTCAACTCACAATGCCTGGGCAGGAGCTTCAGGGAACATGTGGTGCCCAAACGACAAGTTCCCTCTCTCGGCCTTGCCTTGGTTGATCCAGATTAAAGGATAACCAATACGTCTGGAACAAGGTAGGCTGTAGACGCTGGCGGCTCAGCATCAAACCTCCGAGACCTCTCCCCCACGAGCAGGAGGCTAGCGGTGGCCAAACCCTAAACCTGTGGAATTTGACTTAGAGGCGTTCAGCCAAATCCCGAAGGCAAGGGTCGTATACGCGCCCGGAACACTGGGAATGTACACCTGTCAATCGCAAGTGTCTGGACCTGTTTAAGCGTGTACTACCGTCAGACTCCCCGCCTTACTCGTGCGGATCCCGCGACCCACGGAAATAGGCCTGCCGGAGATATTGCTAGTCTTTTGCGAACAAATCTTCGAGACTGAATAAGTAAAGAAACGATAAAAGTAGTGGTATTTCAATTGTCTTGCGCTCCCACCTATGCTACACCCTTCATGTGTCTTCACAAAGTCGGACTAGAGTCACGTTCATGGGTAGGCCACAGAAAAATGACACAAAAGCAAATAAACCAAAGGATGAGTCCTCATAAGGTCTGTACCCTACCAAAACAAACGAGCCAGAAGCCAACACTGACACAAGGAACTGCAGGAAGTGACGGACACAACAGACAACCAGGCGGCCAAACCCCCAGCTGACGTCACAGGCATGAATTCTGCAAATTCAAAAAGTCATCTAACACGGACACAGAAGACAGCGAAACTAAACCCGCACACTGAACTACTACAATTGTAACCTCCGTCACTGAGGTTGGTTGAACGAGGTGAAAAGTTCTATTCCTTTCCAAATCGGATTGACGGACGGACGGACGGAAAGAAGTGATTCATTAAATTAATAGTTTTATCCACCAGGCGAAACGATTCTGCAGAGAAACCACCGATCTGCCCACAGTTGGCATCCTACTGACTATTCCAGAGCGAACTCTATGGAAAGATGCACATAGACTATCACTCCAAATCCAGACTGAAGTGCGAGGAATATTTGACAAGGAAGAACAGAACAGTGTACAGCGCAGAACAGCCATTCTCAGCTTCCTTAATGAAGAATACCCACAGGACCTCTGTATCCGAGTCTACACAGATGGGTCAGCACAAACTGCTGTTCGACATGGAGGAGAGGGAGTGTACATAGAATACCCAAATAATACTAGGGACACGGTCAGAGTTCCAACAGGAAAGTACTGACATAAAAATGATGCTGAAATTGAGGAAATCCAGATAGCAGCAGAGAAATTACTAAATACCAACCATGGTACATAACCTGTGGTGCTGTTGACAGATGCAAAATCAGTACTTGAGGCGCTTCTGTCTGGTAAATTGCCAGTACTAAGGACACTACTTTCTTAACTTAGCAATCAGCATAAGATCACCATGCAGTGGATACCATCCCACCGTGGAGTACCCGGAAACGACAGAGCTGATCAATGGGCTAAGGAAGGAGCAAAGGAAGAACATCCTGATGTGCCCATTACATACCACCAAGCGAAAACAATGATCAAATCAGTCAGGCCACCAAAACCTGCTCAAGACGACTACCACGTTATGGACAGACCCGACGAAATCATTATTCTGCGCCTCAGAAAAGGACACAATAGATTACGCAACCCAATGTATACAAAATTCAAGATAGATGACTGAGCCATGTGCACATGTGGTGTAGCGTTGCAGACAGCAGAGCACATACTCCAAGACTGCCTAAACTGCAACATACCGAGGCATACCTTCTGGCCTAGAGAGACGACAGTGGAAGATAAATTAACTGGCCCTGACTTGCCATGGTAGCCTGTCATTCAAGCGTGTTGTAGAACAGGCTATTGTTAAATGCAAACATGGCCTAGCAGCACAGACGATAATGATGGCTGTTTACATAGATTAGAAAGTGCTCTGGCTGGCATTCTCAGCGAGAATCATGAAGGAGGTCGTCGCTGAAGAAATTGGAGCCCATGGATCCATCAAATCAACTATTAGGAGTGAGTTGGCTGCGATCACGGGAGCTTTGTAAGAGATAACAATTACTCGAGTCACTAAAGAAACATTAGTGTCTGATTTTCTGTCGATTGTTACTCATCACATTTCATATCATCTCATCTTGTTCCTCTTGTACCTTGCGAGGTGGAGCATAAACAGAGGGAGAATGTCCGTTTATTGGCTTCATATGTGGCTAAGGGCTTACGAACGCGGTTTGTGATCCCGTATACCCGGGGTCGAAACACAACTGTGCTGGTTTTTTCGAAAAAGGTATAGGAGCCGGTCGTTCAGAAAGCAATGGCAAACTACTGAACGTAAAATTTGCCCAGGAATCACGAATAGCGAAAATGCATGGGTTGACTGCTACGTCCTGTGAAGGACATGCAACCTAAAAAAAAAAAATATCGATATTCCCATGGACTCTGTTATTTCTTCTGTCCATCGTTTGCATGGTTGGCCTCTTCTTCTGATTCTGTTTGGTCTGTACATCATTGCTTGTTGTGGTATACTGTCAGTTGGTAGCCTAGATGCATGGCCAAACCATTCCACTTGCTGTTTTCTAATGAAATCTAGCTCTGCCATAACCTCCATTTTAGGTCTGATGTCTCCATTTCTGATTGTCTCTCTTCGTGACAGGTTAAGTATTCTTCTCAGGAATCACATTTCCAATGTTGTAATCTTTCTATTCTCTTAGGACATGTTTGGTTGGTGGCAGTGTTACTTAGCGTCCTTTCCCCCTAGAGTTAAAGTTAACAATAAAAAAATGTTTTGCATATCCTTTACAGGACATCGCTGTCAACATCAGCATCTTTCAGCTGATTGTTGATTTCTTGGCAAGATTACGCGCAGTAGTTTGCCATTGCTTTCTGAGCGACTGGCTCACATACCCAGTAAGTTACCGACGCGGTTCGAACCACTGCTGATTCTCACCGTCGTCACGTTACTTACGAGAGTATACGAGATTACGGAGAAAAGTCGCTAACCTCTAGGCGAGGAAGCCGGCAAAATTAACAAAGCTGGTAAGTGTTCATTAACACTTACACTTTAAAGGAACGTGGAAGTTAATGAACACTTACTGTTTAAAGGTACATGGAAATTAATGTTAAAATAGTGAATAGGTACAATGATCTCGGAACAGTCGTAACATCTGATGGGAGATGCCTTGAAGAGATTAGAACAAGAATCGCCATGGCAAAAGTAGCCTTTAGCAAGATGAAAAACATACTGACCAATAAAAAGATGTCAACTGAAACGAGAAAAAGAGTGTTGAGGTGCTACATAGAACCTGTACTTTTATATGGATGTGAAGCTTGGACAATGAGCAGTCAGGCATGAAAACATCTTATGACTGTAGACATGTGATTTCTGAGGAAAATGAAAAGAATACCATGGACAGCCAGAAAGACCAATGAACAAGTTCTTCAAGAAACAAATGAAGATCGTAAACTGATTAGAGACATTAGACGTAGACAGTCACAATTTTTTGGGCATGTTATGAGAAGAAATGATCTGGAGAACTTGGTGACAACTGGTAAGATCGAAGGGAACAGACCAAAGGGAAGACCTAGAAGCAAGTACCTGGATGGCTTGGCCTTGTGGCATGGTCGAGACAGAAACACAGAGCTGATCCACGACTCTGGTGATCGAGTGAGATGGCAGAACATGACCGCCCACGCTTACCGGCATGGCACATGATGATGATGGAAGTAAATGAACACTTACTGTTTAAAGGTTCGTGAAAGTTAATGAACACTTACTGTTTAAAGGTACGTGGGAGTTTAACAGTAACTTTGCACAAAAACAGCCCAGTCTGGGATCTAAGTATTTCTTTTGGAGAAAATAACAATCATATGTTGTTGAAGGGGCTTCATCGACTTTTATTTGAGTATGATGAAGCTTGACGTATTACAGGACGAGTACTGAGGGCAGAATGTAATCTTGTGACTTTTATGTATTACATCGACATATCATTAATTTGTGGCTTTGGCGGATTATATCAATATCTTATTAGTTACGATATTGACATATTTGTAAAACACGTTTTTATTAACCGCTTGACTAAGTATTGTAAGCTTCTTTGTTCTTTGGGAGCTAACATGTTGAGTAAATTAAAACTCTGACATGGTCATAAACTCCGGGCTGTATTCTGGATTGACAGTTCATCATGTTTAATCAATGTGAAACAACGTGTGTTTGGCAACAACTTTTTGAAATATTGATTTGATAAAAAATAATACTATCACCAAGAGGTTAGTCAGTAACAAATCTGGTAGTGAAGTTGTCTGATCATAGCTGTTACTCTGTGGAGGATATAAATGTTGTTTATTAACAGCAAAGCCTACGCTAGATGGCAAATCCCTAGATATTGATGATATAATGACTGGCGTTTGTGGCTTAGGTGGTTGTAAAATGCGCAGTTTTACAATTCCCCGTCACACCAAGTCGAAGATTCGAAATCAGCCGCTGGTGAATTGGAAGCAGACCGCTTTGCGTTGATTTCTATGGTGTGAGCTGTCCGCCGTTCAGAAAGCTACTGCGAACTAGTGAAATAAACTTACCTGATGAATCACAAACAGCTATTACATATTGGAGTTGACTGCAACGCCCTGTAAATGACATTTAACTAATTTATATAATAGACTGAGCATACATGACTTATTTTGTACGTGTTAATTACCCTGCGCCAAGACAAAGACGAACAATAAGATGCCGAAAGAAATTAAGAGCCTAGGATGAGGAAGAAGAACAATATTAAAGAAAAAAAAAAGAACAAGAATTAATAGAATAAAAGCAAGAACATGCGATAGATGCGATAATGACCACTTTACACACTGATTATAGATGTATAATAATATGCGACTAGCACCATATACCACACACTACACGCCACATAGGTCAAAAACAGTTTAAAAGACAAGATGATTGTCTTCATTGCACCGGGTTTTTTCCGACATGACTCGTTTTCTTTTCGCAGCGCGGCCTGTCGGAAACGTCGCAGAAAGCACGAATTCCGTAGCTACAGCGATCACCTCAAAGAATCTCCGAGACAATTACACTCGTGAACCGAGCGATGTAGCCGAAATCGAACCCAGGAGCGAGAGGCAGGAGGAGTGAGCACTTCGCCATGGTATAATGTTAAAACTGGTTACTTTGGTTTGAACCGCACAGAGTAGGTCAACCTCGGTTTGTGGGTTTTTAACTGTGCTCAGTAAAATAACAGCAAAGTGTAATAGTGTACACAGGATCTGGCGGTTTTCAACATCGTCTTTAAAGTCAAGACCTGGTCCAGTTGTTTCTAGGTCGTGCGTTGTAAACGAAAGGTAGTAATCCGAACTGTTTAGAGCTGTTTAGAACCGTCTGGTACTTTCAGATCTGTTCAGAACTACTTAGAACTGTTCCGAACTGTTTAGAAAGCAATTTTACTCATCATGTAAGCCGATAGGCGCGTGCGGTCATGGTTCGCTAACTCACACTGACAGAGCGGCAGGCTTCAATTCAACAATAAAATATAGCTTCTGTATCTTTCCCCCAAGACATGCAGGTGTTGTGGGAAACGAGCAGCCGGATAGATTGGCTGGGTCTGCACCCCTTGGTGAGGTATTTGTTGATAAGGCAGATAGTGCCGGGGTTCTGCAGAAGAACTATCAGATCACCTCGGCTTGGAGAGAATGGAACTGCAATGAGTGTCCAGAGGGTCTGGCTGACAGTCAAGACGCCGGGGAAAGGCCAGGCGGACGCATAGTCAGACTGCTGCTGGTACCATTAGTGTTAGAACTCTTCGCTGGCTGTTATAGATGGGGATACAACACGTATGGGCATGTCTTGAGTGTTGTTATGTCGGTTCTTAACTCAACTCACTCACCTGAACTTACACGATCATCAGTATTAGATCTGTTCTGTATTCTCGCCCGGAATCTGTCATGTGGTCAAACTGTCCATTTGGGCACGGGATATTAAAGTGACGCTGATCATCAAATTACAAGAGACATAGGGACACGCAAGAGATGGCGAGTCTTGTTCAGCTGATTGTAAATGGAGCGATGTAAACAAAAGACTTACTATATAAGTATGACATATCTTAATCATGTTTATTAAGTAAGGATACAAAAAATGTTGGGGTCTCCTTGGCGAAGTGGTAAAGCTGTCTGCCTCGCACACCGAAGTTTGTTGGTTCGATTCCGGGCTACGTTTTTCCTGTTCATGAGAGCATTTCTCTCGGAGACTCATGGGAGTCGTCGCTGGAGCTACGGAGTTTGTGCTTTGTGCGACGCTTTCGGCAGGCCGCTCTGCTGAAAGAGACCGATCCGTATGGGATAATACCCGGTGCAATGAAATCGATTCTCTCGACTTTTAAGATTTTTTTTTTTTAAAGTAAGGATAAAGCAAATAACAGTAACACAAAGATCAGCATATTGAGTCAAGTATACATCAAACCCTCTCTTGTTCATAACCTATATAGACAACATATAAAGAAACCAGCCAAACAGAGACTGCAAAACACCGCATGACGAGAACATAGAAGAAGAACCATCTGCAAATCACACCATTAGAGAACTCCTGTTTGCGGATGACCAAGCACTAAAAGCAAAATCAGAAGATGAATTACAAGACCACATGAATAGTGTAAACGAAATGTTTAGGGAACGTAACATGAACATTAGCACACGTAAATCAAAGGTAATGACTATAACTAAAGAAGAAATGACAACAACAGTTCACCTAAATAAACATCCCTGGAAATAAGTAAAACGTTTCAAGTACCTAGGAAGTATAATATCATCGAATGACAAATCAGAAGACGAGATCGAAATAGTGCAATAAGGCAAATCAACTCACTGGTCAAATGACAACAATACTAAAGAGCAAATATGCATCAATGACTACTAAGAAAACACTTTACAACAAAATCTTCCTACCAACTCTACGTTACCAATGTCAAACCTGGACAATGACAGGGAAAAAAAAAGAAAAGAAAAATCAGAACAACTGAAATTTGATCCCTGAGAGGAATACTCAATGTATCAAGAAGAGATAAGATCAGAAATGAAGAAATCAGGACCAAAGTGTGGTTATAGCTGCGCTAGATTTTATTAGAAGGCAGCAAGTCAAATGGTTTGGCCATGCAAGTAGGTTACCAACTAACAGTATACCACAACAAGCAATGATGTACAGACCAGAGGCAAGCAGAGGAAGAGGCCGAACACGTAAACGATGGACGCAGGCAATAACAAATTCCATGGGAATATCGTTACATGAAGCCCATAAGCGGACACTCACCCGGTGTTTATACTTCACCTCGACACCGCAAGGTACAAGAGGAACATGATGAGATGAGATGAGATACACCAAACACATCTAGAAACACACAGAGTAGCGGGCATAAAGAAAAGAGATATTTAACATCATGGTATCGAGCAAGAAGGACGGGGGTTAAATGTTAAAAGTTAGCTACGTATACTTTACAGGACGTAGCAGCTACCTTCAGCATAGTTTGATCTTTGTGATTCATATGCATGTTTACTTTCAGTAGTTTGCCATTACTTTCTGAACGACCAGCACTCATGCCACTGTATAGAAACCGAACTCAAGGAAGTATGCTGCCAAATCTCCGGCAGCTGTGTTTCAAACACGGTATGCGGGATTAGGAACTGCATTCGTAAAATCTTCGCAAACCTAACAATAAAACATGTTTTGTGCCTAACATTTTACTCCAGATTTGGCATAAATGATGGATACTAAATCCAAATTTCGCATTTATTTGTCTGTAGTGGCTCTAGTTCCTTAGATATAGCCATTTGTAAATGTAATTAATGTTATTACATTATTTTAATATAAGGCTCTGGGAAAAGAAATAAAAACTATTCCTATCTAGTCCGTCACAACATTTTTAATTTCAATGGTTTTGGAAAGAGACCAAGAACCATTATAATGACTGTTATTTATGTTTTGCCAATATTAAGGAAATTAATGGGGTTGGGGGGGGGGGGTGAAATATGCAGATTTAGATTCTGCTAGACGACCTGTTCCACGCTGGGATCACATACTAATTTTAACTTTCAATCAGATTTCATATTCACTGCTAGAAGGTGAAACAGCAGTGGCCTGTTGAACGACAAGTGATAGTGACACTGATTTCGAAGATGATTTTCCAGCTGCTAAGCGCTTCAATCAGCGTTTACTGAATGATCTAGTCCGAGATCTATATCTCTCCAAGGAATCTTTAGAGCGTTTGGCTTCAAGGTTGAAAGAAACAAAATTCTGACTGCTGAAACAAAGGTTACATTTTATCGCAACAGATAGCAAGGTTTTCTTCCATTCTTTGTAAAGTAAACAACCTTGTATTGTGTACTAAGGTACATGGTCTTGTAAAGGATATCGACGTGCGTTATGCATCAGTTGAGTCACGACTGTTCATTGTCAGTTCTAAATTAAGTGTGAAAGGTGTTCTCTTACACAATGGTAACAAATATGGCTCAATTCCAATTGCCCATTCTACTACAATGAAGGAGGAGTATTCTAAGATAAGCGCAGTTCTGAAAAGACTGAAGACTTTAGAACATAAATGGATGGTATCTGTAGATCTTAACATGATGAACTTGGACAACAAAGGGGATTCGCCAAATATCCATGCTTTATATGTTTGTGGGACAGCAGGGCAAAGGATACGCACTGGTCAAAGAAATAGTGGCCATTGAGAGATGAAATTACATTTGGAACAAAATAAAATTGCCAACAAGCGTCTCATTGATTGAAAAAGAGTTCTACTGTCACAGTTACAATTAAAGCGTGGCTTGATGAAGCAATTTGTTAAGGCACTGAACAAATATGGTACCTGTTTTAATTATATATGCAGAAAGTTTTCGGAATTGAGCATAGGAAAATTTAAAGCTGGAAGTTTTGATGGACATCAAATTAGAAAGTTAATAAACGATACAGGTGTTATTGATTCGATGAACATAAGAGTGTCCACAGCATTGTAATCATTTATTTTATTTGTGCAAAACTTTCTGGGTAACTTTAAAGCAGACAATTATTCTGAATTAGCTTAAACTATGCCGTCGAGTTTCTGTAAGCGTGGATGCAACATGAGCATAAAATTGCACTACCTCCATAACCATGTACATTTGTATCCCGAGAATCTTGGCGACTTTAGTGAAGAGCAAAGTGAAAGATTTCACCTAGATATAAAACCAATGGAAGAGAAATATCAGGGATTTTCGAATGCCCAGATGATAGAAGATTACTGATGGACCCTTAAGCATGACTGTCCGGGCATATCACAATCCAGGAAGTCCTCGATAAGAAGCTTTCTGTGTGTTGACTACAGATAATAAAAAAAATGCCAGTGATAAATGTTAAATACATTGTTGGTGTTTTATATGAATGCAATAAATTCATAGTAATCTTATATATAAATTAGGATCTCCGTCCGTCTGTCTGTCTGTATGTCTGTCTGTATGTCCGTATGTCCTTTATACGTTCGCGAACGGCCCATCCGATTGAGATGAAATTTTCTACACGCCTTCCTTTAATTCCAGAGATGCCAACTGTGATATTTTGTTAGTGTGAAATCGCCTGCTTACTCAGTATTATTTCATTTTTCATTTTTCATCATAATTTCATATATTTCAGGGGACCTAACTCTGTAAAAGTTATTTCAAGGGGCATAACTTTTCTGTATAACTTATAGTCATATTGTGGCATCGTTTTCAAAGATTTATAAACTCTTTGTCCATAGTTATTTACCGGCATATGAGTTATAATAAATAATGATACAATCTGTAAGGCATTTTCAAAGTTTTCATAAAAATAATGCACAATGCATAACATTGTAACTCATCTTTTTTTGCTTAAGAAGTTACTGTAGTCATGCAGGTGATTAGAAAGAGTTTTCATTAAAAATAATGGATGGTGTGTGGAAGAACGTTCTTTTAAGTTACTTTTTGTGTTGTATGAATTTAATGAAGCCGGACAGGGTCAGGCAGACAGATAGACAGACAGACAGACAGATAGACAGTCGGGAACAGGAACTTATATGACTACTTATATAAATTAAATGAGATGCTTCACACCAGGAGCTGTGCGATGCCGGGCCGGGTCAGACAGACAGACAGACAGACAGACAGACAGACAGACAGACAGATAGTCGGTAACGGGAACGGGAACTTATATGACTACTTATATGAATTAAATGAGATGCTTCCCACCAGGGACTGGGCGAAGCCGGGCAGGGTCAGGCAGACAGATAGACAGACAGATAGACAGACAGATAGACAGACGGGAACTTATATGACTACTTATATGAATTAAATGAGATGCTCCACACCAGGAGCTGGGCAATGCCGGGCCGGGTCAGACAGACAGACAGACAGACAGACAGACAGACAGACAGACAGACAGACATACAGACAGACAGACAGACAGACAGACAGACAGACAGTCAGTCGGTAACGGGAACGAGAACTTATATGACTACTTATATGAATTAAATGAGATGCTCCCCACCAGGGTCTGGGCGAAGCCGGGCAGGGTCAGCTAGTCTTATATATAAAAGGCAATGTCTGTATGTCTGTATGTCATTTATGCGTTCGCGAACGGTCCATCGGATTGAGATGACATTTTCTACACGTCTTCCTCTCATTCCCGCGCTGCCAACTGTCATATTTGTTTAGTGTGAAATCGGCTACTTACTTAATATTATTTAATATTTCATTTTTCATTATAATTTCAATATAGCAAGGGGGCTTAACTCTGTAAAAGTTATTTCAAGGGGCATAACTTTTAATAACATTGCTATATACTTTATAGTCACATTGTTGCATGGTTTTCAAAGACCTATAAACTCGTTGTCTATAGTTATTTACCGGCATATGAGTTATAATAAATGATATAATCTTTAAGGCATTTTCAAAGTTGTCATAAAAATAGTGCATAATGCATAACATTGTAACTCATCTTTTTATGCTTAAAGAAGTTATCTACAGTCATGTTGGTGATTAAAAACAGTTTTCATTAAAAATAATGGATGGTGTGTGGAAGGACATTCTTTTAAGTTATTTTTTGTTGTTGTTGTATGAATTTAATGATGAGACGCTCAACGCCAGGAGCTGGGCATGGCCACGCCGGGTCAGATAGATAGACAGACCCACATTTTCGCTGCAGTTATCTACAGGCATATGCGTTATAATCCTCCTCCTCCTCCTCCTCCTCCTCTCCCCTCCTCCTCCTCCTACCCTCTTCCTCTTCCCCTCCCCCTCCTCCCTCTCCCTCCACTTCCTTCTCCATCCTCATCCTCACTCTTCCTCCTCCCTCTTCCTCCTCCTCCTCCCTCTTCCTCCTCCTCCTCCCTCCACCTCCCTCTTCCTCCTACTCTTACCTCCTCGTCCTCTTCCCTCCTCCTAATCACTCCTCTTCCTTCTTCCTCCCTTCTCCTCCTCTCTTCTCCTGCTCCCTCCTCCTCCCTCCTTCTCCTCCTCTCTTCTCCCCCTCATCCCTCTCTTCTCCCTTCTCCCTTCTCCTCCCTCTCCTCCCTTCTCCTCCCTCTCCTCCTCCCCCTACTCCCTCCTCCCTCCTCCTCCTCCTCTCTCCTCCTCCTCCCTCCTCCTCCTGCCTCCACATCCCTCCTCCTCCCTCCACATCCCTCTTCCTCCCTCCTCCTCCCCCTTACTCCATTTCACTTTTCCTCCTCCCTCCTCCTCCCTCCTCCTTCTCCCTCCGCCTCCTATCTCCTCCTTCTCCCTCCTCCCCCTCCCTCCTCCTCCTCCCTCTCCCGCCTCCTCCCTCTCCCTCCTCCTCCCTCTCCTCCTCCCTCCTCCTCCCGCGGCGTTCTCCTCCTACCTCTTCCTCCTCCCTGTTCCTCCTCCCTCTTCCTCCTTCCTCCTCCTCCTCCTCCCCCTCCTCCTCCCGCTCCTCCTCCTCCCTCCTCCTTCTCCCTCTACCTCCTCCCTCCTCCTCTTCCCTCCTATTCCCTCCTCCTCCCTCTCCCACCTCCTCCCTCTCCCTCCTCCTCTCTCCTCCTTCTCCCTCGTCCTCCTCCCTCCTCCTCCCTCCTCCCTCTTCCTCCTCTTCCCCTCCTCCCTCCTCCTTCTCCCTCCTCCTCCCTCTCCTCCTCTCTCCTTCTCCTCCCTCATCCTCCTCCCTCCTCCTCCTTTCTCCTCCTTCCTCCTCCCTCTTCCTCCTCCTCCCTCTTCCTCTCTCCTACTCCTCCCTCCTCGTCCGAATCCCTCCTCCTGCCTCCTATTCCTCCCTACTCCTCCTCCTCTTCCCTCCTCCTCCTCTCTCCGCCTATCTCTTCCTCCTTCCTCCTCCTCCTCCTCCCCCTCCTCCTCCCCCTCCTCCTCCTCCCTCCTCCTTCTCCCTCTACCTCCTCCCTCCTCCTCTTCCCTCCTATTCCCTCCTCCTCCTCCCTCTCCCACCTCCTCCCTCTCCCTCCTACTCTCTCCTCCTTCTCCCTCGTCCTCCTCCCTCCTCCTCCCCCCCCCCTCTTCCTCCTCTTCCCCTCCTCCCTCCTCCTTCTCCCTCCTCCTCCCTCTCCTCCTCTCTCCTTCTCCTCCCTCATCCTCCTCCCTCCTCCTCCTTTCTCCTCCATCCTCCTCCCTCTTCCTCCTCCTCCCTCTTCCTCTCTCCTACTCCTCCCTCCTCGTCCGAATCCCTTCTCCTGCCTCCTATTCCTCCCTACTCCTCCTCCTCTTCCCTCCTCCTCCTCTCTCCGCCTATCTCTTCCTCCCTCCTCCTCCCTCATCCTCCCTCCTCCACCTCCCTCTTCCTCATCCCTCCTCCTACTCCTCCTTTTTCTTCTGCTGCTGCTGCTGCTGCCACCGCTCCATTTAACCAAGTTAATTGTAGGGGGAAAATGTAAAGATCTTTCAAGTGCTCTTTCTAATGCTTTTTGTAAGTTGGTATTCGTTTATCTAAGTTTGTTCCAAATGCAACCAATAAATGATTAAACAGACAGGCAGACAGACAGACAGAGAGGGAGGGACAGACAGACAGACAGACAGACAGACAGACAGACAGACAGACAGACAGATAGTCGGGAACGGGAACTTATATGACTCCATCCATCCATCATGTGCCATGCCGGTAAGCGTGGGCGGTCATGTTCTGCCATCTCACTCGATCAACAGAGTCGTGGATCAGTTCCGTGTTTTTGTCTCGACCATGCCACAAGGCCAAGCCATCCAGATACTTGTTTCTAGGTCTTCCCCTTGGTCTGTTCCCCTCGATCTTACCAGTTGTCACCAAGTTCTCCAAATCATTTCTTCTCATAACATGCCCAAAAAATTGTGACTGTCTACGTCTAATGTCTCTGATCAGTTTACGATCTTCATTTGTTTCTTGAAGGACTTGTTCATTGGTCTTTCTGGCTGTCCATGGTATTCTTTGCATTTTCCTCAGAAACCACATTTCTACAGCCATCAGATGTTTTTCAGCCTGGCTGCTCATTGTCCAAGCTTCACATCCATATAAAAGTACAGGTTATATGACTACTTTTATGAATTAAATTAGATGTTCCCCATAAGGAGTTGGGCGAAGCCGGGCCGGGTCAGACAGACAGACAGACAGATAGATAGATAGACAGACAGACAGACAGACAGATAGATAGTCGGGAACGGGAACAGGATCTTATATGACTACTTATATGAATTAAATGAGATGCTCCACACCACGAACTGGGCGATGCCCGGTCAGACAGACAGACAGACAGACAGACAGACAGACAGACAGACAGACAGACAGACAGACAGACAGACAGACAGATAGAGTGGAACGGGAACGAGAACTTATATAACTACTTATATGAATTAAATGAGATGCTCCCCACCAGGGTCTGGGCGAAGCCGGACCGGGTCAGCTAGTTACATATAATATGAATGCTTATTACAGTCAAAATGCCACTGATGGCATGTAACTCTAGGCTTGTACATAACAAGGTCATTGTAAGTTATTCCAAAAACTAGAGATGATAGAAAAACATCTGATTACATTTTTTAAATCAGCAACACAAAATTACATAAGAACAGATATACAATTTAAGGCACTAAACTGTGTGTAGACCAGTTTAATTTGTGGTTTGTTTTAACTGAAGTTTAAAGGAAGTATTACGCTGCTTTATCGAATATGGAGATTTTTTTCTGCAGTATGCTGCTGACGAGATACAACGATACATTCCTGATAATAGATCGGGCAATATGGTTCTTGTGGCTTTATTATTAAAAAGGAATATTTATCTAGACATCAGATGTTCTGTTCGTGGAATACTTCCCAAATGTCGAGATAAATGTTCTTATCTGTTATCGGTTGTGTATTATTTTATTTTTCTAGTTCGTCGATGAAGATTCCAGTGGAAACACACGCCTACATGCGTCTGTGTTCTTGCATTTGTCGAGCTTCCTATTTTGTGTTTTTTTATTCGAACTCAACCCCATTACCAGTCTTTGGTCTTCCTGACCCAATGACGATAATTTGTTTATTCATTCAATCAATATTTGAATATTGATAAAACCACACTGATGTAGCACTTCACATGAAACTGTGACTGGTTATTTGTTCCTATGTGTGAACTTTGTGTGAACTTTCTATAAACGTCACACACAGTAATTAATGGCCATGTTATAATTTTTAACTTCTCAAATTGTAGGCACAAAATATGACACTTGTACTAATCAATCAATTTATAAAAATACGCTTTTCATAATGTGGCCTCCATAATAATACAAAAATATTGATAACATCCATGTTTGTACATGTAAAAGATGGGTTTTCAGCGCATACGAAATAGTGGTTATATGGTGCTAAACTTATATTTTATAGATCAAAGGACACCTGCTGGATGATGGAGTCAATGACACCCTTTGACATGCTCCATTAAAGTCGACAGATTGTCTTTAAACTGGTTAACACTTGCCTTAACACATTGAGGGTCTGGGTCTCATTTAAACGAGCTTGAAGTAAATCAACCAGGCACAAATAACTCAGTTATCTGTGCTTTATACCGCCGCAGACAAAGTAAGTATTCACATGTCAATGTTATTAATTATTTTTGTTAATTGTGTGTTGAACATAGGTTTTACTACAACTGGCACCTTGCCGTCTTTACAGACGATAATTTGTTATATTTTGCTTAACAAGGCATAATAACTACAACCCTTGACAGTAGCAAATATGACTGATCAGATCAATTCACGCTGTAAATGTTTACAAAACAAGTAGCTTAAAAGTCGACAGGGTCGATTTCATTGCGCTGGGTTTTATCACATATGGCTCAGCCTCTTTCCGCAGCTCGGAAAGCGTCACACAAAGCACAAATTCCGTTAGGGGGCAGCGTGGTCTCGAGGTATGGTGTCCGCCTCGAGTGCTGGAGGTCCCGGGTTCAAGCCCCGGTGAGGACCGGGACTTTTTTCACGTGGACGTCTAGTAATTAAATTTCCCCTGGTCTCTAGGTAGTTAGATCGGACGCTCGTGTGTATTGTTGCGCACGTAAAGAATCCTTTGGCAGTTGGAAATCGAAAAAGAGTAGCCTAACGGCGCTGTCCGGGCAACATTTCGAGTTAATACCTACCCAAGTATTTAAGGATCCTCGCTGGTGCTACGGTATTCGTGCATTGAGCTGAGCTTCTCCAGACTTAGGTTTGAGTTAGGAGGAGAACGTAGCACTTATGGGTTACACCCGTGTGCCGTGATGTTGATCCATCGACTAAACTAAACTAGACTAAACTAAACAAACTCCGTAGCTCCAGCGACGACCCTCAGGAGTATCGGAAAAAATCCACTAGTGAACCGAAGGCCGCGGCCCGGAATCGAACCCACAACCTTCGGAGTCCGAGGCAGACGGCTTGACCACTTCGACACGGAGACTCCCACGCTGTAAATGTTTGTGACATTTTACATTTACATTTTACGCTGTCAATGTTTGTCTACAATGGGTGCATGTGAACACGTGGTCATTTCAACCATCACATAAAATCTTACTTCCCATACGCTCAGCGTGTGACCTATCTGCAATCATTTTCTACTATATAATTTTAATCCATTTCTGATCTTTGCCCTCCATGCTATAAGATCAGCGGCGACTTTCTTCCAAGGTGCAATATCAATGCCTATATCACTCATGTCCGGCTTACACACATCGTTGTATCGTAGTAGAGGCCGACCCCGAGACCCCTTATCTATCTGTAATTCAACAAAACAAGATGGTCATTGGTCGTACCGTCACCCATCCTCCTAATGTGTTTTATCCATGTAAATCTATGAAAACTGAACACGGCACAAACCGTCACACAGCTGGATCGTTCCATAGGTTCTAGAAAAACTGGGAATAAAAAGAGTTGATGAAACAAATAAAAAAACGAGGCAAGTGAACTATTTCATCCACGTTGAACGACACAATACTCTTATGAAAACCATACTAGAGGGTAAGGTTGCATGAGTCCAATTAAGCACATATATGAATACAGATAATAATTTCTACAGATTGCATTATTAGTTTCAGCGACTGTTCTCTGAGGCCCACAATCATGTCAAACATTGGCTCTATAGTATTTGTGATGTGCCTGGTGATTTGCGCTCATGCCATACCACCACCTGGTAAGTAATTTACACATACATAAAGCACTTGTTAAAATGCATGTAAATCTGTATCGTTGCTTCCATTCCACATGTACGCAATGATCACAATATAAAATAACACAAAGTAATGCAGCTTTGCACAATACAATTACAGAAAACGGCGACTAGCCTTCATCAGTAAACAAATATATACACAAAACACGACATATAAACACGAAGAAGACACTAAAGTGACTACATTAAGGCATAAGAACGTGATGAGAAGAATGTAAAGATAAGAAACACTGAGAACAATGAAGAGAAAATTGCCAATTAAAGAAATATAATGCTCCACTTATCTCAGAATCTCAGATGATGATACTCAAACCGCATGTGTGCAGGAACTATATGGCTCGGAAGCCTGGACAATGAACAAGCGAATAGAAAACCGAATAGAGGCTCTAGAGATGTGGATATACAGAAGAATATGCAGCTGATCTATTGAATTATTGATATACGCAAGAAAAATGACATTTCTAATTGCAGTCTGTCTGGCTTTCTGTCAGTCTGTCCGTTCAATTGTCTGTCTATCTATTTATCTCCAACGTTCTGTAAAGGATATGTTACTAATCTGGAAAATCCACAAGATGAACAAAATAGCGGAAGACCTCAAAACACATGGCGAATAGACTTAAAGACAGAGATGAACTATACACGGGGAACAAGCCCGGAGCTAGAGACAACAGATCGTGGTGTGGATTGGTTGAGCGCTGAAGCTCAATGAGGAAAAGGAGGTCTGCATGGCCGAATGGATAAGAACGCGTGTTCTTAAACATCCGGTATGCTGATGCCGAGGTAATTGGTTCAATCCCTACATCGGACAGTTGGACTGAAAATGATGACCTCTCGCCCTTGACTTGGCAACGTAAATTATGAGTACCTCAGAAGTCGGAGTGGGTTCCCTGACGCCGAGGAACACTGCTAATAGGGAAAGCTGATCCACACACACAGTTCAGTCCAGTGCTGCTAGAAGTAGTGTGTGTGTGTGTGTGTGTGTGTGTGTGTGTGTGTGTGTGTGGACTATGCTTAAATTCAAAGCGAGCGAGCACAAATACAAAAAAATGAGGAAAGAAGCTTAACGGAAGAGGAAGTAAGAAAGTGCAAGACACAACACACGCCTACACGTGTATAAGAGCCCTTTGTTTTATTGACCGATCGTACTGTATGGCTGATGCGGTAGTATGAGACATTCTAGAGTGAACTGGGTTCCTTGCCATTCATCTTCATTATAGAGTTTAGCATGGCCGAATGAAAAAGTGTGCTCGCTCATAAAACTTCCGGTGTGATGTTGCCGAGGTAGCAGGTTCAACCCCTACACCGGTACTAAAATGTTGACTTCTCGTCCTTGACTCGGGGACGTAAATTACAACTACCTCAAAAGTCAGAGTGGGTTCGCCTCACGGCGTTGGGCACTGGTAATAGGGAAATTTAATCCACACTCACAAAAATGTCAGTCCATTGCAGTAGAAGTATTAGCAAATGTATCAACCACGCTTGAGTTCATAGTGAACAGACTCAAAACAAACCCCCCAAAAAATCATTATTTGTGCAATATTCTATAAAGTTAGTTGCATATACTTTTACAGGACTTCGCAGTCACCCCCAGAATTTTTATGTTGTTGTGTGTTGTCTCTTAGCAAGTCTATGTTCAGCTTTTTGCCATTGCTTTCTGAACGACCGGCACTCATACCATTTCGTAACAAACCAACGCAATGCAGTCTATAGCATCTTAGTATATATTGTACTGGGAATATATTGTCATATGACCAAAATAGACGACATGTTAGCTGCCCTGCTAACTTAGAACACAACCATTAAATTGATGTCTCTTGTTTCGTAGCGAATGTGTGTTTAATTCATTCTTTTTCTTGTCTCTGTTACATCTGCAATGATGTAATCTTCATTCTCTTGCTGACCTCCGATACGCCTGGCCATCTGTCAACAAGCACCCAGAATTCGTAAGTACTTTCTGCATGGCGTGCGTTTGTGATGTTGTTATCTATAGTTTTATATGTCTAGTGTTATTACTGTGTGGTTGTCTGTTGACTGTTCTCTGTCGTTCTGGATGTCTTTCTGACTGTTTGTCTGTCTTTCATTCTCTTAGTCTGTCAGTTAGTCAGCCAGTCAGATAGCCTGTCTGTCTGTCTGTCTGTCTGCCTGTCTGTCTGTCTGTCCATCCGTCCGTCCGTCCACCCGCCCGCCCGCACGCCTGCCTGCCTGCCTGTCAGTCTGTCTGTCTGTCTGTCTGTCTGTTTGTCTGTCTGTATTTATATATACTAGCACCTTACCGTATGGACAGACGATAGTTTAAGATATTTTGCTTTAACAAAAAGGGGGGGGGGGCATAATAATTGCAACCCATAGCGGTAGCAAATGTGACTGATCATACCATTCCGCGCTGTAAATGTTCGTCCACAATGGATCATTTGAACACATTGTCAATTCCACCATCACGCACCATCTGACGTCTCACACGCTCAGTGTCTGTCCTATCTCTTAATTATGTCTCTTAACAAGCTATAGTTATTTTCAGTTTAATAATAGTCCCATAGATATTGAGACATTACCCTCGTCCTTTAATTCCAGATTTCGTATATTGTTATAATGATTCCGGGGTCCCATATGCTCTTTCAAGTTGTTGAATGTGTGAATGATATGCTAACATGTCAACATGCTTCGTCAAATCATCATTACATTTATTAACTGATTCAGTGACAAACGAAACAGGCTCAAAGTCCCCTCTGCCATACACCGCAAGGTACTATATTGGCATTAAATGACAGTAGACAGACAGTGACAAACGAAAAATAGGTTTGGACCAGACATGGTACGCAATCAATTAGTCAGGTCTTAGTCAGATATGACTGAGCTACCGTATAACAGTAGACGGTACTACCTGGTTTCTGTTAGCGCCGAACGTTGGGCGGCGCTTACCAAACCCGACACCCCACATTGTGCCAACGGCTTCGGGCGGAAGAGCGCAATTGGGAGGGTACAAGCCTTACCCTGGTGCGAGGAAATGCAAGCTAAAGACAAAATTGTCATGGCAGGGCAGACCAGGCCCTAAGCCTTGGTTGGCGACTGGTCTAGGATCGAAGCTCCGACAGGCGGACAGTTAGAGCATTGCTTCGCTGATCCGGCAGCTTCTGCAGCTTGTCTTGTTCCAGATGTAGGGGTGTTACCTTTCCTCTGGAGTGAACTAGGCAGGCCGAGAGAGGGATCATGCTGCATGGGCAACACATGATCTCTATATTTTAGCCCAGGCTTTGTGCTATGGAGAGGCAATAACTCCATCCCTGGTCTTAACTGGTCTCGGAATCAAAGCGAGAGGCAACTGTTACGGGTTATAAGTCCTTGTCAGTTGGCGTAGACATGGGGCGCCACGCGTTGCCTCTGACGGTGGGAGACACCTATAGGTGTCACTGATCAGCTACCGCCCGCCTCAAGCTGGGCAGCCCCCAGCCAATTGGGTGCTGATCCGCCACAGCCTGCCTGCTTCAATGGGTGCTTGGGGCTAGGACAAAATCTGAATCGCAGGCTGTAAAACCAATGCACCAGGTACAAACAAAAATATAAATAGAAACCTCAAGCTACGGCTTGCAACCTGGAACGTGAGAACCATGTGTCCAGGATTTTCCACTGACTTGACCAATATTGACGATGCGAGAAAAACGGCTGTGATTTATGCCGAACTCAATCGTCTTAACATTGATATTGCTGGCCTGCAGGAGACTCGCCTCGCTGAGGAAGGGTCACTCAGGGAAAACAACTACACCTTTTTCTGGACGGGTAAAGGGCAGGCAGAAAAAAGGCAACACGGTGTGGGCTTTGCAGTGAAGAATTCGCTACTGGGAATGATTGAAATTCCAGCAGGAGGAAATGAAAGACTATTATCCCTGCGCTTGGCAACCTCTTGTGGGTTTGCCACCATTATTACTGCATATGCACCGACACTCGATTCCTCTGATGATGTGAAGGATTTGTTCTATGAGGAGTTAGACTCTGTGATCAAGGCAGTTCCAAAATCCGACTACATTTATATGCTCGGTGATTTCAATGCTCGTGTGGGCAAGGACTCGAGTTCATGGCCAGTGTGCCTTGGAAAATACAACATCGGTCGCATGAATGAAAATGGGCAAAGGCTGCTGGAGCATTGCACCAGTAATGACCTATGTATTACAAACTCTTTTTTTAAAACAAAAGAGATGCATAAGGTCACATGGAAACATCCAAGATCCGGCCATTGGCACCAGCTGGACTTCATCATCACACGGAGACAACATCTGAACCATATATCATTGACTCGTAGTTACCACAGTGCTGACTGTGATACGGATCATTCTTTGGTTGTTGCAAGGGTTAGACTGAGACCAAAGAGAATCTACACAGCTAAACACAAATCTAGCCCCAGGATTAATAGTATTAACACTCATGATCCTGAAAAGTGCTTTCAGTTTCAACAGCAACTTGAAGACGCTTTCACTGATACACCAGAAAATTGTACAGTAAATGATAAATGGAATAAACTTAAGGAAACTCTTTGTAAAACTGCCGTAAAGGTTTACGGCACTGTAGATCATAAGAGGCAGGACTGGTTTGCGGCCAACAGCGAGACTCTGCAGCCCTTGATTGATAAGAAGAAGAAAGCTCTCTTAAGAAACAAGGAAAGACCAACGCGTAACACTCTGAGTGAGCTAAGGCAAGCTAGGAAGGATGTGCAAAAGGCTGCCAGGCAGTGTGCAAATGATTATTGGATCAAGTTATGTGAGTCCATTCAAATCGCAAGTGATAAGGGAGACATAAGAAGCATGTATGAAGGAATAAAGAAAGCCTGTGGTCCAGTGATCAAAAGAAGTGCACCATTGAAAACCTTGACTGGAGAAGTCATCACTGATAAGAAACAGCAGATGGACAGATGGGTAGAGCACTATTTGGAGCTTTACTCAAGTGAGACCAAACTAGCGGATAATGCCCTCAACGCCATAGAGGCTCTACCAACTCTTGACCACCTGGACACACTTCCCACCATAACAGAAGTTAAGTGTGCTATAAATTAACTTGCATCTGGCAAGGCTCCAGGTAAGGATGGGATTCCAATAGAGGTTATCAGGAGTGGGCAAGACACACTCACTATACAGATCCACCAGCTAATAGAGCTATGCTGGCGTGAAGGACAAGTCCCACATGATTTCAAAGATTCAAGCATCATAACACTGTACAAGAACAAGGGCGATCGGAGCGACTGCAACAACTATAGGGGTATCTCACTTCTGTGTATTGTTGGAAAAGTATTTGCCAGAATTGTTCTGCGCAGACTTCAAGTCCTAGGAGATCAAGTCTACCCCGAATCACAGTGTGGCTTTCGACAGAACCGGTCTACCACTGATATGATATTCTCATTGCGACAAATGCAAGAAAAATGCCGTGAACAGAATCAACCACTGTTTATTGCCTTCATCGACCTCACAAAGGCATTTGATTTGGTCAGTCGTGAGGGTCTGTTCAAGGCACTAAAGAAGATTGGCTGCCCACCAACTCTTCTGTCTATTGTGGAATCGTTCCACACAGGCATGAAGGGTATAATCAAGTTTGATGGTGCAACTTCTGAAGAATTTGAAATCAAGAGTGTAGTTAAGCAAGGTTGTGTACTAGCTCCCACCCTCTTTGGAATATACTTTTCACTTCTACTGAAATATGCATTTCGTGATCAGGATGGTGGTATATACATTCACTCACGCTCAGATGGCGGCCTCTACAATGCTGAGAGATTGAAGGCTAAGACCAAAATTAGGAGGGTACTGATCAGAGAGTTGCTTTTTGCAGATGATGCTGCAGTTACGACCCACTCTGAGGAAGAATTGCAATGTCTACTATCTGCATTCTCCAATGCTTGTTATGAATTTGGTTTAACAATTAGCAAAAAGAAGACACAGATTATGTCACAAGGTGCACATGGGGTACCATCAATCTTTATTGACGACGCCGAACTAGAGATAGTAGATCATTTTACATATCTAGGATCGGTGGTAAATAGCAAATTAGCCCTAGATCAGGAAATCAACATCCGGATTGGTAAGGCAGCAACAACAATGAACAGGTTAAGAAAAAGAGTCTGGGAGAACAGGAAGCTTACTGCCAAAACAAAAGTCCTTGTCTATCAAGCTTGTGTCCTTAGTACTCTTCTCTATGGCAGTGAAACCTGGACAACTTACTCACACCAAGAGAACAATTTAAACAGCTTTCATATGCGGTGTCTGCGAAGAATTCTTGGTATTAAGTGGCAAGACAAAATCACAAATACTGAAGTATTGGAAAGATCAGGTTGTGTGACAGTTTATTCCATGCTCAGTCTTCGTAGACTTAGATGGATAGGACATCTTAGGCGGATGGATGATGGTAGAATACCAAAGGATATCTTTTTTGGTGAATTACAGATGGGTAAGAGATCTCAGGGTCGGCCTCTACTACGATACAAAGATGTGTGTAAGCGGGACATGATTGATACAGGCATTGATAATGCACATTGGGAGCAAGTCGCCGCTGAACGTGTTGCATGGAGGGCAAATATCAGAAATGGAATAAAGTCAAAGGAGAAAATTATTGCAGAAAAGTCACACACCAAGCGTTTGAGACGTAAGATGGTGCATGATGGTGGAAATGACCACGTGTTCACATGCACCCACTGTGAACGGACATTTACAGCGCAAATTGGCCTTATCAGTCACACTCGCTACCGCCATAGTTAAAAGTTATTATGCCTTTTTAAAGCACAAACTATCGTCTGTCAAGACGGCAAGGTGCCAATGTGGTATGTGGTACGCAATCAAATGTAAAAGTATTATAATGTAAAGTTCCGTTCACTGACTCATAGAAAGCATGCTGAGTAGGGTGAGGACAGGCAAGCTTCGTGCAGAGTGACTTGCTTCGCTTCGGAAGTCACGGGTGACAAGCATCGTCTGGATCTTTTCTCCGGGGCATGCTCGTGTGCTGGGGAATGATCAGGCGGACAGATTGGCTGGCTCTGCAAAACTTGGTGGAGTATTGATGCATGATAAGGAAGACGTAGTTGCGGTCTTGTGGGAGCACGTGTACACCTCGGAGGAACAAATGGATCACCATGGTCTGGCAAGAATGCGACAGCGAGGGGTGACGAGGGGATCTGGCCGACGATCGACGCTCAGAGGAAAGGCAAGACGCACATATAATCATATTGCTACTGGTACTATTAGTGTTGGAACTCTTCGCTGGCTGCTGAGGATGGGGATGGAGCGCTTATGGGAATGCCCCGAATGCTGTGATGTCGGTTCTTAAATCAATTAATCAATCAATCAATCACTCAATCACTGAGCATTGAATATGTGGGAGATACCACGAATAAAAGAAATCAGACGACAACCCTAGCATGGCGATATGTAGTCCTTCTGTCCAAATTAAAAGACGAATAACTATTGCTCTTCAGAATCGAAAAGAAATGAATAAATTGTGGAGGGGGACAGACAGAACTACACAAATTAGATTTTTAAGAGCATGCATCTTTCCCATTGCAACATGCACTTGTGATACTTGGACACTTACTAAACAGGATGACCAGCAAATGTTATAGACTGGCTCTAAGAATATCTTAGTTACAGAAACTATCAAATGCATCCATGCGACATGAACATAATATTGAAGAAGGTTGACTACTAAAGTCGATAAAACAAAGAAAATTGAAATAGTTTGGTCACTTGACATGTCATAACAGTTTGAAGAGGACATTCATCGAGGGGTATATGCCCATAAAGAAAGGAAGAGGAAGGCCAAAGAGTAGATGGGTGCAGGATGTGGCAGATAATCTCCTGATGGGCGTATCGGACGCGGGATATCGTGCATATGAACGAGAAGTTTTTATGACGGTTATTATGAGAGCGAAGTTCTGTAAAGGACATGTTACTGAATGAATGAATGGATGTCCAAATAGGAGTTTACATATGGATATATTATCCTTTGGCACTGTCGGTTAACCTGTGGTGTACTTATAAAACTAACGACTCCTCCATGAGACATGTGTTGATCTAGTTAAACGTGTTCATTGCGCCGTGCTGTGTTCTATGCCCTATCGACTGGTGAATCAGACTAGCATATGTGGCTTTGCGCGCATCGCATTCCAATAGAACTATCTACATCTGTCAATAAGGACGTCATCGATTATCCACAAGGCTGTGTTGCTATTTGGCTGGAGACTTCTGAAATCCGAAGCAAAACTTCATATGTGTAAGAGACTCGGCTGCGTACTTTGTTGCATCGGTTCTCTCTCATTTGGATCATAATTGCCATGCGTAATGTCGATAGGCGGGGTAGCGCCATCTCATACGACCACTAGTGTCGTGCATGAGCTCCGTGTTCTTGCATCGACCATGTCGCGTACTAAGATAGTTACTTCTCTCCATTCCCCGTTTTCTTTCCTCTCAGATTGCCAGTTGTCAGCAAGTTTATTTCTTTTCATAACGTGTCCAAAAATGTTAACTGTTTACGTCTTATTTCTCTAATCAATTTACGGTTTTCATCTGCCTGTTGTAGGACCTGCTCATTGGTTTTGTCATCAGAAACATTTCCACTGTCATTAGATGTTTTTCAGCTTGTTACTCATTGTCCGCGTTTCACATCCATTCAAAAGTACAGGTTCCATGTAGCACTTCAACTCTCTTATACTCATTAGGTAAACTCTTTACAGCAATAGCAATACCTCCCATAGTTCATCTATTTCGGGACTCACGCGACGAATAACAGACATTTTCTTCACATTTAGCTGATGTTGACACAGGGATTCTGAATCTCGTGGACACCATTATCGGGGAGTTTGATAACAGGGATCAGATCAGTGTAGGATGTAATCAGCATACCCATATACAAGCCAGAATTATACCTATTCGACTAGATTTTCCAGCGTTTTTGGAGGTAAGTAGATTCTTGTTACAATCAATAGAGTAAGTTGTCAATGAATATCGACAAAGGGATCTGCTGCCGCCGAACTTATAACGAAATGCGATAACATTACGACGGAGAAGCTCGATGGTTGAATGAACAGCACATAGATATGGGCGATCGTTTCCAACAAAGTCTTTGTCAACGGGATAACAAGAACGAAACACATAACAATATATAAGCGAACATCACAAAAAGGTACTTATATATATTAGCAATTTAAATGCAGATTATTCCAGAAAGAAAACAGTTATATTTTAAATGTTATACCACGATATACTAAGTATTGTCTCATCATATACGAAGTCTTATCTCACCATATATTGTGTTATCGCATCACACATTGTTTTATCTCATCATATATTGTGTTATATCATCATTTATTGTGTTATCTTATCATATATTGTGGTATCTCATCATGTACTGTGAATTAATCGTATACTAATTGTTATCTCAGTAAATACTAAGATCTATCTCATGAAATACTAAGTGTTACCTCATCATATAGAAAGTGTTATCTCACGATGTACTTTAATTTCATCATGAATTAAATGTTATCTCATCATGTACTGTGAATTCATAATATAATAATTGTTATCTCATCTAATACTAAATGTTATGTCATCATATAATAAGTGTTATCTCATTATACACTGAGCGTTATATCATTATATGATGTCACTTCATTATATATTGTGAGTGTGTGAGGTGCACCAAACTGGAATCTTCCCAGCCAACGCAAGTTAGCGAGGCAAGCGTTTCGAGAATGTGCAGCTAGAGACGTGGTTTGAGCGGGCAAAAGAGCAAAAAGTCTCGATAAGCACCCACGCTCTCTCTCTCTCCATGAGTCGCCTCCTGCTCGTGGGCGCGAGGTGTCGGAGGTTTGACGCTGAGCCGCCAGCGAATGCAGCCTACCTTGTTCCAGACGTTCTGGTTATCCTTTCCTCTGGATCAAACAAGGCAAGGCCGAGAGAGGGAACATGCTGAGTGGGCGTCACGTTCTCTGAAGCTCTGCCCAGGCCTTGTGAGATGGAATTTTGGCCAAATTCCAATCCACATACTTTAGTCTGTCAAGACTGCAAGGTGCCACTCACCCACTCACAATTGCAATCTCAGTAAATGTTAAGTTTCGTCTAATGAAATATTAAGTGTTGTTTCATCATAAGCAAAGTGTTATCTCATCATATACTGTGAAGTCATCATGTACTAAGTGTTATATCATGTACTAAGTGTTATCTCATCATTTACCAAGTGTTATCTCATCATATCATGTGAAGTCATCATATAATAAGTGTTATCTCATCTGTACTAAGTGGTATCTCATCATGTACTAAGTGTTATCTCATCATTTACCAAGTGTTATCTCATCATGTACTAAGTGTTATCTCATGATTTACCAAGTGTTATCTCATCATATCATGTGACGTCATCATATACTAAGTGTTATCTAATCATGTACTAAGTGGTATCTCATCATGTACTAGGTGTTATCTCATCGTGTACTAAGTGTTATCTCATCATGTACAAAGTGTTGTCTAATCATGTACTAGTGTTATTTCATCATTTACCAAGTGTTACCTCATCATATAATGCGAAGTCGTCATAAACTAAGTGTTATCTCATCATGTACTAAGTGTTATCTTATCATGTACTAAGTGTTATCTCATCATATAGTAAGTGTTATCTCATCATGTTCTAAGTGTTATCTCATCATATACTAAGTGTTATCTCATCATGTTCTAAGTGTTATCTCATCATGTACTAATGTTATCTCATCATGTATTAAGTGGTATCTCATCATGTTCTAAGTGTTATCTCATCACATCACATACTGTGAGCTCACCGTGTCCTGCATGTTTTCCCGTCATATACTGTTATCTCATCATATACTAAGTATTATCTCATCATGTACTAAGTGTTATCTCATAATATACTAAGTGTTATCTCATCATATACTAAGTGTTATCTCATAATATACTAATTGTTACCTCATCATGCACTAAGTGTTATCTCATCATATACTAAGTGTTTTCTCATCATGTACTAAGTGTTATCTCATCATGTACTAAGTGTTATCGATCCATGTACTAAGTGTTATCTCATCATGTACTAAGTGTTATCTCATCGCGTACTAAGTGTTATAGCATCTTATGCTAAGTGCTATCTCATCATGTACTAAGTGTTATCTCATCATATAATGTGAAGTCATCATGTACTAAGTGTTATCTCATCATGTACTAAGTGTTATATCATTATGTACTAAGTGTTATCTCATAATATACTAAGTGTTATCTCATCATATACTAAGTGTTATCTCCTAATATACTAAGTGTTACCTCATCATGCACTAAGTGTTATCTCATCATATACTAAGTATTATCTCATCATGTACTAAGTGTTATCTCATAATATACTAAGTGCTATCTCATCATATTTTATGTGTTATCTCATAATATACTAAGTGTTACCTCATCATGCACTAAGTGTTATCTCATCATATACTAAGTGTTTTCTCATCATGTACTAAGTGTTATCTCATCATGTACTAAGTGTTATCGATCCATGTACTAAGTGTTATCTCATCATGTACTAAGTGTTATCTCATCGCGTACTAAGTGTTATATCATCTTATGCTAGTGCTATCTCATCATGTACTAAGTGTTATCTCATCATATAATGTGAAGTCATCATGTACTAAGTGTTATCTCATCATGTACTAAGTGTTATATCATTATGTACTAAGTGTTATATCATCATATAATGTGATGTCATCATGTACTAAGTGTTATCTCATCATGTACTAAGTGTTATCTCATCATGTACTAAGTGTTATATCATTATATACTAAGTGTTATATCATTATGTACTAAGTGTTATCTCATAATATACTAAGTGTTATCTCATCATATACTAAGTGTTATCTCATAATATACTAAGTGTTACCTCATCATGCACTAAGTGTTATCTCATCGCGTACTAAGTGTTATATCATCTTATGCTAAGTGCTATCTCATCATGTACTAAGTGTTATCTCATCATATAATGTGAAGTCATCATGTACTAAGTGTTATCTCATCATGTACTAAGTGTTATATCATTATGTTCTAAGTGTTATATCATCATATAATGTGAAGTCATCATGTACTAAGTGTTATCTCATCATGTACTAAGTGTTATATCATTATGTACTAAGTGTTATATCATTATGTACTAAGTGTTATCTCATAATATACTAAGTGTTATCTCATCATATACTAAGTGTTATCTCATAATATACTAAGTGTTACCTCATCATGCACTAAGTGTTATCTCATCGCGTACTAAGTGTTATATCATCTTATGCTAAGTGCTATCTCATCATGTACTAAGTGTTATCTCATCATATAATGTGAAGTCATCATGTACTAAGTGTTATCTCATCATGTACTAAGTGTTATATCATTATGTACTAAGTGTTATCTCATCATGTACTAAGTGTTATATCATCATATGCTAAGTGCTATCTCATCATGTACTAAGTGTTATCTCATCATATAATGTGAAGTCATCATTTACTAAGTGTTATCTCATCATGTACTAAGTGTTATCTCATCATGTACTAAGTGTTATATCATTATGTACTAAGTGTTATCTCATCATATAATGTGATGTCATCATATACTAAGTGTTATATCATATTATACTAAGTGTTATCCCATCATCTACTAAGTGTTATCTTTTCATGTACTAAGTGTTATCTCATCATGTAATAAGTGTTATCTAATCATGTATTAAGTGTTATCACATCATGTAATAAGTGTTATTTCATCATGTACTAAGTGTTATCTCATTATGTCATAAGTGTTATCCCTTCATGTGCTAAGTGTTATCTCATCACGTAATAAGTGTTATCTCTTCATGTAATAATTGTTGTTTCATCATGTACTAAGGGGTATCTCATCATGTACTAAGTGTTATCTCATCATGTACTAAGTGTTATCTCATGTACTAAGTGTTATCTCATCATTTACTAAGTGTTATCTCATCATATCATGTGAAGTAATAAAATACTAAATGTTATCTCATCTGTACTAAGTGGTATCTCATCATATACTAGGTATTATCTCATCATCTACTAAGTGTTATCTTATCATGTACTAAGTGTTATCTCATTATGTACTAAGTGTTATCTCATCATATACTAAGTGTTATTTCATCATGTACTAATGTTATCTCAACATGCACTAAGTGTTATCTAGTCATGTACTAAGTGTTATCTCATTACATCACATACTGTGAAATCACCGTGTCCTGCATGTTTTCCCGTCATATACTAAGTGTTATATATTCATATACTAAGTATTATCTCATAATATACTAAGTGTTATCTCATAATATACTAAGTGTTATCTCATCGTATACTAAGTGTTATCTCATCATATACTAAAGGTTATCTCATCATGCACTAAGCGTTATCTCATCATGTACTAAGTGTTTTCTCATCATGTACTAAGTGTTATCTCATCATGTACTAAGTGTTATATCATCATGTGCTAAGTGTTATCTCATTATGTACTAAGTGTTATATCATCATATACTAAGTGTTATCTCATCACGTACTAAGTGTTATATCATCATGTACTAAGTGTTATATCATCATATGCTAAGTGGTATATCATCATGTACTAAGTTTTATATCATCATGTACTAAGTGTTATCTCATCATGTACTAAGTGTTATCTCATAATGTACTAAGTGTTACATCATCATGTACTAAGTGTCATCTCATCATTTACTAAGAGTTATCTCATCATTTACTAAGAGTTATCTCATCATGTACTAAGTGTTATATCATCATGTGCTAAGTGTTATCTCATCATGTACTAAGTGTTATATCATCATATACTAAGTGTTATCTCATCACGTACTAAGTGTTATATCATCATGTACTAAGTGTTATATCATCATGTGCTAAGTGGTATATCATCATGTACTAAGTTTTATATCATCATGTACTAAGTGTTATCTCATCATGTACTAAGTGTTATCTCATCACATCACATACTGTGAACTCACCGTGTCCTACATGTTTCACGTCATGTACTAAGAGTTATCTCATCGCATCACATACTGTGAACTCATCGTGTCCTAAGTGTGATCTCACACGTGTGTATCTGACCACAGAAAGTGCTGCTGCTGTTTGAGCTGGCGGTCGACGGTCAAGTGGTTCTTCTGCAGATCATGGTCGTGGAGATAGACGCCAATATTAAGAATGTCTACAGCCTGATCCCGCACAACTTCACAGACCCAAGCAAATATCGGTTAGTATACAACAAGACAAGGAATTCAGCACACGAATTAATACATGAATTTGGAGATCGCAACAGGTGGGAAATTATCGCCCATGCCAGACGGATAAGCACAAATTGATGTTGATAGAGCATAACGTTAAGCTGTTTACTGTATGCCCCAATTAGCCATTGTTTCCAAGGAACTCATTAGATCTGCCTATAGGTGCTGGTCAGAATCGAAGTATCATACCTAAGACCCCTTGTTTGTTTGTTTGTTTGTTTGTTTGTTTGTTTGTTTGTTTCTTTGTTTGTTTGTGTGTTTGTTTTGCCAAATCTACAATCAATCATCATCATCATCATCATCATAAAGTGACTTGCAGGCTGGCGTCGGCGATCATACTTCTCCACAAATTGCGATCTCCGACGTCAAGGATACATTCTTGTATTGATTCCCTTTCACACCACGACAAAGGACTGGCAACACTTCCTCTCGCTGTATTCCCCCATCTCTCTTTCCACAAATCTGTCCAGTTGTCACAATATCGTAGAGTTGTTGTCGTCTCAATATTTGTGATAAGTCATCTTTTAGATTTAGCCTCCCTCAAAATGCCCAGATCGCTAATTTTTCCTGGCCAATGAATTTTCAGCAATCTTCTATTAAACCACCACTCCAAATCCTCCAGGGATATGTTTTGCTTCTTTACTAACTGTCCATGATTCGCAGCGACAAGGCATAATTTGTTCTATGTAACACGCAAGAATTCCCTTTCTAACTTCCAATGACAAGGTCGTATTTTCTAAATATTCTTCATTTGATAGAAAGCAATTTTATTTTTCTTGTCCTATTCTGTTCTTTATCTCTTTATACATATTGTATTTGGTGTTATCTGTGTGCCTAGATATTTACATTTCTGAACTATTACGTAAGGGTATTTTTTTTTAAAGTAAAGCGAAGGAACCTTTTCCAGGTCTTGATGTATATTCCGTGTATTGTTATGTTATATGTTATATTATTTTATGTATGTTATGTTATGTTATCACAACTGACATCCCCGCACATCGGGTGTTACCATGTGTGCTAACTCCCCCGATGCAGCAGCCATCTTGCAGTTTCTCAACTCCCGGTTCTCATAAGGAGTTGGTTGTGTCTTCTCTATCTCCCTCGAAGACGGTATTGACATGGTTGGCCAGGCGTCACTGCCAATTCAAACCAGCGTCAGAGGCTCGTCTGTATTGCCCTGCTGTGTCCGTGAAGACTGCATTATCTATATTGGCCCTGTCCATGCTTCTTTCCAAATACTATTGTTGCAATGTTTGTCAGCTAGCCCACGCATCCATTGCCTGTTACGACTGCCTGTTCGTGTGCGTACATCGAGGTAAGTAACTTGACGATTGACTTTCGAATGTTGTCTACAACTTCAACACAGAGGCTGACATTTACAATTTTCTGTAGCATGTTCATATAATGTGATATAATAATTGTGTGTGTGGCTTCTTGTTCAGTTGCCCAAATGAGCAGTCTGGCTGCGGCTGTGATCTCCGTAGTCATGCTTGATGTAGTTGTCAGAAATGCACCGCTATCCTGTTTGACTGTTTCCCCATCGTGTGTGCTGTGTAAGTCTCCGCTGGACTTGTCCAGCCCCTCACTGACCCGTCTGTATACATCTTGATGTCGTCCACATTCAATGAGCTAAGAACTGACATCACTGCAATCAGGACATTCCCACACTCGTACCGTCACCGCGTTCAACAGCCAGCAAAGAGTCATACTACTAATTATTCCAACCGCCATCTGATTAAAAGTTCTCTTGGTCTACCCTCTCAGTTTTGAGATTTGTCCAGAACCGTATTATCCACACCACATACGGGTTGTTAATCTGTTTCACAGCTTTCTCCTCCTGGTCCCACGTGCGCCCGACCACCTCTCCTTTGTCTATAGGTAACCAACCACCAAGAAGTGCATTTCCTGCCAGCATCGACATGTGAGTTCGTACAAGTACCAGGTTGTGTGTATATATGTGTGTATGTGTGTGTGTGTGAGTGTTGTGTGTGTGTGTACGTGAAATGATAAGAAACACCTATACTGTTATAGCAGCAATCACTGTGTGATGGTTGGTGCTGTACAGTGTATACCTATATATATATATATATATATATATATATATATATATATATATATATATATATATATATATATATATATATATATATATATATATATATATATATGTGAGAGTGTTGTGTGTGTTTATGAAAGTGAAATGAGAAGAAACACGTGTACTGTTATAGCAGCAATCACTGTGTGATGGTTGGTGCTGTATAGTGTTTACCATGCTTTTCACTTGTGCAACTGAGTCTTTGACAAGCAAGAATTCACTGTTAGATTAAGCTACGGATGCAATTCATAAGCTCGCATCCGCATTCGAAACACAGTGGGCGATTTGGTAGCAGGCCGGATTGCGTTGATTGACACACTGACATGAGTGTCGGCCGTCCAGAAGCAAGGGCAAACTACTGAACGCAAAATAGTTAAAATATCACAACCAGCCATACAGTGATGGGGTTGACTGCGATGTCGTGTACAGGATATGCAACTAACAACTTGTAAGCTTGAGCAAACCTGGAGAGGCAGGGCTTTGTCTTAACGTAGCCTGTTGAAACTCAGCCTTGCCAAAGCTATGAATACTCGGGACAGCCAGCATGTAATGTTAGTTTAGTTTAGTTTAGTTTAGTTTAGTCGATGGATCAACATCATGGCACACGGGTTTAACCCATAAGAGCTCCGTTCTCCTCCTAACTCAAACCTGAGTCTAGAGAAACTCAGCTCAGTGCACGAACTCCGTAGCACCGGCGAGGATCCTGAAAAAAACTTTTAGTAGATTTTTAACTCAATATTTTGCCCAGGCAGCGCCGTTAGGCTACTCTTTTCCGATTTCAACCTGTCAAGGGATTTTTTTTTTACGTGCGCAACAATTCACACTGGCGTTCGATCTCACTACCCAGAGACCAGGGGAAATTTTATTACTAGAAGTCCACGTGAAAATATCCCGGTCATCACAGAGGCATGATCCCGGGACCTCCAGCACTCTAGGCGGACACCTTACCTCGAGACCACATATAATTACTCATGGATAAAACTATGTCAAACATGTATTTGTCTTTCCGCCAGGCCTTTCCAGTACCAAGTTCAAGACCTGCAAAATGAGGACTTCAGCAACATTGACACTGACCCTCAGTGTGTGATCCGGTTCCTGCTGCTAGATGACGGGAGTTATTCGGCTGTCTGGCCAGACTGCAGGAGCATCGTTGATGGGGTAGATCTACTGTATGCAAATGCCATAATTTTACAACAGTGTATTTTGGTAGTGAATTTAAACACACAACATTATGTTGCACAATGTCTATGTCCTGATTGGGGGGGAGGGGGGTACGGGGTGTCAGGCATTGGTAGCACCTTTGGTAAGGATGACTATCATGTCCTTTTCAGGACTCATCCCCCACTGGTCCAAACCTGACACTCAGCTCGTGCCTGTTGCTCCTAGTAGCTGTCAGCATGCGACAGCGGCCACCCCCCGGGCAACAGCTGTGAGAGGCTGGCTAAACCAGGCGCGGGTACCTGATTTGGTGTCAAACCAAGAGGTAAACTAGGGTATGCCTACCCAGCATGTGAAGACAGGATCCGGCAGACTGCGTGGAAGAAATCATTCCTGATTCAACGGGCAAGATGACATTTACCTGCAAAGCGTTGTGGGACGTAATGAGCACGGCAAGGCACGTAGAGCGCCCTGGTCATCCACTTCACCTGTATTCGTCTCCAGTCGTCTTGAGTTGTCATGTCACTGGATTCAGATGGACTCAGGCGAGAGAGGGAGGTTGACGAATTGCGCAACTCTTCCTCACTTTAATCGAATTCATCGCGCTAGTCACTCTTCATCCAACGTCATATATCACCTTTAAGCCCTGTGGCGAAGGGCGAGCGGCGAAGCGGCAGGCGTGAGTATGCTGGCAGCCGTAGTCGCAGACCTGCACACAGGCGGCTCAGGCCATAAGGTCGTCTTCTACTGACCGGAGCAGCAGTGGGATTCGGCAGCCCCCTAAGCGACTGAGCAGCCCTCTATAGGAACACTCTGCTCACCTCCATAGCATGAGGAAGAGGCTAGAAAAGGTGCCCTAAACATTGTCTGGTCCATCATTACCTAACCAGCTAGCCGCGGTTGGTGGGTACCCTAAAATGCGGTCGACATACGAACAAAGAAAAAACAGGTAAAGCTAAAAGAGCGAACCATATTCCCTTAACAATCGGAACTTAGAATGTACGCACCTTACTTGACAGAGATGGCGCGTCGGGTCCTGAGAGACGAAAAGCACTGATTGGGAGAGAGCTGGGCAGGTACAACATCGACATTGCAGCCTTGAGCGAGACACGACTTGCAGAAGAAGGCCAAACCTGTGAAATAGGTGCCGGCCACACATTTTTCTGGAGTGGAAGGAAAAGTGAGGAAAGACGCCAATCCGGTGTGGGATTTGCCATTAAGTCGGCCCTGTTCGGCACATTAGATGGATTTCCAAAGGCTATAAACGACAGGCTCATGACCATTAAATTACCCCTGCTGAATGGAAGGAAGCATGCAACCATTGTGAGTGTCTACGCACCAACTATGACCAATGAAGATGATGTCAAGAACAAGTTCTATGAGGACCTGCACAATGTATTAACATCTGTTACCAAAAGAGACCAACTTATACTCCTTGGGGATTTCAATGCCAGAGTAGGCATGGACACCACCTCTTGGAGTGGCATTATTGGAAAGAACGGAGTCGGAAATTGTAACAGCAATGGACTTCTCCTTCTTCAGACATGTACCGAACACGATCTCATGATTACCAACACAATTTTCCGTCTCCCCATGAGAAACAGGACATCGTGGATGCACCCTCGATCGAAACACTGGCACCTCATTGACTGTGTCATCGTCAGGAGGAGTAACAGACAAGACGTTCGGGTGACAAAATCCATGTGTGGTGCCGAATATTGGACAGACCATCGTCTCATTATCTCGAAAATAAACATTCACATCAAACCACCACGGCTTCCTCAAGGGGTGAAAATGCAAAAAAAAAAAAACATTCAATGTCACCCGCATAAACAGCAAGAAAATGCAGCTGTCGTTTGAAAATATGCTGGAAGACCGCCTCAAGCCCAATGCTGCAGCTAAACAGGATACAGAAACAGAGTGGAGAGCCCTAAAGGACATAATTTACAACACTGCTATAGAAATCCTGGATCCAACCCCCCCCCCCCCCTCTCCCCCGAAAGCATAAAGAGAGGTTTGATGAAATTTCCGAAGACATCAACCAATTGCTGGCCGAGAAACATCTTCTCCTCAAGGCTAATTTTAACGACCCGAAGTCAACATAAAAAAGATGCCTTCAAAAACATTCAGAGAATAGTGCAGCAGAAACTTCGGCACATGCGGGACTCCTGGCTGAGCAGCAAAGCTGATGAAATTCAAGGCTTTGCTGACAGACATGATATGAAAAACTTCTACGACTCACTGAAAGTGGTCTATGGTCCTACATCACCAGGCATAGTTCCCCTCCTCAGTGCAGATGGGGGAATCACTGGTCACTGACACAAGCTCCTTTGCACCAGAATGAGATTGGTCGTTGGCTAGATCCTAATGCTCCTTATACATCACTGCAGAGTGGAAGCTGAGCTAGCCACCTGTCTCACACCACAAGTCTCCACTGCAGCACACATCCACCAGTCAGTGAACAAGAGTAAGTTTGCGCACATAATATCCTTTTAATTGTGAATAAACACGGACACAAGCAAACATATATATCCAGTAATAGTATTTCCAGAATATCTCTTCATCACAACTTAAAAGTCAAATAACACTGCCTCTCATGGCCTTTTTAATCTAATCCACCACAACAGTTAATCAGCCACTCTCTTGGCCGAACTCACTCGATCCCACTCACTCTGGGTCTAAACGTCAACTAACTATCCCTGAAAAACAACATCTCGGAGCTCTCTCCCCAACTCCGCTATCATTCCATTTTTCAGACCGCGGACTTTACTGTACGGTCCCAAAACTCAACTGTCCATCACTGAACAAAACACAGTTCGGAGTTCTCTCCTTAACTCCGCTATCCTTTAATTTCCCGAACGGCCGATCTCTACTGTCGGTTCCCCAACACTCAACTGTCCCCCTCAATGTTTTCCATTGTCTTTCAACCCTTCTTTTCAGCCCTTTACGGGGACTACCACCCAGCCCCATTTTACCTCGTGAACTTGCTTTTTGTGTCCCATTGCTACCAAGGTCAATCATCTTAAAGTTAGTGACCCCAGGCATGTTTCAGTCACCGATAAGAAAGACATCCTTCAGCGCTGGGCAGAACATTTCAGCAACATCTTAAATGCAAATTTGGATCTGCCAACCATAGTGGAAGTAAACAAAGCCATCCAGCAACTCTCCAGCGACAAGGCACCTGGTCCGGACTACATCCCGGCAGAGATATACAAGGCAGGTGGGCCGGTTGTAACAGAGCAGCTTCACCAAGTCTTTACAAACATATGAGTGAACGAGACCATGTCGCAAGATTTCAATGACGCGTCAATAGTCCACCTTTACAATCGAAAAGGAAACCGCCAATCCTGTGACAACCACCGAGGCATCTCCTTGCTTTCAGTTGCAGGGAAGATTCACGCCAGAATTCTTCTCAATAGCCTCGCGGCCCATCTCGATCAAGGTCTTCTTCCCGAGAGCCAGTGAGGCTTCAGAAAAGAACGTGGAACTGTTGACATGATTTTCGCTGCAAGGCAGCTGCAAGAGAAATGTCAGGAACAAAACTCTGAAAAGTTCTCCACTTTCATTGACCTTACCAAGGCTTTTGATACAGTCAGCAGAGAAGGACTGTGGAAGATTATGGCAAAATATGGCTGTCCACAAATGTTTGTCCAAATAGTGCGGATATTTCATGATGGCATGCAGGCAAGAGTACAGGAAAACGGTGAACTGTCTGAGCCCTTTCCTGTCACCAATGGAGTGAAACACGGATGTGTCCTGGCACCAACACTGTTCAGCCTCATGTTTTCAGCTATGTTGACGAATGCCTTCGGGAACAACGACATTGTAATAGACATCAACTACCGCATGGATGGAAAGTTATCCAATCTCAGAAGGCTGAAAGCTAAGACCAAAATTGACTGCGACACCGTCAGAGAGCTCCTGTTTACTGATGATTGCGCTCTATACGCCAACTCAGAGACGGACATGCAACATAATGTTTCAGCTTTCTCACATGCCTGTGCCAACTTTGGGTTCAATATCAATTTGGAGAAGACTGTAGTTATGTACCAGCCAGCTCCAGGGAATAATCACACTGTGCCGAATATCAAAGTGAATGGTCATAGTCTGAGTGTTGTGGACAAATTCACCTATCTTGGCAGCACTGTGTCACAAGCTGCCACAATTGATGATGAAGTGAATGCAAGAATCCCCAAGGCCAGCGCGGCCTTTGGCAGACTGTACAAGAATGTATGGGACATAAATGGAATACGCCTGCAAACAAAGCTGAAAGTCTACAAAGCAGTTGTATTATCCACACTGCTATATGCTTTTGAAACCTGGACTGTTTATCAGCGACACGTTAGGAAATGAAACCACTTCCACACAGTCTGCCTTAGGAAGTTACTGAAGATTAAATGGCAAGACAAGATCCTAGACACTGAAGTCCTAGAAAGAGCGTCCATGCCCATTATCCACACTCTACTAATGAAGAATCAGATTCGCTGGGCTGGTCACTTGACTCGCATGCCAGATCACAGGCTCCCTAAACGAAATTTCTACGGCGAGTTGCGTTGTGGTAAACGCTCCCATGGCGGGCAGAGGAAACGCTTTAAAGACACCCTGAAAATCTCACTGAATGCTTTTGGAATTCATCATGTCACCTGGGAGACTGCAGCCAGAGACCGAAATTCGTGGCGTCCATGCCCATTATCCACACTCTACTAATGAAGAATCAGATTTGCTGGGCTGGTCACTTCACTCGCATGCCAGATCACAGGCTCCCTAAACGAAATTTCTACGGCGAGTTGTGGTAAACGCTCCCATGGCGGGCAGAGGAAACGCTTTAAAGACACCCTGAAAATCTCACTGAATGCTTTTGGAATTCATCATGTCACCTGGGAGACTGCAGCCAGAGACCGAAATTCGTGGCGTGCATCATTACGCAAGGGTGCAGTTACTTGTGAGGCAACCAGGACTGCAAGAGCTGTGAAGAAAAGACAGAACGGAAAAACCACTGCAGGAAATCCTCCTTCAGAAACGTCAAGTATTCTTTGTCCACATTGTCAAAGAACATTTCGAGCCAAAATAGGCCTTATCAGCCATCTTAGAACTCACGGCTCCATACTTTCAACTCTACTGGATGAAATGAATGGTCATCATCTTTCTTGATGGACAAACAACACAAAACACATGTCCTGATGAGATGCAGCATAATGTGATGTCTATGTCCTGATGAGATGTGATATCTATGTCCTGATGAGATGTGATATCTATGTCCTGATGAGATGTGATGTGATGTCTATGTATGATGAGATGTGATGTGATGTCTATGTCCTGATGAGATGTGATGTGATATCTATGTCCTGATGAGATATGATGTGATATCTATGTATGATGAGATGTGATGTGATGTCTATGTCCTGATGAGATGTGATGTGATATCTATGTCCTGATGAGATATGATGTGATATCTATGTACTGATGAGATGTGATGTGATGTCTATGTCCTGTTGAGATGTGATGTGATGTCTATGTCCTGATGAGATGTGATATCTATGTCCTGATGAGATGTAATGTGATGTCTATGTCCTGATGAGATATGATGTCTATATCCTGATGAGATGTGATGTGATGTCTATGTCCTGATGAGATGTGATGTGATGTCTATGTCCTGATGAGATGTGATGTGATATCTATGTACTGATGAGATGTGATGTGATGTCTATGTCCTGATGAGATGTGATGTGATGTCTATGTCCTGATGAGATGTGATGTGATATCTATGTACTGATGAGATGTGATGTGATGTCTATGTCCTGATGAGATGCAGCGTTATGTGATGTCTATGTCCTGATGAGATGTGATGTGATATCTGTGTACTGATGAGATGTGATGTGATATCTATGTCCTGATGAGATGTAATGTGATGTCTATGTCCTGATGAGATGTGATGTGATGTCTATGTCCTGATGAGATGTGATGTGATGTCTATGTCCTGATGAGATGTGATGTGATGTCTATGTCCTGATGAGATGTGATGTCATGTCTATGTACTGATGAGATGCAGCGTAATGTGATTATAGGCAACTTGCCGTCTGGACAGACAGTTGTTTGTAAAATGCAGTTACAACTCGCCACAGCACAAAGCCTGGGCTGCATGAATATAGAGAGCATGTTTTGCCCATACAACATGATCCCTCTCTCGGTCTGGCAAGTATACTCCAGATGAAAGGTACGTCTTGAACATAACAAGCTGCGGAAGCTGCCGGATCAGCAAACCACTGCTCTGCCTGTTGGAAGTTCGATCCTAGACACGTTTTCGACCTAGGCTTAGGCCCTATTTTGCCTTGCCATGACATTTAGTCTTTAGTTTGCATAGTTTTGCAGCAAAGTAAGGCTTGCACCTTCCCAATCGCCCTTCTACGCACGAAGCCGTTGGCACAATGTGAGGTGTCGGGTTTGGTGATCGCCGCTTAACATTCGGTTGTAACAGAAAGCAGGTAGTACTGCCTACTGTTATAAGGTAGCTCATTTATATCTGACTAAGACTATGCAAAATATTGTTTGCGGCTTCTGTGTTGAAATAATGTTATTTTAATTATGTGATATATAATTAAATACAGCGCTCTCATTAGCCTGCACCCAATGGTTAAAACAGCTGTGAGTGTCTCTATCATCTTCATCATATGCCATGCCGATAATCGTAGGTGGTCATGTTTCGCTATCTCAATCGACCACCAAAGTCGTGGATTAGCTCAGTGGTTTTGTCTCGATCATACCACGTGGCCAAGCCATCAGTGTTTTACTTCTCTGCCTCCCCCCCCCCCCTCTCTTTTTTTTAACCCTCGATCTTGCAATCTTGCCAATTGTCACCAACTTCTCCAATTTATTTCGTATCGTAACTTGTCCAAAAATGGTGCCTGTCGACGTCTAAATTCTCTAAATCTGTTCCCGGTTTTCATGCGTTTCTTATAGAACTTGGTCAATTCATTTGAAACAGCCGAAAATCATCACATAGGGTGATCATCGTGGCATTTCGTGATGATAAAACCGTGCGATGATGCTGAATGAGGAGGATCGGCTGGCCGAGTGGCTAAAACGCCGGACTCTCCTTCGAGTTCGATCCCCCAATAAGGTGTGGGATTTGTTTCTGCCGCGGACAAAACGAAAATCTGAACCTGCACAATTCGCTCAAAGACCACCCCGCCATACACCGCGATGTACTATATTGGCAGTAAATGACAGTCATGACAGATGCTGAATGATTGATTCTTTCAGAAACACCCAGCCTACATTGTGACCCTGACCTGTACATACTACATCTCGGCCGTGCCTCTCTTCACCAGGGAACGTGCCACTTCCTCCGTGTACTTTTACAAGAAACAAAGAATCAAGTAATATTATTATTATTGTGTTATTGTTGTGTAATTTTCACTACAAAAGAAGATTTTAGTTTTTGAGCTTAAATGTGACTGAAACATTTTAGAATGTCGGGAACCACTTCTTCTTCTTCTTCTTCAGCGTTCCGAGCCATTGAGGTTCTTTGCTGCAAATACAATCCGTCTCAATTCGTCTCTCTGGTGGACCTTCTCTTGCCAGTCGTTGATTCCAAGTGCTTGTAGGTCTGTATATGTATTATCTCTCCACCGCCTTCTTGGTCTACCTCGGGGTCTACGGTCATTTATTTCCTGAGTGTAAGCGAGTTTTGTTTCCCAATTATCTTCCATTCTTTCTATATGCCCCAGCCATTGTAGTCTATTAGCCTTCAGTCGGGAACCACACATGGGAAATATACTGAAATGCTACAAAGGCTGAACAACGAAGACTACAGGCACCATGTCGTCTTGACCGGCGATAGTTCGTTACATTGTGCTTCTACAAAGGCTTAATAACTACAATTCATGGCGGGGAAAAGAAATGGAGTTATAACTATCCATAACACAAAGTATGGGCTGAATTGTAGAGACTAGGTTTTGTTTATGCTGCTTGATCCCTCTATCGGCATTCTTAGTTTACTCCAGAAGAGAGCTAAAGACAAAGAGCCAGGGCCGGATGGGGTTAGGTACACCCATATGAAGAACATTTATAATGGGGGCATGAAGGAGATGGCTCTCTGTTTCAACTTAGGCATGAAAACGGCAGAAATACCCCAGGATTGGTTGCACAGCTACTTAGTCCCACTCCAAAAGCCAGGTAAAAATCACTCAAAACTTAATGGTTACAGACTCATAACCCTGCAAAACATGTTTGCCAAAGTACTCTAGAAGATAGTAGCATGTAGGCTGCCGCACCACTTGGAAAGTCGTAACCTGCTTCCCAATGTGCTGTGAGTTACTGACCTGGAAAGGACACCTGGGCCAATGCGGCAACTCTTGCATTTGATGTCTATGAGGGCTTCTAGAGTAAACAAGAAGCAGTGGCGGTGGAACTTGACCTGGAAGATGCTTAGAACATGGTCACTATGATCGATTAATATACACACTGTTGGACATGGAAGTCTGCCCTTGGATTGTCAAATGGATTGTGACAGTTTATGAGCTTTAAATCGCATTGAGCATGGGTTTATGGACTTCTGACTCCAGTACTATTACACGTGGACTACCACAGGGATCTGCCATGTCCCCAGTACCCTCTAGTGTATACACCAGCAAAGTCGCAGCTATTAAGACACCAGGAATTGATAGAATCTTGACATGTGTAGATGATGTGCTGGTGTACAGACAGGGAAGAGATAGGGCAAGTTTGGCTGAAGACTTACAGATGGCAGTAAACAGAGTGGCGGAGTGATGAAGAGAGGGGACGAAATAAACCCAGACAAGGCATCGGTTGTGTGGTAGTAACTGGATAACTGAATCCTGAAGGCAAATGCTTCATGTTATCTATTAAATGGGTCTAATCTTAATAGAGAGAGTAAATTTAAGTACTTGGGAGCCACCTTCGACAGGTGTATGTCTTTTAAATGAACATGTGGAAGCTTTGGTGGTGAAGTCTGGTATGGGAATTAATGCTTTGAGGGCGATGGCAGCAATTGGGTTACACCAGAGGTTGCTTTACAGGCTCTTTCAGCAGTTAATAATTTCAGTCATTGAATATAGTTTGGGGCTGCTGATAATATTAAAGAGATATCTTGAAAGTTTGGAGCGCACACAGGATGCGGCCATGCGGGTGTTCCTGCATGCACAAAGGACACACCAATTATATGCATGATGCATATCCTGGCGCTACCAACAATGGCGGATAGACATAAGGTCCTTCAGGCCAAATGGTGCCTGAGAGTTGCTACAGATGGTGATCACCCCCTGCATGAAGCCATGAATATGGTCTAGGGTCATAGACTGAGAGTTGCTACAGATGGTGATCACCCCCTGCATGAAGCCATGAATATGGTCTAGGTTCATAGACTGAGAGTTGCTACAGATGGTGATCATCCCCTGAGAGTTGCTGCAGATGGGGATAATCCCCTGCATGAAGTCATGAATATGGTCAAGGGTCATAGACTGAGAGTTGCTACAGATGGTGATCACCCCCTGCATGAAGCCATGAATATGGTCTAGGGTCATAGACTGAGAGTTGCTACAGATGGTGATCACCCCCTGCATGAAGCCATGAATATGGTCTAGGTTCATAGACTGAGAGTTGCTACAGATGGTGATCATCCCCTGAGAGTTGCTGCAGATGGGGATCATCCCCTGCATGAAGTCATGAATATGGTCAAGGGTCATAGACTGAGAGTTGCTACAGATGGTGATCATCCCCTGAGAGTTGTTGCAGATAGGGATCACTCCCTGCATGAAGCCATGAATATGGTCAAGGGTCGTAGACTGAGACGATGCAGGTCCTGGATGGTACAGGCAGAAATATCTATACGCCTGGTGTGTGATCTAGAGACCATCAATCTTGAAAAAGAGTGAGTAGCAGCATTTTTCTCGTTCTGACTCAGCCTCCTTTCCCATTGATATTTGTTTAGTCATCACAATGCTTTCCACTGTCGGTCTTGTCAATACACAGAAGGATGTTTGTCCCGTTCTTATAGATGTGTATAATGTTCTATTTTCATTAGCCTCTTGTGAGCAGTTGTTGGTGGTAAGTCTGGCAGTCCCAGGTATTTACTACATACGTCTCAAGCAGCATCACACGTCTGTTAGATAACAAGTACATAAAAACAGCATGCAAAAGTCCAAGAATAACAAACATAGCAACAAACACATGTATATCAGACACATCGCAAACACAAGAAACATGCTGTATATACACATCTGCTAGCTAACACAAGACTAGCACATATGAAACACATACAAATCACAAAACGCGCAATAATAACAGTATATAATGTATAGTATATCATTAATTAAATTATGTTTTTGTTACAGTATCCCAATACCATTCGCGCCTCCAGATTTTGAAAGTATTTGCCGTAAGCTCAAGAGGTTGTGCCCCATACTCAAGATTGAGTGAGAACGATGCTGTCTTCACAAGGATTTATGAATCCAGCACGGAGATAACCAAGATATACTAAGATCCTTTAAAGAAACAGCAAATAGAAACTCATAATTATAACTCATTAGCGTCTTTCTATACGTTACTGATGTCATTCTATCTCACTATGCCATTCTATATCTCACTGGGGTCTTTGTATACCTCACTCGCGTAATTCTATACCTCACTGCGTCATTCTACACCTCACCGGGTCATTATATACCTCACTGCATCTTCTATACCTCACTTTGTCAATCTATCCCACAATGTGTCATTCTATACCTCATTGTGCCAGTTTATACCTCACTATGTAATTGTATACCTCACTGTTATTCTATACTTCACTGTGTCATTCTATACCTTACTATACCATTCTATACCTCACTGGCTCTTTCTGTACCTCACCGGCGTCTTTCTATACCTCACGGCGTCTTTCTATATCTCACTGTGTCACTCTATGCCTAACTGTGCCATTTTATATCTCTCTATGTCATTCTAAACCTCACTAGCCCTTTCTAAGATGCAGTGTATGAAATTATAACTGTTTCTCTGCAGGATCTTAACATACCTTTGTGTCTCATTTATTTACTATTGATAGCTATCGAGCTTCACTAACTCACAACATATGTACAACCGTTGTGAGATGCAAAGAAGTTGTTCTGCGATGTGTTCATGTAACGTTCATATGCTTGGCTTCAAAAATAAGAATATAAATAAACGTGCATAGTTCATATGCATTGTTGTGTTTCATATTTCCTTGTTATGTTGCCGAAACGTTATGGACTCCAGTGACCATTGAACAGAATGGATAAGAACGCGTGTTCTTAAACATCCGGTGTGCTGAAACCGAGGTAAGGGGTTCAACCCCTACACAGGACTGTTTGATAAAATTTTGATCTAACGTCCTTGACTTGGGGACATAAATTACAAGTACCTCTATAGTCTGAGTGGGTTCGCCTGATGGCGAGGTACATTCAATAGGAAAAGCTAATCCACACGCAAAATTCATCCAGCACTACTAAAGTAGTATGTATGGACTACGCTTGAGTTTAAAGCGAGCGAGGGCACAAAAATAAAAATAAACAATTGAACTCTAATAGGCCAGGGGTTGGGATATGTAGGTCAAACATTGACAAATGTCCAAGATTGTTGTAATGGGATAATCTGTGTAGTTAGCAGCCCACACATTATGTGAGAGATCGCTCATTATTCCCCGGTCCCTCTTCTCTGGTATCCAGTAGTGTGGTATGCAGTTGACAACAAAGTCAGGGGGCTGAGTGGTCTCGGGGTATGGTGTCCTCCTCGAGTGCTGGAGGTCCCTGGTTCAAGCCCCGGTGATTGCCGGGATTATTTCACGAGGACTTCTAGTAACAAAATTTCCCCTGGTTTCTGGGTAGTGAGATCGGACGCTCGCGTGTATTGTTGCGCAACGTAAAAACTCCCTTGACAGTTGGAAATCGTAAAAGAATAGCGTAACAGCGCTACCCGGGCAAAATTTCGTGTTAAAAATGTACCCAAAGTATTTCAGGAACCTCGCCGGTGCTACGGAGTTCGTGCCCTGAGCTAAAAATCTCCGGACTCAGGCTTGAGTTAGGAGTAGAACGAAGCACTTGTGGATTACACCCGAGTGCCGTGATGTTGATCCGTCGAACAAACTAAACTAAACTGACAAGAAGGTCGTGGCAAAATTAATACGTTTGCCTGATATTGACCTTGCTAATAGGTTCCGCATGGACAGCTAGTGCATTAGAATGCCAGTATAATTATTATTGGTTCCAAATGTTGCTGTATGTAACCGGGGCGCAGTGTTGCGGTGGTCGCCCAACATTGCTTAAATACCCCAATGGCTCGTGAATACCTAACCTATGCAGCAAAAGTCCAACTACTGGCCTTCACATATCGGAACTGTTTAAACTAACAGGAGAAGGGGCGACGGCGAGTATCTGGCGCCGGAAAATAACCAGTGTGCTCTAGATGTGTATACACATACATGCATGTGCAGACACGTGTGTGCGTGTGTACACATCTAAACTCGAGTGAGACCACAGTCTGCCCTAGCAAAGGAAAGGTGCTGAAGACGGAGGCAACCAGCCAGGAGGCGCACCACAGAAATCAGGATGCCACGCAATTACGCAAAATGGAATATGTCGACTACTGCTAAAAGTTATGGTGCTCGCCCTGCTTTGGACCCCCAGGCAGGTGCAGTGCCGGGCCCTATGTCTCGAAAGGGTCCAATCCCAACTACTGGAGGTCCTTCTCAGATGTCCTGTGGAGCCAGGGGACATAAGAATAGAACAGTTGGCTATACTAAACAGAGACTTAAAATAATGCACTGGAATGCGGAGGGAGTCAGCAATAAAAATGTAGAATTAGAAAACATCCTGGACCAAGAAAAAGTAAACATATGTTGCTTGCAAGAAACTCACCTCAACGAAAATATAGCCTTCAAAATCAGAGGCTACCAGTGTTACCGATCTGACTGAAAGGACAGGCGAAAAGGTGGGATACTTGCCCTTGTAAAAAATAACATCACTGCTTCCCAAATCGAAGTCTATATGGAAGGGGCTGAGTATCAGACACTTAAACTTAAAACAGGCTATACAGACCTACATCTGATCAATTACTACTGTCCAAGTGACCGCCCACAGGCACTGGACACACTACCATTAACAGAAAAAAATGATTGTGTGTGGCGATTTCAACAGCCACTCTCAGAGTTGGAGCTATTATCACATGGACCAGAGAGGAGAGAGACTGGAAGACTGGCAGGATGAGAATAGATTCATCTTGGTTAACAAGCCGTCCGACCCACATACTTTCTACTCGAGATCATGGCACTCTACAACTACACCTGACCTGGCTTTTCATTCACCAAACCTGGAGTGGAACATTACACGAATTGTTGGGAAACAACTTGGTGGCAGCGACCATCGACCAGTCTTTCTAACTGTAGAAAATGAGCTTGAAGTGAAAGCAGCACCCTTTCGAGGTGGAACTACAAGAAAGCATACTGGGCAATGTACAAGAATCGCACCAGCATACTGGTTAGAAACCTGAACACTGAGAAAGACATAAATAAAGTAGTTGAAGAGTTTGGGAAATGAATACTACAGGCAGCGCGAGAAACAGTACCAAGAGGAGCCCGTAAACAATATAAACCCTACTGGAGTAGTGAACTGGAACAGTTGCTTAATAATGTGGAAGTATGTAGAAAGCAAGCAGAGGTCACACCCAGCCAAGAGCACCACAATAAATTCCAGCATGCAAAAGCCAAATTTCAAAGGGCCAAGCTGCAGGCTAGACGGAAAAGCTGGCAGGAACAAACAGAGTCTCTGAACTTTGAAAGAGACGCAAGGAAATTGTGGAAGCTAATAAAACAACTTAACGATGAGGGCACAGGGAGAAACTCAAAAATTGCACTACATAAAGATGAAAACATCTTAAGAAGAAAGCAAGCAGCTGACCATTTTGCGGACTCATTCGCACAAGATAACAATATCAAAATTAGTCCAGAGAAACAACAAGAGATTCGAGAGAAACGGCAACATACAGGACAGAAGGAAATAGTACATGAGGTTCTGGAGGCACCCATCACAATCAGCGAACTGGAGCTAGCCATATCAAAACAGAAAATGAGAAAGTCACCAGGAGCTGATGGTATCTCCAATGAAATGATCAGGAACCTAGGAACAGAGGCCAAAGCAAAGCTGTTGCAGATCTTCAATAACAGTTGGAACTTAGGCAGTATTCCACAAGCCTGGAGAGAAGCAATCATGATACCCCTCCTAAAATCAGGGAAAGATAGTTCCATTGCCTCTAGCTACAGACCAATTAGCCTCACCAGCTGTCTCTGCAAAACACTGGAGCGCATCATCAATCACAGACTGCAGTGGTACATTGAAAGTAAAAACATCCTTGTGCCACAGCAGGCTGGCTTTAGGCAGTGCTACTTTACGGAAGATCAGACAACCTACCTCTCTCAAAAAATTGAGGATGCATTCCAAGAGAAGAAGCTGGTGCTTGCGGCATGGATAGATTTGAAGAAAGCCTTTGACAAAGTCTGGAAAGAAGGTCTGATGAATAAACTGAGAAACTGCAAAGTCAATGGAACAATGTACAAATGGGTGAAAGCATACTTGCACAACAGAAGAGCCCGAGAACAGATAGACGGACTAAAGAGCAAGAAAGTACTACTGAGTCACGGTGTTCCCCAGGGCGGAGTCTTGTCCCCCACACTCTTTCTAATCTTCATCAATGATCTCGTTGCTAATCTACTGCATGGAATTAAAGCCGCAATGTACGCCGATGACCTGATTCTATGGAGCACAAATGAACATGCATCAGTGGCCACCAGATTACTACAAAGAGCTGTAGATACATTTGTTGCATGGGCAAATAGATGGTGTGTCAGCATAAACACTGACAAGTGCAGCACCACCCTATTTACCCTCTCTCCAAAACAAAAGGCAGGGACCATCCAGATAAATGGAACACCCCTAAGAGAAGATAAATAACAAACATACCTTGGAGTAACATTTGATGGCAGGCTGACATTGAGAAAGCACATCAACAAAGCAGTAGCAAAAGCCAGAAGGAAAATAGCCATCCTGAGAAAGCTAAGTGGAACCACATGGGGAGCCAGTGGGAAAATACTTAGCAAAGTTTTATCAACAGAGCATACGACCACACCTGGGATACGGGTCAACTGCGTGGTGTTCGGCATCAAAAACCACACTACAAAAGCTGGACAAAGTTCAAAATCAAGCAATTAGAGTCACCACAGGAGGGATGAGATCAACCCCTATAGTGGAAATGGAGAAGATGGGGAGGCCACAAGCACTGAGTGAGCGCAGAGATACGAAAACGCTAATACAAGAAGAAAAGTTCTTCGGCTTGCCAGGCCACCCTATAAAGAACAGATTTGAAAACCTAGCTATGGGGCGGTTGAAAAGAAGTAGTTTTATCCACCAGGCCAAACGACTCTGCAGAGAAACCACCGATCTGCCCACAGTTGGTATTCCCATAACAACTATTCCAGAGCGAACTCCATGGAAAGATGAGCATAGACTATCATTACAAATCCAGACAAAAGTGAGAGGAATATTTGACAAGGAAGAACAGAACAGTGTGCAGCGCAGAACAGCCACTCTCAGCTTCCTTGATGAAGAATACCCACAGGACCTCTGGATCCGAGTCTACACAGATGGTTCAGCACAAACTGCTGTTCGAAATGGAGGAGCGGGAGTGTACATAGAATACCTAAATAATACCAGGGACACAGCTAGAGTACCGACAGGAAAGTACTGCCATAACTACGATGCTGAAATTGAGGCAATCAAGATAGCAACAGAGAAATTACTAAATACCAGCAATGGTACACAACCTGTGGTGCTATCGACAGATGCAAAATCAGTACTCGAGGCGCTCCTGTCTGGGAAATTGCCGGTACTAAGGACACTACTTTCTGAACTTAGCAGTCAGCATAAGGATACCATACAGTGGATACCATCCCACTGTGTAGTACCCGGAAACGACAGAGCTGATCAATTGGCTAAGGAAGGAGCCAAAGAAGAACAGCCTGATGTGCCCGTTACATCCCACCAAAAGAAAAGAATGATCAAATCAGTCAGAAAGCCACCAAAATCTGCTCAAGATGACTACCACGTTATGGAAAGACCAGAACAAGTCATTATTCTGCGCCCCAGAACAGGGCACAATAGATTACGCAACCACATGTATACAAAATTCAAGATTGGTGAAACAGTCATGTGCACATGTGGATTGGCGTCGCAGACAGCAGAGCACATACTCCAAGACTGCCCAAAATATAACATATCTAGGCAAACCTTCTGGCGTAGAGAGACGACAGTGGAATATAAACTCTATGGACCGCTGTGTGAACTGAAAAAGACAGTTCAATTCATACAAGAGACAGCATTGCAGTTATAGACATATTTCAAGCGAACGAAAGAAGAAGAAGATAATTATTATTCCCAAAATACAACCAAACTTGGTAATTAATAAGCAGAACGTCGATGTCCATAACAACAATTTGAAGCCAAGCTCCTGAGGCATTTAGTACAACCTCAATGTGGATGTGTGGCAATGAGCAGTCCCCAAGTTCATATGTCTTTTCGGCTATACGCATCCTTGTCATAATAAGCCCAATACACTATTTGACAGTTATAACATCGATCTAATATTCAATGCTTCTGCTGTCATCAGTTTGCAATGCCTTATTAAAATTTAACACACACAAAATGCACACAACGTGTAGCTATGTTTAAACACATAAGCCACAAACCATATGTTGCACGATTTATTGCCTGTTATATTTCGCTGCAATACGTCAGGTGCATACTTTCTTATGTTGCATATCCCTTACAGGACGTCGCAGTCAACACAAGCATCTTTCAGCTGCTGTTGATATATTAGGTAAGTTTTACGTTCAGTAGTTTGATTTTGCTTTCTGAACGACCGGTTCACATACCCCCGTAAATTAACAGCGCGGTGCGATCCGCTACCGAATCTCGCGCAGCTGTTTTCCCCACGTGGATATACGGGATTACGGACAACGTCGTTAACCCTAGGTGCATACTGCAGAGTTATATATCATTTGAAATAACAAAATGAATTATACTTTGACTGAGATACTTAAAAAGCATAGGCACTGAAATTGTTTGAATATGTAGCATTAGATATGTCTATGGTAATCGCAAATCTAGAATGCATTCTTTCTGTTAGCACAAAACTGACGAGAACCGTCTAATTGCTAATGCCTCGATATATTGAAGCTATCTTTATTGTCGAGCTGCACGTTTTATGATTTGTCAACTGCATAGGGATTCTTGAAGACTGATTATAACTCTCTTGTCCACCCACACTGGTAAATATTCGGCTACTCGATTTGCTAATTGTTTTTCCCTTCTACCAGTGTAAGTTACTTGGCACTCACACTTGAATTGACCAATACTGTTTGATTTGGTGTACGGAGACAATAGTTCTATCACAGATGGAGAAGTTATCGAGGTGATTTTAAATTTGGTCATTGTTTCAGCAGCAAATAATGTCTGATTTTACTTTTGTTTTAAGTCGATCATGTATTCGTTTCATTGCGTCGTCCCCACGAAAGGTCAGCTGAAGAAATAATGGAGTTTAGGAAATACAAATAGTTAGGTACATGAATATCCTGCTGCAGCCGTTGTTTCTCTCAATGGAGTTTGGGGAACGATGATTCTGTGGGGGTAGATTTGGGTGGCTGGGATTGATGGTTGATGAAGCCGGCTGAAGTTCCATTAGATTGTATATTGTTAGAGTCATTTGGCGGGTTTACTCAATTTCTGAGAAATACTAAATCCCTTTAAATAAATGTAGAACAGATATTCCGCATCAAAAGAATGGCATTAGAACTTCCCCCAATAACAAGACAGTAGTTGGTTATCAAAAAGAACAAGAGTCTTGACGTGCTACCTAGAACCACAATTTTTGTATGGATGTGAAACGTTGACGATGATCAGACAAGCTGAAAAAATAAAAAAACTAATGACAGTAGAAATGTGATTTTAGAGGAAAATGCAAAGAATATCATGGACAGACAGAAAAGGCCTTGAGCAAGTCCTTCACGAACAAAAATGAAAACTATAAACTGATTGGAGAACTTAGATGTTGACAATGATGATTTCTTGGGCACGTTATGTGAAGAAATAAACTAGAGAACTTGGTGACAACTGGAAATATTAAGGGAAAAGGAACAAGGCGAAGGCAGAGAAGTAAATACATGGATGGCTTGACCACATGGCATGGTGGGGGCAAGAACACAGACCTGATCCATGGCTCCTGTGATCGCGAAAGATGGCGAAATATGACTCCCCACGCTTATTGGCCTGGCACATGATGACGAGCTCGTCATCTTCCAGTCTGCAATAGAGCAGTCTGAAAGTGGCTTTCCCCTGGAGACCTGAACATAGAGTAGTCTGAAAGTGGCTTCAACTTGAACACATGAACATAGAGCAGTCTGAAAGTCACCTCCCCCGGACAAATGGACATAGAGCAGTATAGAAGTGCCCCCCCCCCCCCAAGACAAATGAACATTGAGCTGTCTAAAAGTGCCTTCCCCCTGGACAAATGAACATAGAGCAGTCTGAAAGTGGCTTCCCGCTAGACAAATGAACATAGAGCAGTCTGAAAGTGGCTTCTTCCTGCGACAAATGAACATAGAGCAGTCTGAAAGTGGCTTCCCCTTGGACAAATGAACATGGAGCAGTCTGAAAGTGGCCTTCCCCCGGACAAATGGACATAGAGCAGTCTGAAAAAGGCATTTTCCCGGACAAATGAACATAGAACAGTCTAAACGTGGCTTCCCCCTGGACAAATGAACCATCTGGAGACTTTCCAACCTGCTTCTCTTAAGTCAGTGGTTTTCAAGCGGAAGGGGGGGGGGGGGAAGATTATTTCAAGATTGCGTTAATACAAGAACCGATTACTTGAAATTGTTTTTCCCTCCATACTTTAATTTTCTGTACTTATCGCCCTTCTGAAATTCGTTGTATGACGTAAATAGACCCGCAAATCACGTTTTATGTAGACGTCTAGAATTGTTCTAGTATGTGTTATTAAATTTAGCTTCCATTTTTACGCATACTGTGTTGGGGCAGAGGGGACTTTATAGGAGGGAAATTCGAAAGGGGAGAAATGACATTCTAAACATATGGTGAAGGGGTGCATGGGCCAAAAAAGGTTGAGAACCACTGTCTTTTGTGTTGTATATCACTTCAGGAAGCTGCAATCAAGCCCAGGGTGATATTCTAGGCAATGTTGCGTTGAGCTGTTTGCCAGTGCTTTCTGAATGAGAAGTCAACATTTGTGTCAAACTGACCGGTGGGTGGAATGTACCAACTAACCGGTCATCAACGCACAGGAAGTTTAAACGCGATCATGATAAACCTCTTGGCCACGCACTTCTTTCCTTGGATGATCTGATAACACTTCTACAACATCTAAACTTGGTCTAGGTTTGACCGACGGATAGCGTGCCAGATTAACTGGCTGGGAACAGGGAGGGAAAGGGGGAGGCAGGGAGGGAAAGGGGGAGGGGGAGGGAGATGGGTATCGATAAGCGGTCGGATTCACTATAGAACACACTAAATTAAAAACACAGAAGACAATAATATGGAGTTGAATGGTCGTATATTTCGATACTTATTTCAACCACAGCTGTAACTACTCAGCTAGAATGGCTTTGGTGTACGGAGCAAACACTCCTGCAGCTGATTCTTGCGCCTCTCACAGGGGCTAATGTAATATTTCGGTATTCCTGGTACAGGAAACCTGGTACAGAAATAGAAAGGCAGATTTAGCATGACATATACATTCAAATGTATGAAGTGCAGGTAGATGAAGAGATATCCAGAAAGTGGTATTTCTAACTGTTCTGTACACCACAATGAAACAATCATATCTACAGAAAGTGGCATTTCTAAGTGTTGTATACACCAGAATTAAATAATCTTACCTCCAGAAAGTGGCCTTTCTAAATGTTCTGAACACCACAATGAAATAATCATATCTACAGAAAGTGGCATTTCTTAGTGATCTGTACACCACAATCAAATAATCATATCTACAAAAAGTGGCATTTCTAAGTGTTGTGAACAGCACAATGAGACAATCTTATCTCAAGAAAGTGGCATTTCCTAGTGTTCTGCACACCACAATGAAATAATCCTTTCTCCAGAAGCTGCCATTTCTAAATGTTCTGTACACCACGATGAAACAATCCTATCTACAAAAGGTGGCATTTCTAAGTGTTCTGTACACAACAATGAAACAATCTTATGAGGGAGTCTCAGTGACTTAGTGGTTACCACGCCTGCTTCATGCTTCCGATGTTGTCTGTTCGATTCCGTCATGAGTCTGAGACATTTAATCCGCCGGGCTTGTGCAGTCGACGAGAGCTGTGCAGGTTAGGGTTTTCTATTTGCATCGGAAAGAAATGAATACCTGAACTACCAAAGATTCGATGCCGGGTCTCCCGTATGGGAGTCCAAACGTGTTAGCTAGCAGGCCATATGTTCCCCGTGCTAGTAAATACACTGCTAGACAGACTGCCTCACAAAAACACAACTAACTCGAGTCATAAACTATCTCACTATAACCAAGGTGTGTTCTATACTGTCTCACTATAACACTTACTCTGTTCTATACAGTCACACTATAACACTTACGATGTTCTATACTGTCTCCTATAACATTAATTTTGTTCTATACAATCTCACTATAACACAAGGTTTGTTCTATACAGTCTTACTATAATGTTAACTTTATGCTATGCAGTCTCACTATAACATTAACTATGTTCTATACAGTCTCACTATAACACTAATTGGCTTCTATAATATCTCACTATAACACTTTGTTATATACAGTCTCAATATACTATTTATTTTGCTCTATACAGGCTCACTATATCACTCACTGTGTTCTATACAATCTCATTATAACACTCATTTTGTTCTTTACTGTCTAACTATTACATAAACTTCGTAAACTGATTAGAATCATTAGACGTAGACAGTCACAATTCTTTTGGCATGTTATGAGACGAAACGAGTTGAAGAACTTAGTGATAACTGGCAAGATCGAAGGGAGGAGAGCAAGTGTAAGACTGAGAGTTAAATACCTGGATGGCTTGACCACGTGGCATGGTCGAGACATTAACACGGAGCTGATCCATGACTCTGGTGATCGAGTGCGATGGGAAAACATGACCGCCTAAACTTGTCGGCATGGCACATGATGGATGGATGACATAGACTATGCTCTATACAGTCCTGCTATAACATAAAATGCTATCTATACTGTCTCACTAAAACATAAACTTAGCTCTATACAGTCTCACTATAACACTCAGTTAGTTATATAGCGTCTCACTATAACACTTCTTCTCTTCTTCAGCGTTCCGAGCCATTGAGGTTCTTTGCTGCAAATACAATCCGTCTCCATTCGTCTCTCTGGTTGACCCTCTCTTGCCAGTCGTTGATTCCAAGTGCTTGTAGGTCTGTACATGTATTATCTCTCCACCGTCTTCTTGGTCTACCTCGGGGTCTACGGTCATTTATTTCCTGAGTGTAAGCGAGTTTTGTTTCCCTATTATCTTCCATTCTTTCTATATGCCCCAGCCATTGTAGTCTATTAGCCTTCATGATACCAGTGATTAGCGGGGACTTAAACATATCATAAATGTCTTTGTTACTTCTTCTTTTCCACTCTCCACTTTGTGTATCCCTAATGGGTCCAAAGATGCGTCTTAAAATTTTGTTCTCAAAGGTTTGTAACAAGGCTTCGTCTCCTTTCGTTGTACTCCAGGTTTCAGAGCCATACAGCACAACTGGTCTGATCAGTGTTTTGTATATTGTGATTTTGGTGTTACGAGATAGCGCCTTTGATTTTAGTAGATGTTGTAGTGCATAGTATATCTTATTTCCAGAGTTGATTCTAGTTTGTATTTCTTCCCTTATGATGTTGGAGCAGTTGAAGATCGTACCCAGGTATTTGTATGTTTCCGTTCTTTTAATGGTCATATTATCTATTTGTAAGTGGCCAGAGTTTCTAGCCATTCCGTCTCTTGAAATTACCATATATTCTGTCTTATCTTGGTTGATAACCAGCCCCATCTGTTGGGCTTTTCCCTTTAAGTGAGTCAATATTTCCAATGTCTTTTGTTCACTTTGCCCTATAATATCTATATCATCTGCATAACCAAGCAGCTTGGATGTTCCTCCAATATGACATTCCTCCTTTACCTTCCTTACAACTTTCTCTAGAGCCAGATTGAAGAGTAGCGGCGATAGTGCATCACCCTGTTTCAAGCCAGATGTTATTTGGAAGGGGTCTGATTTCCTGCCTTTATATGTTACTATATTATAAGTATCTTCCATGCATAGTCTGGTCATGTTGATTAACTTCCTTGGTATTCCAAATTCCTGCATAGCATTCCATAGACTATTCCTATGGACACTATCATAAGCCTTTTTAAAATCCACAAAAATGTTATGGAGATCTCTTTTATATTCCCAATGTTTCTCGGCTATTTGTCGTAAGATAAATATCTGATCTATTGTTGATCTGTTTTGTCTAAACCCCGCCTGGTAGTCACCTAATATGTCTTCTGAATATGGTTTTAGTCTATTTAGTAATACTGCAGATAGTATCTTATAGCTTGTGGACAGTAGTGATATTCCTCTATAATTTCCACATTGGAACTTGTCTCCTTTCTTAAAGATAGGTATCAATAATGACTCTTTCCAGTCATGGGGTAATTCTTCTGTCCTCCAGATTTTTATTATTAGTTCGTATAGCTTTTGATGTAATGCATGGCCACCTGCCTTTATAAATTCAGCAGCAATTCCATCAGTCCCAGTTGCCTTATTGTTTTTAAGTCGTGTGATTACATATAGGATTTCTTCAAATGTAGGTTCTTCAATTTGTGGTTCGCATGTTAGAACCTCTTCCTGTGAGAAAATGTTACTTGGAGCTTCACAATTTAGTAATTCAATAAAATATTCTTTCCATGTGTTGCACATTTCCTCATTGGTATTTATCATATTCCCATTTTTGTCTTTTACAACCATATGTGTTTTGTTGGTGCCCTCGTTTCATTGACTTCAGTTCTTTAAAAAATTTTCTGGATTCATTTTTCTGGTGATTAGTTTCCATATCTTTGATTATATTATTCATATATTCTCGCTTCTGCTGTCTGACTATTTTTGTAGCCTCTTTACATTCATTTCTATAATGCTCTTCCTTTTGGATGTTATTGATGTCATTTAACCATACATGTCTGGCATTCTTCTTCCTAATGACTGCTTCTTCACATTTTTGATTGAACCATCTGTTCTTTCTATGCGTGGTTAACACACCGAGACATTCTTCTGCGGTAGACTGAATTGTATTCTTGATGTTCAACCAAGTTTGGTCAATGCTTTCCTCCAAAGGGTTTTGCAGAGTTTCAAGTTTACATTTTATTTCATCTGTAAATTTCTCTTTGACTGTAATGTCTTGCAGTTTTTCTCTGTTATATGTTGGGTTTAATCTTTGTAATTTAGTATAGAAAGCTCTCTTAAGTTTTATTTTAAATTTTGCTCCAACGAGGAAGTGGTCACTGTGGCACTCAGCTCCTCTATAACTTCTGACTTGCTGTATGTTTGATGCATTTCTGTTGTTAATTAAAATGTGATCTATTTGATTATAGGTTCTCTTGTCACATGATTTCCAAGTTTGTTTGTGTATATCCTTTCTTTGTAGTCTGGTACTGCTAATCTGCAGTCCTTTGGCTTCTGCCAGGTTGATGACTCTCCATCCATTATCATTTGAAGTTGTATGTAGGCTTTCCATACCGGCCACTTTTTTATTAGTTTGCTCTCTACCTATTTTTGCATTGAAGTCTCCTAGCACAATCAGGATGTCCTGTTTGGGGGTTTCTTCTATGACATCTTCCAGATCATTATAAAAGTCTTCTTTAATATCATCTTCTTTTTCTTCAGTAGGTGCATGTACATTAATCATCGTTATATTTTTCCATTTCCCTTTTATTCGTAATTTACTAATCCTGTTATTAAAAGCTTTAAAGTTTAAAACGTTCCCCCATAACTCTTTTTTGATGACAAATCCTGTTCCTAATTCATGTTTATTTTGGGTGTTTCCTCCATATATTATAATCATTCCATTTTGCTCTAAAGTACCCTCTCCTGGCCACCTTATTTCTTGAATTGCTGTTATATCCATTTGATATTCAATCAGCTCCCGGGTTAGTTCTTCAGCCGCTCCAGCTCGATATAGTGTCCGTACATTCCATGTTCCAAATCTCAAAAGTCCTTTAACGTTCCAAGGTCGTTGTCGTCGTCCAGATAAGTCAGTCCGATATCGAGGCTCATGTATTTGTTTCGTAACAAAGAAAGGTTTTTACAAAGGTGGGGATGTTAACCCCACGCTTCAACCCCCAACCTGGAGGACCAGGGTGTTTCTCTTTGTCTGTTCTCTACCCTTTGACCTGTCCGGTCAAATAAGATATAAATAAGACCTGACCAGCCTCACTATAACACACATTTCGTTATATAATGTCTCAATATAACACACACTTCGTTATGTAACGTATCACTATAATACACATTTCGTTATATAACGTCTCACTATAACACACACCTCGTTATATAACGTCTCATTATAACACACATTTCGTTATTGGATGTCTCAATATAACACACATTTCGTTATTTGATGTCTCAATATAACACACATTTCGTTATATAACGTCTCACTATAACACACACTTCGTTACATAATGTCTCAATATAACACAAACTTCGTTAATGTATTGTCTCACTATAACTCAAACTTCGTTCTATATCTCACAATAACACAATCTTCTCTCTATCGTCTGTCAAGGCGGCAACGTGGCATTTAGTTAAATTCTTATGAAGGGGAGAAGCATAGAAAGAGAAATCAGAAGAAGAAAGCGACGAAGAAGAAGAAGACGAAGAAGAAGAAGAAAACTAAGAAGAAGAAAATCAAGAAGAAGAAAACTAAGAAGAAGAAAACTAAGAAGAAAAAGAAGGAAGCATTAATAGACGACGAAGAAGAAGAAGAAATAGAGGAAGCAGCAGCAGCAGCAGCAGCAGCAGCAGCAGAAGAAGAAGAAGAAGAAGAAGAAGAAGAAGAAGAAGAAGAAGAAGAAGAAGAAGAAGAAGAAGAAGAAGAAGAAGAAGAAGAAGAAGAAGAAGAAGAAGAAGAAGAAGAAGCAATAGTACCTGCGTCCCTTTAGTTTAAATACGTAAGGCACAGAGGTTGTGCGTACTGTACCAAACAAGGGGACTGTCGTTGTGTAGGCCTCACATGAGAACTTCAAGCTGTAGGCTGGGTGTTTCTGCAATGCACAATTATCATCTTTCTTTAACTTGTTATTTTCTTTCCCCAACGAAGTTTATACATAGAGAATTTTTGGTTTCGTTCCCTCGCTTTAAACTCACGTGCAGTTTATACACTTTATACTATTTCCATTGCACTGGACTGATTTTAAAGTGTGAATTAGCTGTCCTTAATGCCAGTGTCTCTCGTCATCAGGCGAACCCACTCCGACTTCAGAGGTACTTGTAATTTACGTCCTTAAGCCAAGAACGAGGAGTCAACAGGTTAGTCCAACTGACCAGTGTAGGGGTTGAACCCGCTACCTATGGATAAACGCAATGTATGTTTATGAACTCTATTCACTCGGCCATGTTGACTGAAAAATTGGCCGTCAATAATCAGCCAATCAGGTGCCGTCTCCACAATGAAGGTTGGCTGCAATGGATCTCCAACACTGTCCGTCTCTCGCCCTGACGGTACATTCGGCTGTCAACATGCTTCTACGAAACATATTCAACATGCGATCAATTATCATCACAAAATAAGAATCATTGGTAGGATGTAAAGCGTTAAAAGAAGTGTCAGGTCTCAGTCAGATATGATTATGATGGCTTGCCGAATGCGTCGCACAAAGCACGATCTCCGTAGATCCAGCAACGAACCCCTGGTGTCTTACAGAAAAAAGCACTCGTAAACCGAAAGACGTAGCCCAGAGGTGGAGCTGCGTGGTCTCTAGGTATGGTGTCCGCCTCGAGTGCTGGAGGTCCAGGGTTCAAGCCCCGGTGATACCGGGATATTTTCACGTGAACTTCTAGTAATAAAGTTCCCCTGGTCTCTAGGTAGTGAGATCGGACGTCCTTGTGTATTGTTGCGCACATAAAACATCCCTTCGAAGTTGGAAATCGAAAAAGAGTAGCCTAACGGCGTTGCCCGGGCAAAATTTCGAGTTAAAAATCTACCCAAAGTATTTCCAGGATACTCGCCGGCGCTACGAAGTTCGTGCACTGAGCTGAGTTTCTCCAGACTCAAATTTGTGTTAGGAGGAAAACGGAGCACTCATGGGTTGCACCCGTGTCCCGTGATGTTGATCCATCGACTAAATTAAACTAAAGTAAACTAAAAGTAGCCCAGAATCGAACCCACAACCTTCGGAACGCAAGAAAGACGGCCACTTCGCCGTGAAGACTCACAGAGTGATCAGTGTTGGCAGTGAACTCATTACTTCGCAACCATTAGCGCATAGGAAGTTTCAGAGTGAGCACACTTATCTTTTCGACTATGCTGACCTCTCGCGGACAGGTACTTCAAGGTCATGGCGAATGTAACTCCTCGTTCTGATCTCACAAACACTGGAGCCCATATTAATCAATAAGGTGCCGTCTCCACAATGAAGGTTGGCTATAATCGGCCTCCAACACTTTCTGTCTCTCGCCCTGACTGTACATTATGTCTGATTGCTGTTCGTCCATCTCGTGATGATATATTCCCACATTTAACGTTGTCTACCGCTTGTTCGTTTGCCTTCTACCTCACCCTCGAATACAGTTTTTAATTTTTTTTTTAACAAACGTGGTATATCTTTTAACGTGCCTCTCTTGCCCAATTCTCAACCCTGTGAAAATAAAGTTTGTTCTTTCGTTTTCTGTTATTTCTTTCATCAAGACGCGATTCGTTCCCAGTGTTTATAGAACCTCTGTATTTGATTATACTTGTTTCCATAAAACACGACATATTCTTCTGTATATTCACATCTCCGCCTCTATTCGACTTTCTGCTTGCGTATTTCTTGTCCAGGATTCCTCGACATATTGTAGTGTTGAATATACATAAAAATGCAAAATGAAAATGCAAAGAATACCATGGACAGCCAGAAAGACCAATGAACAAGTCCTTCAAGAAACAAATGAAGATCGTTAACTGATTAGAGACATTAGACCTAGACAGTCACCATTTTTTGGGCATGTTATGAGAAGAAATGTTTTTGAGAACTTGGTGACAACTGGCAAGATCGATGAGAACAGACCAAGGAGAAGACCTAGAAGCAAGTACCTGGATATCTTGGCCTTGTGGCATGGTCGAGACAGAAACACGGAGCTGATCCACGACTCTGGTGATCAAGTGAGATGGCAGAACATGACCGACCGCCTACGCTTACCGGTATGGCACATGATGGATGGATGGATATGCATAACATGACAAAAGAAACATCGAGACTACAAAAAGAACCCGCTGAGTAGATAATATGCAGAACTGAGCATGCATCAATATTAACAGGCATTGGAATTATTAGAGCGGCAGGGAGATGGCTTACGTGTCTGGGATTGTAGCCAACCCACTTTATCTAGTGTGGAAAAAAGGCATCACAAAGCCAAAGACTGACAGAACCGATAGAACAAATCACAGTTTTGACAGCTACATGTAGTTAATTTGATTTATTTTGTTGTTGCCAGTAGTGGGATGTGCTCAATATTGATTGATTGATTGATTGATTTAGCCAATATGTACATGTAGTTAACTTACATCATTAATAGACACCCTGCATTCTGGCCATAGCCCGGAATAGGATCCATCATCTAACTGGATGAACTTCAATGAACAGTCTGGGTCACTGGTTAGGTCACTTTGATTCAGGTGTCGCAGGTCTTCAATGTTTATCTCACCTGGCCTGTGTGATAATTAGGGACCTTATGTCAGGAACATTGTTAAAAGTTAATGTGTGCCAACATAACAGCTACTACGTCTGCTGATTTAAATGCGTGTAGATAAATCCTGGCATTGCTTACAGCCAAATTGTTGAGGAAATACAAATATATTATTATATAAGTATACGTGAGGGAGAGAGAAACACACACATAGAGAAAGAGAGAGAGAGAGAGAGAGAGAGAGAGAGAGAGAGAGCGGGAGAGAGAGAAGAGAAAGAGAGAGAGAGAGAGGGATAGCGAGACAAATAGAGAGAGAGAAGGTGAGAGAGAAGGAATATGAGAAAAAGAGAGAGTGATAGAGAGAAAACGAAGCAACGCATTTAATCTTTTAAAGGTTACAAATTGATCGGGCAGGTCTGTCTAACATTTGGGAATACAGACAGACAGACAGACAGACAGACAGACAGACAGACAGACAGACAGACAGACAGACAGACAGACAGACAGACAGACAGAAAGGCAGGCAGGCAGGCAGGCAAGCATATAGATAGATAGATAGATAGATAGATAGATAGATAGATAGATAGATAGATAGATAGATAGATAGATAGATAGATAGATAGATAGATAGATAGATAGATAGATAGATAGATAGATAGATAGATAGATAGATAGATAGATAGATAGATAGATAGAACGAACAAACTTTATTTTCAAAGGGTTAAGAATTGGGCACGCAGGCCCGTCTAACATTCTGCCCTTCTCTCACTCTCTTTCATACATTATTTCATTCACACATCGTTCAAGGCTAACAGAGAACAGCAACAATAAAAAAAGATATGCATTATAAAGGCATGGGCAAAATACGAACATCAAAACTACACGACACAGTAAAATTAGATAATGGTCTGACACTTGTTATTAGCCATGTGGAATATACTGGCCTACCAAAAGGGGACTGGCTGTTATACTAGGGTTTTGTTATTATTATTATTATAGATAGATAGATAGATAGATAGATAGATAGATAGATAGATAGATAGATAGATAGATAGATAGATAGATAGATAGATAGATAGATAGATAGATAGATAGATAGATGGATGGATAGATGGATAGATAGATGGATAGATAGATGGATAGATAGATAGATAGATAGATAGATAGATAGATAGATAGATAGATAGATAGATAGATAGATAGATAGATAGATAGATAGATAGATAGATAGATAGATAGATAGATAGGTGACTGACTGTTTGACTGACAGACAGACAGACAAATAGATAGATAGATAGATAGGTTGACTGACTGTTTGACTGACAGACAGATAGATAGATAGATAGATAGATAGATATATAGAGAGATAGAGAGATAGAGAGATAGATAGATAGAGAGATAGATAGATAGATAGATAGATAGATAGATAGATAGATAGATAGATAGATAGATAGATAGATAGATAGATAGATAGATATATGGATAGAACGAACGAACGAACGAACAGACTTTATTTTCAAAGGGTAACAAATTGGGCACGCAGGCCCGTCTTACATTCGGCCCTTCCACTCACTCAGCTTTCTTTCATCAACAGTGCATAGGAAAAAAAATCATTGTCACATGAATTTTGTAAACATAAACAATGCATATTACTATGCTATGAGACACATCCACCATCCACCCACACATCCCCCATTCACTCCAACTCCCCCACCCAACCACACACATAACCCACACACACATACATTCCCCCACCCATCCACCACATCCCTACACCTACACATCTCCCCACCCACACACACCTCTCACCCACCACACGTCCCATCCACCCACACCCCAAGCGCACATACATTTAATACCCCACAAACCCCCACCTACACACATCTCACCACCCACTCACATATCCTCTACCCGTCCCGATAAATAGATAGATAGATAGATAGATAGATAAATAGATAGATGGATAGATGGATAGATAGATAGATAGATAGATAGATAGATAGATAGATAGATAGATAGATGGATAGATAGATAGATATATAGATAGATAGTAGGATAGATAGATAGATAGATAGATAGATAGATAGATAGATAGATAGATAGATAGATAGATAGATAAATAGATAGATAGATAGATAGATAGATAGATAGATAGATAGATAGATAGATAGATAGATAGATAGATAGATAGATAGATAGATAGATAGATAGATAGATAGATAGATAGATAGATAGATAGATGTTGTAAATAGTACACTAGAAGTGAACCTACTTGTATCGAATGTTATCGGTGAAGTTGTACATGGTGATAATGATAATCTTAGGGTTGTGTGGATCTATACTTGGTTTACCGATCTGTAGTACAGACAAGTTCCCATTGACCGACACCTCAAAGAGAACCAGACACATCTGTAGACGAACAAAGAAGAATGGGATATAATTATATTCACGGTTATTTACATCCGTAAATTGCTTGTGTATCATAACAACGTGGTGTATGAAGGTCACTCGAATGCAGGCCATGAATAAATTATTATACTATTAGCTATTCATGCATAGATTCACGAGTCGGAAAGACCTCTGTACGCTCAGAGAAGCATCTTACCAGGCATTGTCATCCTCTCCACAGTTATTTGGATCATGTTGTAACACCGCAACGAAATCGAAATGTAGCTTGTGTATTATTGGTGTGGGGTATGTCTCTATATATATTGCTGTCTCGTTTCTTTTTGTAAAATGTAAATAAGAGACTTATTTTCATACTAGGATCGTTAAAGGGCTGACTGCATGTAAATTGCCTGAGAAAGCTATACAAGTAAAGCAGGGGTGGGCAAACTACGGCCCAGCAACTGAAGGCGTTTAGAAATAAAAATTGTTCCTTCTTTTTTAAGTTATTTTGTTGAATTTTACAAAATTTCATCGACCGTTATGAATGTTTTAATATTACTGATAAAATTTCTTTCGAATTTTCTGTTTTTGTAAACAGTCCTTGACCTTCGAAATGTAATGCTGAAATGAAAATTTATCGATTTTAATATTGAGAATTATTTATCGACATGTAAACATTTAATTAGGGTGTTTTATGAAAAACAGATATTTCTCCGGTGAATAAAATGATTTATTTGGCAAGAAAATATTGCATTTTAAAGTGTTTTTTTTTTTTTTTTGCTGTTATAAATTATTTCCACATTGACAGTGTCCAAATTAATTTATTTGTTGTAGTAGTCTTGATATATTTCTGAAATGTATTCTGAGTTTACTCCTTGTTTTCCGAATATTTTATTTTCACACACAGTAGGAAGTATAAGGTGTGGTTTATTTCCTTTTTTTAAAGCCTTGTACCATTTTCACTGCTCGAATTTTACTATAATAATAAGTATCACTAAAAAACGTAAGACAAAAGATGAATGCCGTGTTTTTAATGATGAATGGACAACTAAGTACTGTTTTATAAACGTTGGTAGCAAATCAATTTGTCGTGAGTCAGTGGCTGTCTTCAAGGAATATAATTTAAAAAGACATTATCAAACAAAACATTCTTATTTCGGATACAATTTAACAAACGAAGAGAGGGAAAGGAAATGCCTGGAGTTGGTGAAATATTTGGAGAAACAAAAAACTGTTTTCACTAAACAGTCTTCAATTCAAGATGCTGCAACAGAAGCTAGACTTGTGCTGTTACACAGAATTGTAAAACCAAACAATCAATTATCTGATGGCGAGTTCATCAAGGAATGTTTGCTAAATGCAGCAATCAATTTCCTGATGGCGAGTTCATCAAGGAATGTTTGCTAGATGCAGCAAACATTATGTGTCCAGAACACAAAACAAAACCAAAAAAAAAAAAAAAAAAAAAAAAAAAAGAAATTACAACATTACTTTATCAACGAGAACTGTGGTCTGGCGTATTGACAAAATAAATGACAATTTGATGCATAAACTTCAAGATGCAAGTTAACAATTTGTGTGGTACTCTCATCACAGTCAGGTCTTAGTCAGATATGACTGAGCTATCGTATGACAGTAGACGGTACTACCTGCTTTCTGTCAGCGCCGAATGTTGGGCGGCGCTTACCAAACCTGACACCCCACATTGTGCCAACGGCTTCGGGCGGAAGAGCGCAATTGGGAGGGTACTAGCCTTATCCTGGTGCGAGGAAATGCAACCCAAAGACAAAATAAGTCATGGCAGAGCAGACAAGGCCCTAAGCCTTGGTTGGCAGCTGGTCTAGGATCGAAGCTCCGACAGGCGGACAGTTAGAGCATTGCTTTGCTGATCCGGCAGCTTCTGCAGCTTGTCTTGTTCCAGATTTATAGGTGTTAACTTTCCTCTGGAGTGAACTAGGCAGGCCGAGAGAGGGATCATGCTGCATGGGCAACACATGGTTTCTTTATTTTAGCCCAGGCTTTGTGCTATGGAGAGGCAATAACTCCATCCCTGGTCTTAACCGGTCTCGGAATCAAAGCGAGAGGCAACTGTTACGGGTTATAAGTCCTTGTCAGTTGGCGTAGACATGGGGTGCCACGCGTTGCCTCTGACGGTGGGAGACACCTACAGGTGTCACTGATCAGCTACCGCCCGCCTCAAGCTGGGCAGCCCCCGGCCAATTGGGTGCTGATCCGACACAGCCTGCCTGCTTCAATGGGTGCTTGGGGCTAGGACAAAATCTGAATCGCAGGCTGTAAAACCAATGCACCAGGTACAAATAAAAAGAATAATAGAAACCTCAAGCTACGGCTTGCAACCTGGAACGTGAGAACCATGTGTCCAGGATTTTCCACTGACTTGACAAATATTGACGATGTGAGAAAAACGGCTGTGATTGATGCTGAACTCAATTGTCTTAACATTGATATTGCTGGCCTGCAGGAGACTCGCCTCGCTGAGGAAGGGTCACTCAGGGAAAACAATTACACCTTTTTTTGGAAGGGAAGAGGGCAGGCAGAAAAAAGGCAACACGGTGTGGGCTTTGCAGTGAAGAATTCGCTACTGGGAATGATTGATATCCCAGCTGGAGGTAATGAAAGATTATTATCACTGCGCTTGGCAACCTCTTGTGGATTTGCCACCATTCTCACTGCATATGCACCGACACTCACTTCCTCTGATGATGTGAAGGATACGTTCTATGAGCAGCTAGACTCCGCGATCAAGGCAGTTCCAAAATCCGACTACATTTATATGCTCGGTGATTTCAATGCTCGTGTGGGCAAGGACTCAAGTTCATGGCCAGTGTGCCTTGGAAAATACAATATCGGTCGCATGAATGATAATGGGCAAAGGCTGCTGGAGCATTGCACTAGAAATGACCTATGTATTACAAACTCCTTTTTTAAAACAAAAGAGTTGCATAAGGTCACATGGAAACATCCAAGATCCGGCCATTGGCATCAGCTGGACTTCATTATCACACGGAGACAACATCTGAACCATACATCATTAACTCGAAGTTACCACAGTGCTGACTGTGATACAGATCATTATTTGGTTGTTGCAAGGGTTAGACTGAGACCAAAGAGAATCTACACAGCTAAACACAAGTCTAGCCCCAGGATTAATATTATTAACACTCACGATCCTGGAAAGTGCTTTGAATTTCAACAGCAACTTGAGGACGCTTTCAATGATACATCAGAAAATTGTATAGTAAATGATAAATGGAGTAAACTTAAGGAAACTATTTATAAAACAGCGGTAGGGGTTTACGGCACTGTGGATCATAAGAGGCAGGACTGGTTTGCGGCAAACAGCCAGATACTGCAGCCCTTGATTGATAAAAAGAAGATAGCTCTCTTAAGAAACAAGGAAAGAACAACGCGTAACACTCTGAGTGAGCTGAAGCAAGCGAGGAAGGATGTACAAAATGCTGCCAGGCAGTGTGCGAATGACTATTGGATCAAGTTATGTGAGTCCATTCAAATCGCAAGTGATAAGGGAAACATCAGAAGTATGTCTGAAGGGATAAAGAAAGCCTGTGGTCCAAGGATCAAAAGAAGTGCACCGCTGAAAACCTTGACTGGAGAAATCATCACTGATAAGAAACAGCAGATGGATAGATGGGTCGAGCACTATTTAGAGCTTTACTCAAGTGAGACCAAGCTAGCGGATGATGCCCTCAACGCCATAGAGGCCCTGCCAACTCTTAACCACCTGGACACACTTCCCACTATAACAGAAGTTAAGTGTGCTATAAATGAGCTTGCATCTGGCAAGGCTCCAGGTAAGGATGGGATTCCAATAGAGGTGATCAGGAGTGGGCAAGACACCTTCGCTCTACAGATCCACCAGCTAATAGAGCTATGCTGGCGAGAAGGACAAGTCCCACAGGATTTCAAAGATTCAAACATCATAACGCTGTACAAGAACAAGGGAGATCGGAGCGACTGCAACAATTATAGGGGTATCTCACTTCTGTGTATTGTTGGGAAAGTATTTGCCAGAATTGTCCTGCGCAGACTTCAAGTCCTGGGAGATCAAGTCTACCCCGAATCACAGTGCGGCTTCCGTCAGAACCGGTCTACCATTGATATGATATTCTCATTGCGACAGATGCAAGAAAAATGCCGGGAACAAAATCAGCCACTGTTTATTGCCTTCATCGACCCCACAACGGCATTCGATTTGGTCAGTCGCGAGGGTCTGTTCAAAGCACTAAAGAAGATTGGCTGTCCACCAACTCTTCTGTCCATTGTGGAATCGTTCCACACAGCCATGAAGGGTATAATCAAGTTTGATGGCTCAACTTCAGAAGAGTTTGAAATCAAGGGTGGAGTTAAGCAAGGTTGTGTACTAGCCCCCCACCCTCTTTGGGATATACTTTTCACTTCTACTGAAATATGCCTTTCGTGATCAGGATGACGATATATACATTCACTCACGCTCGGATGGTGGCCTCTATAATGCCCAGAGATTGAAGGCCAAGACCAAAATTAACAGGGTACTAATCAGAGAGTTGCTTTTTGAGGATGATGCTGCGATTACGACCCACTCTGAGGAAGAACTACAAAATCTACTATCTGCATTCTCCAATGCTTGTTCTGAATTTGGGTTAACAATTAACAAAAAGAAGACACAGATTATGTCACAAGGTGCACATGGTGTACCATCAATCTTTATTGACGACGCCCAACTGGAGATAGTAGACCATTTTACATATCTAGGATCAGAGGTAAATTGCAAATTATCCCTCGATCAGGAAATCAACATCAGGATTGGCAAGGCAGCAACAACAATGAACATGTTAGCAAAAAGAGTCTGGGAGAACAGGAAGCTTACTGCCAAAACAAAAGTCCTCGTCTACCAAGCCTGTGTCCTTAGTACTCTTCTTTATGGCAGTGACACCTGGACAACTTACTCACGCCAAGAGAAACGTTTAAACAGCTTTCATATGCGGTGTCTGCGAAGAATACTTGGTATTAAGTGGCAAGACAAAATCACAAATACTGAAGTATTGGAAAGATCAGGTTGTGTGACGGTGTATTCCATGCTCAGTCTTCGTAGACTTAGATGGATAGGACACGTTAGGAGGATGGATGATGGTAGAATACCAAAGGACATCTTTTTTGGTGAATTACAGACGGGTAGGAGATCTCAGGGTCGGCCTCTACTACGATACAAAGATGTGTGTAAGCGGGACATGATTGATACAGGCATTGATAATGCACAATGGGAGCACGTCGCCGCTGAACGTGTTGCATGGAGGGCAACTATAGGAAATGGAATAAAGACAAAGGAGAAAATGATTGCAGATAAAGCACACACAGAGCGTGAGAGACGTAAGATGGTGCAAAATGGTGGGAATGACCATGTTTTCACATGCACCTACTGTGGGCAAACATTTGCAGCAAGAATTGGCCTTACCAGCCACACTCGCCACCGCCATGGATCGTAGTTATTGCCATATGACAGTTATCAAGCCTTTTTAAAGCACAATGTACCAAACTATCGTCTGTCAAGACGGAAAGGTGCCAATGAGGTACTCTCGTGCATTGGATTAGAGTACCGATGTAGATGATACTGCCAAATTATTGATATGT
>OY992884.1:21610985-21670985 GCA_963921405.1 Cepaea hortensis | reverse complement strand
ATTTCCATTGTCTAGATGAAATATAATGTATGAATTACATCTTACCTCTGTCAAGATTAAATGTAACGTATGATTACAAACTGTCCTTATCAAGATGAAATGCAACGGATGAACTTCAAATTGCATTTGTGTAGTTAAAATGTAACGTATGAATTCCAAATCGCCTTTGTCAAGATAAAATGTAATGTATGAATTCCAAGTTGCTTCTGTCTAGATGTAATGTAACGTATGAATTACAAATTGCCGCTGTCAATTACCCAACCATGACCTTAAACGCAGTTGTCATCATCATCATCATCATGCGGCACTCCGACAAGCTTGGGCGATTATGGTGCGCCATCTCTTATAGTCACCGGATCCTTACGTCATATATGTGTTCTGACCCCAGGCATGCCATGTTGCTACCCCATCCAAGTAATTTATCACCCTGCGCTTTTCCCCATCAACCTCGAAAATAGCCACTGTGTGTGTGAGTATATTTTTTTTTTTTTTGGCATATCCTTTACATGACATTGCAGTCAACGCCAGCATTTTTCAGCTGTTGTTGATGTCCTGGCAAGTTTTAAGTTCAGTAGTTTGCCATTACTTTATGAACGACGGCTCACATACCTCCGTAAGTAACCAGCGGGACGCGATCCGCTGCCGAGTCTCGCGTAGCTGTGTTTCGTACGTGAGTATACAGGATTACGAGGGGTGTCCTTAACACCTTCGCCAGGAAGACCGTCACCTACGTCCACATTATCTAATCAATTTCCTGTCTTCACTAGTTTCTTACATGGCATTCTCATTCGTGTTCTTGGCGGCAATATTATCCTTTTGAGTTGTCCTCAGAAACCACACTTACACTGCCAGTAGATGTTTGTTATCTCTGATATATATATATATATATATATATATATATATATATATATATATATATATATATTCTAGTAATGCTGGACTGCATGTTACGTGTAGATTAGCTTGCTCTGTTACCAGTGTCCCTCGCCATCAGGCGAACCCACTTTGAAATCAGAGGGGCATGAAATTTACGTCACCAAGTCAAGGGCGAGAACTCAGTATTTTAGTCCAACTGTCCGGTGTAGTGGTTGAACCCATTACCTAGGCATCAGCACACCGGATGTTTCAGAACACACGTTCTTATCCATTCGGTCATGCTCACCTACGTCATCTCTGATTATTGTCCATGTTTCACAACCATAGGAATACCAGTTCACATAAGCCAATTTCGATGCTAATAGACTACAATGGCTGGGGCATATAGAAAGAATGGAAGACAATAGGGAAACAAAACTCGCTTACACTCAGGAAATAAATGACCGTAGACCCCGAGGTAGACCAAGAAGACGGTGGAGAGATAATATATATACAGACCTACAAGCACTTGGAATCAACGACTGGCAAGAGAAGGTCAACCAGAGAGACGAATGGAGACGGATTATATCTGCAGCAAAGAAACTCAATGGCTCGGAACGCTGAAGAAGGAGAAGAATCAAGTGCCTTGTCGGCTTGCTAGGGCGATAATGCTTATCAACGGCATGCAATCTCCAACGGCATGAATCAATTCGTGAGCTGACTCCCGTCTATGCTAGGAGACAGGACTATCAAGAATTGTTTTTTGGCTGTCTTCCTCTATCTCTCTCTCCACAAATTGTTCGATTTGTCACAACATTGTTCTCATAAATGTCAGTTCATCACCATTACAACCCAGTGCTTTGCCGGCTGGCGTGGACAATCATGCATCTCTACAAATTGCGATTTCCGCCGGCATTGATCAATTCGTGTATTGACTCCTCTCCATGCCATGACACACGACTCTCATACTGTCTTCCTCTTACTCTCTTTCTACACATCTTTCTTGTTGTCACAACATTTTTCAGTCTTCTCATAATGTGCCCAAAATTGATGACTGCTTTGTTTTATGTTTGTGAATAGTTCCCTTTGCGACGTAGCTTCACTCTATTACATTTACCAAAATAACATACCATCAATAATACTGTGCCCACCAATTGTCAGACATGCCAAAATCAGGATAATTGGCGTCATTGATGTCATAGTTGAAGGGGCAATGGCATCCGTCTCTCAAGCTGCTGTCTTCAGATATAAACATGTATTAAAATCAACGTCAACGTTTGTAGAAGGAGACAACTCAAATATAAAATTATATCACAATATTTGAAATAAGCAAAAGTAGTTAAACCCAGATAGTTAAGCATTTAAACATTTGTCACAAGCCAGTTTAGTTAAGCCAAGTTATCTAAGTATTTAAACATTTGAAACAAGCCCGTTTTGTTAAGCCAATGTAGTTCAGTATTTAGGTGCTTTGATATCAATAGATGGACGGTGTTTTAAAGACGTTAAATGTGAAATAGACCTTGCAAAAGCAGCACTTCACAAGATGAAGAATATTATATGCAATACATGGTCGCCAGTCAAACAACTGTAAACAAAAACTGTAATCTTCTGCCTATAGCAGCTTGCGATGTTAGACACAGGGGTCTTGAGCATGAAGAATTAAGACCGTCTGTCTAATGCAGTCACCGCGAACTATGCAGGCTAAGGGTTGCTTTTTGCCCCCGACAGAAAAAAAGATCCACGCCTTACCGAGGATTTGACCCGGGTCCCTGAAAGAGAACCCGGCGCTCTAGCCACGAGACTAGCCGCTCTTAGTTGTCAGTTGTCAGTTTTAGGTTGTCGGTTGTCGGTTGTCAATTGTTGGTTGACAGTTGTTGGTTGTCAGTTGTTAATTGTCAGTTGTTAGTTGTCAGTTGTCGGTTGTCGGTTGTCAGTTGTTGGTTGACAGTTGATGGTTGTCAGTTGTTAGTTGTCAGTTGTCGGTTGTTAGTTGTCAGTAATGGTGGGGTTCTTAAGATCTATTATCGACCTCTTTATGATGTATGGAAGTGAAGAATAAAAGATTAGCAGACTAGAGATGTATTATGTGCAGCTCCAGATGTGCGGTTGTATAAAACAAAACAGTGCTCAAGACACCAGGGACAGATAAAAGAAGTATACTGAATATACCTTGACAGTTACCACATAGGGGGAACTGGTTCCTCACACCAGAAGAAGATAGTCCACATTGTTGGCTACATCGCGAGAAGGAAAAAGTTGCAGTACGTCGTATGTGACAAAGGGAAAGCTAGAGATAAAGGAAGACGGCAGACAGAAATAGAAGATGTTAGATATTTTAATATTATTTCACGAGACTGGAGGATGTTGTCAGACATTATAAACAATATCGAATGGAAAGGGTTATGAAGAAGAAGGTGAAAGCATCAGGAAGTACTAGAACGCCAAGTTACCCAATAGCTGCTTCAGACAAATAAGGCCAAGAAGATGGTGAGTACAGAATTCTTCTACACAGAAGGCTTCTATAATATCGTCAACAAGTGCCTTGATGGCTGATGTGATCTCCGACCGCATAGATAAATGGATGCTGACCCCGCTCCGTGCCATGAATCAAGAAATGTCTCTCGCTGTCTTCTTCTATCTCTCTATCCATAAATCTTTCCACATGTCACAATATATTCCAGATTTTGTCGTCACATCATATGGCCTAAAATATTATGACTACTGTTACTGATGTTTGTTTATAAGTTATTTTGCGACTTAGCCTCCCTGAAAATGCCCAGGTTGATCATTTTGGCTGTCGAATGAATTGTCATCATTCTTCTCTAAAACCATATCTGCAAGATCCTTATGAAATTTTTCGCCTTTTCTTTAATTGTCCTTGATTCTTAGCCATATGTTAAAACTTATTCTAAGATAGGATGCAGTTTTTGCTTGTACCTATTCTAAACTTTTTCTCTGTAATACAGCTTCCATCTAATGGTAGCCATGTTCCTAGATATCTGAGTTTCTGCTCTTGCCCCAAACTAATGTTAGTTGTAAATTTATTTATTATTAATCCACTGGATTAATCCCTATTAATCCACTGGAGCCCTACGCGTGTCAGTCTTTCCAAGCAAGGACACAGAATCAGATGAGTACATTTAATTGGTTTAATAGTTTAATATTGTCATAGTGTGTTTCATGTAGGTTTGTGTTGGTTTGTATTTGTTTGTCCTGTGCTGACGAAGGCTTTGGCCGCAACGTCCAGCTTGTCTCTTGTAGTCGTGTTTTAGTAAAGCTCACAATCTACTTCTCGTTTTTTTTGGGTGATTAATTCGTTGTAAATTTAGGCACAATCTCTTTCTTTGATATCACCACGAGATTTGCCCGTCTATTACTCAAGCTAACCTATCTGCAACATATATACTGAACAGTAAGTACGGCCAGCATTAAATGTGTACTTACGTTGGACAGTTTAGTCTTGTCTTGTGATTTCGTAAATGACCGTATGTGTATCAACCCTAGTTGATAAAGGCTGACTTTGACCTGTTAAACTTAATTACCGTGAGTCTAAACTGTCATGTATATCAGAACATCATTTAACGAGAAGGCAACAGGGGTATTACTAATTAGCACAAGAGCATTATCCGACCAGGGGCCACATTGATTCTCTGTGACAATGTTGCACTTTATTACATTGGTTGATCAGTGTAATTAGCATACAAAAGATACATAGCATACATAGATTATATAGCATACATAGCATAGATAGCTTACATTGCTTACATAGCATAAATATAACTCATTATGCCTGTTTTGACGCGCAATGTAACAAACTGTCGTCTGCCATGACGACAAGATGCCAGTAGCGGTAGTATTGTTCCTTATAGTATAATTTGTTGCCCATCGGTTGTAACTGTCCACAGATATCTTTCTCAGTGTAACTAGTTAGCATCATCATCACGTGTCACGCCGATAAGCGTGGACGGTCATGTTTCGCCATCTTACACGCTCACCAGTTGGTGGATCAGGTTTGTGTTTTTTCCCGACCATACCACATGGCCAAGTCATCCAAATAGTTACTTCTCTGCTTTCCCAATGTTCTTTTCTCCTCAGTAATGCTAGTTGTTACCAGGAAATCAATTGGGGAACCCGTTGAGGCCGCTGTGACAGTTACACAAATAAACACACATAGTATTGTTTGGCGCTCACAGAAGGAGAAGAAGGAAGTAGAGACTAGATGACACACTAGACAGCATAAAATTTTAAAACTATAGTTAAATGTTTATTAATACTCGACACAGCATTAAGGTCCGATGTGTTTGTGTGTATGTATTCGACCTCAATCACTGGCACCTTGCCGTCTTGACAGACGATAGTTTCTCCTTCAAAAAGGCATAATAACTTTTACCTATGGCGGTAGCGAATGTGACTGATAAGGCCAATTCGCACTGTAAATGTTCGTTCACATTGGGTGCATGTGAATACGTGGTCATTTCCACCACCATGCACCATCTTACGTTTCACACGCTCGGTGTGTGACTTCTCTTCTTCTTCTTCAGCGTTCCGAGCCATTGAGATTCTTTGTTGCAGATACAATCCGTCTCCATTCGGCTCTCTGGTGGACCTTCTCTTGCCAGTCGTTGATTCCAAGTGCTTGTAGGTCTGTATGTGTATTATCTCTCCACCGTCTTCTTGGTCTACCTCGGGGTCTACGGTCATTTATTTCCTGAGTGTAAGCGAGTTTTGTTTCCCTATTATCTTCCATTCTTTCTATATGCCCCAGCCATTGTAGTCTATTAGCCTTCATGATACCAGTGATTAGCGGGGACTTAAACAGATCATAAATGTCTTTGTTACTACTTCTTTTCCACTCTCCACTTTGTGTATCCCTAATGGGTCCAAAGATGCGTCTTAAAATTTTGTTCTCAAAGGTTTGTAACAAGGCTTCGTCTCCTTTCGTTGTACTCCAGGTTTCAGAGCCATACAGCACAACTGGTCTGATCAGTGTTTTGTATATTGTGATTTTGGTGTTACGAGATAGCGCATTTGATTTTAGTAGATGTTGTAGTTCATAGTATATATTAATTCCAGAGTTGATTCTAGTTTGTATTTCTTCCCTTATGATGTTGGAGCAGTTGAAGATTGTACCCAGGTATTTGTATATTTCCGTTCTTTTAATAGTCATATTATCTATTTGTATGTGGCCAGAGTTTTTAGCCATTTCGTCTCTTGAAATTACCATATATTCTGTCTTATCTTGGTTGATAACCAGCCCCATCTGTTGGGCTTTTTCCTTTAAGTGAGTCAATATTTCCAATGTCTTCTGTTCACTTTGCCCTATAATATCTATATCATCTGCATACCCAAGCAGCTTGGATGTTCCTCCAATATCACATTCCTCCTTTACCTTCCTTACAACTTTCTCTAGAGCCAGATTGAATAGTAGCGTCGATAGTGCATCACCCTGTTTCAAGCCAGATGTTATTTGGAAAGGGTCTGATTTCCTGCCTTTATATGTTACTATATTATAAGTATCTTCCATGCATAGTCTGGTCATGTTGATTAACTTCCTTGGTATTCCAAATTCCTGCATAGCATTCCATAGACTATTCCTATGGACACTATCATAAGCCTTTTTAAAATCCACAAAAATGTTATGGATATTTCTTTTATATTCCCAATTTTTCTCGGCTATTTGTCGTAAGATAAATATCTGATCTATTGTTGATCTGTTTTGTCTAAAACCCGCCTGGTAGTCACCTAATATGTCTTCTGAATATGGTTTTAGTCTATTTAGTAATACTGCAGATATTATCTTATAGCTTGTGGACAGTAGTGATATTCCTCTATAATTTTCACATTGGAACTTGTCTCCTTTCTTAAAGATAGGTATCAATAATGGCTCTTTCCAGTCATGGGGTAATTCTTCTGTCCTCCAGATTTTTATTATTAGTTCGTATAGCTTTAGATGTAATGCATGGCCACCTGCCTTTATAAATTCAGCAGCAATTCCATCAGTCCCAGTTGCCTTATTGTTTTTAAGTCGTGTGATTACATATAGGATTTCTTCAAATGTAGGTTCTTCAATTTGTGGTTCACATGTTAGAACCTCTTCCTGTGGGAAAGTGTTACTTGGAGCTTCACAATTTAGTAATTCAAAAAAATATTCTTTCCATGTGTTGCACATTTCCACATTGGTATTTATCATATTCCCATTTTTGTCTTTTAAACCATATGTGTTTTGTTGGTGCCCTAGTTTCATTGACTTCAGTTCTTTAAAAAAACTTTCTGGATTCATTTTTCTGGTGATTAGTTTCCATATCTTTGATTATATTACTCATATATTCTCGCTTCTGCTGTCGGACTATTTTTGTAGCCTCTTTACATTCATTTCTATAATGCTCTTCCTTTTGGATGTTGTTGATGTCATTTAACCATAGCTGTCTGGCATTCTTTTTCCTAATGACTGCTTCTTCACATTTTGGATTGAACCATCTGTTCTTTCTATGCGTGGTTAACACACCGAGACATTCTTCTGCTGTAGATTGAATTGTATTCTTGATGTTCAACCAAGTTTGGTCAACGCTTTCCTCCAATGGGTTTTGCAGAGTTTCAAGTTTACATTTTATTTCAGCTGTAAATTTCTCTTTCACTGTAATTCCTTGTAGTTTTTCTTTGTTATATGTTGGGTGTAATCTTTGTAATTTAGTATAGAAAGCTCTCTTAAGTTTTATTTTAAATTTTGCTCCAACTAGGAAGTGGTCACTGTGGCACTCAGCTCCTCTATAACTTCTAACTTGCTGTATGTTTGATGCATTTCTGTTGTTAATTAAAATATGATCTATTTGATTATAGGTTCTCTTGTCACATGATTTCCAAGTTTGTTTGTGTATATCCTTTCTTTGTAGTCTGGTACTGATAATCTGCAGTCCTTTGGCTTCTGCCAGGTTAATGACTCTCCATCCATTATCATTTGAGGTTGTATGTAGACTTTCCATACCGGCCACTTTTTTTATTAGTTTGTTCTCTACCTATTTTTGCATTGAAGTCTCTCAGCACAATCAGGATGTCCTGTTTGGGGGTTTCTTCTATGACATCTTCCAGATCATTATAAATGTCTTCTTTAATATAAACTTCTTTCTCTTCAGTAGGTGCATGTACATTAATCATCATTATATTTTTCCATTTACCTTTTATTCGTAATTTACTAATCCTGTCATTAACAGCTTTAAAGTTTAAAACGTTCCCCCATAACTTTTTTTGGATGACAAATCCTGTTCCTAATTCATGTTTATTTTGGGTGTTTCCTGCATATATTATAATCATTCCATTTTGCTCTAAAGTACCCTCTCCTGGCCACATTATTTCTTGAATTGCTGTTATATCCATTTGATATTCAACCAGCTCCCGGGTTAGTTCTTCGGCCGCTCCAGCTCGATATAGTGTCCGTACATTCCATGTTTCAAATATCAAAAGTCCTTTAACGTTCCAATGTCGGTGTCCAGATAAGTCAGTCCGAATTCGAGGCTCTTGTATCTGTTTCGTAAACAAAATGGTTTTTACTTATCTGCAATAATTTTCTCCTTTTCTTTATTCAATTTCTGATGTTTACCCTCCATGCAACACGTTCAGCGGCGACTTGCTCCCAATGTGCATTATCAATGCCTGTATCAATCATGTCCGGTTTACACACATCTTTGTATCGTAGAAGAGGCCGACCCTGAGATCTCTTACCCATCTGTAATTCACCAAAAAAGAGGCCTTTTTGTACTCTACCATCATCCATCCTCCTAAGATAGCCTATCCATCTAAGTCTACGAAGACTTAGCATGCAATAAACCGTCACACAACCTGATCCTTCCAATACTTCAGTATTTGTGATTTTGTCTTGCCACTTAATACCAAGAATTCTTCTCAGACACCGCATATGAAAGCTGTTTAAACGTTTCTCTTGTTGTGAATAAGTTGTCCAGGTTTCACTGCCATAAAAAAGAGAACTAAGGACACAGGCTTGATAGACAAGGACTTTTGTTTTGGCAGTAAGCTTCCTGTTCTCCCAGACTCTTTTTCTTAACCTGTTCATTTTTGTTGCTGCCTTACCAATCCGGATGTTGATTTCCTTATCTAGGGATAATTTGCTATTTATCACTCATCCTAGATATGTAAAATGGTCTACCTTCTCTAGTTCGGCGTCGTCAATAAATATTGATGGTACCCTATGTGCACCTTGTGACATAATCTGTGTCTTCTTTTTGTTTATTGTTAAACCAAATTCAGAACAAGCATTGGAGAATGCAGATAGTAGACCCTCCTAATTTTGATCTTGGCCTTCAATCTCTGAGCATTGTAGAGGCCAACATCTAAGCGTGAGTGATTGTATATACCACCATCCTGATCACGAAAGGAATATTTCAGCAGAAGTGAAAAGTATATTCCAATGAGGGTGGGAGCTAGTACACAACCTTGCTTAACTCCACACTTGATCTCAAACTCTTCAGAAGTTGTACCATAAAACTTGATTATACCCTCCATGCCTGTGTAAAACGATTCCACAATGGACAGAAGAGTTGGTATGGTGTTTTTTTTTTTTTGGTTGCCTCAATATAAAATTCAATATCTCAGTAACCATCTGAGGTAAAATGATGAGATTTAGTATATAACCTTATCATTATGTCCACCCAACAAAAAATTTTTTGTTCTGGAGATTTTACAGCAGATTTCAAAGTTAGTTTATATGCAGTATATTAATTACGATTTAGAGATTACGTCCATGATTTTAACAGTATTACAGCTTCACCAAGAGACGTCCCGGCAGACTTTGAAATTTTCACATCATTTCCGTTTTGAAACAAACAGCGCGAAGATTCAGAGGTGTCTCCAAATGGGGGTTCTTTTATGAAAAGTGATTATATAAATAAACTAGCTGACAAGGCCCGGCGTCTGGCGGGGATCTATCTGTCTGACTGTCTGTCTGTCTGTCTGTCTGTCTGTCTGTCTGTCCGTCCGTCCGTCCGTCCGTCCGTCTGCCAGCCCGCCCGCCCGCCCGCCCGACTGCCTTCTTATCTATCTATCTATCTATCTATCTATCTATCTATCTATCTATCTATCTATCTATCTATCTATCTATCTATCTATCTATCTATCTATCTATCTATCTATCTATCTATCTATCTATCTATCTATCTATCTATGAGAGTGTGTGTGTGTGAGTGAATGAGTGAGAGTGAGAGTGAATGAGAGAGAGAGAGAGAGTGTGTGTGGTGTGTGTGTGTGTGTGTGTGTGTGTGTGGGACGCGCTGGCATCACTACTTTTACGTCACATACTGTTTATGTACACATTTTTCTCCATGTTTAGCCTTGTTTATGTTTACAACATTCATTTCACAATGTTTATTTTTCTTCCTATGTAAATGTATAATGCTCTTGATGAACGAAAGACGAGTGATTGGAAGGGCCGAATGTAAGACGGGCCTGCGCGCCCAATTTGTGACCCTAATAAAGTTGATTTGATTTGATTTGATTTGATCTATCTATCTATCTATCTATCTATCTATCTATCTATCTATCTATCTATCTATCTATCTATCTATCTGTCTGTCTGTCTGTCTGTCTGCCTGCCTGACTGCCCGCCCGCCCGCCCGCCCGCCCGCCTGCCTGCCTGCCTGCCTGCCTGTCTGCCTGCCTGTCTGCCTGCCTGCTTATCTATCTATCTATCTATCTGTCTATAATCAGTGTCTCACCAAAGGCCACTTTCCATCAGCTCTCAAAATCGCTAAAGTGTACCCTCTTCTTAAATATGGTTCATTGGACAATGGTCTCCCGAACAATTACAGACCTATTTCCTTACTATCATCACTATCTAAGCCACTAGAAAAACACATCCATAAAGTAACATTACAGTATTTAGTTCGCAACAAGCTTATTGTTGACAGCCAATCAGGATTTCGACCAAAATATTCTTGCCATACGGCCCTAACAAACATGATAGAAAATTGGCACCATTATATAAACAACAACAGTCTATGTGGAACTGTGTTTATTGATTTCAAGAAAGCAATTGATATGATAGACCATGTTATTTTAATTAAAAAACTTGAGACAATGAAAATTGGCCCTAATGTAGTCACTCTAATATCATCTTTTGTCTCAAACAGAAAGCAAGTAGTATCACATAATAAATCTCTGTCTCAAACCACTACCTTCAATATTGGAGTACCGCAAGGCTCTATTCTTGGCCCTCTATTATTTGCCATATATATTAACGATCTACCTTTGCATCTTTCGTCGTCCTGCGATCTATTTGCAGATGACTGTACAATGTACACAAACTTTGAAAACTGTATTTTACTGGAGTCATCTTTACAACAAGAATTAAATAATGTAGTTAGGTGGAGCTATTCAAACCGTATGCAAATGAACATCACTAAAACAAAAGCAATGTTATTAACAACCAGACAAAGACTTCAAACTCTAAGCTCACACACATCACTTCAACTTCACATCGATAACATGCCAGTAGAAATACAAATGAAACGTGAATCCAATCCGATCCGATCCGATATTGAAAACAAAAATTGCAAACTCGGTCTTCATCAACCTGCTTCTTCAGCGTTGGTTAGAATGTCGATCCGTGGGTTGGTGTGTTTTGATACTGTTCCTCTTTGTGCTCTCTTTCGAGTTAGTTTTGCTCGTGTTGGTTGTAGCTCCTGCTCCGGTGTCAGTGAAGGCTGGTTCTTATGTCGGCTTTTGAACTTGTCTATTGGCGTGCGTTGTCCGGTTCCACATTCTTCCAGGTACTGCTTCCTTGTTCTAATGTTGTTTTTTTTCCAAACTAGTATAGAGTTGGTTGTTTTCTGTTGTGGTTCTCCCCAGTACTGATTACCGGGCTATTTAGTCCTGAGACGGACTCGTCGTGTTCGTAGGCCGGCACCTCAAGGTCGGTTGCAATCCGTTGCCCCAATGCGTCTTTCCTTCTCTCTGTTCGCTTCCAGCGCCTGCGCTTCTCCATACCAAGATATCACCATCATCCCCAAGGCACAGCCAGTGGCCCATCAAGGAGAGTTGAGCCCCGTACAAGCCCCCACGTCTGCCGTCCCCTAACGCTCCTTTCCAGGACCACACCCAGGACATCCATCAAATGCCAAAGAGATGGATGTCCTGAAAAGAAAAAACAAAGGTAAAATAATTTTTTTTTTAATTTCAAAAAACAAAATTAATAATAATAATCTTCTTCTTCTTCAGCGTTCCGAGCCATTGAGGTTCTTTGCTGCAAATACAATCCGTCTCCATTCGTCTCTCTGGTGGACCTTCTCTTGCCAGTCGTTGATTCCAAGTGCTTGTAGGTCTGTACATGTTATATCTCTCCACCGCCTTCTTGGTCTACCTCGGGGTCTACGGTCATTTATTTCCTGAGTGTAAGCGAGTTTTGTTTCCCTATTATCTTCCATTCTTTCTATATGCCCCAGCCATTGTAGTCTATTAGCCTTCATGATACCAGTGATTAGCGGGGACTTAAACAGATCATAAATGTCTTTGTTACTTCTTCTTTTCCACTCTCCACTTTGTGTATCCCTAATGGGTCCAAAGATGCGTCTTAAAATTTTGTTCTCAAAGGTTTGTAACAAGGCTTCGTCTCCTTTCGTTGTACTCCAGGTTTCAGAGCCATACAGCACAACTGGTCTGATCAGTGTTTTGTATATTGTGATTTTGGTGTTACGAGATAGCGCCTTTGATTTTAGTAGATGTTGTAGTGCATAGTATATCTTATTTCCAGAGTTGATTCTAGTTTGTATTTCTTCCCTTATGATGTTGGAGCAGTTGAAGATCGTACCCAGGTATTTGTATGTTTCCGTTCTTTTAATAGTCATATTATCTATTTGTATGTGGCCAGAGTTTCTAGCCATTCCGTCTCTTGAAATTACCATATATTCTGTCTTATCTTGGTTGATAACCAGCCCCATAATAATAATAATAATAATAATAATAATAATAATAATAATAAAATGTTTATAGTTTTGTTTTTATTGAGACATATAACGGGGACGTAAAGGTACAAACTGACATAGAACAGATACAGACATGAATGACGTCCTCTCCTCCTCCTGGTTTCTGTCTTCTTTCTTAGGTTGAGGTTATATTTCCTTTCCTGTTCGACATATGTATTCCCTGACCAGCCTCTGGATCTCTACGTTACTCTCTACGTGCAGGCATTTCGTCATTGTCATTGGTGAGTTGGTATTGCTGAAGTAATCTCTTAACTCTCTTCGCTCGTTATTTTATTCGCTGCATGATATTAGAAAATGTTCAATGGTGTTTTCTTCCTGGCATGGTATGCATAATTGTTTTTTTCCTCTGGCTTTCCAGGTTCCCAGTCTGAGTTTCCACAGTTTTCTATTGGCTGGTGCTTTTATATTGTTGCTGACTTGTGGTTTGTTACTGGGTTGGCCTAGTATCTGGTACGCATGTCTGCCTTTAGTGTTGTTTTGCCACTGTTTCCTCCATTCTTGCAATATGTAGGTTTTTATGATGCTTTTTCCTTCTATTGTTCCTAGTCCTGTGTTAATCTTATTCATACTGGCTAGGCCTTCTTTCGCTGCTCTATCTGCTTGTTCGTTACCCGGAATACCTCTGTGGGCTGGTATCCATCCGATGGTTACTTGGCAACCTGCGTACTTAAGGTTGGTTGCTGTCGCTAGTATAGCCACGTTTATGTCAGGTCTATTCCCTCTAGAGAAATTCCCGAGTGTTTGCACAGCTGACAGTGAGTCTGTTAATATACATAGTTTCGTAGGTGGTTTTTTGGCTGCCATCTCCAGGTCTTTTAATATGGCTACTAGTTCAGCTGTGCACACTGCTGTCTGGTCAGTTAGTTTGAATTCACTCTTTATATTCCTGCATGGTATCACTACTCCTGCGCCTACCTGACCTTGTTCATTCTTGGACCCGTCGGTGTATATTGTGAGGCTGTCTTTACAAATTTCGTCTATATACGCCTCTGCGGCGTATCTAGCCTCTATGTCCTCTGTGTTCTTGGTAATGATTTTTGCTAAGCTGGTATCTGTAGTTGGTACTGTTAATACCCAATGGGATTTACCGGCTTATATAATATTGTCTGTTTCACGGTTACTTCTAGTTCCTCGTTTTCTTGCATCTTCTCCGCTGCCTCCCAGCCCGCTGGTCTTTGCATCTTTACTATCGGTATGCCTCCCCACTTGCTACGGCTGTCACTGAAAGTTTGGTGTGCCGGGTGGGTTTCGTCTTGTGCTACCTTTAACCAGTAGATGTATGTCAGCTGCTTTCGCCTCAGACTCAGTGGTAGTATCCCTAGTGCTACTTCCATGGCTGCTTTGGATGTCCCTTTGCCTGCCCCGAGTATGATGTTTAAGGCTTGGGTGTCCAGCATCTTCTTGCTGGCCTCTGATGCTGCTTCGTATACAATGCTGCCATATTCTATTTTGCTTCTGATGAATGCTTTATAGAACATCAGAATTGTTTTCGTGTGGGCACCCCATCCATTCCCCTTTATCACCCGCAGTAAGTTGTTCACGGTTTTGCATTTGTCCACTGCCTGCCTTATGTGTTTTGACCAGTTCATCCTCTGGTCTAGAGTCATTCCGAGGAATACTGTACTGCATACTCTTTTGATTGTTTCCCCTTTTATTTTTATGTTATCCTCCTTGCTAAAGTTTGTCAGCTTGCTGCTGAATACCATGCCAACTGTCTTATTGGTATTTATTTTGAAACCCCATTTGTCCATCCAGTCAGCTAGTTTCGTTACTTGTTTTTGTAATTGACTCCGTGCCCATTTTAGGGACTTGCCACTCCTCCATAAGGCGCAATCGTCAGCAAATTGAGATAGGCCAGTGCTTTGGTCCTTGAATTCCTCTGCTAGGTCGTTCACCAGTGTTGCGAAGATTGTTGGTGAGATGACAGAGCCCTGGGGGATGCCGTTCTCTTGTGCGTATTTTTTGGACACTTCATTCCCTATTCTCACCGTGAAACTCCTATCCTTGAGGAAGATTTCTATGTAATTGTACGTTCTCCCTACTATGCCTATTTTCTTTATTTTTATCAATGCGGCTTTTCTCCAGCATTGATCGTACGCTTGGGCTAGGTCCAGGAATACAGCCAACGTCTTTTCCCTTCTTTTGAATCCTTTCTTTACATGGTTTTCAAGTTTAATTATTTGGTCCATCGAACACCTGTTTGCTCTAAATCCGGACTGGGTATGGCTATAGAGTCCATTCTTCTCCATGTGGTATGTTATTCTTTTCGTTTCCATGATTTTGCCCAGGTGAGATGTCAGCGATATGGGTCGGTATGAGTCCGCCCTCGATGGGTCTTTGTTTTGTTTTCTTACTGGTATCACAGTGGCTGTTTTCCATAGCTTAGGGATATTTCCCGTTTTCCATATTTCATTAAACAGTTTTGTGATTGTTCTTATGGTGTTATTTGGTAGTTTTTTAAGGGTGGTGTAATTTAATATATCGGACCCAGCAGGCTGTTTCAGATTTTTCTTTTAGTGCTGTCGTCACTTCGTCCGTCGTAATTTGAGCATCCATATAGTTCTGTTCACTGTCCACGTGTGTCGTGGCCTTAATCACCGGCCTAATCTTCTCCCTTCGTTGCCTTTCTTTATTTCCTAGTTTTTTGTTAGAGCTTAATTCGTAGAAGTATTCGCCGAACACGTTAGCTTTGTCTAAATCTGATACTGCTAATGGCGGCATTTTGATGGTGGGGTTTTTAATTGTCTGGTTATTCCCTTTAATTGCTTTTATTTGTTTCCATACCATGGTAGTAGGTGTATCAGGGTTGAGTTTCTGACAGTACCTTCTCCACTCCTTTTCTTTTGCGTGTCTTACTGCTCTGTTTGCTTCGTTTCTGTACTTCTTGTATTCTTCTAGGTTCTCGTCTGTCCTTGTCCTTCTGTACTTATGTAAGGCTCTTTTCCTGTTCCGTTGGGTCTCCGTGCATTTGTCGTTCCACCAAGGCACTGGGTTTTTGTGCCCTTGTTTTTGGTGCGTTTGGTATATTTGTTTATTTGTTTTTATGCTGCCAGGCATATTTTTGTTTGGGATGTGTTTTATGGCTACATGTAGGATGTTTCTGGTTAGCCTCTCAGTGTAACCCTCAAAGTTTTCCTTCTCCTGTTTCTCTATCTCTATGTTTGTCATCTCTTCTCTGAACTGTTCCCACTTCGCTTTTTTGAAATTAAATGTTGGTCTGTTGCTGCTGTGACTTAGCTGCGGCTTTGTTCTTGTGTTAATTATTTTTGGTAGATGGTCTGTGTTCGTATCGTCTGTAACCTCCCATTGGCTGTTTGCTAGGTTTATAGATGCTATTGTCAGGTCAATAGCTGTGTCCTGGCAGTCTATCCTGGGGCTTACCCTAGTCATACTCCCGTCATTAAGTACTGCTAGCTGGTTATCTTCAATAAACTCCATTAGTTTTGTGCCAGCTGAGGTATTCTTGCTCGCACCCCATGCGATGTGGTGGCAGTTGAAATCTCCTACTATCAAGGTTTCTGATGTGAGTCTGCGCTGTAGTTCGTGAATATCTTTGTCCTGTATTACCACATTAGGGCAGTATATGTTTATTATTGTTAAGTTTTTTGGGCTACTTGTAATGGTTGCACTTACGCACTCCCAGTTCTTGGTTAAGAATGTGTCCTGTGTGACTATTTGGAAGTGTTCATTTGGAGGCGACCCCGCCTCCTTTCCTTTCCCTGTCTTTTCTAACAACTGTGAACCCCGGGCATCTAAATGTTTTTTGGTTTGATTTGGTTTCAGAATGAAACGCGAAGCAGAAAACGCCTGTATATATCCTAGCCTGGTCAGCGACGATTGGTAGAAATGCAGACCTCCTCGCGCTAATTGGTTGGCGCCTGGGCAATGCATTTTAAGCGGCAATAGTAAACACTGCGGTTAACGGGGTTTGACCGCCGTTGCGCTGCCGTCGCCACCACTGGTGACTGCGATGAAGATGCTAGTTATAACAATAACAACACGGACTACAGCAACGACCTCCGGGTGATAATTATCATCATCATTATCATCATCAACAACATCATCATCATCATCATCATCATCATCATCATCATCATAAAACTACCTGCTGTGGTTACCAGCACGCTCGTGGTTTGTCAGTGCCTTGACGGCTAATACAGGCGTACCTCCATCCTGTTGTTAATCTGTTGCTGTCTGTGTTATCTACACTGCTATATGCTTGTGAAACATGGACTGTTTATCAGCGACATGCTAGGAAATTAAACCACTTCCACACAGTTTGCCTTGGAAAGCTATTGAAGATTGACTGGCAAGACAAGATCCCAGACACTGAAATTCTAGAAAGAACGTCCATGCCCAGTATCCACACTCAACTAATTAACAATCAAATTCGCATGGGCTGGTCACGTAACTCGTGTGCCAGATAACAGGCTCCCTTAACAATTTTTTTTTTACGGCGAGCTGCGTTGTGGTAAACGCTCCCAAGGCGGCCAGAGGAAACGCTTTAAAGACACTCTGAAAATCTCACTAAAAGCTTTTGGAATTCATCCTGACACCTGGGAAACTGCTGATAAATACCGCAATTCGTGGCGTACATTATTATATAAGGGTGCAGATCTGTGAAGAAAAGGCTGGACAGAAAAACCACTGCAGGAAATCCTCCTCCTGGAACGTCAAGCATTCTTTGTCCACATTGTCAAAAAAAATTTCGAGCCAAAATAGGCTTTGTCAGCCATCATAGAATTCACGGCTCCACACTTTCAACCGCACTCGTTGAAATGAATGGTCATTATCATTATTGATGAACAAACAAAATCACAGATGCAGAAGTTATCGTGGTGGTTTTAAATTTTGTCATTGGTTCGGCAGCAAATAATGTCTGATTTTACTCTTGTTTTAAGTCGATCGTGTATTCGTTTCATTGCGTCGTCCTCACGAAAGGTCAGCTGAAGAAATACTTGAAGTTTAGGAAATACAAATAGTTAGGTATATGCATATCCTGCCTCAGCCGTTGCTTCTGTTAATGGATTTTAGGGAACGATGATTCTCTGGGGGTAGGTTTGGGTGGCTGGCAGTGATGATTGATGAAGCCGGCTGAAGATCCATTAGATTGTATGTTGTTAGAGTCATTTGGCGGGTGTATCAATTTCTGGGAAATACTAAATCTCTTTAAATAAATTTAGAACAAATATTCCCCATTCCAAGAATGGCAACAGAAGGGTCCCAGTAACAACAAGGTAATTCTTCATCAACAATAGAAAGATGTCAGTCGCAACGAGAAAAAGAATGCTGAAGTGCTAAACAGAACCACATTTTTGTATGCATATGAAACGTGGACAATAAGCTGACAAGCTGAAAGACACATATTGATAGTAGAGATTTGGGTTCTGAAGAAAATGCAAAGAATACAATGGACAGTTATAAAAGCCAGTGAGCAAGTCCTTCGTGGAAAAAACAAATGATAACTGTGAATTGATTAGAGAACTTAGACGTTGACTTAGTGGTGCTTACTTGGGCGCGTTATGTGAAGAAATAAACTAAGAACTTGGTGACAACTGGCAAGATTGAGAAGAAAAGAACAAGGCGAAGGCAAAGAAGTAAATAACTGAATGACTTGACTACATGGTATTGTCGAGACAAGAACCCAGAGTTTATCCACGACCATGGTGATCGCGTAAGATGACGAAATATGACTGTCCACGGTTATCGACCTGGTACATGATGATGATGATGATGAGCTCGTCATCTTCCAGTCTGCAAAGAGCAATCTGAAAGTTGCTCCCCCCAGGCACATGAACATAGAGCAGTCTGAAAGTATCTTCGCCTTGGACACATGAACACAGAGCAGTCTGAAAGTGGATTCCCCCGGACAAATAAAAAAAGCTAGAGCAGTGGTTCTCAACGTGTTTTGGCCCATGCACCCCTTCACCATATGTTCAGAATGTCATTCTCCCCCGCCCCTTTTGGTATTTCCTACCTATACATTTCCTCCTCCCTCCCCCCCCCCGCGCCTACAGAGTATAACTCTATATATAAGTCTAACTCGCTTCTAAGAAATATTGAATGTCAGTGCTGGACTTTGCGATCAAGACCAGGTTGATATTCTAGGCATTGTTGCCTTGAGCTGTTTGCCATTGATTTATGAACAAGAAGTCAGCTTGTATGTCAAGCTGACCGGTGTGTGCAATGTATCAACTAATCCGTCACAAGCGCACAGGAAGTTCAAATACTATTTTGATAAACCACATGGCCACGCTCCTCTCTCTTTGGATGATCTGACTACACTACTAGTTAAAGTTTGTTGCATATCCTTTACATGATGTTGCAGTCAACATCAGCATTTTTTTTTTTTTTTGCTGTTGTGATCTCTTGGCAAGTTTAAGTTCATTAGTTTGTCATTGTTTTCTGAAAGACCGACACCCATACCAATTCCTAAAATAACCCAAACCAACGCGGTCTGCTGCCAAATAGCACGCAGCTGTGTTTCGAACTCGGGTATGCAGGATCACGAACAGCGTCCGTAAAACCTTCGCCACGGAACGGACAAACAACACTACTACAGCGTGTAAACTTGGTCTAGGTTTGACGGCGAAATAATGTGCCAGATTGATTGGCTGAGAAAGGAGGGGTGGGCGGGGTTTTGCGGAACGTGATCAAAATGGGCTCACTATAGAACACAAAACAATAAAAACACAAAAGATAATAATATGGAGTTGAAGGGTCGTATATTTAAATACGTATTTCAACCACGGCTGTAACTACTCAGCTAGAATGGCTTTGGTGTGCGGAGCAAGCACAGTTCCAGCTGCTTATTGCGCCTCTCACAGGAGCTCACGTAATTTAGCTTCAGTCCCGGTATAGGAAACCTGTTACAGAAATAGAAATGCAGCTTTAGCATGAAAAGTATATTCAAATGTATGAAGTAGAGGTGGATGAAGAGATCAACAGAAAGTGTTCTGTACACTACAATAAAGCAATCCTATCTCCAGGAATTGGCATTTCTAAGTGTTCTGTACTCAACAATGAAACAATCCTAACTCAACAATGAAACAATCCTATTTACGAAAAGTCGCTTAAAAGTAGACAGGGTCGACTTCATTGCACCGGGTTTTATCCAATATGGCTCGGTCTCTTTCCGCAGCGCGGAAAGCGTCGCACAAAGCACGACCTCCGTAGCTCTAGGGGACGACCCAAAGGAGTCTTCGAAATCTCCAGAAAATGGCATTTCTAAATGTTTTGTACACCACAATAAAACAATCACATCTCCAGAAAGTGGCATTTCTAAGTGTTCTGTACACCACAATAAAACAATCATATCTCCAGAAAGTGACATTACTATGTGTTCTGTACACTGCAAAGAAACAATCCTATCTCCAGAATGTGGCATTTCTAACTGTTCTGTACACCGCAATGAAACATTCATATATCCAGAAAGTGGCATTTCTAAGTGTTCTGTACACCACAATGAAACAATCCTATCTCCAGAATGTGGCATTTCTAAGTGTTCTGTACACCACAAAGAAACAATCCTACCTCCAGAATGTGGCATTTCTAAGTGTTCTGTACACCACAATGAAACAATCCTATCTCCAGAATGTGGCATTTCTAAGTGTTCTGTACACCACAAAGAAACAATCCTACCTCCAGAATGTGGCATTTCTAAGTGTTCTGTACACCACAATGAAACAATCCTATCTCCAGAAAGTAGCATTTCTAAGTGTTCTGTACACCACAATGAAACAATTCTATCTCCAGAATGTGATTTTTCTAGGTGTTCTGTACATTACAATAAAACAATCCTATCAGGGAGTCTCGGTGGCTTAGTTTTTACCACGCCTACCTCATGCTTCCGAGGTTGTGGGTTCGATTCCGGGCTACGACATTTGGTTCATGAGTCGCTGGAGCTACGGAGTTCGTGATTTATGCGACGATGTCGGCAGGCTAACCATTGGGAAAGAGACGAGCCATGTGGGTTAAAACTTGGTGCAATTAAGCCATTCCTACCGCTATGTACATCATGTTTTTAAACCAAATTGTCGTGTCTCATCTTTAATTCTTTGAAATCTTTGAAATATACTAGACCAGGTATAACGGTGAAAGTGTTTGTCAATATTTATATTTGTACTTTTGTGCTATGAAGAACGTGGTAAAGGATTTCTAACTCACACAGTAAACCATTGTGTCATTCTATACCTCACTGTGTCATTCTATACCCCACTGTGTCATTGTATAACCCACTGGGCCATTCTATACCCCATTGTGTCATTCTATACCCCACTGTGTCATTCTATACCCCAATGTGTCATTCTATACCTAACTGTGTCATTCTATACCCCACTGTGTCATTGTATACCCCACTGTGTCATTATATACCCCATTGTGTCATTCTGTTCCCCACTGTGTCATTCTATACCCCACTGTGTCATTCTATACCCCACTGTGTCATTCTATACCTCAATGTGTCATTCTATATCCCACTTTGTCATTCTATACCCCATTGTGTCATTCTATACCCCAATGTGTCATTCTATACCCCACTGTGTCATTCTATACCCCACTGTGTCATTGTATACGCCACTGTGTCATTCTATACCCCACTGTGTCATTCTATATATTAGTGTGTCATTCTATACCCCACTGTGTCATTGTATACGCCACTGTGTCATTCTATACCCCACTGTGTCATTCTATATATCAGTGTGTCATTCTATAACCCACTGTGACATTCTATACCCCACTGTGTCATTCTATACCCCAATGTGTCATTCTATACCCCAATGTGCCATTCTATACCCTAATGTGTCATTCTATATCCCACTGTGTCATTGTATACGCAACTGTGTCATTCTATACCCCACTGTGTCATTGTATACCACACTGTGTCATTCTTTACCCCACTGTGTCATTCTATACATCACTGTGTCACTCTATACCCCACGGTGTCATTGTATACGCCACTGTGTCATTCTATACCCCACTGTGTCATTCTATATATCACTGTGTCATTCTATACCCCACTGTGTCATTCTATACCCCACTGTGTCATTCTATACCCCACTGTGTCATTCTATACCCCCACTGTGTCATTCTATACCCCACTGTGTCATTCTATACCCCCACTGTGTCATTCTATACCCCACTGTGTCATTCTATACCCCCACTGTGTAATTCTATACCCCACTGTGTCATTCTATACCCCCACTGTGTCATTCTATACCCCCACTGTGTCATTCTATACCCCCACTGTGTCATTCTATATATCCCTGTGTCATTTTATACCCCACTGTGTCATTGTATACGCCGTGTATAAAATAACTGTCAGTAACTTTCTTCACTGTCTGTAATATATAATACCTTACGTTGTTGGACATGGCGGGGAGTGGGCGAGGTGAGAGGGGGGAGGGGCTCCTGATTCTGAAACATTAAGGCCGTCTGGCTTGTGCTGTCAACGACAGCTGTGCAGGTTAGAGTTTTCTTTTTCCCTCCGAAAGAAACGAATACATGAACTTACCAAAGATTCGAAGCCGGGTAGCCCCAGGCCAGACGTTGTTCGTGCTAGTACAGTGGTTCTCAACCGGTGGGAAACTCCCCCCTCCCCCAAGGGGGAATTTTAGTGTTTCCAGGGTGGGGGAATGAAGATTATTTCAAGATCGCGTTAATACAAGAACCGATTACTTGATATTGTTTTTCCCTTCATACTTTACGGTTCTGTATGTCTCACCCCTTCTAAAATTCATTTTATAAAGTAAATAGACCCACAAATCACGTTTTATGTGGCTGTCTAGACTTGTTTTGGTATGTGCTTCCATTATTAAGTATACTGTGTAGCGGCAGGAGCGGGAGGGGGGATTTTAGGTAGGAAATCGAAGGGAGGGGGAGGGGGAATGACGTTGTGAAGATATGGTGAAGGGGGGCACGGGCCAAATTTTTTGGTAGGAAATACGAAAAGGGGAGGGGGGTGACGTTCTGACAAAATGGTGAAGGGGGGCACGGGCCAAAAAAGGTTGAGAACCACTGTGCTAGTAAATACACTACTAGACAGACTGTCTTACAAAAACACAACTAACTCGAGTCCTAAACTATCTCACGATAACACAAGGTGTGTTCTTGTGACGAAAGGCGTTTATCTGTCTTGGGTCGTAAAGATCCCGCACTATTTTGGCGCGTCATCGGGGGACTTCCCCAGCTAAAAATAGACTGAGGGAAGCCGATAGAGGAATTACTATCTAGAATCTTCTCGAAACACCGAGAATTGAGTGACCCGTGCGGCTGGGTATCGCACTAAATTCTCGTGCAGAAATATCTAGAAATTCTAGGCGGGGAATGACGGTTTCCCGAGAAAGTGTCTTTTCTCAAGAAGCCCTATCTTCTCGTGCGCATTGAGTTGGCACGAGTGGGGAAAGTGGCTTAACCTTTCATTCACTTTCACTGTGCTCGGAGAGAGCAGCCGCAAGCCTTGTGAGCCAAGTTTGTGTGGCGTCTCACCTCAACCATGATTCGGCTGACTGTTATGGAAAGGACGCTGAGAAGCCCTTGAACAGTTCTGAAGCTGACTGGAAATCTGGTTTCCAACATTCAGGTACATATTTGTTTAAATAATTTAACTTTGTAAGTGCGTACCACACGCCATTGTTCTAACCTCATTACCTATGCGGATGTCCTTGCATACTAATTAGCAAACCGATCGATAACGCAGTTGACGGCTAATCGTGTGTTTGTTTACTGTGTGTTCGCGAATCAGCTGTTGGGAACGCAGGAAGGCGATGGGGCTATATGGATGTAAATTATATTTACCATATATTGTAAATCGTTGCATCTATTAGGTTGCTGTGTTAGAATAAAACATAGTTACTTGTGCCTGATAGATTAGAACTATGATAACAGCCACTATCACTACTGACGTTAGCGACGACTTGGAGATGATTAGGGATAGGTGAGACCTACGATCAGACTCATCATTCTGATTTCTTGCTCTGTTTGACGGGCTGTTCTGAGAGGCCAGCTGACATTCCAGAACCCATGCTTTACTACTCTCCATATAGAGATAATGCTTTAGTTATATGCATAACTACATAGCATGACTGAGGGTTGAGTAGTCATTGGTAGGATGCATGTGGACTAATGTTTGGGCCAGTATACTCTCACCGGTCGCTCTTCCTTTTCAGGAGTTTGCCTGTTGAGGAACCCGTCAACTATAATTATCTTTGGCAGGAAACCACTTCGTGTGACATAGCGAAGGGTTCAATTCTTGACTTATCACGCCAGACTCCACCACACCATGTACCCAATGTGATTCACCATGAGTGAAGGTTTGCCTCAAGTAATCCAGGTGCCCTGAATGTGCACGTGTGGGACGTGATGGTTTGTGATGGTTTGCTACGGTAGAAGATATTCTATTTCAGCCAGGAACATTTCAGCATTTTGAGTAATCATGCTCAAAGAAAGGAAACACCTGACCGTATAGCATTACGGTGGTTCCGCCTCAACGTGGAAAAATGAGATTTAGACACTTGAATGGTTCTTATGACAGCCATAGTGGCAGGTCTTGAGAAGAACTACACCAGCTATTCATTGTAACTTGTGGCAAGTATTAACAGGTGGAAGGGACAATTGATTATAGTCCAACCTGAATTGTTTTCCATGAAATAGATGTCTGATTCTAATAATGTACTGACCCAGTATGAAGATTATGTACTGTGTTCGAGTAGGACTCAGTGACATTTCAGTTGCCATATCTGATGCTTCAAGCAGTGTTACTGTGAGGGACCATTGAATTGGTCATTTACATTCTTCAAGCAAGGTTACTGTGAGGGACCATTGAATTGGTCATTGATATTCTTCAATACGTGTTACTGTGATGTGAAGAAGGGACCATTGAATTGGTCATGGACATATTCTTTAAGCAGTGTGACTGTGCTATGCTTGATGGACCATTTGATTGGTCAGTGACTACTTAGGTTCATCGAAGTCACGAATACTTGGAGTCAAGTCCAGCAGGATTGTCTCCCAACCAGTGTTGTTACAGAACTGTGTATTAACATTGACTCCGAGGGAGTGATACAGATGCAGTTGGTCCAGTTGAGTGAGGTCCAGCAGTGACTCTATTGTGGTGAATCTACGCTCTGGAGACGGAGTGGTCTCCAAGGTTCTAGTCATCTCACTGGAAGGAAGCCGGGTGAGTGGCGGACCGACTGGACAGGACATCTGCATCCAATCTACTTCTCAACTCCATGATGAGAACACTATCTCTGATTCTGTCTCTACTCTTACTCCTATTTGTGTAAATAGATTATTCTATCAGGATGTTCATTTCAGTTCTATATTCTCAAGGGTAGAATAAACTTTATGTAAGTTGACTTGCTCTTGGTATAATGATTGAGTGTGGTCTCGGACGATGCCTAAGTGTTCATTGTTCCACAGGAGTAAGTAGTTAGTGGGGGTCTAGAATCTGGAGGGGCTTGTAGACATAATTATCTAATATGAGATCAACCACAGAGTAAAAATGTGTATCTGCCTATCCAACCCCTGGGGCTAGTATACACGGGAGTGCCCGAGACACCTCAGGTGTGGTTCACTCTCACTACCCAAGGTGAACTCGTTACAGTTCTATACTGTCTCACAAAACACTTTTGTTCTATACTGTCTCACTATAACATTAACTTTGTTCTATAAGTCTCACCATAATACTAACTTTGTTCTATAGTCTCACTACAACATTAACTTTGTTCTATACAGTCTCACTATAACATTAACTTTGTTCTATACAGTCTCACTATAACACAAATTGCCTTCTATAATATCTCACTATAACACTGTTTTGTATACAGTATCAATACACCACTCATTTTGTTCTATACTGTCTCACTATATCACTCATTTTATTCTATTTGGTTCTTTACTGATCGTTTATTTACTTATTCTGTCAAGCGGGGTGATTTGTTCGCAAAAGAAGAGCAATACCTCCGGCGGGCCGATTCTCGCCGGTCGCGGGATTCGCAGAGTGTCAGGCGGGGAGTCTGACGGTAATACACACCTTCATGGGTCCAGACACTTACGATGATAGATGTACACGCTCATGAGTATAAGGCACTCAGCTGAGGGATATTCCTGAACGCGTTTAAGTCAAATCCCCCGGATGTGAGTGCCTGGCCGTCAACCACCTCATGCTTTTGGAGGTTTGATGCTGGGCTGCCAACATCTGCAGCTACCTTGTTCACAACGTACTGGTTATCCATTCCTCTGGAGTAAATAAAGCAAGGCCGAGAGAGGGATCATGCTGCATGGGCAACACATGTTCTCTGAATCCATGCTCAGGCATTGTGCGATGGAATTATGGCCTCATTAAAATCCACAAACTTTCGTCTGTCAAGACGGCAAGGTACCAATCACTGTCTCACTAAAACATAAACTTAGCTCTATACAGTCTCATTATAACACTCACTTCGCTATAAAGCGTCTCACTATAACACACACTTCGCTATATAATGTCTCACAACAAACACTACGTTATATAATGTCTCACTGTAACACAAACTTCGTTATGTATTATCTCACTATAACTCAAACATCGCTCTATATCTCACAATAACACAATCTTCTCTCTATCATCTGTCAAGACGGCAACGTGGCATTTAGTTAGTTATTATGAAAAGAAGAAGCATAGAAAGAGAAATCAGAAGAAGAAGAGGACGAAGATGAAGAAGAAGAAGAAGAGAAATAAAGTGGAATAAGATGAACCAGCAGAAGAAGAAGAAGAAGAAGAAAACTAAGAAGAAGAAAACCAACAAGAAGAAGAATGAAGCATTAGTAGACGACGAAGAAGAAGATGAACAAGAAGAAGAAGAAGAAGAAGAAGAAGAAGAAGAAGAAGAAGAAGAAGAAGAAGAAGAAGAAGAAGAAGAAGAAGAAGAAGAAGAAGAAGAAAACTGAGAAGAACAAAACCAACAAGAAGAAGAAGGAAGCATTAGTAGACGACGAACTAGAAGAAGAAGAAAAAGAGGAAGCAACAGTAGACGAAGAAGAAGAAGCAATAGTACTTAGTACCTGCGACTCTTTAGTTTAAATACATAAGGCACAGATGTTGTCCGTAATCTGTCAAACAGCGGGACCGTCGATGTGTACGCATCACATGAGAACTTCAGGCTGTAGGCTGGGTGTTTCTGCAATGCACAATTATCATCTTTCTTTAACATCTTATCTTCTTTTGCCAACGAAATTTATACTTAGATATTTTGTTTTCTTCGCTCGCTTTGAACTCACCTGCTACTTTTTCTAGTGCACTAGACTTATTTTTATTATTATTAAGTGTGAATTAGCTGTCCTTATTGCCAGTGTCTCTCGTCATCAGGTGAACCCACTCCGACTTCATAGGTACTTGTAATTTACGTCCATAAGACAAGGAAGTGAAGTCAACATGTTAATCCATCTGACCGGTGTAGGGGTGATCCTAGGGATAAGCACAATTCATATTTAAGAACGCCCGCACTTATCCAATCGGCCATGCTGACTTAGAGAATGGCCTTCAAAAATCAGCCAATCAGGTGCCGTCTTCACAATCAAGGTTGGCTGCAATGGATCTAAAACACTGTCCGTCTCTGTAGGTCATGGTAGCTGTAGTCAGTATTAGATCACAGTTGCTGTTGTCAGTATATAGGTCATGGTAGATGTGGTCAGTATATAGATCATGGTATATGTTGTCAGTATATAGATCATGGTATATGTTGTCAGTATATAGGTCATGGTAGATGTGGTCAGTATATAGGTCATGGTATATGTTGTCAGTATATAGGTCAAGGTAGATGTGATCAGTCTATAGGTCATGGTAGATGTGATCAGTATGTAGGTCATGGTAGATGTGATCAGTATCAGACGATAGGCGATGGGTGATGGGTCAGTATCAGACTATGGGCTATGTGGTCAGTATTCCATTATGGGTGATGTGGTCAACCCTCAAGCGATCAACGCTTGGTTAATGGTTAGGCAATTTTATATTCAGTAGTTTGCCATTGAAAACTAACTTAACAAATTACACATAAGACGAACTCAAACGTTAGGAATAGGAAAGAATATCCAGACTCCACACAGGACACAACAGGCTGAAATACCACATGATTAATAAACTTAGGATAGGAGCTGTTGACATGTGTATATGTAGAACTGGTGGGGTGTACGGGGTGTCAGGCATTGGTAGCACCTTTGGTAAGGATGGCTCTCATGTCCTTTCAGGACCCATCCCCAACTGGTCCAAGTCTGACACCCAGCTCGTGCCTGTGGCTCCTAGTAGCTGTCAGCATGCGACAGCTGCCACCCCCCGGGCAACAGCTGTGAGAGGCTGGCTAAACCAGGCATGTGTATCCGATTTGGTGTCAAACCAAGAGGTAAACTAGGGTATGCCTACCCAGCATGTGAAGACAGGATTCGGCAGACTGCGCGGAAGAAATCATTCCTGATTCAACGGGCAAGACGGCGTTTACCTGCAAAGCGTTGTGGAACGTAATGAGCACGGCAAGGCACGTAGAGCGCCCTGGTCATCCACTGCACCTGTATTCGTCTCCAATCGTCTCGACTTGTCTTGCCACTGGACTCAGATGGACTCAGGCGAGAGAGTGAGGTCGACGAATTGCGCAACTCTTCCTCACTTTAATCCAAGTCATCGCGCAAGTCATTCTTCATCCAACGTCACATATCACCTTCAAGCCCTGTGGCGATGGGCGAGCGGCAAAGCGGCAGGCGTGGGTACGCTGGCAGCCGTAGTCGCAGACCTGCACACAGGCGGCTCAGGCCATATGGTCGTCTTCTACTGACCGGAGCATCAGTGGGATTCGGCAGCCCCCTGAGCGACTGAGCAGCCCTCTATAGGACCACACTGCTCACCTCCATAGCATGAGGAAGGGGCTAGAAAAGGTGCCCTAAACATTGTCTGCTTCATCACTACCTAACCAGCTAGCCGCGGTTGGTGGGTACCCTTAACTGCGGTCGACATACAAAGAAAGATAAAACAAGCAAAGCTAAAAGAGTAAACCATATTCCCTTAACAATTGGAACTTGGAATGTACGCACCCTACGTGACAGAGACGGCGCGTCGGGTCCAGAGAGACGAACAGCACTGATTGGGAGAGAGCTGGGTAGGTACAACATCGACATTGCAGCCTTGAGCGAGACACGACTTGCAGAAGAAGGCCAAATCTGTGAAATTGGTGCCGGCTACACATTTTTCTGGAGTGGAAGGAAAAGCGAGGAAAGACGCCAATCCGGTGTGGGATTTGCCATTAAGTCGGCCCTGGTCGGCAAATTAGCTGGGTTTTCAAAGGCTATAAATGACAGGCTCATGACCATGAAGTTGCCTCTGCTGAATGGAAGGAAGCACGCAACCATTGTGAGTGTCTACGCACCAACTATGACCAACGAAGATGATGTCAAGAACAAGTTCTATGAGGACCTGCACAGTGTATTAACATCTGTTCCCAAAGGAGACAAACTTATACTCCTTGGGGATTTCAATGCCAGAGTAGGCACGGACACCACCTCTCGGAGTGGCATTATTGGAAAGCATGGAGTCGGAAATTGTAACAGCAATGGACTCCGCCTCCTTCAGACATGTGCGGAACATGACATCGTGATTACGAACACAATTTTCCGTCTCCCCATGAGGAATAGGACATCGTGGATGCACCCTCGCTCGAAACACAGGCACCTCATTAACTATGTCATCGTCAGGAGGAGTGACAGACAAGACGTTCGAGTGACAAATTCCATGTGTGGTGCCGAATGTTGGACAGACCATCGTCTCATTGTCTCGAAAATGAACATCCACATCAGGCCACCACGGCGTCCTCAGGGGGCGAAAATGCAAACAAAGCTAAATGTCACCCGCCTAAACAGCAAGAAAATGCAGCAGTCGTTTGAAAATATGCTGGAAGACCGCCTCAAGCCCAATGCTGAAGCTAAACAGGATACAACACTGCTATGGAAATCCTGGGTCCAGCCCCCCGAAAGCATAAAGACTGGTTTGATGAAAATTCCGAAGACATCAACCAATTGCTGGCCGAGAAACATCTTCTCCTCAAGGCACATATGAATGACCCAAAGTCAACATCAAAAAAATTTGCTTTCAAGAACATTCAGAGAGTAGTGCAGCAGAAACTTCGGCACATGCGGGACTCCTGGCTGAGCAGCAAAGCTGATGAAATTCAGGGCTTTGCTGACAGACATGATATGAAAAACTTCTACGACTCACTGAAAGCGGTCTATGGTCCTTCATCACCAGGCATAGTTCCCCTCCTCAGTGCAGACGGGGGAACATTGGTCACCGATAAGAAAGAAATCCTCCAACGCTGGGCAGAGAATTTCAGCAAAATCTTAAATGCAACTTCCTTCTTCGATGATGAAACCATCAACTGCCTTCCTCAAGTTCCCACCAATGAGGCACTTGGTGACCTGCCAACCATAGTGGAAATAAACAAAGCCATCCAGCAACTCTCCAGCGGCAAGGCACCTGGTCCTGACTCCATCCCAGCAGAGATATACAATGCAGGTGGGCCGGTCCTAACAGAGCAGCTTCACCAAGTCTTCACAAACATATGGATGAACGAGACCATGCCACAAGATTTTAAGGACGCGTCAATAGTCCACCTTTACAAACGTAAAGGAAACCGCCAATCCTGTGACAACCACCGAGGCATCTCCTTGCTTTCAATTGCAGGGAAGATACTCGCCAGAATTCTTCTCAATCGCCTCACAGCCCATCTCGATCAAGGTCTTCTTCCTCAGAGTCAATGTAGCTTCAGAAAAGAACGTGGAACTGTTGACATGATTTTCGCTGCAAGGCAGCTGCAAGAGAAATGTCAGGAACAGAACTCCGAAATGTTCTCCACTTTCATTGACCTTACCAAGGCTTTTGATACAGTCAGCAGAGAAGGGCTGTGGAAGATTATGGCAAAATATGGCTGTCCACGAAAGTTTGTCCAAATAGTGCGGCTATTTCATGACGGCATGCAGGCAAGAGTACAGGAAAATGGTGAACTGTCTGAACCCTTTCCTGTAACCAATGGAGTGAAGCAAAGATGTGTCCTGGCACCAACACTGTTCAGCCTCATGTTTTCAGCCATGTTGACGAATGCCTTCGAGAACGACGACATTGGAATAGACATCAACTACCGTATGGATGGAAAGTTATTCAATCTTAGAAGGCTGAAAGCTAAAACCAAAATTGACAGCGGCACCGTCAGAGAGCTCCTGTTTGCTGATGATTGCGCTCTATACGCCAACTCAGAGGCGGACATGCAACATAATGTTTCAGCTTTCTCACATGCCTGCGCCAACTTTGGGCTCAATATCAACTTGGAGAAGACTGTAGTTATGTACCAGCCAGCTCCAGGGAATAATCACACTGTGCCGAATATCAAAGTGAATGACCATAGACTAAGTGTTGTGGACAAATTCACCTATCTTGGCAGCACTGTGTCACAAGCTGCCACAATCGATGACGAAGTGAATGCAAGAATCTCCAAGGCCAGTGTAGCCTTTGGCAGACTGTACAAGAATGTATGGGACAGAACTGGAATAAGCCTGCAAACAAAGCTAAAAGTCTACAAAGCAGTTGTATTATCCACACTGCTATATGCTTGTGAAACCTGGACTGTTTATCAGCGACACGCTAGGAAATTAAACCACTTCCACACAGTCTGCCTAAGGAAGCTACTGAAGATTAAATGGCAAGACAAGATTCCAGACACTGAAGTCCTAGAAAGAGCATCCATGCCCAGTATCCACACTCTACTGATGAAGAATCAGATTCGCTGGGCTGGTCACTTGACCCGCATGCCAGATCACAGGCTCCCTAAACGAATTTTCTACAGCGAACTGCGTTGTGGTAAACGCTCCCAAGGTGGCCAGAGGAAACGTTTTAAAGACACTCTGAAAATTTCACTGAATGCTTTTGGAATTCGTCATGACACCTGGGAGGCTGCAGCCAGAGACCGAAATTCATGGCGTGCATCATTGCGCAAAGGTGCAGTCATATGTGAGGCAACCAGGACTGCAAGAGCTGTGAAGAAAAGGCAGGACAGAAAAACCACTGCAGGAAATCCTCCTCCAGAGACGTCAAGCATTCTTTGCCCACATTGTCAAAGAACATTTCGAGCCAAAATAGGCCTTATCAGCCATCTTAGAACTCACGGCTCCACACCTTCAACCCCACTGGATGAAATGAATGGTCATCATCATTCTTGATGGACAAACAACAAACAGAACTGGTAAAATGGCAGCTAGACATTTCTTGCAGGAGGATCCTACATGTGAGTAATATATGCATTACATATACATAATAAATTTATAGCATATGCGTAATACATAAAGAACAGAATAAAGTATTCTTGCTGACACCCGCTGCATTCGAGAACAAAATCTTCAGGGTTGTCAACGAGCTTACGACGACTGCTGATATTATTCGACTCATTCATATTGACCGCTAAAGGTGAACAGAGAAGAAGTTTGCCACTGCTTTGTGAACGAGAAATCAATGTTTAAGTCCGGGTGATCAGTCTTAAAGAAATATCTCAAAAGTCGATAGGGTCGACTTCATTGTACCTGGATCTATCCCATATGGCTCAGTCTCTTTCCTCAGGGTGGCCTGCCTAAAGCGTCGCAATAAGCATGAGCTCCGTAGCTCCAGCGACGACCCCCGGGTGTCTCCGAGAAACATGCACTCGTGAATCGAAAGACGTAGCCCGAATCGAAGCCACAACTTTCAGAACGCGAGACAGGCGGCTTGGCCATGGAGACTGCCAGAGTGATCAGTGTTGGGAATGAACTCACTACGACACCATTAGCTCTTAGGAAGTTTCAGAGCTAGCACATCAGTTCGATTATGCTGACCTCTCGCGGACAGGTACTCCAAGGTCATGGCCAATGTAACTCCTCGTTCTGATCTCACAAAGACTGCAGTCCATATCAATCAATAAGGTGCCATCTCCACAGTGAAGGTTGGCTGCAAGGGATCATCAACACTTTCTGTCTCTCGCCCTGACTGTACATTATGTCTGATTGCTGGTCCTCCATCTCGTCATATTTCCTTTCGACTTTTAAAGTTGTCTACCTCTTGCTCGCTTGCCTCCAACCAGTATGGGTTTCATTTGACTGGTATGTCTTGTAACGTGGCCGATGTATTCAACTTGCCTCTCTTGCCCAATTCTGAACCCTTTGAAAATAAAGTTTGTTCTTTCGCTCGTTCGTTCTCTTTTATTTCTGTCATCAACTAGCGATTCGTTCCCACTGTTTATAGAACCTCTGTATTTGATTATATTTGTTTCCATAAAACACGACATATTCTTCTGTATATCCACATCTCCGGGCTTTCTACTTTCGTGTTTATTGTCCAGGAATCCACGCCATATTGTAGTGTTGCATATACATAACATGACAAAAGAAAAGTCGAGACCACAAAAAGAACCCGCTGAGTAGATAATATGCAGAATTGGGCATGCATCAATATTAACAGGCACTGGAATTATTAGATAGGCAGAGAGATGGCTTGCGTGTCTGGGATTATACCCACTCGACTTTATCTACTGTGAAAAAAGGCAGCACAAAGCCGATGACTGACAGAACTGATAGAACAAATCAAAGTTTTGGCAGTTACATGTAGTTAACTTACATCATTAATGGACACCTTGCAGTCTGGCCAGAGCCCGGAATAGGATCCATCATCTAACTGGATGAACTTCAATGCACAGTCTGGGTCACTGGTTAAGTCGCTTTGATTCAGGTGTCGCAGGTCTTCAATGTTTATCTCACCTGGCCTGTGTGATCATTAGGGAATTTATATCAGGAACATTGTTACTTGTTGATTTGTGCCAACATGAATGCTACTAAACGTTTTGATATGAATGCTTGTAGAGAAATCGTGGCTTTGGTTACAGCCAAACTGTTGCAGGCGTGCGAATATATTACTAATATAAATATACGTGCGGGAGAGAGAAACAGAGAGACAGGAAGAGAAAGAGATAGAGAGAGAGAGAGAGAGAGAGCGAGAGTGAGAGAGAGAGAGAGAGAGAGAGAGAGAGAGAGCGGAGCAAGAGAGATGCAACGAGAAAGAGCGAGAGAAAATATATAGCAAGAGAGATAGAAACAGGCAGAAATGAAAGGGAGAAAGAGAGAGCGAGATAGAGAGAAAACAAACTAAGGAATTTTATATTTTAAGGGTGACAATTCAGGCAGGCCTGTGAACATGTGGTTTTTAGGACAGACAGACAGACAGACAGACACACAGACAGGCAGGCAGGCAGACAGGCAGGCAGAAAGGCAGGCAGGTAGGCAGGCAGACAGACAGACCGACCGACCGACCGACCGACCGACCGAAAGACAGACAGACACACACACACACACACACACATACAGACCGACCGACCGACCGATTGACCGACGGACGGATGAACGGACAGACGGATGGATGGATGGACGCATGGATGGATGGACAGACAGACAGACAGACAGACAGACAGACAAAACGAACGAACTTTATTTTCAAAGGGTAACAAATTGGGCACGCAGGCCCGTCTTACACTCGGCACTTCCAATCATTACCTTTCGTTCATACTTGCTTGCTTACTTGTCAGGTTCTCACATTTAAGGATGAATCTGGCTCGCTTTACCTAACATATGCGAGACATACACAGTCACAGAATGATTTGACTTGACACACGGTAACACTAGGTTCAACGGTTTATTTACACTTCACATGCAACACAATCTAATTCGGCATGTTGCCAGCACAATGTGAATACAATAATACACACAGTCAATGAATCAATCCACTCACAAACTCAAAACACAGCCGCGCAGTCTTCCATCTTCTCACAAGAGATACTAGCAATCGACATTCAGGCACAGAAATAATACAAGCCTCTCTCAAACCACGTCTGTCCAGTCCGAATACCCAAACCTCGTCTGCCGTTTCTCGCTCTGAGCACTTGCCCTGTGGGATCGAGTCCAGCGGGAACTGCGTGCGTCACGCTGGCACTTGCTTGACCGCTGGCGGTTACTCTAACTCACCAGCGAACCTGTGGATAGGTAACTGGTATTTGCCTGGCGCTCGTAACGACGCTGCGGCACAACTATTGGGGATTATGACACTCTCCCCGACTCCCATTCATGAAAGGTATCACCTTTCATGTGAGTTGTTTGTAAATTTAGGGTTAATATTTTAACCCAGTCAGAATCTTCCCATTAGTTGTCATGTGCATTGGCATAGGTTTAATTGAAATACGCAGGTATTGCAAGTTATATATATATATATATATATATATATATATATATATATATATATATTAACTCATGTGGTGTCAAAAGGTAACACCTCCCAAGTACAATCCTCTCGATGGATAATCACGTCCGTTGCAATTATGACACAGTTAGACCGGTAGCACCAGCATTACATGCAACTACCTCGCAACCAAAATCTAAAAAAAATTCAAATACGTCCGAAAACGTCAGGTTAGACTGTAAGAAGTCCCAATATGAGGCGACTTCAACTTTAGAGTCCTGCCCAAGTTTGGCAGGGACACCTCATGTTGGTCTACAACTTCGGCAATCTCTTCCATGCCCAGCTGATGTCATCTTGGAGTGTTGACAATCTGGCAACACAAAGGCTATTTTTATACCTTACACATTACCACCTATTTCGATTTACTGCCCTTTGGTTTATATGTGATAACAATTAAATAAAATGGAAATAATCTAAACATATATTAAATACAATAAATTACATTTATTAATATATTTCTCAGCGTCATAGCTTGATGTTTCTTTACAATAGCGAAATAAATGTCGCTACTGTAAACAAGTTGATCAAGATATGATTCTCAGATTACACTACTACAAAAATCATAATACACAATTCGCGTATTTTAAAATCGTGTTTTACAAATATTTTACATGCGTCATTAATTTTTGGATTTTTGTTTATAGTCTGCTACAGTTTTGTATAAATTTATAACTTTCCGGAAGTACACACGCATAGCTGATGTAAACGAAAGTTCTTCACACACTTGTTCCGCAAGGATGTAACAATACTCGAAATGTCAAGTTGTTATAACTAGCTGGTGTGTTCGATGTTTCGTTGAAAACTTCTGGATTACAATGTTCTACAGTGGTTTAACTGTCACAGTTTGTTTCAATCACTCGTTCGTTTCATACGGATTTAAAATGTCACTGGATAAGTCCGGTTTACAGGTACCACGGATAACTTAAATTGTTCACTTGAGGTACGTTATGAACGCATGTGGCACTGTTCTTTGTTCGTAATATTTACAATTAATACTGTTCACTTTCTACCACATACTACGCACTTATACAACACAATTATCACAATATTTATAAGATACTAGCACTATTTACAATGGGATCTGGTCCTTATCACATAATTCACAGCTTCTCTGGAAAAAAACTTCATTACTGGCTGTGATGGTCTGAGTGTTCTGACACACTGAACTCAGACATAAGTGGCTACTGGGTATCATCGGGACAACGGAACAAATGATCGGCTAGTGTATTAAGCTTGCCGGGGATGTGTCTCACTTCAAAGCTGTAGTCTTGTAGCAAAAGAGACCATAGAGCTATCATGTCGTTAGTCGGCGCACCTGATGCAATAATCGTCAGTGGACTATTGTCGGTTTCCACTATAAAATGCCTCCCAAGGAGGAATCTGGACAATTTTGTGATAGCATACACAAGAGCGAGAGCTTCTTTCTGAGGTGTGGACCAACTTCGTTCTCTCGGTTTGAGTTTTCGGCTTAGGTAATATATAGGATGCAAAATGCCGTCACTTTCCTGTAAAAGTACAGCCGCAATCGCCACGGAGCTCGCATTTGTGCGCAATCTGAAAGGAATATGCAAATTTGGCAATTTGAGAATGTGATTCTTTGAACTATTCTCGGAAAAATAGGATAATACTTTATCGAATGCAGGTTTTAGGCATTCGCTGTTCACAATCTTATTTGGATGTTCTTTTTTTAGTATGTTAGTAAAACTTTCAGTCAGTTCAGCAAAATCTGGTATGAACTGTCTGTAGTAATTTAGCAGTCCTAACACACTTCTGACTTGTTTCTTTGTAGTCGGAAGTGATAGTTTTAGAATTTTTGACACGATGTTGTCGTCAGTCGTGACAAAGCCGTTAGAGATTTTATAGCCCAAAAAGGAGATTTCTTGGTAGGCTATGTCAACTTTGGCAGGTTTAACTGTCAGTCCGTGCTGTTTGATCCGGTCAAACGTCTGCTGTAATGACGTTATATGGTCTGTTATTGTCTTTGTGTGTACACAAATGTCGTCCATATACGAGATGATATTCGTTATGTCTGTCAGTAATAGTCTGGTCATGCGTACGAATGTTGCTGGGGCATTGACAAGCCCAAATGGAAGTTTGCACCATTCGTACAGTCCCCAAGGTGTGGCAAAGGCAGTCAGATGTCTGCTTTGTTCGTCTACCGGTATCTGCCAGTAACCTTTTGTCATGTCCAGTTTCGTAAAGTGTCTAGAGACTGTCAGTTCAGTCAGTAGTTCTTCACAGTTGGTCATTGGTTCTAGATCCAACTGTCTGATCTTATTCAGTCTTCTGTAATCTACACAGAGTCTTATTGTGTTGTCCTTTTTGCGCACTATGACTATTGGAGAACAAAAATGTGACTGTGATCGTCTGAAGATGTGGTTCTTTTCTAAGTCTATAATTTCTTGATGTAGTTTTTCTTTGTAATGTATGGGAATGGAGTATGGTCTGCATTTTATTGGTGTGTTGGATTTCAAGGTAATGTGGTGGTGTACTAAGTCTGTTTGTCCTGGTTGGTTAGAAAAGATGGTACTGTAGTTTTGTATTAATTGTCTGCAACTGTCAGTCTCTGCTTGCGTCAGCTGAGGGTTTATTTTAATGTCTTGTAAACAATTTGTCGTGTCCAATGCTGGTGTTGGTATTTCGTCGGTCTCCTCGTCGTCTTCATGGTCAATTATGGTGGTGCTGGCTGCTGTCCGGTCTTGGTCTTCGTCTCTGTTGTAGTATGGTTTAGCATATTGACGTGGAATATTTTATGTTTGTCTTTGACTGCAATTTCATAGTCAACCGTCGAGATCTGTCTTAGTACTTTGAATGGCCCTTGCCATGAGTCTGTCAGTAAATGTCGGTCACTCGGTAGAAAAAGAAGAACGTCCTGTCCAGGTGTCAGCGTTATCGTCCTGTTTCCTCTGTTTGCGTATTGTCTATAGATAACACCAGATTGTTTAAGTGCTTCCTTGGCTATGATACAAGATCTCATTATTCTTTCACGCAATGATGTTACATGTTCGGATGATGATATGGGTTTATGTACAGGTGTAGTTTCAGTTAACATGGAGTTGTATATACATAATGGGCCTCGTGGTTTGGCACCATACACGAGTTCAAATGGTGAGAAACCGGTGCTGGCATGAGGAACTTTGCGATAAGCAAATAATATGGCAGGCAAATAGGTATCCCAGTCTTCAGGGTGCTCTTGTGTGACTTTAGACAGCATATGCTTTAAGTCCCCGTTAATTTTCTCTATAATCCCAGTGGAGTGAGGATGATATGGGCTGTTAAAACATTGCTTAACACCTAACATTTTGGTGAAAGCTTGCGTTGCTGACGCTATAAATTGACTTCCACAATCGGAGAGGATAGTGTCAGGGAACCCTACTCTAGAGAATATATGGAAGAATACTTCCATCACCTCTTTGGCAGTTATGTTCTTGAGGGGAATAGCTTCAGGCCACCGAATACAGAGATCAATTGTTGTAATTATGTATTTATTTCCTCTGAATGTAACGTGATTTAGAGGACCTATAATGTCAACCGAGATCTTCTCAAAGAGTCTACTGGCTAAATCTGTAACCTGTAATTCAGCCTGTGGGTGTTTACCCTTTTTAACTAGTTTTTGGCAGATGTCTAAGGATCTGCAATATTGTTTCGTGTCATTGCAGAATTTTAACCAATAAAACTGTGTTAACAATCTAGATCTGGTCTTCGAATATGCCATATGCCCTGCGAAAGGTATATCATGTGCAAGATGTAAGGCCTGTTTACGGTATTCAACTGGCAGTACCGTTTGCTCCGTGGTGTTGTTGCCTCTGGTATAATACCTTGTGAGGATGCAATCTTTCAGAGCAAAATGCCATCTTGCATTTTTGGTTAACCTTGGCTTTTGGCCTATAAGATTAAAATATTTACACAATGATGGATCAGCCTTTTGGGCTTTTATAAAGTTTTCCCTCATGGTTTTAGGAGGAAGTAACACTGGGCTTAGCATTTGTAGTGCCTCAGTTTGATCAATTTGATCTTGCACTCTAGCAGCAGATCTAGTTACTGCGTTAATATTATCGGTAACATGACATGGTGGTGAATGGAATACATCAATGGATTCATGTGATGATATTACAGAATTGGCTACAGTGCATTCATTCAATGATATCACACTCTCACTAATGCAGTTAGATGAAGATGCTGGTACATCATCATTAATACACTTGGCACTAGATGTTATGGTGTTATGAGGCATATCATTCACCTCAGGTAGGGGTACCTACAATAATATCACAACATGGGTTGGATAATGCTGCACATTTGACCTTTCCTGTGATGAACGGGGTGTCAATATACGCCCATGCAAGTGGATATTTCTCGATGTTACCCGAGAAAGTTCTGCATGTTATGTGCTTGCCTGTATAGTCTGTCGGCAATATGAACCCTCTTTTTACACCGATAAGAGTGCTTCCGCTGTCTCGTAAGACTGTAGCAGATTTGCCATTAACATATCCCTGGTGGATGTTAATCTTGCCTTTGGAGTCTATCACCAAGTTAGCTTCTTCATTGGTGATAGGTATTGAGTGGCAGCATGTCAAAAGGCCATCTTCATGAAATTGATTACAGGTGGTACATTTTTCTAACTTAAATATATCAATAGTCTGTGCTGAGTTCACAGAGTGGTCTTCGACTTGTTCTTCATCTGAGGAAGAGCTATCGAACATGGCTGCGTTAGTCTTCTAGGTCATCTGTTTGCCTAAACATGGCGCCAGTGGCCATATGCCTTACAGTGGAAGCATTTGGTTTGGCGTTTATAGCTTCTTCGCTCTTTGTCTTGCTTATTCACGTAGTTTTGCAAACATTTTATATATTCTGTGTTTTTATCACACATCTCTGTCTGATTGTGTGCTAGTTGGCAAAATCTACATTGCTGGTATTTCTCAGTATTAGGCTTAAATGATCTTTGCCTATTGTAGGGCTCTGATCTTGGTTTGTCATATGTAGCAGCTGCTACCAAACTTAAGTCAGTCAACCCACTGGAAAAACAATGCTTGTTCGCTGTAAAATAGCCAGAACCTCGTTTTTCTATTTGTTCTACACTTTCACACTGACACTCTAGCAGAAACTTGGAAAATGGAGGTGGAAGAGATGATATGATTTTATCTCTAAGGATGAGATCTTTTAGTTTATTAAAGTTATTATTAATCTTGGCAGCAGACAGCCATTTGCTGAAAATATCCTGTACTACAGAAGTGTAGTCAGAGAACGTTTGTGTAGGTTTTGGAGATATCTTACTAAATTGTTCTCTGTAGCCTGCTTCATCTAACAGGAATTGTGACATAATTTTTGACTTTATGTACTGATAGTCTTTTATGAGATCTTTAGGGATGGTCTCTATGACTTTCAGAGGCTCCCATGATAAATTTGTCATGTATATTATGTTTCATTCAGTTTCTGGGATCTGGTTATGGTCCATTAATGTTTCAAAATTCTGGGTAAAGGCTGCTATGCAGTCTCCCGAGGTATAGTTTCTCACGATCCCTTGGTACTTTTTGTACTGGTTTTCTTTTTCCAGTCTTTCTGATTTGCGAGATTCTTTGTCTACAGCTGTTTCGGCTTCAATCTGTTTGATTTTCAGCTGTAGTTCGAGCGGTTCTCGTTTACTTTGAGCTAAAATTTCTGCTTTCTTCACTTCAGCATCTATTTCTGCCTGTTTAGTTTTTGCAGCTCTTTCAGCCGCCCTTTCATCGCGATCCCTAGCTTTTTCCTGTGCTAGGAGGTGTTTTGAATATTTTGTTTCACTCCACTTTGTCAACTCATCACCAGTTAACTTTAACTTTAAACCCATCTCAATGAAATCACTTAAAGTTGACATGATGGAATATTTCAATGAAAATGAATTCTCACACACGCACTTTTGTTATACAGTGTTAGTAATTTGAACAATTTATACAATATTTCTGAATTTACAGCTCGTGCCTAAACTTGCATACAAAAGTATATGAAAAAGATAATACTTAAGTGCTCTGGAGAAACTGGAGAATGGTGAAAACAGGACCAGAGACTGTAGGGTCGTTACTGTTCGGACAAATGACCTCTACGGGTAACAGTTTCAGGTGACACACAAAAACCTGTTTTCTTTTGGAGGAAAAAATTTTAGAATCTGTGTTTTTGTGAGATGTATGCTTGTCAACTAAGTTTTGGTTTAGGTTTGTATGCCGTCGAGTGTTATTGTTGGTCGTAATGTCGTCTGTTCAACAATTTCTACAAGTTTCTTTCTTCCCGAACTTCTTGCTTCCACAGGCTTTCTACTTTATACCACTACTTTCACGAAGACAAGTTAGCCCTGTTTAAACATTTAACAACTATGATGACACATCACTTACACACAGATCAAACGATCAAATTTAGAAAGGACGTAGACATCATGTTCATACTTTTATGTGGACAAGTTACACACGATCACACACTTGGTTTAATTAATCCAACAAGGACGAACAACCTACGCTCACTTATGATTTAAATTAAGGCTGGACGAAAGCTCCCACGTTCACACAATTGCTTATACGGTTCAAATCCACTAAGAACGAAAGCCCGCATGTTCACACATGTCAGGTTCTCACATTTAAGGATGAATCTGGCTCGCTTTACCTAACATATGCGAGACATACACAGTCACAGAATGATTTGACTTGACACACGGTAACACTAGGTTCAACGGTTTATTTACACTTCACATGCAACACAATCTAATTCGGCATGTTGCCAGCACAATGTGAATACAATAATACACACAGTCAATGAATCAATCTACTCACAGACTCAAAACACAGCCGCGCAGTCTTCCATCTAGCAATCGACATTCAGGCACAGCAATAATACAAGCCTCTCTCAAACCACGTCTGTCCAGTCCGAATACCCAAGCCTCGTCTGCCGTTTCTCGCTCTGAGCACTTGCCCTGTGGGATCGAGTCCAGCGGGAACTGTGTGCGTCACGCTGGCACTTGCTTGACCGCTGGCGGTTACTCTAACTCACCAGCGAACCTGTGGATAGGTAACTGGTATTTTCCTGGCTCTCGTAACGACGCCGCGGCACAACTATTGGGGATTATGACAGGGAACTTTCGTTAAAATGGCGACGAGGTGATGTGTTTGTTCTGTTGGAGACGCTGTTTAGTGTTTTCCAGTGGATTAAGTGGTGTTATTTCGTATTCGTTTATTGGAAGTGTTCTAAAGAAGCTACGGAAGGCAGTTGGTGGATGAAATTTTGAGGGCAGCCAGCAGATATTTGTTGGTTATGATCTCAAGTTTCACGACGGCAGGCAGGGGCTCTCTTTCGAGAGGCAATGGCTGCGGTCAAACGACCAATATGGTTACTGCCATAGAGGAAAGCAACGGCAAACTACCTATTTAAAAGTGCCTAGTACATTTTGATTTGTCTAAAAACTGATCATCGAAAGACAAGGACAGATACATTAAAATTAGCAACATGGAATGTTAGGACACTAAACGACGTCGAAAAATTATATAAGATAAAACAAGAAATGGAAAGAGAAAAAAATAATATTTTAGGGATGTGCGAAACGAGATGGACAGGAGCAGGCATCAAGATAGACGAAGATTTTAAGAATATTTATTCTGGAGGTGAAGATCGACAGAGGAGAGTGGCAATTATTTTGGAAAGGTAAACATAAAAATCTGTTCAAGCATAATGGGCCGTGTCGGACAGAGTTCTACTAGTTAAATTAAGTGGCAGACCTTTTAACATAAATGTTATTCAAGTATATGCTTCAACGGGAGAATCCAGTAAAGATAGTGTAGAGGAATTTTATAATGACATAAAGTCTGCCTTAAAGAAATGTACAAATTCAGAAATAAACATCATAATAGGGGAATTCAATGCAAACGTAGGAAATCAAGGTGATAGATACACAATAGAAAACTAAGGTTTAGGAGAGAGAAATGAAAGAGGATACAGACTTGTAGAGTGGGCAAAAGAACAGGAAATGATCGTAGGAAACACCTGGTTTAAGCAACACCCTAGAAGATTATGGAGGAGTCATGATTGCAGGATTAGAAACCATATTGACTACATTCTGATTAGCAGAAGTTTAAGAAACACGTTAACAATAGCAAAAACAGTTCCCAGTGTTGATTGTTATAGTGACCACAGACTACTTACAGGAACAATGATGATAAAGTTGAAGAAAGTAAAGTATATAACAGGAAACACTAAATATGATTTGTGTACATTGAGTAATGACAAGGAAATACAAAACAAATTCAACATAAAAGTACAGAACAGATTTTATATATTGTCTGATCTAGAGATCTTATTCCAGGATATGGATGATCAGTGGGAAATGTTGAAAAATTCAATCAGTTTGGCTGCAGAAACAACTATTCCAAAATTAAACAAGGTGGATCGTAAGAAATGGATGACTGAAGATATTTTACACCTAATGGAAACAAGAAGACTCAACAAAAGTAATTCTGCCACGTATGAAAAAATTCACAGACAAGTCAGAATATTATGTAAGGAAGCAATAGAAGCATGGCTTGAGGAAAAGTGCTTAGAAATTGAAAAACAACACAACAGTCAAAATAACAAGTTGGGGCACAAAAGAATTCAGGAAATTACTAATAAAAGAACAAGTACATCAGCAGGCTGTCTAAAAACTAAAGATGGCAAAATCATAATTGAAAATGATCAGATTCTACAGGTATGGACAGATTATATGAAAAACCTATATGATGATAACAGAGAGGAACAGTTTGATATTAGATTTAATAATGAAGGACCGCCAATTTTGAAGATGGAGGTTCGAAATGTTCTTAAGCATATGAAAGCTGGCAAGGCCCCGGTGCAGATAACATCACAACATAAATGATTAAAGCTTTAGAAGAATATTGAATAGATCAAGTCACCAGACTGCTGAACACATTATATGGTACTGAAGATATACCTTCTGAATTATGTAACTCTGTATATATTGCAATCCCAAAGAAACCAGGAGCCTTGGAATGTGATCAACATAGAACAGTTAGTATAAAGAGTCACATCACAAAGATTTTGCTACGAATTATCATGCAAAGAGTCAGGAAGAAAATACAACCTGAAATAGGGGAAGACCAATGTGGGTTTGTAGAAGGACAGGGCACAGTAAATGCTGTGTATATGCTGCGAACAGTTATTGAACGTGCTATAGAAGTAAACAAGGATATTTATCTTTGCTTTATTGACTACACAAAGACTTTTGATAGAGTTAGACATGTCAACATGGTGGATATGCTTGCAGATCTACAAATTGATGGGAAAGACATTAGACTCATAAACATTATATATTGGAAACAACAAGCTTCCACGAGGATTGATAATGAAGTGAGACAATATCAGCCTATTAAGAGAGGTGTTAGGCAGGGATGTGTAATGTCTCCAGATCTTTGTTCCCCATACAGTGAAAATATTTTCAGAAATGTAGAAGATATAAATGGAATCAGCATTGGAGGACAAAACATCAACATTTATTAGATCATTAGATACGCAGATGATACAGTATTGATTGCAGACAATGCGCAGGATCTGCAACAATTAGTAGATGCGGTTGCTGTACACAGTGAGCAAATGGGGTTAGAATTAAATTGTAAAAAGACACAGGTTATGGTAGTCACTCGGAAGAACGAAATACCACAATGTAATATACAAGTAAATGGAACTATTCTTCAACAAGTGAATCGGTACAATTATCTCGGAACAGTCATAACATCTGATGGGAGATGCCTTGAAGAGATTAGAACAAGAAACGCCATGGCGAAAGTAGCCTTTAGCAAGATGAAAAACATTCTGACCAATAAAAAGATGTCAATTGAAACGAGAAAAAGAGTGAAGAGGGGATTCATAGAGCCTGTTCTTTTGTATGGATGTGAAACTTGGACAATGAGCAGTCAAGCTGAAAAACATCTGATGGCTGCAGAAGTTTTTTTTCTGAGGAAAATGCAACGAATGCCATCGACAGACAGAAAAACCAATGACCAAGTACTACAGGAGACAAATGACAATCATAAACTGATTAGAGAAATTAGACGTAGACAGTCACAATTTTTTGGACATGTTATGAAAAGAAATGGATTGGAGAACTTAGTTACAACTGGCAAGATCTAAGGGAACAAACAGACCAAGAGGAAGACCTAGAGGAAAATACCTGGATGGCTTGGCCACATGGCATGGACGAGACAGGAACGCTGAACTGATCCACGACTCTGGTGTTCAAGTGAAATTGCGAGTCACGGCAGCCCACGCTTTCCGGCATGGCACATGATTGATTGATTGATTGATTGCTTGTGTTCACTGGCTATGAACTCCATCGCAAGGTCCTGTATGTCGGATGAAGACATCCTGTTGTCCAACATCAGTGTGATGTCATACCGGATTGACGTTTGCGTGAGTATCCGTTGTCCCATGTCTAGCTTATTGGTGTGCAGACTGGTCGTTCCTCGCCGTGCAGGCAGATACTCTCCGACTTCGGAAGAATCAGTGATCCTAAAACGTTAGCCAGGACCCCGAAGGAACCTGTTACCCAGGACGCACGGCTAGGACGTGTTAGTAGGTCTTGGCCAGTGTAGAACCTGGCTCTGGTGTCTTGGAAACACCTCTGCGTCCCTTTCGTTCATCAATGGTGCATGATACATTCACACAGGAATATAACATTGTCAAATGAATGTTGTAAACATAAATAATGCATATTACCATAATACGAGACACATCTCCCACCCACCACACATCCCCCACACACATACCCCCACCTACCCACACATACCCCCACCCACACATACACACAAACGCACACATTACCCTACCCAAACACCCAAAAACCACCCACACATCCCCTAGCAACACACATCTCCCCATCTACACACACACACACATCGCTCCACCCTTCCCATAAACCACTCCCACTCACCCACATATCTTTCACCACCCATCAACACACCAACAACCACCAAGCAAGACACATATCCTCCACCCACACATACATCCCCCACCCACACATCCCGCATCTATCCACTCACTTGTCCCACACCCACCCACGCATCCCCCTGTGTCTATATCGATTGACAGAAAGAAAGACAGACAGACAGACAGAGAGAGAGACAGACAGACAGACAGACCGACAGACAGAGAGACAGACAGACAGACAGACAGATAGACAGATAGATAGATAGATAGATAGATAGATAGATAGATAGATAGATAGATATATAGATAGATAGATAGATAGATAGATAGATAGATAGATAGATAGATAGATAGATAGATAGATAGATAGATAGATAGATAGATAGATAGATAATATTAATAATAATAATAATAAGTCTTTATTTTCAAAGGGTTAAGAATTGGGCACGCAGGCCCGTCTGACATTCTGCCTTTCTTCTCTATTTCCTCTCATACATTCTTTCATTCAACATCACTTATGAAGCAACTTTTGACAACAAAAGAACATTAAAACGCATGAAAAATAATCAATAACAAATGACTCACTGAGGCAGTGTTTAACATGGGCATTATAAATACCTAAGGAGGGTGTAACGTGCCATACATAAGGGAATGTTTTTTGGCTAGTTGTCGTTTGAGATAAGTTACCATTATTGTTAGATAGATAGATAGATAGATAGATAGATAGATAGATAGATAGATAGATAGATAGATAGATAGATAGATAGATAGATAGATAGATAGATAGATAGATAGATAGATAGATAGATAGAAAGATAGATAGATAGATAGATAGATAGATAGATAGATAGATAGATAGATAGATAGATAGATAGATAGATAGATAGATAGATAGAAAGACAGATAGATAGATAGATAGACAGATAGACAGATAGACAGACAGACAGACAGACAGACAGACAGACAGACAGACAGACAGACAGACAGACCGACAGACCGACAGACCGACAGACCGACAGACCGACAGACCGACAGACAGACAGACAGACAGACAGACAGACAGACAGACAGACAGACAGACAGATAGATAGATAGATAGATAGATAGATAGATAGATAGATAGATAGATAGATAGATAGATAGATAGATAGATAGATAGATAGATAGATAGATAGATAGATAGATAGACAGACAGGCAGACAAACAGACAGACAGACAGACAGACAGATAGACAGACAGACAGACAGACAGACAGACAGACAGACAGGCGGATAGATAGATAGATAGATAGATAGATAGATAGATAGATAGATAGATAGATAGATAGATAGATAGATAGATAGATAGATTGATTGATTGATTGATTGATTGATATATTGATTGATTGATATTGTGAATAGTACACTGGAAGTAAACTCACTTGTATCGACTGTTATTGGTGAAGTTGTGCATCTTGATATTGAGAATCTTTGGGTTGAGTGGATCTATACTTGGTTCACCGATCTGTAGTATAGACATACTCCCATTGACTGACACCTCAATGAGCATCAGAGGGTCCTGTAGTCGAACACAGAAGAATGGGATATAGTTTTAGTGTTGTTTATTTATGTCTGTAAATTCCTTGCGTATCATTACAGCATGGTGTATGAAGGCCACTTGAATGCAGTCTGTGAATAATTTATTCTACAATCAGCTATTCATGTACAGATTGGCGAGACTGAAAGACATCTTTCACTGAGAGAAGATTGTAATCAGGCTTACCATCCTGTCAACAGTTAGTTGGATCATGTTGTAACACCACAATGCAATCGAAATGTAGCTTGTGTTTCATTGGTGTATGGTATGTTCCTATAATATCTTGCTGTCTCGTTCCTTGTTGTATCATGTAAATAAGAGACTTTTCTTCATGGTTAGGATCGATAAAGAGTTGACTGTATGTAAACTACCTAAGAAAGCTATATAAATAACGTACACATTTCATTTCAACCGGAGTACCTGGACAACTAACGAACAGGTAGGCATCTCGGCTACCTTGGAGAGTCGATTGTCTTTGGGCATTGTTTGCTATTGGATTTTCCCGATTTTTTCGAGCAGTAGGACTCATTTTCGTCGCCCAACTACGGAGTTGTGTGCTTGTTATAACGCTGAGTGCTGTACATTTCTTTCTGGATGCTTTTATTTGTGTCCACTCCGGCTGTGTTGTGATGCTACCACATCCAAGGAAGGCAGCAGGCGCGCAACTTACCCACTCCCGGCACGGGGAGGTAGTAACGAAAAATAAAAATACGGGATTCTATCGAGGCCCCGTAATTGGAATGAGTACATTTTAAACCTTTTAACGAGGATCTATTGGAGGGTAAGTCTGGTGCCAGCAGCCTCGTTATTCCAGCTCCAATAGCGTATATTAAAGTTGTTGCAGTTAAAAAGCTCGTAGTTGGGTCTCAGGTGCAGGCGGGCAGTCCGGCTCGCGCCGCGTCACTGTCCATTCTCCTGCCCTACCGTCTGCCTGCTCTCTCCCGTGGGTGCTCTTCGCTGAGCGTCCCGGGTGGCCGACACGTTTACTTTGAAAAAATTAGAGTGTTCAAAGCAGGTCTCGGCTGCCTGAATAATGGTGCATGGAATAATGGAATAGGTCATCCGTTCTGTTTTGTTGGTTTTCGGAATTGGAGGAAATGATTAACAGGGACAAACGAGGGCATTCGTATTGCGGCGTCAGAGGTGAAATTCTTGGATCGTCGAAAGACGAGCTACTGCGAAAGCATTTGTCAATGATGTTTTCATTAATCAAGAACGAAACTCAGAGGCGCGAAGACGATCAGATACCGTCGTAGTTCTGACCATAAACGATGCCGACTAGCGATCCGCAGAAGTTGCTTCGATGACTCTGTGGGCAGCTTCCGGGAAACCAAAGTGTTTGGGTTCCGGGGGAAGTATGGTTGCAAAGCTGAAACTTAAAGGAATTGACGGAAGGGCACCACCAGGAGTGGAACCTGGGCTTAACTTGACTCAATGAATGAATCACTGAAAAACGAGAAGTAGTTGTGAGCTTTACCAAAGCACAACTACAAAAAACAAACTGGACGTTGCGACCAGAGCCTTCGTCAGCACAGAACAAACAAACAAAAATAGACTAACAAATACACGAAAGTATAAATTTCACTTATCTGTGTCCTAGCATGAACGGCTATCCAAGGATGGAATTCTTGTTAATTTGACTCAACACGGGAAAACTCACCCTGTCTGGACACTGTAAGAAGGCGTTTTTGATCTAGAAACCTAAAACGATAAGGCTCCCAGCCGAGGAATATGGCTGAACGTCTCTAAGCCATTATCCTCGGATATGAGGGCCTGGCCTATAAATCACTGCACACTGGCAGTGAGATATTAAGCCTATCACTATATGACTGGTTCAGATATGCATTTTGCGACTATCAACTGAGGGATAAGGCCGAAAGCCTCTTGGCCCGTGTCCCTCAGCTGTGCTATCCTAAACGTTCTCCGTCCTTTACTTGGGGACGTTAATTACAAGTACCTCTGAAGTCGGAGTGGGCTCGCCTGAATGAAGAGGGACACCGGTAAAAGGGAAAGCAAGTCCACACGCAAATCTCAGTCCTTTACTACTTTAAACAGTGTAAGGACTACACTCGAGTTTAAGCGAGTGAACAAAAAGAAGAAGAAGATAATTGGAGACAATTTTTCCGAATTTCGGCGGCTGCCTTATGCGATGATGGATGTGCATGTTGCTTGTGTTTGTTCTTGCTGCTTTCTTCTTCAACGATGAACTGTATGTTCAAATGGAGGATGACTTGTTGTCGGTACTCTGGCTATTTGGTCTTGTTGATGCTGCTGTTTACATGTAACATGCTCTTTTTGTCTGTCTTGTGATGCTATTTTCTCCGTTTCAAGTGTTGCCTTTCTCCAGCATTCTGATATTGTTTGACATGTAATTATTAAATATAGTGTTTCCATTTCACTATCTGAATTATAAGACAAACCTTTGAGGGGTCGAGTTGAAGTTATGTAGAAATCTCAGAAAATCTACACTAAGAATTTGAGTGACAACCCTATAGGAATAACCAGTGATTAAAAGGACACGCACCATTTGAAAGTGAGTCAAAGCAGCCAGGTGTAGTGAGTGGGAAATACTTGGGTAAAGAGGCTAGACTGTTTTAGTTCTGTAATAGAGCAACACACATTGTTTAACAGTTTTCTAATGTGTTGTCAATGTCTTCATTTCAATACCAGACAACACATATGGAAATGGGTTATATATGTCTCATTTCATGGCAGGAGAACATTAAACGAGATGTGTTGTTTATGTCTTCTTTTCATGTCGGTACAAAATACACAAAGAGGGGTTGCCACATCTTGAAATAATGAAATCGGGCCTACAGTGGGGGTAATATCAGCGGTAGGTTTCATTAGAATACAGCAAGTGAAATAGTTCGGCCACATAACTAGGCTACCAAGTGACAGTATAAACAAAGGGCAATGGTTTACTGACCAAATAAAACCAGAAGAAGAGGTCAACCATGTAAACAATAGACAGAGGGAATAACAGAGTCCATGGGAGTCTCAATGTATGAAGCCCATAAACGGCCCTCCTGCTGTTTATGCTTCACCTCGACAGGGCAAGGTGCAAGAGGAACAAGATGAGATATGCTACCATTGTCTTCATTTCCCGGCTCAGTATCATAGATACTGGGGAGTTACCATTGACTACATTTCATCCAGAGAATCACACATGGAGATGATCTGGGGGAGTTAGATTATGTGTAAATGTATGGACAGAACGGAGGTAGAAGAGTCTCCACGTTAAGACAGTGACAAGTTAAGTACTCAGCATCAACTCTTCCATTCAGTTTCCATTGCTTGAGTGGTTGTAAAATGATGCTAAAATATAGAAAATCTCAAAGTTATTGATAATTTCATTGTTGGTACTATCTGTTGTGAGCTTACTACATATTTTGTATTTCTATTATCATTATTAATATTGTTATTGTGTCAGGTCTTAGTCAGATATGACAGAGCTACCGTATAACAGTAGACGGCACTACCTGCTTTGTGTTAGCGCCGAACGTTGATCGGCGCTTACCAAACCCGACACCCCACATTCTGCCAACGACTTCAGGCGGAAGAGCGCATTTGGGAGGGTACAAGCCTTACCCTGGTGCGAGGAAATGCAACCTAAAGACAAAGTGTCATGGCAGGGCAGACCAGGCCCTAAGCCTAGGTTGGCGGCTGGTCTAGGATCGAAGCTCCGAAAGGCGGACAATAAGAGCATTGCTTTGCTGATCCGGCAGCTTCTGCAGCCTGTCTTGTTCCAGATGTAGAGGTGTTACCTTTCCTCTGGAGTGAACTAGGCAGGCCGAGAGAGGGATCACGCTGCATGGGCAACACATGATCTCTATATTTTAGCCCAGGCTGTGTGCTATGGAGAGGCAATAACTCCATCCCTTACAATCTATCGTCTGTCAAGACGGCAAGGTGCCAATGACAATGGTTAACTACTCTACCCGATAAATCTAACCCAGGTAACAAATGATGAATAACTTGGGATGAAGACAAAATAAAACAGCTCTGCTTCAAATAGACAAAATGGGATCAACGTTTTGTACGGGTGAAAAAACAACAACAATAATCACATGGAAACGATAACACTTGTAATGCGTACGAGCACCACTGGTTCTCATTTCAACGATATGTGCTTTGCAATGATTAAAACGAAAGTGTCCACTGTGCTATTTGACTCATAAGAACTAACATTGAAGGAGGGAGCGAGCTGAAGTTATGTGGAAGTCCCGCTTTGGCGAAGGAAGCATTTTGCAAGATGGAAAATATACTGACCAATAAAAAGAGGTCAATTGCAACGAGAACAAGAGGGTTGAAGTGCTACACAGAATCTGTACTTTTGTTTGTATCTGAAACGTGGACATGAGCAGTCAAGCTGTATAGCATCTAATTGCATGGGAGATGTGGTTTCTGTAGAAAATGCAAAGAATACCATGGACAGACAGAATAATCAATGAGCAAGTTCTATAAGAAGCAGATGAGAAATTGATTATAGAAATTAGACATAGACAGTTAACATGTTGGGTAACTGACTCAGAAAGCATGCTGAGGAAGATGAGGACAGGCATGCTACGTGCAGAGTGGCTTGCTTCGCTTCGGAGGACACGGATGGCAAGCATCGCCTGGATCTTTACTCCGGGTCATGCCGGTGTGCTGGGGAATGAACAGGCGGACAGATTGGCTGGCTCTGCAAAACTTGGTGGAGTATTGACGCATGACAAGGCAGACGTGGTTGCTAATATTAATCCTAGGGCTAGATTTGGGTTTAGCTGTGTAGATTCTCTTTGGTCTCAGTCTAACCCTTGAAACAACCAAAGAATTATCCGCATCACAGTCAGCACTGTGGTAACTTCGAGTCAATGATGTATGGTTGAGGTGTTGTCTCCGTGTGATGATGAAGGCCAACTGGTGCCAATGGCCGGATCTTGGATGTTTCCATGTGTCTTTATGCAGCTCTTTTGTTTTAAAAAAGGAGTTTGTAATACATAGGTAATTTCTGGTGCAATGCTCCAGCAGCCTTTGCCCATTTTCATTCCTGCAACCGATGTTGTATTTTCCAAGGCGCGCTGGCCATGAACTCGAGTCCTTGCCCACACGAGCATTGAAATCACCGAGCATATAAATGTAGTCGAATTTTGGAACTGCATTGATCAAGGAGTCTAACTCCTCATAGAACGAATCCTTCACATCATCAGAGGAATTGAGTGTCGGTGCAAATTCAGTAATATTGGTGGCAAAACCACAAGAGGTTGCCAAGCGCAGTGATAATAGTCTGTCATTACCTCCTGCTGGAATTTCAATCATTCCCTGTAGCGAATTCTTCACTGCAAAGCCCACACTGTGTTGCCTTTTTTCTGCTTGCCCTCTACCCTTCCAAAAAAAAGTGTAATTGTTTTCCATGAGTGACCCTTCCTCAGCGAGGCGAGTCTCCTGCAGGCCAGCGATATCATTGTAAAGACGATTGAGTTCGGCATCAATCACATCCGTTATTCTTACAACGTCAATATTGGTCAGTGGAAAATCCTGGACACATGGTTCTCACGTTCCAGGTTGCATGCCGTAGCTTGAGGTTTCTTTTTTTTTTCTTTTAATTAGTACCTGGTGCATTGGTTTTACAGCCTGCGAACCAGATTTTGTCCTAGCCCCACGCACCCATTGAAGCAGGCAGGCTGTGACGGATCAGCACCCAATTGGCCTGGGGCTGCAAAGATTGAGGCGGGCGGTAGCTGATCAGTGACACCTGTAGGTGTCTCTCACCGTCAGAGGCAACCCGTGGCGCCCCATGTTTATGCAAATTAACAGGTACTTATAACCCGCATCAGTTGCCTCTCGCTTTGATTCATATACCGGTTAAGACCAGGGATGGAGTTATTGCCTCTCCATAGCACAAAGCCTGGGCTAAAATATAGAGATCATGTGTTGCCCATGCAGCATGATCCCTCTCTCGGCCTGTCTAGTTCACTCTAGAGGAAAGGTAACACCCCTAAATCTGGAACAAGACAAGCTGTAGAAGCTGCCGGATCAGCAAAGCAATGCTCTAACTGTCCGCATATCGGAGCTTCGATCCTAGACCAGCCGCCAACCAAGGCTTAGGGTCTGTCTGCCCTGCTCAGACATTTTGTCTTTAGTTTGTATTTCCTCGCACCAGGGTAAGGCTTGTACCTTCCCAGTTGCGTTCTTCCGACCGAAGCCGTTGGCACAATGTGGGGTGTCGGGTTTGGTAAACGCCGCCCAACTTTCGGCGCTAACAGAAAGCAGGTAGTACCGTCTACTGTCATACGATAGCTCAGTCATATCTGACTAGTCATATCTGAACTTCTTGTGTAGAATTCACTAATGTTCTACTTACCGGACATACAGAAAGCAACTGGAAGGGTATCATTCTGGACTCAATAAGGTCATGCTCCGTAGATCCAGCGTCTTTCTGATCCTTGTTATCAAACTCACCGTTCAGGTCAGCCATGAAATCCAAGATTACCTCTGTAAAGAGAAATATAAACTATGCTTTCAGGATTGATCTGTAAAGATAAATTTAAACTAGTGTCATCATCATGTGTCATGCCGATAAGAGTAGGCGGTCATGTTTCGCCATCTCACACGATCACCAAAGTCGTGGATCAGCTCTGTGTTCTTGTCAAGATCATGTAACCTGACCACCCCATCCAGATATTTTTGTTTTCAACATTCCCCTTATTCTTTTCCCCTAATTGTTGCTAGTTGTCACTAAGTTCGCTAGTATTTCTTCTTCTCATAACGTACCTATAATTTCTTGACTGTCTGCTATAATTTATTTAATCAGTTTAGGTTTTCATTTGCCTCTTGTAGGACCTGCTCATTGGTATTTCTGTCTGTATTCTAAAGGTTTACCTCAGAAATCACACTTCCACTACCATTAAATGTATTTCATTTTTTAGATTGTATGCTCATTGCTGGCTCATTGCCAGCTTCGTGGCTAAAGGCTTGCGAACGCGGTTCGTGAGCTGGGTACCAGGCGTTCGAAGCTCAGCTGCGCCCGATTTGTGCAGCAGACCGTGACGCGTTGTGTTATAACGTGTTGGTATGGGAGCCGGTCGTTCAGAAACAATTTCAAACTACTGAACGTAACACTTGCCTAGTACATCATCGAGAGCTGAAAATGCTGGTGTTGACTGCAACGTCGAGTAAAGGATACGCAACAATTTAAAAAAATAAAACTAAAAAATTTTTTTTAAATGCTCATTGTCCACATATACATATTCAGGATTGCCTCTGTCAAGTTGACATCTAATGTATGAATTCCAAATTGCCCCTATCAAGATGAAATTTAAAGTATGAATTCCAAAATTACCTCTGTCAATATGAAATGTAATGTATGAATTACAAATTTCCTCTGCCAAGATTAAATGTAACGTATGCATTACAAATTACCTCTGTCAATATGAATGGTAACCTATGAATTACACACTGCCTTTGTCAAGATTAAATGTAACGTATGAATTCCAAATTGCCTTTGTCAAGATAAATTGTAATGTATGACTTCCAAACTGCCTCTGTCAACTTGTAATGTAACGTATGTATTAAAAGTTGCCTCTGTCACATACCCAATCATCACGTTGAACACAGTTGTCATCATCATCATGTGCCAAGCCGACAAGCTTAGGCGATTATGGTGCGTATCTCGTTTGGTCACCAGTTTCTTACATCACATATGTGTTCTGACCCAGTTAAGCCATGTTACTACGCCATCCAAGTGATTTATCACCCTGCGCTTTTCCAAAAGACTTCGAAATTTGCCACTGTCTACGTCCAAATTATCTAATCGATTTCCTGTTTCCACGTATGTCTTCTATGGCATTCTCATTCGTTTCCTTTCCGTCAACATATCCATTGTATTTTCCTCAGAAACCACACTAACACTGTCAGTAAATGTTTGTCATCTCTAATGTTTATTTTTTCGCTCTCTCGCTTTGAACTCAAGAATAGTCCATACACACTGCTTCTAATGGTGCTGGACTGAATGTTACCTGTATCCCTCGCCATTAGGCGAACTCATTTCGACTTCAGAGGTGCTTGTAATTTGCGTCCCCAAGTCAAGGGCGAGAAATCAACATTTAGTTTAATTGTTCTGTGTAGGGGTTGATTCCCTTACCTCGGCATCAGCACACCGGATATTTCACACGTTCTTATCCATTACCCCATGCTGGCCTACGTTATCTGTGATTATTGTCCATGTTTCACAACCATAGGAATACCAGTAAAAATAAGCCAATCTCGACTCATCATCAAGTGCCTTGCCGGCTAGCATGGGCGATAATGCTTATCAACGTCATGCAATCTCCAACGGCATGTATCAATTCGTGAGCTGACTACCGTCTATGCTAGGAGACAGGACTGTCAAGAATTGTTTTCTCGCTGTCTTTCTCTATCTCTCTCTCCACAAATTGTCCGAATTGTCACAACATTTTTGTCATAAATGTCAGTTCATCATCATCATAACACAGATCTTTGCCGGCTGTCGTGGGTGATCATGCTTCTCTACAATTTGTGATATCCGACGGTATTGATCAATTCGTGTGTTGACTCCTCTCCATGCAATGACATAAGACTCTCATACTGTCTTCATGCTGGAAGGGGAGAATGTGAGACGGGCTTACGTGCCCAATTTGTAACCCTTTTAAAATAACGTTCAATTCAATTCAATTTGACTATTACTCTTTCTACAAATCTTTCTTGTTGTCACAACATGTTCCGGCTTTCTCATAATGTGCCCAAAATTGATGACTGTTAGTTATTCTGATGTTTGTAATAAGATTAAGATGTCTTTGCGATTTAGCTTCACTAAATTACAATCACTAAAATAACATACCATCAAGAATACTGTGACCACCAATTGTCAGACATGCCAAAATCAGTATGATTGGCGTCGTTGATGTCATGGTTGAAGGAGCAATGGCATCCGTCTCTCAATCTGTAGTCTTCAGATATAAACATGTATTAAAATCAACGGAGAAGCTTGTAGAAGGGCACAACGCAAATAAGAAATTATATCACAATATTTGAAATAAGCGAAATTAGTTAAACCCACATAGTTAAGCATTTAAACATTTTACACAAGCCAATTAAGCTAAGCCTAGATAGTTAGGTATTACACATTTGAAACAAGCCAGTTTAGTTAAGTCATGATAGTAGGTTTTTAAACATTTGAAAAAAAAGCCAATTTAGTTAAGCCAAGTTAGATAAGTATTTAAACATTTGAAACACGCCCGTATACTTAAGCCAATATAGTTCAGTAATTAGATGCTTTGATATCAATAGCTGGACGGTGTTTAAAAGACGTTAAATGTGAAATTCATTCATTCAGTAACATGTCCTTTGCAGAACCTCGCTCCCATAACAACCTTCCGGAAAACTTCTCGATCACAAGCAAGATGTCCCGCGTCTGATACACCCATCTGGAGATCATCCGCCACATCCTGCACCCATCTTCTCTTTGGCCTTCCTCTTCCTCTCTTCCCAGGCATATACCCTTCCATTATTGTTCTCTCCAAACTGTCGTGACGTTTCAAGTGACCAAAATACTTCAATTTTCTTTGTTTTATCGTCTTTAATAGCCATCCCTCCTCAATTTTCAACTCTTGAAGTATGGATGCATTTGTTCTTTTCTTTACCCAAGATATTCTTAGAACTCGTCTATAACATTTATATTCAAAGGCATGTATGCGCTGTTCAGCTTGTTTAGTAAGTGTCCATGTCTCACAGGCATATGTTGCAATGGGAAAGATGCATGCTCTTAAAAATCTAATGTTTGTAGTTCTGTCTGTCCCACACCATAATTTATTCATCTGTTTTAGTCTTTGAAGAGCAATGGATAGTCGCCGTTTAATTCCTTTCATTGTGTCACCATTATTCGTAATCAATGACCCAAGATATTCAAAATTTTCCACCACCTCCAATTTTCTCCCATTAATGTATATTTCTTTCTCCATAGTAGTTTTATCTGTATGCATTATCTTAGTTTTTGCTATGTTAAGATATAAGTTGTGATTTTCACTATTCAATTGTGTTGAGGCTATTAGGTTTTCTATGCCATTCTGTGTTGTGGATAGTAATACTGTATCATCAGCATATCGGATCTCTGGTATGTCATGACCGCCGATATTTAGGGCATCATATGGCTCCCTGTTTATATCATCTCTTACATTTCTCATTATATTTTCGGCATACAGGTTAAACAAATAGGGTGACAGCACGCAGCCCTGACGGACTCCTTGCTTGATGTCAAACCAATCTGATGTCTCGCCATCTATTCTAACTGCTGCTAAATGTGAAATAGACCATGAAAAAGCAGCACGTCCCAAGAAGAAGAATGTTATATGCAATATATGGTAGTCAGTCAAACAACTGTAAAAAACAAACAACTGAAATCTAAGCCTATAGTACCTTGCTGTGTTAGACAGGGGTGTCGTGAGTCTGAAGAATTAAGACCGCCTGGTTAATACAGTCACCGTGAACGAACTATGCAGGTTAGGGGTTTCTTTTTGCCCCAACAGAATAAAAAAAAAGATCCACGCCTTACCGAGAATTTGAACCCGTGTCTCTGAAAGAAAACCTTGTGCTCTAAGCACTAAGCTAGCCTCTGTAAGCTGTCGGTTGTCAAATGTCGGGTGCTAGTTGTCAGTTGTCGGTTGTCAGTTGTCAATTGTCAGTAATGCCCGGAAAAGGCGTTCTTAAGATCTATTATCGGACCCTTTCTGATATATGGAAGTGAAGAATGACAAATTACCAGACTAGAGATGTATTATGTGGCAGCTGTAGATGTGTGTTTGTATAAAATAAGAAGTGCTCAAGACACCAGGGGCAGATAAAAGAATTATAATGAATATATCTTGACAGACGAAGCCAAATAAAGAGAACATGGTGTTCATATCAGAAGAAGATGTTAGCTACATCGTGAGAATGAAAAAGTTGGAGTACGTCGTGTGTGACAACGAACAAAAAAAAAAAAAAAACGAGAAAGCTAGAGATAAAGAGAGACGGGAGACAGAAAGAGATGACGTTAGACATTTTAATATTATTGAACGAGACTGGAGGATGTTGTCAGACATTATATACAAAATCTAGCGGAAAGGGTTATGAAGAAGAAGGTGAAAGTATCAGGAAGTACTAGAACGTCAAGTTATCCAATATCTGCTTCAGACAAATAAGGCCAAGAAGATGGTGAGAACAGAATTCTTCTACACAGAAGGCTTCTATAACATCGTCAACAAGTGCCTTAATGGCTGATGTGATCTCCGACCGCATAGACAAATGGATGCTGACTCCGTTCCGTGCAATGACTCCAGAAATGTCTCTCGCTGTCTTCTTCTATCTCTCTATCCACAAATCTTTCCACATGTCACAATATATTCCAGATTTTGTCGTCAGATCATCTGACCTAATATTAAGACTGCTGCTACTGATGTTTGTTTATAAGTTATTTTGCGACTTAGCCTTAATGAAAATGTCCAGATTGCTCACTTTGGCTATCGAATTAATTTTCAGCATCCTTCTCTAAAATCAGACGTCCCAGGTCCTTATGGAATTTTTTGCGTGTTCTTTAATTGTCCATGATTCTTAGCCATACGTTAAAACGTATTCTAAGAAATATACAAGAATTATGTTTTCTAGCTTCCATTGACAAGGACATAATGCATAAAGTGTACTTCGTTTGATAGCATGCAGTTTTTGCGTGTACCTATCCTATACTTGATCTCTGTAATGCATCTTCCAACTGATCGTATCCATTTTCCTGGATATCTGAATTTCCGCGCTTGCCCTAAACTAACGTCACTTACTTTAGTTGTAAATTTAGGCACAATCTCTTTCTTTGATATCACCACGACCTCTGCCCTTCTAATACTCAAGTTTTTTTAATTTTTTTGTTGCGTATCCTTTACAGGACATCGCTGTCAACAGCAGCATCTTTCAGCTGTCTGTTGATTTCTTGGCAACATTACTCTCAGTAGTTTGCCATTGCTTTCTGAGCGGCCGGCTCAGTATCCCGCAAGTCACCAGCGGGGATCGAACCGCTCCCAGTTCTCTCCCGCTACGAGACTCTGCGTGATGAACGGGATTACGGAGAAAGTGTTGTAACCCATCAGCCAGAGAGACCGGCATTACTCAAGTTAGCCTATCTAAAACATATATACTGAACAACAAGTACGGCCAGCATTAAATGTGTACTTACGTTGGACAGTTTAGTCGTGTCTTTTGATTTCCCAAATGACAGTGTGCGTGTTTCTCCCTGGTTGATATATGATGACTTTGACCTGGGAAACTTAATTACCTTGAGTCTAAAATGTCATGTATATC